>JAQPPZ010003199.1:6076935-7292322 GCA_028583015.1 Wollemia nobilis
CACTTCCAGAAAAAAATTGGAAGTATCAAGTTTTTTGATCGATGTCGAGGGAAGAATAGAAGTGGAGATCTTTTACTACAGAGTTGTGTAAATTTTGTTAAAAGGCCTGGTTTTCAAATCTATTTTTAATTCACCAAACTATAGAAATAGAATCACACTTGCTACTATTAAAGATGCCACATCTTAGAAAGGGGTACCACAGGAAGTGAAAATAGAGTAGATCTATTTATGCTTTGTTTGATTCATCTTAGTGAAATATGTGTCTAATACATTTCATGGAGATCACTCAAATTTTAGCAAACTAGAAATGTTCCTCTACACCATAAAACCTCATCCTTATTTTCTTGAGGAGAACACCACAAACAAAATGCCATGATTTTCATGCTCACAAAAAATTACATCTTCATTGACTGATGAGGGTCATTGAGATGGAAACTAGATCAATTTACATGATTTTTTTTAGTTGTGAGGAGAAAATTGGTTGTAATGGTGGGGACCACATGGTTGTAGTACAAATTCAAATGGACCACATACACCAGTATACAACACTACCATTGTATTTTTTAGTGTACACACTTCTAGCTATGGTAAATTTTTGATATTTTTCCAATCCTAAAATTAATGCACCATCTCAAGATGAAAAAAATCTTGGTTTTGGAGGTCCCATGTCAATACAATTTTGGATAACAATTGTGAGTTTGACTCTTGGAGGAGATAGATACCTACACTGATTCACAGTGGATATAATTTGATTATTTGTGTTTAATTTACTAGCTTCACTACTAGTGTAGCAATGCTCAAAGGAAGAACAACATATATTATTAGCGGTGTGGATTATGAAGGCACCCAAAAAGTGAAAATAGGATTTTGAGATGCACCAATGTCACAACAACCCCATTTTATGGTGCACCATTATTACAAAAATAATGAAGACATTTCACATCATCAGCATCATAGACATCATGTTTTACGAAATTCACCCAGGTATGTACTGAGTTTTCTATTAATTATGTGCATAGATATTTTAAAAATAATTTCTATGTTAATACCAGTTGATGCCTCCATAATTCCCTTTTTCAAAATCTCCCATTACAAATCTACCACATGGCATGCCTCATACATGAGAAAAAAATCATTACCCAAAACCATATTAAAAAAAATGGTAGGGGGATTCTTACTCTCGATGATGTCTAACTTCTGATGTCTAACTCCCGTGTAAAAATAGGAGGTTCCTAACTCCCATATAAAGGTGCCTTACTCCTAGAACCTTACTCCCAGTGCCTTACTCCCATATAAATGTATCTTACTCCCATATAACGATGCATTACTCCTATGTAAAAAAAAAAAAATTCGGGAGGCTATTGTCATGAGGATATGATAATATTTAGGCATGGGGGATGATGAGCACCAAAAATTCTCATTTTATATAAAATTTTAAGGGACATTGTTATTGGTCTAATTAGAATTTGATATGTATTTTTATATAACTTTTGCATATAATTGATAGAATGAAATATTATGCTTTATTGGTATTTTTAGTGTAAAATGTGTATAAATATAGGTTTTGCTACTAATCTAGTGTTTCTTAGTCTACATATCACTTGGACTTGGCATATTTATGTTTCAAGGTATCCAAGATATATTTTTGTAGAATTTGCCTTGATCCCATACATTAGAGGCACCTTGATCCCATACATTTTAGGTGCCTTGATCCCATGTATTTTGAGGCACCTTGATCCCATACATTTTAGGTGCCTTGATTCCATGTATTTGAGGCACCTTGATCCCATGTATTTTGAGGTGCCTTCATCCCATGCATTTGAGGCACCTTGATCCCATGTATTTTGAGGTGCCTTGATCCCATGTATTTGAGGTGCCTTAATCCAATGTATTGTGAGAGGCCTTGATCCCTTGTATTTTGAGGCACCTTGATCACATGTATTTGAGGTGCCTTGATCCCATGTATTTTGAGGCACCTTGATCCCATGTATTTGAGGTGCCTTGATCCCATGTATTTTGAGGCACCTTGATCCCATGTATTTTGAGGCACCTTGATCCCATGTATTTGAGGTGCCTTGATCCCATGTATTTTAAGGCACCTTGATCCCATGTATTTGAGGTGCCTTGATCCCATGTATTTCAGGTGCCTTGATCCCATGTATTTCAGGCACCTTGATCCCATGTATTCCAAGTGCCTTGATCCCATACATTTGGAGGCACCTTGATCCCATACATTTGGAATATGCCTTACTCTCGTTCAGAAGATGAACCAAGTCAACATTAACCTATTGACAAATGGGCTAAGGAAGTTGTTGCACGTGAGACAAAAGGGAAATATTCTAATCATGCATCATGTCTAGAATAAAATTAAGCAATGCTATTATTTACGATTTGGTCAGTTGACTTTGTAAGGCTTTTAAATGCATTATTTTTAGGATGCAATATTTTAGGATTAGTTTTTTACGTACACCTAAGGATTATTATATTTATCCTTTTGGTGAATGATCATGCTTTCAATAGGAATAATACCTATGTATGAACCGAATATAAGAAATAATGCTATGTGATTAAAAATAGATCAATATGTTATTGTAATGAGATCTGGATACATCTTATATAAATAATACAAGCTAGATGAATGGAGGAAATGATAAAATACATAGAGAGCTATTTTATTCATCTTTTTGTATAATTTATTGAGATTTGCAAATACTCTTACTGGCTTAAAAGCAACTATTTTGTAATTAGCCAGGTGGACTATTTGTGGGAGCTTGGGCCCACTCCTTGCAGTAGTCCTCCCCTATTTTATTTATATCATTTAATTTTAGTAGATTAGCTTTATGGTTTTATTTCTTGCTTTATTTTAATTCATATGTGTCTTTTATTTTCCTGCACATTTAATTTCCTACACTTTTATTTTCAACTTTTCATTTCCAGCATTTTAGTTTATAATTTATTTTTTTGCACTTTATTTTATTTGGTTTGGCTGAGATAAAAATGCACAAAAACCCTCCACCAAACTAATAGGTATAGAAGGATTATTTACCCCATACTGTTGGCATATACTATGCATGACACTCAAGTTTATAAATTTATCGGATTGATAAAATATGGAAAAGAAATAATATTTTTTTGAACATAATTTCTTCTCACCAATGTATCTTTAAAAGACAAGGGAAAATAAATAAATTTATATTTTTGCATATTGAATTAAAGTACTAAAGGAGGTTGTCCCCTTAAAAAGGTGTGTGCTTTTACATTTTGATTTGTGATATTAATATATGTTTTTGAACTTATATTTCATTTTTCAATAGTCTCTTCTTTCATGAATTACTACTTTTGTTGCAATATATATGTGGATGTGCTTATTTTAATTAGAAGGTTCTTAACAAGTGGTATAAGAGCACTTTCTAGGGTTGTATTCCACTGCGTCTAAAATAAATCTTGTCGTATCATTTTGAATGTTAGATATAATTTTTTTGTGTTCTTATTTTTCTATTTATTATCTTATTAAAAAATCCAAACATTTTTGTTTTGTTTTAGTTTACTAGGTTAAAAACCATGTGTCAAGGGTTTTAAAATATCACAATGGAGTTTTCATTATTTGCTGAAGCTAGATTTCCCATAAAGGATTTAGTGAAGTGAGGAGTGATGAGGCTCTAATACCCAGGACTTAGTCAACACCAGTATATGGAATTGAGCTTCCATGTATCTTTGGATATATCGAGAGACCCCCTAGGATTAGGAGAAAATCTTAGCCCTAGGAATATTTTTGACTACGTATTTTTCATAGCACACTAAACACAACATTCAAGAATATCACCCTCCCATACTATCAAAGAGGCAAGTAATATGCTCAAGAGTATGCGTGGAATCCTCCTTGAGTAGCAGCCTAAAATATTTGTTTGAGTTTGTCATTGCAGTATAATAGAGAGCTATGGATAGTACATATTCCTTGGCCTAGAATACCCTATTTTGGTGAATATTTTTTCTGCATGCCAAAAACCCTACCATAGAAGTGAGTATACTAAAAATACTACACTATCACAAAATTAACTAAACAAAAAAATCAAACAAATAAAATAGTGGTGAAAATAATAGTGAAGATAGGGTGTGCTAGTAACAATCACGTATCATTTTAGTTAGGGTCATAGTTGGTAATAGTCAAGAAAAAAATTATTCCTATAATTGTTAGTTACATTTTCAATAATAGTTAAGATAGAGTCTAACCATACAGTTGATAGTTACATTTGGGAATTATAATAGTCAAGGTATTTATTATAAATAAATTTTGCTAGGATAACTTTAAAAATAGTGAGTTATAGAGTCAGATGGAATAATTATCAGTAATGGACATTGACGAGACTATTTAGAGGTTGTTAGACAAAAGTCAATTTTTTGAGTAAAATACTTGAGGAGAAAAATTGATGACACTTGAAGACAACACCTCCCTAAATTAAAAGAAAAAAATATATAAAAGAATGGTGTGCCAAAAATATTGTTGTGGGATATAGGTCATTGTGATCGTCTCATCGAGCTAATAATTTTGGTACATATCCTCCATGCTTCTTTCTTAGGGTTTCTAAAAATATCATTGTGATGCCTAGCCCATTGCATTCATATTTTTAAGTTTATCATTTTGATATATAGCACCAAAAACTTTTTTAGGCTCATTCCCAAAAATAATAACTCCTAGAATAAGAGTTTTAATTTTAGTAAGTTAGTAGGAGTGGTCAAAATAATACATATATGGATAAATGGACTATAAAATCAATGAAGCAGTTACAACAACAAGAATATATGGAGCTATTAAAACACTCACTTAGTAACCTATAAATTCAAATGTCCTAAATTGGAAGTGAATATTCAAAGATGAAAGATCACATGCATGTTATTAGAATTGACCATATTACATCCAAATATAAAATTGAAGAATAAATATTAGAGGTTGAAGAGTGATTAAGGGAATCCCCAAAGGTGTTTTAGGATCTTAACATTAAAAGACTAGATAGCATTTTAGTCAATAAAGAGAAATAAGTCCATCATTCTTTTTTTGACATATATACCTCATTTAATATGCCTAAATTAGACTTTCCTAAGTTTAATGGAAAGGAAATTGATGGTTGGTTGTGTCAAGTAGATCAATTTTTCAAAATTTATACTATACCCCTATATTTGTGGGTCACCATGTCATATTTGAACTTTGAATCTGAGGCTCTACAATGGTACCAATTGTTACAGAGCACAACTCCTAACCCTTATTGGAAATACTTTAAGTTATAATTACTCACTTGGTTTGGCCTGAGTGAGTATGAGGACTTTACCTAAGCCTTGACCAAATTGAAACAAAGCTTTATTATCTAAAGCTATCAGATTTAGTTTGAAAATTTGATTAATGGGATAAAGGGCTTAAATGAAAGATTTATTTTAAGTTATGTTTTAGTAGTGGATTAAAATATGTTATCAAGGTTGAGGTAAAAATATTCAAACCATAGGCTATGATGCAATCCATACGATTGGAGATTAATAGAAGAAAAAAATTTGGATCAAAGGAGATCATCCAAATTTCCATAGGCCAAACCCATATTTCCCTCCAAGTTCATATTGAATACTAGAAATAAGTCTACACTGATCAATAATTTGACTAGAGAGGAAACATAAGAGCATCAAATATAAGGCTTATGTTACAATTGTGATGAGAAGTATTCTCTTGGGCATAAATGCATTAAAAAAATTTATTTTGGTTGGATGTGGATGAATCAATAGTGAATGAAATACTTGATGAAGCAGTAGAACCACAATATGAAAAACCTAAGGTTGAGGATGAAACATAAGAAGAACCCTAGCCAAATATCTCTATCCATGCACTTTTAGGAATATTGACTCCTTAGATGATGAAGGTAGTAAGAATATTCAAAGGCTAAATTATTACAACTCTCATTTATTCAATTAGTATACATGATTTTATTGATACCTAAGTAACCAAGCAAGCAAATTATTACATAGATTCTTGCAACTCCTTTGAAGCTATGATGGCAAATGGGGGAACATTACCTTGTAAGGGTAAATGTTGTAATGTTAAGTTGAACATAGGGGACTATGAACTCAAAATTAATATGTTTGCTCTTCAACTGGGATAATATGATGTTGTTTTAGGAGCATAGTGGCTTGGAATATTGGGAATAATAGCCTAGAACTTTGTTTAACTATGGATGTAGTTCTCATAGAATGGGAAGTCCTACACTCTTTGTGGTTCACCAATAGGATCTCCATAGATTATTAGTTCAAGTTGTCTGGATAGGTTGTTAAAAATATCCTTATGTGGGGTTGTAGCTCAATTATTTTCCATTCAACCACAAACTTCATAAAAATACAATCCCCAAGATGGTTTGTAACTCATTTTAACCAAGCAAGATGCATATTTGTAAAACTTACAAAATTACTACCACATAATTCCTATTATCATGTAATATCATTGGTACTAGGTAGATTGCCAACTAACATTAGACCCTATAAGTACCCCTATGCACTTAAGTCTAAAATTGATAAATGTGTACAAGAATTGCTAAAATCAAGGGTCATTCAGCCTAGCAACAGTCCTTATTAGAAATAAAGATGTATCATGATGGTTGTGTATAGATTTGTGTGAGATCAGTAAGATCACCATTAAGGATAAATTTCCTATCCTAATGGTCGATGAAATGTTGGATGAGATACATGGCATAAATTATTTCTCTAAACTAGATATTTTCTTGGGCTATCAATAGATAAGGCTCGAGGAGGAAGATATCACCAAAATAGTATTTTGAATACATGAGGGCCATTATGAATTTTTGGTCATGCCATTTGGCCTAAGTAATGCACCATCCACATTTTAAAGTCTCATGAATAATATATTCTATCAATTCCTTCACAAATTTAATCTAGTTTTCTTTGATGATACTCTAATTTATAGTCACTCTTGTGAGGAGCATCTCATACATTTGGATCAAACTATATAGCTTTTTTCTAAGAATAATTAGTATACCAAGAGGTCTAAGTGTTTTATTTTTTTTGATAAAAATAGAATATTTTGATCAGATTATCACCAAATATGGAGTGAAAATCTATCCTAAAAATATTTAGGTTATTCAAGATAGGCCAAATCCACACACCCTTAGGGTACTTTAAGAAATTTTGGGACTCATGCGGTATTACTGTAAATTTATACAAAACTATGGGAAGATAGAAACTCGTTTAATAACCATGTTGAGTTTTTTATTTTAATTGGTTAGAAATACTGGAGAAGGATTTCAATTAATTAAATCAAGCCATGACAATTATCCTGGTGTTAGCATTGCCTAATTTTTCTAAACCTTTTATAATTGAAAGCGATGCTTTGAGAAATGGAATTAGGGGCATGTTAATGCAAGAAGGAATACCATTGGCTTTCACTAGTAATGCACTTCTAGGTCAAAAATTGGGTAAATCTACTTATGAAACGGAGATGCTAGCCATTTTTCTAGTTTTTAACCATTGGAGGCCATATATCCTTGGGTATACTTTTCAATCAAAATTGACCACCAAAGTCTCAAGTACTTATTGGAACAATAGGTAGCCACAACTAAACAAAAAAATTGGGTTTCTAAATTGAGGGGTTATGATTATGAAATCACATACAAAAAATGATAGGAGAATATTGTGGTTGATGTATTATCTTGACAATTTGACAATCAGAGTATGTTAAACATTATCTCTACAACAATCCCTTAATGTATTAATTATCATAGAGAAGAAATGGCCAAGGACTTAGGATTGCCAAATTTGATCACCAAACTTCAAACAAAGCCTAAGTCATTTCTAGGATACACTTGGGATGGATAATATTTGAGATATTGTGACCAACATGTTAATCACCTATCCTCACAAATATGGGAACACGTCATGAAGGAAACACATGCCTCACCAATAGTGGGACATTTTTGGTTTCTAAAAAACTTATAAAAGGACCAATTGTATCTTCTTCTATAAGAGAATGAAGAAGTATATTCAAAATTTTGTGGTTGAATGTAACATGTACCAAAGAATGAATGGATAAACTATGTTCCCTTGAAACCTTTAGATCTTACTTATTCTAGAACAAGTATGGGTAGACATTTCTATGGATTTTATTGAAGGTTTACACAATTCAAGAGGAAAATAATTTATTTTTGTGGTAATGTATTTTCTCACAAAGTATGCTCATTTATTTTCTCAATCTCGTCCCCACATATGCTTTTTTTAGCTTAATTATTTTGACTCCATATTTCTCCTTCATGGATCACCCATATCTATTGTTTTAGATAAATACCCTACCTTTACTAGTTATTTTTAGTAGGAACTATTTGGGTTATAGGGAACTTAACTCAAAATGAGTTTGGTCTATCATCCTTATATTGATGGCCAAACATAAATTATTAACAAATACTTGGAAACATGTCTTTTTTGCTTTGCATATGAATATTGTACACAGTGGATAAAGTGGCTTCCTTTGATTGAATGTTGGTATACTACTTCATATCACACTACAACTAATGTTACACCCTTTTAAGTAGTATATGGTCATCCTCCATCAACAACCTCCTCTTACATTCCAGGAAACTCCAAGGATTTTTCTATAGACACCACTCTAAGCTAGCATGTCATCACTATTCAAAAACTTTGTTATGAGATGAATTCACTATCTATATCTTTAATTTTCTTTAGTAAAAGGTAGCTTCAGACATCTAGACTATAGATATATAGACTAAAAATGTCTAGACATAAATATCTAGTCTATAGATGTCTATCTATAGATATCTATCTATAGATATCTAGAATGCAAACATCTAGACTACAGATGTCTAGTCTGCAGATGTCTAAACTACATACGTCTAGTTTGCAAACATCTAGTCTACAGACATCTAGACTACAGACATCTAGACTACAAATGTTTTGACTATATATGTCTAGTCTCTAGATGTCTAGTCTATAGACATCTAGTCTACAAATGTCTAGCTGCAGACATCTATCTACATATGTCTAGATAGGTAGTTGTATATGTGTAGATATAGATATCTATATGGGTTTATATAGACATCTATATGGGTAGTCCTATATGTCTATCTTGTGATGACCATCCTCACATGGATAACTATAAATGAGAAAATTAGTAGTAACCTTACCTTTTCTTGTGAATCATGGTACTGTTGATTACTATTGTGTATGCACGATCATGTTTGAAGTTGATAAGAAAAGAGTAGTTGGTCAATAGGACAAGGTAAATGGAAATGATAATTAGGATCGTGATTACATGGATTCTCGCATGCTTGCATATCATGTATATTTTATTTTCTTTTGTTTGTTGCATTTGGTTGAGTGGCGTTGATGATGGGAGCCACTGGTTATTTTATTATTGCAAATAGATTTAAGCTAAAGAAAAAATAAAATAGATATTAAGAAAGGATATGCATAAATGCATGGTTAAATAGGTCTAAGACTAAAATTATTTGTGTGGATGTAAAAATTTTTAAAATTAAAGGTGAATGATTTGCTTGAAATATTGCAATATGAAGTAAATTTAACTATGGATTTTGGTAGCGAATATTTAATTTGGAAAAGCTTGTTTTCCTCATGATGGGATGGTATTCATGGAATATTAAGTGATAAACTCAATTGTAGTGGAGTAAGGTGTTAGTTTCAGTAATAATGATGCAAACCCCTCTCTCAAAGCTGAACCACAAATGGAGGAAAGGAAGTTAACAAAATTTTAAAACAAAAAAAATTGTTAGATGGAGGAGTAGCGAGATGAACATAGGAGAGTGGTGTAGTGGAAAATCTAAAAAAAAACTAGGAGCGCAAAGAAGAATATTGGAAGAAAAATAAACCAGAAGGTGCTATGCATGGGACTCTAGGTAGATTTGTTTCAAAATATTTTCCTATTGCTTGACAGTGTTTGCTTGAAAAAAATTATGGAGACTTCATTGAGTGATGCTTTGTATTTTGTTTTGTGTGATTAAACAATGCAAATTTTGGCTGGTTAAGTGCTTGATATTATTGTTATATGTGTGAAAGAAATGGTTAACATTATCATAGGGTATCCCTTGTGTTTGCTCAAATATTCATTTATTGTTGTTTTACATGTAAAAGAAAAGGAAACCAAAATTGTAGAGTGTTCCCTGTGATTGCTTAGTGCCACTACAATTACTATTCTTTGTGTGAAGGAAATGGAAAATATTATTGAAGAGAATTTCCTTGTGACTACTCTATGATTGCTTTTATTTATACATGAACATGTTATCCTATGAATGCTACCATTATCCGAAAGGGAGATGGTGTAAATAGATTATGCATGTGTTCAAAAAGTTGAATGCAATGTGAATCTTTGTGAACACCTATGTATTATGTGTTGCATGAATTATTAGGAATGCATACATATATTTGATCCATAATATGATCCCACCAAAAATCAAGATTTAATAAAACTCATCCATAGTAGAGCTTCAACTACAACATGGAGAGGCTAGCCAAAGCAGACGTAGTTGAAGAGGAAATTTGATATCCACCACGACGATGAAAGGAAAAATTGATAGTGTTAATCTGTTCATGAATTCCACCAATGAAAAGTGTTTGTAAATTATTCATCATCTTGGGTATAACTTGCTGAGTGGAATGGTGCTATGTGTTTCATCTAGTCAAGGGTTAAGATTTTTACTGTGTAAATGACAAAAATTTGGGAATCAAAATTATTACCTAGGAATGATGTGTATTCTATTGGCATCAGATAGTTTGGAAAGTTATCAACCCAACTCCTATGTGTAATGCTAATCCTACTTACAGAGGAGAGAATTGATTATATTTGATACATGTTTATGCTTTTAAAATTTTACTAAATTTAATTTGTGTTGCTTATTTAGAAAATAAACTCTTGGTAATTATGTATTTAGTTCCCAGGCTTTAAGATGTAAGTTTTAAGGATCTTATATTTGTGCAATTATTTTCTACTGAAGATTAGATTATATTATGTTGTTTCCTTGTTGAAAATAGCTAGACTTTGGATAATCATTCTCTATTGCACTTTTAAAAGGTTTAACACCGTGTTAGAGGTATGAAAAAGTAGCGTATATCTACCAGTCTTTGTAAACCTCTGAGTTTATTTATTAAAAAATAGAAAGTTCAATGCATGTGGAGATTACATGGAAGAAATATTTATTCATGTTTGCATGTGTGGATAGGACTTGTCTAATTCCATTTAAAAGAGTTCCAAGATGTTCTATCTGAAGATTCTATTTGTGGATTTCTTCTTTGAGGTTGGAAATTTTAATTTTTCTACCATCGTGTTCTTAGTCAAGTCGGGCTAGTGCACCTCATCTATGGAAAAATTATGTATTTTGTATTTGGTTTAAAAATTATATTTGCATGGGAAAATGTATTCTTTGAGTTAAAATAACTTCAAAAATTGCATAACTCTTTTAATAGGTTTTGGTTGGAATATCATGTTGGTTTCTAAGCTAGGAATATAAAGAAAATGGTATGATTTTTTTGTGAATCATAAAAAATGCCTTACTTTGGCCTTTGAAAGAAATGCATAATTTGAATACTTTAAATTTGGGATAAAATAATTAGGATTATGGTTGTACATGAGTTAAATTATATATTGTTCTTATGTTTATTTTATTTGCAAGCAAGTTTACTACTTCTCATCAAGCCTTAGATTCACATGTTTACTACTTCTCATCAAGCAAGTTTTACTACTTCTCTCTAAACATGTAAGGACGAATTGGAAACCTTAGTAAAATCTTAGGAGTATGAATGCAAAATAATTCTTAGGGGTGTGAGACCCTAAGTAAAAATTAGGGTATTGAGAGAATGCTCAAAAATCATTAAAAAATAATTGGGATGTGAGTAGACACACAATACCTAGAGAAACTGCAAGCTGATGAGTATGGTCGACTTGAAAAGACTAAGTTAGAAATGGTATAAGAGGTAGTATGAGATGCTTTCCCCAGGTTTCATCTAGGATAGGACTATGATAGATTACATGTGTCTTTGACTAAGCTAGTAAGACTTTATTGTATGGTATGGGATATACTAACATGAGTTTAAAAGAACATGAGTAATTTAGTCTAAGCCTAGAGTATTAGCATGGATCTAGTTGATCCCGTGCAAAGAGAAATTAGTTAGACACTAGGCATACATACACTATTTTCCTTTCATTCAGTATAGGAACAAGTTTGACAATTAGTCGAAAGGTTCAGAGTGATAAGGAATAGGGAAGCAAGCATTCTCCCTCTAGGTGTATGGGTCCTAGAGAATAATCCTTATTGTGGTTTGAAACTCATGCTATAAAATGAAGAACACAAGCTTATACTAAGAGGGGGGGTGAATAGTATAAGATCACTTTTTGCTTTTCTTTCCCAAATAGTAATATCTAGTATAATTAATGGCAATATCAATAGCAATAACCAAAGAAATGCACAAATCATCACAAAGAATAGAGAAACCAATTTAATGTGATTCACCCAATGTGGGCAACTCGAAGAAAATATTTCACTAATATTTTCTCAATAAATATCTTGGGAATAATTTCTCTATTACAATATTTATAGACCTTTGTACAAAGGAGACACCAATCACCTAATCAAGTTTGTGGATATCTATCCATAGGAGAACTCCTTTATCCCTAGCTCTGACTGGTGATCTTCTAGAAGAACTGTTACCCAACTTCTCTGGCTAATGGATCTCTATCCACTGAATACAGTTGTCCTCACTAACCTTGCTAATGGATATCTATCCATTGGAGACTATCATACTCTATACTTTATCACCCCCAAAGCTATATCTCAAATCTATAATAAACAAAGTCCTTCGGTCTAGCACAAATTTGCTCAATATCTATCTCTAGTCTAACACAAACATATCCTCAAATATGCACCAAAATCTGTCCTCAAATCTACATGTAGCACCCTAAAATTGGTGCAGTAAAACTTAGTAAATAATTAAAATTACCTTAGTAATAATTCAAATTCAAATTTCAACCCCAAAATCACTCCCAAACCACATGCTACCCATTTCTTTATTTTTTGTGCCATTTTAAGAGTTTGTTTTGTCTGTTGGACGATATCGTCTCCGATCAGATGATATCTCCTTAGATCAAATGATTTCGTCTGGAGCAGAACGTCCAAACGATTTCATCCCAAAACTGATTTTTCATAATTAGCTTCTATTTCAACAGCTTCTCTAACTTGGGCAGAGACGCGTCTGCACCGTTAGAGTCTTCTACCATTGGAGATATCCCAAAATGGGATGATCTATAACATCCCAACATTTTTCCTATGCCTATTTAATCTTAGGCCCTCCCCTTGACTTTCCCCTGGCTGAATTTTTTTGTACTTTAAGTTTTACATGCTTCAGGATATCCTAGATTATTGTTTGCCTTTGTCCCTTTTTGAATTTTCTTGCAGGAACTTTGTTATTCTTCAGCCAGAGCAAAGCTCAGATCGTCTCAGATGATCCTATCCAATTCGAGATGATTTTGTACCAATCCGAGATGATTTTGACTGTAGTCAACATTGGGGGCAATCAGTGCCTAAATTTTGTGTTTCTTTACTCTTTTTTGTTGCTTTGCTTTGCATTAGTTAAGCTTATTACTGCTTTGCATCTTGGAGTTCACCTCATGTAGCCTTGATACATAATAAAGTCAAAGTTAGTCATTAAAACCATTCATTTTACTTAATTTGTTATCTAAATTTGTCATTCTAGCATTCATACTTTCATTTCTATCATTTTCCCTTGCTTTTGCAATTGTATTTTTTGTTCTTGGTATCCATTTCTGCAATTGTAGGTCTCCGATGAATTCGTCTGATGAATTCGTCAGATCTCAGATGATCCTATCAGATCAGAGATGATCCTATCAAATTCTAGATGATATTGACTGCTTCAAAAATTAGAATCTCCATCAGACATCTGGATCAGGTATGGCTCTTTAATCTAGCTTATTCTCTTTGTTTTCTATTCAAATCTATTTTCTATATTCATATAATCAGCATTTCATATAGCTTAACTTATATTCATTTGGCCAAACCTAGGACTTGGATGTTTAAAGCTACAATTGAACACATTAAACTCATTCCCAACCTAGGCATGGAAACTGCCACTAAACGTTTCCTGGTGAACCCCACCATCCGTAAAAAAATCACCTTAATACCCATCCCCCGAGAGGTGGGACCTTCAAAGGGCCTCTCAGTCTAAGGTATTGTCCCATCCTTTTCCCATCCTCCTTTCGGGCACGGATCCTATAGCCTGAAGGTAAGGGTGCAAAAAATTTGGAGCGATACATTTTGGTGAACCCGACGTGAAACTAAAACCTTTTGAAAACAAAAAAAAAACATAGATGCATTTAAAATCATTAGAAAAATACTAAGTTGCATATCATGTCTAGATGGTAGCTCCTAAGAAAATACTAGCAGTCACTATAAATGTTGCAAATCAATTAATAGCCATAGAAGTTAATTATGTGCTTAGTGTGCCTGAAATAGATAGAAACCAACTTCTGTGGGACGAACTTAATAGAAGGCTAGGTATCATTTCATCTAGATCAACCGAACTTAGACAAATTAAGAGGTTTTCCCTAGATAGGATCCTGGATCCTCATCAACTCATTGTTTATCATGAACTTCAGAGAGCCTGCCATAGGTGGTTAGCTTATAGGAGAGCTCTTGTGTCTTCAAAATTGTTCACCTTTGAGGAATACCTCGAGAACGCAGTTGCTATACACCAATTCCTAGGTCGTGTAGAAGATCAAGAGGTCATTCTTACGAATAGGGAAATATGGAATAGAGTTCCTATGGCTATGTTATATCGAGAGTATTGCCACAAACTTTATTTCTACCAACCAAAATCTGAGATAGATAATATCACTATAGCACTTTTCGTCAAATTCTTGAAAGAAATTTTCAATTTGAAGAAGAACACTTCATGACTCCTGAAGAACTTGAGCCCATTAATGATATTTATAAATTTTTTATAGAAAACTAGATCATTGCTTTCATTATTATTATTTCTTGCATTTAGTGTGTTGTTTGTTATCTTTATAATATTGTTACAAAAACAAGAAAAACCAAAACATAACAAAAACCAAAAACATTTTATTTCAAATACTATAGTAGGTATATAATTAAAATATATACCTCTTAAGCTTGTTGCATATATATAAGTATATATATATTTGCTCAAATCTAAATTTAAGCACAATGCCTAAACTTAGGAATGGTAAACAAACTGAACAAGAAGAAGAAGATTGGTTAGGAGACAAATAAAAAAACCCAAATGTCCTTCTTGAGGAATCAATTCTAGAAGGAGAAACTCTAGAACAACCAGAAGATGACCTGGCTAAAGAAAATGAACAACAAGAAAATCTTAAAGAGGAAGGATCCTCATCCCCTAGAATAGCTCCAGATGGAACTATTGCTTTTGATAACTTAGATCATTTCTAGAAATTTTTCAATAATAACATTGGTGCTCTTAATATGGCAGTTCGTATTGATAGAGGACAAATTAGTGATACTCAAGTAGCCATGGAACATATGTTTGACATACACACTAATCCCTTGTCTTTCATTGATCAAGAAAGTGATAAAGCTGGACCATCCAATAGAGATATGGTCACTATGATTCAAAACATGCCAAAACAACAAGTTACCCAACCCCCTAAGGAACCTGTTATTGAGCCTAAAATCATAACACCCTTCCTACCAACAATTTACACAATAGCAATATCGCATCTAATCTCCATGTCCCTCCATCATATGCTCACAAATCCCATATTAATGCCCTATCGAACCAATATGGTGGGCAAACTAGTAATCTGGAAGCCATGGTGAAACAGTTAGCTTTGCACATGGACCAGATAGATCCCTACCATCCCTCTTACAATTATTGAGAGATATGTAGTCAACCTCTGGATCCCATAGTTGTAGCACAACCATATCGTAAACACTTTCCCATGCCCGTCCTACCTATATATAAAGGAACTGAAGATCCCATAGAGCATCTTCACATGTTTAGGATAGCATGTCATGATATATCACATGATGACTTGCTATTACTAAAAATGTTCTCGAAAAGTTTAGGAGGAATGGCATTAGAGTGGTACTATCAATTGCCCACTCATTCTTTGAGAAATTTTGAAGAAACAATTGAATCTTTTGTCCATCAATTTAGTGCCTACATCGAGAGGCATGTCACCATTAAATATTTGTACAACTTAAAACAAGACAAAGATGAATGTTTTTCTAGTTTCTTAGCTATATGGAGGCATTTGACAGGAAAACTGCACTTTGTGCTACCTTATAGGGAAATGTTGGACATTTTTATTAATAATTTACAAGAACAAATATCTTATGAGTTATCAACTGCTACCTTAACCACCTTCAATCAAGCTATATACTTAGCTCGAAGGGTAGAAGATGCTCTCATTAGAATAGGTCAACTCAAAAAGAAAGATGATGAGAAAACATCTAGAAATCAGTATAAAAACAAATAAGTTGTAGGTGACGGAGTCACTGATAGTAGAAATGTTGCTAATATCAATACAACAAAGACAACATAAAAATTTATATTAAAACATCCTGATAAACCTCCTTGAGAATTTACTAGATTGAATCAACCTTTATCAACCATTCTTCCTCAATTATTAGCACGAGGCTTGATTCAATTACCAGCTATCTGGGAACTTGATCCAACTATACCCAGATACAGAGCTGATTTACATTGTGATTTTCATAGAGGACCTAGACATGCTACAAATTCTTGTAAAATA
Source organism: Wollemia nobilis (assembly GCA_028583015.1). Lineage (NCBI taxonomy): Eukaryota > Viridiplantae > Streptophyta > Pinopsida > Araucariales > Araucariaceae > Wollemia > Wollemia nobilis. The sequence continues at coordinate 6,093,752 of JAQPPZ010003199.1, forward strand.
TTGAAACATAAAATACAAGATCTGATTGATAATAATGAAATGGAGGTGCAAGCCTTCCAAACTAAACAAAATGCTCCTAATAATTCTCAAAATACCATTCCCCAAAATCAAAATCAAAATTCTAATCAATCATTAGATATATTTCAACATCCTTTACCAAAACATGGTAAAGAAGTGGCCAATCAAATCGAACATCATAATTTTCCCCCTCCTACCTAATATGTAGGGACTATTAGTGGACAATTATCTATTCAGGATCCTCAAATATTTGGCACAACCTTATCCATGGTCACGACCAGACCTCTACATAATATTCAAACTCATGATCCTAGTGATGTAGAATTAGATACTGAAAGTGAAATAGACATCACCTCAAACCAATCGAATAGTTCTGAAAACAAATTAGATCCTATTCAACCCATCACAGATGCTATGGTTCCAGAAGAACCATTTCCTAGAAGAGTTACTACTCGACCCTCTTCTAATCAATTCCTTCCTAATGAACAAGCCATAAACGCTCAACCAAGACCAGTTCAGCGTCTTCAATATAACATTATGGGTACCATCGGAGTTGTTACCAGACAACAGGCTCAAAAATCTCAATAGGATCAAACTCAGAATGATGGATCAGCTCCATTTATTTTGAAAAATCCCAATAAATGGAATCATATGTCTAATTTTCAACCAAAACCTCCTTACAATATTAATGAACAATTATCCAATATTACAGCCAAAATTTCCCTTTTGGACTTGTTAATATCTTCTCCTACCCATAGAGATGAGTTAATGCTTACATTAAGCCAAATGATGGTACCTCAAAATATTCAACCCGAAGCCATGTCCAATACTATCATCACTCGAGAAGTTGATTGTATTGACTTCCGGGATAAAGATATCCCACAACATAGTTTACATAAGGATAACCCCTTATATATTACTGCTCTAATTGGAGATGTAGTCGTTAAAAGAGTCTTGATTGATAATGGTTCATCTCTAAACATTTGCACTTTTGAATTCTACCAATGATTTGGGTTTAGAAGTGATGAAATGAAGAAAACTGACATGATTATCAAAGCTTTCAATGACGAGACACAATAAATGTGTGGAGTCATTACCTTACCCTTGCAAGTTGGTCCTAGAACCCTAGATACAACCGTGTTTATTGTACATTGCCCAACATCGTACAATATACTTTTGGGTCACCCTTGGATCAATGCGATGCGAGCGGTTCCATCCACTTTACATAAGTGTGTTAAATTTGAATTTAAAAATCAATTGGTCACTATCCATGGTGACCCTAGACCCTTTGATATGTGTGCTTTTGCAAAACCTATTGGAGTGCAATTTTGCCCCGCTCTGTCATCCACACATCCTAATTCTTATTTTTCATCTAAACATGTGAAAAACACACACATAACATCATCTACTCCATCAACTACACCTATACATTTAAATCAACCATCTTCTGAACAAACCACACTAAAACCTCAAAAAGATATTCAATCCACAACCAATCCTTCATGTTCTATCCCTATAATTTCAAAACCTATAGACCCATTTATTGACACCTCCACATTATCAACATCTATCATACCTTCCACATATAAAGATATAGGGAATGATCCTTCTACATCTTATGCTCTTTCTAATGAACTTTTACCAGATTTATCCACAATCTTAATATAAAAAAAAAAAATGCTTTTATGCAAGATTCAATTCTTTTAAATAACTTGTCGCCATCTCCTCGTACTTTGGGCCTCCCACAACCTATGGGAATTACTTACCAAGTTGGGAGTTGTGCTTTTATTTATAAAGGATATGATTGGGGAAGAATACCCAGGAATATCAAAACTCATCATGAGGGATATGCTTGATGTTATTTTGCTAATGAATATATTAAAGCTAAGCCCATAATGCTTAAAATGGGCTATAAAGGGAAAGGCTTGGGACCTTTCCAAAATGGTATGAAAGAACCTATTGAGGTAGAGCCATGGCCCACCTAATGTGGTATGGGCCTATTTCCTAGTAAGGGTCAACCCTTCCCTTTTGAAGATGATGATAAAATCATATGTTATCAAGATTATCTAGATAAACAAGATTCTTTGTGTTCTAAGAATAATCCCTTTACCTGCAATATGCTATCCATAGATTACCTTGAATTGATTGCTGAATCCGATGAGGAGTTGGAAGGAGATATTTTCCATGATCTCCATTGAAGAGTTGTTACACAATGGTTTTTATTTTGATGGTTCTATACCAACTATAGCCCAACTTGAGGCCACCACTCGTCAAGACGAATTATCCAACTTAACCTTAAAAGAATTACAAGAATTGGGTGTTTCATCCGCCCCACCTAATTTTGAAAGATATCTACACATGGAAGTAGAAAACATCATTAAAATTAACATTGGAACTGAGGATAATCCTCACATAATCAATATTGGATCAACATTAAGTCAAGAAAAACAAGATGAATACATTACATTCCTTAAAGAATATGAAGATGTCTTCGCTTGGACATATGAAGATATGCCAGGTCTGGACCCTTCTGTAGTCATGCATCATGTAGTAGTCCATCCGGATGCTAAACCTATTAAACAGAAACTTAGAAAAATGCATCCCAAAGTGGCCCTGCTAGTTAAAGGGGAGTTAGAAAAACTCCTAAATGTTATTTTCATACAAGCTATTGATTATGCTAAATGGATCTCAAATGTAGTTCCAATCACCAAGAAAGAAGCTACCAAAGTTAGGGTTTGCATGGACTTTAGAGATATTAACGTTGCATGCCCTAAAGATGATTTTCCTCTTCCAAACATGGACCAAATCATTGACTTTACCACTGGGAGTGGAATGATGTCCCTAATGGATGGATTTTTTGGCTATAATCAGATCAGGATAGCTCCTGAAGATCAAGCTAAAATAACCTTTATTACCCCTTGGGGTACCTTTTGTTGGAAAGTGATGCCATTTGGTTTAAATAATGCAGGCGCAACATATCAATGAGCTATGACTTATATCTTTCATGATATGATGCATGATATCCTACATGATTACGTAGATGATATTATAGCTTGCTCCATTAAAGAAGATGATCATTTAAATGATTTGAGAAAAGTATTTAATCGGTTAAGAGAATACCTTATTCGATTAAATCCAGCCAAATGCATATTCGAAGTTAAGTCTGATAAACTATTAGGAGTTTTAGTTTCTTTGCATGGTATCAAAATAGACCCTCTCAAGATTGCGGCTATCACTGATATGCCTGCACCTACCAATATATCTAAGTTACGAAGTTTACAAGGTAAGCTTCAAGCCATTCGTCGCTTCATCGATAAGCTGGTGGACAAAACCACTCCCTTTCTTAAGCTCCTTAAGAAGGATGTCCCTTTTAACTGGGATGACAAATGTACAGAAGCTTTTGAACTTCTCAAAAAATACCTCCTTAACCCACCTGTGCTTTCACCGCCTAGACCTGATCGCCCGTTTCTCCTGTATATTTTAGCTTCAGATTTTGCTTTAGGAGCTATGTTAGCTCAGATTGATGATGAGAAGAAAGAACATGCTAATTATTACATTAGCCAAACTTTAATCAGTTATGAAACTCGTTGTACCTCATTAGAAAAACTATGTCTAGCAGTTGTATTTTCTACGTAGAATACAACATTATATGCTTAGTCAAAAAACATATGTCATTGCTAAATATGATCCCTTGTGGTATCTTATGAGTCGACCTTATTTATCGGGTCACACAACCAAGTGGGTTCTTGCTCTAAGTGAGTTTGAACTCACATTCATAGGAAAAATCTTTGTTAAGGGTCAAATCATAGTAGATCAGTTAGCTACTGCACCCTTAGAGTCTACCCATCCCCTCATCATTGAGTTTCCTGATGAATGCCTTCAATTAGAGGCAGACCATGTTGAACAATGGTCCTTATACTTTGATGGAGCTCGATGCATGAGTGGGGCTGGTGCGGGTATTATTTTAATATCTCCACAAAAACACATTATACCTTTGTCTTTTAAATTAACATTTGCTTGCACCAATAATACTACCGAATATGAGGCTCTAATCCTTGGATTACGAGCTACCTTGGCATTAAAAATCAAACATCTGCTAGTTTTTGGTGATTCTCAACTTTTCATAAATCAAATTAACAAATTTTATCAGACCAGAGATGATAAATTGCGCCTATATAAAGCATATATTTTGCAATTGTTATCCTTGTTTGATAAAGTTACTTTGGAAGCTATTCCGTGAACTAGCAACCGTGCGGCTGATGCTATGGCCGCAGCTGCATCTCTTCTACCCTTGGAGTTAGATGACGAATATGCCACCATAATTATTCATTGAATCCAGGAACCCGCTTCAAATAAGTCATGTTTAGAACCTTTGGATGTGTTTCTAATCAATGAAACTACTCTTGACCCTTGGTATACAGATATATTTGATTTTCTTCACAATGGGACTTTCCCTGCCAATTCTAATAGAAACCAACGTCGGTTATTACGTAGATGAGCAAGTCAATTTGTAATAATTGATAGTACTTTATATAGGAGATCTTTTGAAGGTATCCTATTGAGATGTTTGAATCTATAAGAATCCAAATTAGCTTTAATTGAAGTCCACGATGGCTCTTATGGAGGACACTTCAGTGGTAGTGTCATTGCTAAAAAGCTCCTTAGGATAGGCTACTTTTGGCCTACCATGGAAAATGATGCACATGAGTATGTGCACCATTGTGACAAGTTCCAAAAACATGCTTACCTTGTCCATGCACCTGCACAAGAGTTGCAGGCTATTTCATCACCTTGGCCCTTTTCAAAATGGGGCTTAGACATTATTGGCAAAATTAATCCTGTGTCATCTGATGGACACAAATTCATCATAACCACCACTGAGTATTTCATGAAGTGTGTTGAAGATATGCCTTTAGCTTACTGCACTGGAACACAAGTCTCTAAATTTATTTTTAATCAAATAATTTGTAGGTTTGGAATTCATGCAAATCTCATCTCAGACAATGGAACTTGTTTCAAAAATAAATATGTTAAGAAATTATGCCAAAAATATAAGATTTAACATCGCTGGTCCACTCCTTATTATCCTTAGGGTAATGGCCAAGTAGAAGCATCTAACAAAACCTTAATTAAAATTCTTAAAATATTGGTCAATAAATCTGGCCGCGACTGGCACATTCAATTATATCCAGCTTTGTGGGCCTATCGAACTAGTGTTCGAACTCCCACTGGAACTTCACCTTTTGTCTTGGTTTATGGCGTTGAAGCCATTTTTATTTTTGAATTAGAAGTTCCTTCTTTGGATATACTACTTCAAGATATTGAAGTAGGAGTGAAGAACACAAGCTTATACTGAGAGGGGGGCTGAACATTATAAGACCACTTTTTACATTTACTTCAATTCAACTTTCAAAATAGTATTATGCAGTGTAGAGATAGCAGAATTAAAAGTAGCAATTAAAACAATGCACAACACACCATCCACAAAGAGACACAGCAATTTATGTGGTTCACCCAAAGCAGGCTACTCCACTGATAAAATTTCTTACTAAATTTTATCACCTCAAATTCTGGGAAACCTTTCCCGATTACAAAGTTTATGGGCACCAACCCAAAGGAGACAACTTCCCCTAGCTATGCTATTTAAAGGTGATACTCTAGAAGACCTCTGCCTCTGCTGCCCTTAGCAAGTGGAACTCTATCCATAGAAGACACCTGTCTTCCCTGCTCTGGCTAGAGACCTTTGTCCTCAACTCTTTCACCTTCTAAGCTGGTCCTCTTATTTGCACCAAACACAGTCCTTCGATCTGGCACAATTTTGTCCTTTTCCTCTGTTCTTTTCTACACTTGGTCAAAACCAACTTTTCACTGTCTACGCACATACAACAACACTCGATCAACTTATTTACTTCTACGAAAACATAGTAGCACAGACTTCACATATTTTACGTAAACACAGCAGCACTATATTTACAAATACAACAGCATAATCTTTGCGAATACAGCAGCATAATCTTCATGAATATAGTAGCACAGACTTCATGAATACACCTCTGTGATCAAACTTCTCCCTGCACTCTATCTATGTAAATCGCACTTTGAACGCACACTTGATCAATGCCAAATTCTTCAAGCATCCCTCCTTTTATACTCACAATCTCAAGATTGAAATCTTGGTATTAGTCGGTTGTTTACCCTTCAACTATGTCGGCTGCAAAACCCTACGTTGCATCGGCCCAGATTTAACTTTGTCGACTTCACTGCCTCCCTGTAGCTTCTGGCATGAAACTTCAACATGTCACGATATCACGACACCTTTGCCTGTCGTACAACTTCTATTTCTTGTTGTCATGAAATCGCAACACTACTGCCTACCGTGCACCTTCTTTGGCCTGTTGTCGCAAAATCATGACACTACAGCCTGTCATACACCTTCTTTAGCCTATTGTCATGAAATCGTGACACTACTGCCTGTCGTGTACCTTCTTTGGCCTGTTGTCACGAAATCGCGACACTATAGCCTGTCGTACACCTTCTTTAGCCTATTGTCACGAAATCGTGACACTTTAGTCTTCATGGCCTTCCTCTCAGCTTTTGTCATGAAATCATGACACTTATGATTTTTGCTGATGTCATCTTCACTCTATCGCAAAATCATGACGCTTTAGTCTTCATGGTCTTCCTCTCAGCTTTTGTCACAAAATCATGACACATCTGCTTCTGCTAATGTCATCTGCAACTTCATCATGAAATCGCGATGTTTTCGCCTTCAAGCTCTTCCTTCTTCAATTCATCGTGAAATCATGATGCTTCTTCTACTTAAGACTTTCTAACTAATTCTGTCATGAAATCATGACACTTTCTCCAACTACAAGCTGCCAACTCAACCTGTCGTGAAATCATGACACTTTCTGCATCCGTACAACTTCTTTGTAGCCTGTCGCCAAATCATGACACTTCTTGTTTCAGATTCTTCCTTTTGCTGCATCTTGTGAAATCATGACAATTCTCACTTCGAGATTTTTAGCATGTCGCAAAATCGTGACAGTCCTCAACTGGAACTTTGCATCATGTCACGAAATCACGATAGTTCCTGAATAACTTTCTCTCTCATCGATCTTGTCGCGAAAATGCGATAGCTCACACTGCGGACTCTCTCTTCTGCAACATGTCATGAAATCATGACACTTTTTCTTCCGTATAGCCTCCTTTGTAGAATGTTGTGAAATCGTGACACTTTTCTTTCTCTGCCTTCCTGCACTGTCCGAGTCACGAAAATGCAACATGTCACAAAATTGTGATAGTTTTGCTTGCTTCATCTTTGCATTCCAGCATGTCACGAAATCGTGACACTTTTGCCCAAACTTTCTCTCTCCTCAAACATGTCATGAAATTGTGATAGTTTTGCCAGTGCTTTCTCTCTCCTAAAACATGTCACAAAATTGTGACAGTTTTTCCAATCGCCTGCATACTTTTTCTTACTTGTATTTTTCTTGATCTTTTGCAACTGGGCTACTCTGATCTACTTGGAAACTTACTGACCATGCTGAAACCTTCAACAAAACACATTATTTGACATAAAAACAAATTGCTTCAAGAACTCCTTGACATCAATGACAACAACTACTCTTGAGCAAAGGCAATGTACTCAAGGTACACAAAATTGCCAATAATCTCCCCCTTTGTCATTGATGGCAAACCTTTATTAAAAACACATCTTCAAGAGCCAAAACTGAAATCAATATGAGTAGACAACTGAGAATCTTTCTTTGAAGTTTTGCTCCCCCTGACTTGAAGCTTTCCTCTTCACTTGAAGCTCTCCCCCTTACTCATATCTCTCCCCCTTACTCAAATCTCTCCCCCTTTGTCATCAATGGCAAAGGGTCACCTTTGGGGATTGGGACTAAGAATGAGCCTCTTAGCTTAGTCCCTCCCCCACCTCCTAATGAGGTGATTTAAAATAGGGTTGGGAGTGAAACTCCCATTAGACACTCATCATCATCAGTGTCTACAATTTCCTTGATGGGCCTTCTCTTGAATTTTTTTTCCACATTCCTGTTCTTGTTACTGTTTTGATCCTCGGACCTATTCATACTGTTGTTCCTGTTTCTTTCATCATTCCTATTTTTATCCATACCTTGATCCTTGAACCTGTTCATATCACTTTTCCTATTTTTGTTATCATTCCTGTTCTTATCCATGCCTTGATCCTTGGATTTGTTCATACTACTATTTATGTTCCTGTACCATGGAATATCAGCTCTGCACTGTCTGGCTGTGTGACCTGCATTGTTGCACTTATAGCAAGTAACAATATTATTTCTTTTAGGCATAGTTGTTCTTTGAATCCGCCTGTTCTGACTAACCTAGTTCCTTTTATTTGCCTTGCAAAAAATTACCTTGTGCTTGAACTGATTTAAAGAGTAGCAATACCCTTGAAATAAATTATGGCCCCTAAAATTGTCATTTATCTTCCTTACATGAGTCATGCACTACGAAGCCATGTGGCCAAACCCATGACATGCAAAACATCTGCCATGAAATATTCTTCTGTTTGATCTCTTGTGTCCCGAAAACTTCTTTTTCGTATTCAGAATTCTGTTTTCTGTTTCTGCGCATTTATCACTCACGAAATCTTTCTCAGAAATACTCTCTTCATCAGAACTCTCTTCTTTTTGAAATCTCTTACTTGATTCCCCAACCTATTTTTTATGTGGTTTAACAAAACCAAGACCTGTTTTATCTGATGGATTTATTTGACTTTGGATGAGAGACTTAACCCTTTTGGAGCTATCTTTAAACCTGTACAACTTATCATTGTATTCTTTATTTTCCTCTTTCATGGCAGTCATTTTTTGTTCTAATTCACTATACTCAAGCATCTTAGATTCTAACTCATTCTTGAGTTCTTGTGTCTTAGCCATAGAGATGTCAAGACTTTCTATGAGTTCATATCTCTCCATACAACATTCATCTAACTTATCCTTGAGTCTAGCATTCTTCTTCCTTTCCTTTTTCAAAACACTAAGAGCATTAGCAAGTTCACATTCAAGATCCTCTATTTGATTGCGTTTTGAAATATCATGGCCTTTTTCAGATTTCTTATCACTAGAGGTGCTACCCTTTTCAAAAACCATACATGCATCTTCCTTATCATTTTTTGAGGCATCCTCATACATACTAGCAACCAATTCATTATTTGTGCAATTATCCTCAAGGTGCCCAAAATTTCCACATCTAAAACATTTCATGACAATGAATTTATGTTTTGGTTCTTCCTCTTTTTTTGAAATGAACAACATCTCATTTTCATCATCACTAGAAGAACTTTCACTATCACTGCTAGAACACTTACTTGCTTTGTCTAAGTAGAAGCTCTTATTATTCTTGTGTGAATGCCTTTTTCCTTGATTGTTGTGCTCATCTTTGTTCTTTCTGTAATACCTATGCTTTTCAAAATCCTTGCTCTTAACATCTTGTATATCTTCATCACTTTCATTTTTGGAAACAAGATGCAATCGGTAGCATAATGACCAAATTTCCCACAGCTTGAAACATCTTATATTTTTCTTGCTTTTGTGCTTTCTAGAAAACTTGCCTTTCTTGCTGTAATATGCCTCTTCCTCACTAGAAGACTCATCACTTTCTTGAATATGTTTGCCCTTTGATTTCTTGGTAGCTTTGAAAGCTGCCTCTTTCTTTACATCAACTTTCACTTGAGTTCTCAGATCAAATGCTGCAAGAATACTATGGAGCTCATCCTTTTTCAACTTATCTAAATCTTTAGCTTCCTCAATAGCATAAATATTTTCACTAAATCTATTAGGAAGAGATCTTAAAATCTTATCACACACATCATTTTCAGCAAGTTCAAGACCTAAGTATTTCATAGAATTAACAACTTCATCCATACAGAGCATGTAGTCACTAATATTTTCATCATCATTCATCTTGAGTTGTTCAAACATACCTTTAAAATGTATCAACTTGGCCTTTCGGACATTTTCATCACCTGTATGAACAACTTGCAACTGTTTCCACATTTCACTAGTTGTCTTGTAGTGAATAACTTTGGTGAGATCTGCCTTCTGTGGACCCTTCAGGATTGCATTCATGGATTTTGAGTTGCTGTGATGTAGAAGCCTATCTTCTTTAGTGTAAGGACCATTTTTAGGAATAGTGTACCCATTTTCAATCACTTCCCATACCTCATTGCCAAGTGCCATTAGATAGACTTTCATTCTTGCACTCCACAGTCCAAAATTTGATTCGTCAAGAATAGGTGCTGCATTGCCACTTGAGTAGTCCATTGTGTTCTTTGCAAGCTTTTCCTTCAAGTTGTTAAACTTTTTGAAGGCACTAGCTCTGATACCAATTGAAGAACACAAGCTTATACTGAGAGGGAGGTGAACAGTATAAGACCACTTTTTACTTTTGCTTCAATTCAACTTTCAAAATAGTATTATGCAGTGTAGAGATAACAGAATTAAAAGTAGCAATTAAAATAATGCACAACACACCATCCACAAAGAGACACAACAATTTATGTGGTTCACCCAAAGCGGGCTACTCCACGGATAAAATTTCTTACTAAATTTTATCACCTCAAATTTTGGGAAACCTTTCCCGATTACAATGTTTATGGGCACCAACCCAAAGGAGACAACTTCCCCTAGCTCTGCTCTTTAAAGGTGATCCTCTAGAAGACCTCTGCCTCTGTTGCCCTTAGCAAGTGGAACTCTATCCATAGAAGACACCTGTATTCCCTGCTCTGGCTGGAGACCTCTGTCCTTAACTATTTCACCTTCTAAGATGGTCCTCTTATCTGCACCAAACACAGTCCTTCGGTCTGACATAATTCTTTCCTTTTCCTCTATTCTTTTCTGCACTTGGTTGAAACCAACTTTTCACTATCTGTGCACATACAACAACACTCGATCAACTTATTTAATTTTATGAAAACACAGTAGCACATACTTCGCGTATTCTGCATAAAGACAATAGCACAGTCTTCACAAATACAACAACACAATCTTCATGAATACAACAACACAATCTTCATGAATACAACAACACAGACTTCACGAATACACCTCTATGATCAAACTTCTCCCCACACTCTATCTGCACAAATCGCACTTCGAACGCACACTTGATCGATGCCAAAATCTTTAAGCATCCCTCCTTTTATACTCACAATCTCAAGATTGAAATCTTGGTATTAGTCGGTTGTTTACCCTTCAACCACGTCGACTGCAAAACCCTACGTTGCATCGGCCTAGATTTAACTCTATCGACTTCACTGCCTCCCTGTAGCTTTTGGCGCAAAACTTCAACATGTCACGATATTGCGACACCTTTGCCTACCGTACAACTTCTATTTCTTGCTATCATGAAATCGTGACACTACTGCCTGTCGTGCACCTTCTTTGGCCTGTTGTCATGAAATCGTGACACTACAGCCTGTCATACACTTTATTTAGCCTGTTTTCATGAAATCGTGACACTACTGCCTACCATGCACCTTCTTTGGCTTGTTGTCGCAAAATCGTGACACTACATCCTGTCGTACACCTTCTTTAGCCTGTTGTCGTGAAATCGTGACACTTTAGTCTTCATGGCCTTCCTCTTAGCTTTTGTCGTGAAATCGTGACACTTATGATTTTTGCTGACATCATCTTCACTCTGTCATGAAATCATGATGCTTTAGTCTTCATGGCCTTCCTCTTAGCTTTTGTCATGAAATCGTGACACATCTGCTTCTACTGATGTCATCTGCAACTCCATCATGAAATCGTGATGCTTTGCCTTCGAGCTCTTCCTTCTTCAATTCATCATGAAATCATGATGCTTCTTCTGCTTAAGACTTGCTAACTGATTCTGTCATGAAATCGTGACACTTTCTCCAACTGCAAGCTACCAACTCAACCTATCATGAAATCATGACACTTTCTGCATCCGTACAACTTCTTTGTAGCCTGTCGCAAAATTGCGATGCTTCTTATTTTAGATTCTTCCTTTTGTTGCATGTCACAAAATCATGACAGTTCTCACTTCGAGCTTTTTAGCATGTCATGAAATCATGACAGTCCTCAACTAGAACTTTGCATCATGTCGCAAAATCATGACAGTTCCTGAATAACTTTCTCTCTCATCAATCTTGTTGTGAAAACATGACAGCTCACACTGCAGACTCTCTCTTCTACAACATGTCATGAAATCATGACACTTTTTCATCCGTACAGCCTCCTTTGCAGAATGTCACGAAATCATGACACTTTTCTTTTTTTGCCTTCCTACACTATCCGAGTCGTGAAAATGCGACATGTCGCAAAATTGTGATAGTTTTGTTTGCTTTGTCTCTGCCTTCCAGCATGTCACGAAATTGTGACACTTTTGCCTAAACTTTTTCTCTCCTCAAACATGTCATGAAATTGTGACAGTTTTTCCAGTGCTTTCTCTCTCCTGAAACATGTCACGAAACCACGACAGTTTTTCTAGCCACCTGCATACTTTTTCTTACTTGTCTTTTTCTTGATCTTTTGCAACTGGGCTACTATGATCTACTTGGAAACTTACTGACCATGTTGAAACTTTCAACAAAACACATTCTTTGACATAAAAACAAATTGCTTCAAGAACTCCTTGACATCAATGACAACAACTACACTTGAGCAAAGGCAATGTACTCAAGGTACCCAAAATTGCCAACAACGAGATGAATATCGAGCTGGCAAACTCAGTCAGCTGGAACTCCTAGATGAAAAGTGCATCAATGCTTTGGAGCATCTTCATGCTTACCAAAAAAAGATTAAAATATCATATGTCAAGAAAGTTTGTCATCGATCATTTGAGGTCGGCGACCTTGTTTTAAAATAAAATAAAAAAAATACTAATGCAACTAAAGACCTTAAAGGTAAATTTGAGCCCAATTGGCTTGGACCATATATTATCACTGCTAAATTTGAATCAAGAGCATACAAATTAGCTACCTTAGATGGTAAATATTTAAAATAACCTATGAATATTATGCATCTTAAGCGATATTACGCATAAAATTTGGTCATTTCATCATTTGTACATATTTTGCATGTTGTCTCATTTTAAAAATATATATATAACTCTTTAAACAAAAACAAATGAAAAAAATAAAAAGTCAAAATAGCAATATTATTGACTCTTTTGAAACCCAAAAAAATAAAGAAGAAAGAGAGAGTCAAAATTATCAAACTCAAAAATATTTGTTGTATATATTTTTTCTTCAAGTATTGCAGTTATATTTTCAAAATTATTTTGGATAAATTAGCATTTATTTGGAATCCTCCACTATCACAAACACAAAAAATAAATATTTTGATTTTATCTGGCATGATTGCTAATCTCTCTCATATCAAAGTCCACACAATTCAATTAAATAAAGTTTGAGCATAGAGAATTGATCTTGTTATTTGCTTAAACCAAGCATATATTTTCACAAAAAAATCATTATATTTGTAATGTCCATGCTATGCTACATAGTAGAAGTGGTTTCTTGAGCAAAAAGTTTCCCCTACTATCCTATCATGCACATGGTCTAGAATCTTTGAGAATTGACAAAAGGACAAGCTCACCCCTACCCGGAATAACAATCCCTTGCTCTATAGCTAATCTAAGCAAGTATCCCTAGTATAGGAAGAAAATAAAATTTCAAGAAAAAGAGAAAAAGAAACAAGTTATTTCAGCATTATCTCAAATATCAAGCCAAAATACAAAAATACAAAAAAAAAAAAGAGAAAAAGAAAAGCAAAAGCAAAGAAAAAGAAACAAACAAAAGCAAAAACAATAAAATCTCTTTCCCTACCCATTGAAAAGAAAATAAGGGTTGATGAGCTTGAATCTCTGGAATTCTCAATTATTCGAAAACTGTGAGGTAAGCCCCATAACAGGTGGTTTGTGCCCAACCCGCTTGGCCTTGGGTAACTCCTAGCGTAGCGATATGTCTGTCACATTAGAGAACTTATTTTGTACAAACCTATGTCTACTTATGGATTAGCTAGCTCTTGATAATATGACTTACATAGTAGTCTGGTATGGTTATATGCATCTAAATCATGGTTAACGAACACTTATTTGGTTAATTCAAATCACTTGTATCATAGTATCTTGCTCAAACCTGGTAAATGAACAATGCAATTGCACACACATTTTGTCTTTGAGAGATTTTGTATATCATTATGATAAATCAAGATTGTTAATGAACTCACCTACGCACATGGTATTCCTTATAAATCTAACTTTTGTCTTTAAGATACTTTGAAATATTTCTGCAAATTGTTTGGAATAAATTCATTTTCTTCTTTGAAGAACAGTTGTTTAGTATAAAGACAACTATATGCATTATCGAAAATCAAAATCATTTTCAAAACATGCAATAAAGTTACATTTATATATAACTTTTGACTTTCGCGACGATGGTATAGTTCCAAAACCAAAATTGGAATTTTATGCCTAGTGCAAGTCCTCATCTTCATATTTTCTAACTATTTAAAAAAATTCAAAAATCAACCATGCAATAAAGCTATTCTATTATTTTCTTCTTTGGATTTCGTGATGATGGTATAAGTCTATACCTAAATATTCTATGCCTAGCACAAACCATTGTACCAATTTTATTTTCCATTTATTTAAAATCATAAAAACATATGACTTAAATCATTATGTTACACAATTATGCTTTAAAAACAAAATAAACACTTACTCTATTTTCATGTCATTATGTCAAACTTCAATTTTGCAATGATGGTATAATTCCTAGGGAATTATCCAAAAAATTTATCACACTTAGGAATTTATGCCTAGCAAAAGTCATTTTAAAATATTTCATGCATAATATTTTCATGGAAATCTGAAAACAAATCATCATCATCATCATCATCATTTGCATCATTACACCAAAGTCTTAAGACAGTATCTTAAGCACTCTTTTACTTTTAAAAATATTTCTATACTGGGATTAGCTTGACGACCGAGTGAGCGGTGACTCCATGAAATGTTCTATAATAGCAACAATGTCCTTTGAAATTATTTTTAGTACCTTTTTTTTTATCAAATCACATCACAAACAACCAATTTTTTTACATCAGATTATTTCATTTAAATTTTAAAAAACATGACATTCAAACCATAATATTTCCAATCGACATAATTACATGAATCATCAAATCAATCACACCACAAAAATAAAGCATCATACACACACATAAGACAAGTCATATGATCAAAAATATCATATATATATCTCAACAATATATGTACATCATATCAAAACTAGATTGGTATGCCACAATCTACATCTTGGCATACTCAATCCTCTCAAATCATATAATCAGTCTATATAGTGCAGTAGCCTAGCCTTGAGAACCCCTCGAGCTCTCAGCCTCATCTCCTCCCTAGCCCTGAGGTGGATGAGGTGGCCTCATCGTAGCATGTGTAGTACTACGAGTCCTAGTCATCGATCAAGATGAAGTCCTCGACAACCCAACCCTGATCGGATCTGCAATGCTGGCTGGCAGCTGTACCCTCTGGCCCTCTGGCACCATCTGGAAGTAGATACCCTGATAGAACGTGGTCTGAGAAATCGATCATGCCAACTCTTGAGCGCTCGCTTCTCTGCTCCATGCTTTGATGCATGCAACCTCATCTCTGAGCTGTGTAGCCTCTGCTCGGTGGTGTGTAGCCTCATCCTGTAGAGTTTGCACCTATGCCTAGAGACAGACAGTCTTCGCCTAGAGAGTAGCCATCTCACTACTCTCTCCTATGTCCACACCCTTGCCCTTATCGGGTGATGGTGGTCTCTCTCTCCATGGAGAAGGGGGTCTCTCCTCCCTCCTCTCCCACTATCGTAGCCTCTACTGAGCTTGTGGTCTCCTTTTATCTCTCCCTCCATGACCCTGTGCCACCTCAATGGCCACCTGGCATCGCCTCCCTATCCGACGCACAACTACATGAATCAGACACTAAGCCCTCGTCATCTGAGGAGGGTAGATGCCTGTATACCAAGAATCATAGCCGTCGGTAACCCCTACGTCGTCCCCATCCACTGGTTGAATTAGGGCATCATCTATGTCCTGACTCTAGAAGCACTGCATATCTGGAGCCCCGCTAACTATAGTGTTATCCCGGATGGTCCGAGAAAACTCGTAGTCTCTAAGAGATGGGATCCCCTGCTGTAGACCAAACTACCTCAAAACTCGGTCGTAGCGATGGAGCTCCACCTCTCCCATCTCCATCCTTAGCCAGTAGGTTTGCCTAATGTGAGATAGCTCCTATCCATCCTCGGCCCACCCTGGATGATCTCTCCAAGGCCTCCAGGTGATTTGGTCGGAGACAAGGTCGTCAAGTAGTCTCTAAGACATTGGCAGATCTATCCGCTGCTGTGACCCTCTTCGGAGCCACCAGTAGAAAGCTTGGGGCCTCTCCCCATCAATTCCTATCAGTGGGAGCCCTACCGACATTTGCACTATGATATTCTCCTAGCACCAAACCTGTAGTAGTGATGTTATAACCAGACATCGACCGCCCTTGTATACGACCCCATGCAGGATCCTATACAATCGGCATAGTACATAACTCCCCCAAGAAAACCTATACCCATGGTCTCTCATGTCATAGACCACATCTGTTAGTAGCCATGGTACTCTGCATCCACTCTGATGGCATAGCAGTAGACCACCTACAACCCCAGCCAAAACCTGTGTCAGTCTAGATGCCCCAGGCATCTGGTGTAGCGACTCGATGTTCACTCCGCCCTTCTCTAGGGCGAAGCTCAGATCTTCACACAGTCGCATCATTATGACGCCCTGATTGGCCATGGAAGTTATCAACCGTCATTGTATGAGGATTCTTAAAATCCTCCATACATCCTCTAGTGTGGGAGTCATCTCCCCTATCGATAATCAAAAATAGGAAGAACCCGGATACCACCTCTCTGCTAGGGCTGTCAATAGCCCCATATCTGTAGAAACCTATGGCATATCTGCCACATGCTGCAAGCCAACTTGTGTCAAATGATTTCACTCTGCCTAATATAGAGCGGCCAAGTCATCCCTCAGCCCGTCGTATTTCCATTCTCTGCTCTTTAGTAATCCTCTCTACAACATAAACAACAAAATAATAAAAATCATTAATAAAATAGTGATTAAAAATGTAAGTAAAGCAAGTTCAATTTCATCAATGATGATATTGTCCACTATTGGACGATATTGTCCCCAATTTTGTAAGCTGAAATCGTCCTTTTTTTGATGAAATCATCCCCATTTTGCCGATTTTGCCCCTGGACAAAATCGGCGATATCGAGACGATTTTGACGAAATCGAGATGATTTCATCCTGATGACGTCGACGGCCCAAAAATGGTTGCGATGCTCAAAAATCATCAAAATTTAATCTAAAAAGCATAGAAAATCAAATTTCAAGCATTCTAAACTAAGTTTAGACTCTTACCCATAGCTCGCATCGGACCTCTGTCGATCTGTATGCTGTCTCGACCATTTTGTTTGCAAAGCTCCACAAACCAGAAAATGAACATGAACAGTAACAATGAATTAGGGTTTTTCCCTATTTTTTTTAATTTTATTCAAAAACAATTAAAAACATTTTAATTTTTGCTTTTTCGTGTTTTTACCTCAAATGTTCGATTTGGGTAAAAACACGGAGGGGGCATCATAGTAAGTTGTCATACGATTCGACCAAGAATCGTCGCCTAAAAATGGGAATAATTTTTACTTTCTCATAAATCAAGAACTCATATTTAACGCATTTTCTTCGAACAATTCACTAAAGAGGGGGCAAAATGTAGCACCCTAAAATTGATGTAGTAAAACTTAGTAATTAATTAAAATTACCTTAGTAATAATTCAAATTCAAATTTCAACCCCAAAATCGCTCCCAAACCGCCTGCTACCCGTTTCCTTGTTTTTTGTGCCATTTTTAGAGTTTGTTTCGTCCGTTGGACGATATCATCTCCGATCAGACGATATCGCCTCAGATCATAAGATTTCATCTCGAGTAGAACATCTAAATGATTTCATCCCAAAACTGATTTTTCATAATTAGCTTCTATTTCAACAGCTTCTCTAACTCAGGCAGAGATGTGTATGCATTGTTAGAGTCTCCCCCCATTGGAAATATCCCAAAATGGGATGATCTCCAACCTCCCAACATTTTTCCTATGCCTATTTAATCTTAGGCCCTCCCCTTGACTTTCCCCTGGCTGAATTTTTTTGTACTTTAAGTTTTACATGCTTCAGGATATCCTAGATTATTGTTCGCATTTGTCCCTTTTTGAATTTTCTTGCAGGAACTTTGTTATTCTTCAGCCGGAGAAAATCTTAGATCATATCAAACGATCCTATCCAATTCGAGATGATTTTGTACCAATTCGAGACGATTTCGACTGTAGTCAATATTGGGGGCAATCAGTGCCCAAAGTTTGCATTTCTTTACTCTTTTTTGTTGTTTTGTTTTGCATTAGTTAAGCTTATTATTGCTTTGCATCTCGAAGTTCACCTCATTTATCCTAGATGCATAATAAAGTCAAAGTTAGTCATTAAAACCATGCATTTTACTTAATTTGTTATCTAAAGTTGTCATTCTAGCATTCATACTTTCATTTCTATCATTTTCCCTTGCTTTTGCAATTGTATTTTTTGTTCTTGGTATCCATTTCTACAATTGCAGGTCTCCGATGAATTCGTCTGACGAATTCGTCAGATCTTAGACAATCTTGTCAGATCAGAGACGATCCTATAAAATTCTAGACGATCATGACTGCTTCAAAAATTAGAATCTCCATCAGACATCCGGATCAGGTATGGCTCTTTAATCTAGCTTATTCTCTTTGTTTTCTATTCAAATCTATTTTCTATATTCATATAATCAACATTTCATATAGCTTAACTTATATTCATTTGGCCAAACCTAGGACTTGGATGTTTAAAGCTAAAATTGAACACATTAAACTCATTCCCAACCTAGGCATGGAAACTACCACTAAATGTTTCCTGGTGAACCCCACCATCCGTCAAAAAATCACCTTAATACCCCTCCCCCGAGATGTGGGACCTTCAAAGGGCCTTTCAGTCCAAGGTATTGTCCCATACTTTTCCCATCCTCCTTTCGGGCGTGGTCCTATAGCCTAAAGGTAAGGGTGCAAAAAATTTGGAGCGATACACTACACTAAAAACAGTCCTTCGATCTGGCACAAATTTGTCCTCAATATCTATCCTCTAATCTTGACTAAACACAATCCTTTGATATTTTATAAATCTATCCTCAATATTTGTCCTCTGATCTACACTAAACATATTTCTTCAATCTAGAAAAAATATATCCTCAATCTCTGTCCTCAAGCCTTAACAAAAATCTTGACTCAATATCAAATCAACTCTAATGGATCTGCCCCAAACCTTGACTCAAGGTTTGAACAAATAAATCAATCAACTCTACTCTCAAGTCTTCTCAAATACTTGTCTCAAATATGTCATGTAAGGTTCCACAAATTCTCACACTAATCTATCCACAAGTCCTCTCTTGAACTTGTCCAAATCTGCTCTACAATTCCTCACTATTAATTATCCAAATATGCTCAATAAGTCCTCACTAGAACTTATCCAAATATACTCTCAATCTATATTGTAAGCTTCCACAAAATCTCACACATATCTATCCACAAGTCTTATCTAATACTTGCCTTAAATCTTCTAAACAAGTCCACACTAGATCTTGTCCAATATCATAGAAACATAAAGATAATTGTTAGAGACTCAATATGCTTCTCACTCATCACAATGCTTAATTAATTTTAATCACCTTTCAGAAACATATAGATAATTTTTAGAGACTCAATATGATCCACATTCAACTCAGTGCTCAATCACTTTCAATCACTCTTTTGAAACATACAGAGAATTGTTAGATACTCAATATGCTTCACATTCACAAAATCTCAATCACTTCCAATCTCTCTTTTATCACAGAAACATATAGAGAATTGTTAGAGACTCAATATGTTTCACAATCATCAATACTCAAACTCTTTCTCAAATAAATTTAGAATATAGAATAATGTGTTTCATAGAACTTGAGCTATCACTTCACACATCCACTTGACTAGGCTCAACCAACTCTATTCAACCAATCACTCAATGAAATAATCCTTGATCACAAACCCTAGTCCAAGCATATGAAAACTTACTCAAAATATTTCCAAAAATGCTTATCAACCAATCTCACATAACAATGATACTCATGTTCTTTCAAAATCCTAGTTCAAGTTCTTAACTCAACCAATGGCTTCAATAACAATGCTTATAAACCAATCTCACATAAAAATGATACTCATATTTTTTTCAAACCCTAGTTCAAGTTCTTCACTCAATTAATGGCTTCAACAACAATACTTATCAAACAAGGTTTTATCAACAACTCTTCATTCCAGAAAAACTTGAAGTATTAATTAAAAACACACTCAAAAATGCTTATAAAACAATCTTCACATATAGCTCAACAACTCAATAAGGAAACCTAATCAAGTCCTTTTCACTCCAAAGTTGTTTTTCAGAAAACCAATCAATCAACTCAACCAAGGAAGAATATGCTCGTACCTTTTTCTTTTATGGAGAATAATTGTCAACACCTGTCTCAAATATCACCACTTTATTTTCCAAGTACAAGGGTTAGATGATAAGAATTATCACCCTAACACTTTTCACAATTTACCTTAATCACAAAGATAAATTAAAATCCAAATACACCTTATTGCTCCATCTCAACAATAAATTTCAACATCATAAATTTCATCAAAAATCCCCTTTAAAATATAACACAACTTCTACCTATAACTCCTTTCTCAATATTGCATTTAAATTAAATACTTCATTTTATTACTAAATGCAATAAATCAATTTCTATTTTCTAAGGTACAAACAATGTTTTTTTTTTGAAAAATTTGAAAAAAGCTTGCATTAAAACAAATTACAGTTACAAGAGGGAGAAAGGGCATCTCAACCAAGAGCAAAGAGACCAAAAGAACAAAGGGCACGAAAACGTGACAAGTCGTGAAATCACGACACCAAACCTAACACCCTCCGCGCCATGACAACCAGTCGCGAAAATGCGACATGTCGCGAAATCGCGACATGTCGCGACATCGCGACAAAACAGCGCCGAGGCCACACCACTCAAAAAATGTCGTGAAATCGCGACAGCACAGCACCAAAGCACCCAAACGCCAAAAACGTCGTGAAATCACGACGAGAAAGCCAGAAGGCACCTGCTCCCCAAAATTGTCGCGAAATCACGACGAGTTCACCTTTAAACAACAACTTTGAGAAAGTGTCACGATATCGCGACGGCTTTTCCTTAAAGCCCCAGTTGGCCGGAAGTGTAGCGAAATCGCGACAAGAATTCCAATGGGCGCCCCTTCCGCAAAAGTGTCGCGAAATCATGACATGTTCTCCCCCATGGTGCCCTTTTCTTAAACTAGTCGCGAAATCGCGACGTTTATCCTTCATGCAGTTTGTTCTCCAGAACTATCGTGAAATCGTGACAAGTTTGCCCCTTTGCTTCCTTTCCTTAAAAATGTCGCGAAATCGCGACAGGTTATCCTTTGAGAAGCTTTTCACAAAAAATGTCGCGATATCGCGACGGTTTTTCCACTTAACGCAATTTTTCTCAAAGCGTCGCGAAATCGCTACAGGTTTGCCCCTTTGCGTCCTTTCCTCAAAAAAGGCACAAAATCGCGACAAATTTTCCTTTGAGTAGATTTTCACAAAAATTGTCGCGATATCGCGACGGTTTTTCCCCTTCACGCAATTTTTCTCAAAGCATCGCGATATCGCGACGCTTTTCCTCCAGCAGCAGAACCAACAAAAAAGGTCGCGACATCGCGACACCTTCTCATCAAAGACCGCGACGACGCAACAAGTTGCGAAATCGCTACAATTTTCCTCCTAAGGCCGCGGCAACAAAAAGGGTAGCAAAATCGCTAAAGTTGTCTAGGAAATGTCACGACAGAGCAACATGTCGCGAAATCACGACAGATTTCCAAACAAGGTTGCGACGGCGTAATATGTCGCGATATCGCGACAAAAACTAACCTTAGCCATTTTTGAGCTCATGGATGCAGGGATCGTTCCAGACCACTCCGAATCTCTTCATCTATCATAGGCATATCACTGTGCAGCTGAACACCTACCTCTTTCTCAGCACCCATATTCGCAAGGAAGTCAGCTACCGTGTTCAAATTTCTACTCACATACACAGGGATAACATCATCTAACTCCCTCCATAACTCCTTGATTTGGGATATCAAAATCCGTAGTCTCCAGGATTTTAATGAGAAATTTTGCAAGCAATCTAGAGCGCCGATCAGGACTTGAGAATCTGATTCAAGAATTATCCTTCGGTAACCCTGCTTAACAGCCCAGATAGACACAGACTTAATGGCAAAGGCTTTGGCTTCATTGTTCGTGGCTCTGCCCAATCCCTGCAATTCCCAGTAAAGAACCGCACTCAAGTGATCCCGACAAACAACACCAATTCTTGTGCTACCCAGGTTGCATTTTGCAGCCCCATCAGTATTGATCTTGATCCAGACAACAGGGGGAGGTTTCCAGCATGCTCTGCCTTGCCTCTCATGTCCCTCAACCCCCTCTTCAAGATGCCCAAGAGCAGCCTGATTCTCTTCATCAACATAAATAGCAATAGTTTCTGTGACTTTGCTCTAGATGACCTGCCAAACACCGTCAATCGAGGAGAAAGTGTTTCTAAAGATCCGGGCGTTTCTCTCCAACAAAACTTGCCACCAAATGAAGAGAAAGCCTAACTGCCAGCCAGTTCGGAGAGCTATGGAATTGAACCTGCCCCTTTTCCATTTTTCCCAAATATTGGTACGATTGAAAACACCATTAGCCTGGAGTTTAAATTGAGAGAACCAGCGTTCCCAAATTTGATGAGTAAAAGGGCACTCAAAAAACAAATGATCTGTAGTTTCCTCATGTTGGAGGCATAAAGCACATTGAGAGGGGCCATTGAAACCCCTACGTCTAAGATTGTCAAAGGTGAGAAGACCATTATGCATAAGTTGCCAAGCAAAGAAATTCACTTTTGGCCAACCCTTTGAATGCCAAATCCTTCTCCAATGCTGAACCAGAAAAGAGTGTGGGGGAGGCTCGGGGAGGATCTCTTCATATCCAGCATTAACTGAGTAGACCCCAAGGATTCCATAGCCCCAGGATAATTCATCTTCCTCATACCTCCCCGTGAGGAACCTTTCTGACAAGATTTTTTGCAGGATGGGCGCCAACTCCGGAGAGACAGTAATTGGCCACTCCTCCCACCGCTTAAAATTTTTAAATTTATACCCCCCCAATTGACTGGTAAGAAGATAATTATTAGTATGGATCTAGCCCTGGGCTTCTAAGGCGGTCATGATTGGTTGTAGCTCAGGTAACATGACAATAATGGGCGGATGTTGGTCCCAAGAGTCAGTCCAGAAACGAGCCTTGTCTCCTCTCCCCACTTTCCGGAATAATTGATCTTTGATAATCCGGGACCCAAGCTTGAGAGTCCGCCACACTAAGGATCCAAGTACCTTCCAAGGGAAAGCGACCCACCTCATTGGGATGAACATGCCCCAAATATTTCTTGGAAAGAATTCTGTTGAAGAGGGAGGTTGGCTGAGAAATCCACCTCCAATACAATTTTCCAGCCAAGGCTCTGTTATTAAGCATAGAACTTCTCAAGCCCAGCCCTCCTTTGTCCTTAGGCTGGGTAACTTTGTCCCACCCAACCAAGGCCCATATTTTCTTCCCTTTTGCGCCTTCCCATAAAAATTTTCTAGCCATTTTGTCCAGCTCTTTCCAGATGGTATGAGGGGCATCCAGTATTGAGAATTTATAGATCGGCAAAGCCTGTATAACTGACTTCAGGAAGGTTAATCTACCCCCGTAGCTTAGCCATTTATGGGCCCAATGATTCATTCTATCTTTGATGCCTGCCAACAGATTCTTCCAGATGTCAATTTTTAACTTTTTGAAATGAAGGGGAACCCCCAGGTAAACAATTGGAAGAGAAGTCCTTGTGAAGCCCAGGATCTCAATAACACGCTCCTGTAGCCGTTGGTCAAGATTGAAAAAGACCACTTTGGACTTCCTGTCATTTAGAACCTGATTTGAAGCCCTTAGGTAGAAATTCAAAGTATCTCTGATTCCTCTAGCTTCCCGAAGAGTGGTCGCACCAACCAGGCTAGTATTGTCCACAAATTGCAAGTGAGTCAGAGTTTCCTCCCCAACCTTGATACCAAAAAGCAGACCTTGTTGCCTTATCCTCAGAAACAGTCTGCCCAAACCTTCAGCCAAGAGAAGGAAGAGATAGGGAGAACAAGGGTCTCCCTGGCAGAGACCACGAGTGGCACCGAAAGGATGCGAGGGAAGGCCCTTGATGAGAACATAAAAAGAGGGAGAAGAAACAATGTTACCCTAGAAAAATTCACTATTTACAACTCAGTTAAATAACATAATTTATTTACACCTTATCCTTCCACACAACTTTGGCAAAATCAATAATTAAAAATAAAATTATAAAAACCTTTTTTTGCCCTCTCCGTGAATTACGGGATTCAAACTTGCACCACTGCCACTGTAGCACCTTGGTCGCAACTTCTACACTGTGTGAGCCAAGTGCTCACTTTGCTCCACTAAGGCACAATATACGACTTATGCCTTTGCTGTTCTTTAGAGCCTTTCGGATTCTTTCTCCACCACGTCTTCTTGCTCCACGTAGTGCTTCGAAGGCACTTATTCAAACATAATTCACACGAGTCTTGCACCAAATATTGTAGAGGATGTTTCAAATAAATTTTCCAATGCTTTGGCTCTGGTATAAATACCTTGTGCCATAATTACATGTATGTCGATAGACGTGAGTTTATGGAGGTCGGTGCGAAGGTTTTTTGCATTTAAATATTTTAATTTATAAATCATATAAATTATTTAGAATTTTAAATTTAAAAAATTAATATTTAAATCTCTCAGCTTTATAAAATGCCTTCTTGGGTTTTAATAAAAACCTTTTATTTTTTCCCAAAAATGATTTTTAATAAAAAAAAATTATTTTTTCCACCATGGTTTTAATAAAAAAACCTTTTATTTTGACCACCATGGTTTAAATAAAAACCTTTTTTTTTGCTTCAAATAATATTTAAAAGAATATTATGAAGCCCTTTTTCATCAACCTCTAACATTGCTTATTTTGAACTTTTGACATCATCGATGGTTCACTTCTTGGCATCAATGACAACTTCATGCCTTGACATCAATGACAACTTCATGGACTCAAAATATCCAACAATATCCCCCTTTTTCATTGATGGCAACCCAATAACTTTTTACCACTTCCTTGACCTTTCCATTTTGCTCCTCCTAGAAAACTACTCCCCTTGACTGAATGCTTCTTTCAAACATCGTTTTCTCCCCCTTACTCTAATCTCTCCCCATTAATCTAATCTCTCATCCTTTGACATAACAATGGACTCAAAATATCTAACAATATCCCCCTTTTTCATTGATGGCAACCCAATAACTTTTTACCACTTCCTTGACCTTTCCATTTCGCTCCTCCTAGAAAACTACTCCCCTTGACTGAATGCTTTCTTTCAAACATTGTTTTCTCCCCCTTACTCTAATCTCTCCCCATTAATCTAATCTCTCATCCTTTGACATAAATGGCAAAGGGTCACCTTTGGGGCTCGGGGATAAGAATGAGTCTCTTAGCTTAGCCCCTCCTCCACCTCCTCTTAAGGTGGTTAATTTTGGGGTGGAAGTATTTATACTCCCAGCAAGCACTGGTATTTACCTTTATCTACTTTCCTTATCATCTGATCCTTTTGATCCCTTTGATTGTTCCTATCCATTTTCATGTTTTTTTTATTTTTCATATCCATATTCCTATTCCTATTCTTATTCCTATTCTTGTTTATATCTGTTGAGCAAGGTGCAGCAACAGTATTGTCATTGTTTTCAACATAGTCAGATAGATTTGTTGATGCAGTGGACAGGAAGTTCAAAAGCTATTCAGATGCAGAAGATAGGAGTTCAAAGGTTATTCAGAGTATGTACAGTGATTTTCCAAGAAGACCGAAGTGGCCCATATGTAAAAGATCAAAGAAAAAATACAAGTAATAAAAGTGTTGCGATATCGCGACATATACAGTAAGCAAGAAAAATTGTCGTGATTTCATGACATGTTGGAAGAGAGAGAAAAAGCAGGAAAAACTATCGCAATTTCGCAACATGTTGGAAGAGAGAGAAAAAGTAGGAAAAACTTTCGCAATTTCACGACATGTTGGAAGAGAAAAAGGCAAGTGGAAAAACTATCATGATTTTGTGACATGTTGGAAGAGAAAGAGAAAGCAGGAAAAAGTGTCATGATTTCGCGACAAGTTCGAAGAAAGAGAACAAGTAAGAAAAGTGTCACGATTTCGCGACATGTCGCATTTTCACGACTAAAATAAGAGAGAGAAAGTAAGTTGGAAAAGTGTCACGATTTCGCGACATGTCGCATTTTCGCGACTAAAATAGGAGAGAGAAATTAAGTTGGAAAAGTGTCGCGATATCGCAACATGTCGCATTTTCACGACTAAAATAGGATAGAAAAAGTAAGTTGGAAAAGTGTCACGATTTCATGACATGTCGCATTTTCATGAATAAATTGGAGAGAGAAAGTAAGTTGGAAAAGTGTCGTGATTTCGTGACATGTCACATTTTTATGACTAAAATAGGAGAGAGAAAGTAAGTTTGAAAAGTGTCACGATATCGCGACATGTCGCATTTTCGTGATAAAAGAAAGAGAGGCAGCATACGAAAGCAGAATTGTTGCGATTTCACGACAAAAGTAGAAAGTAAGACTTCAGAAGTAGAAGTGTCACGATTTTGTGACAAAAGCAAAGAAGTAAAGTACGGAAGTAGAAGTGTCACAATTTCGTGACAAAAGCAAAGAAGAATACTTTGAAGGTAGAAGTGTCACGATTTCACGACAAAAGCAAAGAAGCTAAGTACAAAAGTAGAAGTGTCGTAATTTTGCAACAAAATCTAAGTTGAAGACTATGGAGGCAAAAGTGTCACGATATCACGACAAAAGCAAATTCGAATTCTATGGAAGCAGAAGTGTCACGATATCACAACAAAAGCAAAGACAAAGTATACAAAGGCAGAAATGTCACAATGTCGTGACAAAAGAAAAGAAAAAGTCTACGGAGATAGAAATGTCATGATATCACGACAAAAGAATAGAGAAAGTGTATGGAGGTGAAAGTGTCGTGATATCGTGACATGTATTTTCACAACAACAACAACAAAAGAATCTATAGAGGTAGAAATGTCACGATTTTGCGACAAGTCAAAAATGCGCAAGTCAAGAAGGAGAACCCGATTGAAATTAGAAGTATGACAGTGGACCGACATCACTACGACATTTACAGGGGCAGTTATAGAGTGATTTCATACTACTAAAATACGAAGAGTGATCAAAAGTTAGTATGGCGGTTATAGGGTCTATCCAGAATGAAATCATCAAGCGATGGATAAACCGAGTTGAAGCCGACAAAGACCGATGACAGTCGACTAAAATTAGGGTTTACAGTTGTTATGAAAGCCAACTAAGATTAGGATTTATAACCGACTAAGATCAGGTTTTTCATCATAAAAATATTGTTATAAAAGGAGGGCAGTTTGGAGAATTGAAGTGTGTGTCGAAGGTGTGTGAAATACGGTCGTTGTGCACAGATAGCAAGACATGTCGAATCGTGCTAAGCATGAAATTTGCAAAGAGAGCATAGTGCACAAAAGGGAGAAGACAATCATGCAGTTCAATTGTAATGAATGAGAGTGTGCAAAGTGATTGCATAGAGAGAGCAGAGTGCACAAAGAGCAAAAAAGGTTGGAGTTCGAATAGGTGCTGCTATGATTGCATAAAGAAAGTAGAGTGCAAAGAGAACGCAAAGGTGAAGAAGACTAGTCAGGGTCTTACAAAAGCAAAGGTATCTTACTATCAAACTTATAGATTCAAATTAAAGTCCAGGTTGGTGCTTGGCATCAGGGGTTGGTGCTCCTTTTAGTGGGTGCTGGTAAATTGATTGTAAAGTTGGTGCTTTGCAAAGGCTGTATTTGGATGGTAGTCCAAGTAATAATTTTTTTAGGAGTAGCCACATTGGTGAACCTCGTTAAATCTTATGTTGTGTGATGCTCTTTTGTTATACTTGTTGTATCTAGTAATAAGTTTTAATTATTGCGGTATTAAGAGCTATAAATTCAAGTTTAAAGAGCTACACTGATTTACCCCCCCCCTCTCAGTGTCATTGTAAGACTAAAAATTGGTATCAGAGCTAAGTTCATGTACAAGCTTAACCGGCTAGGGTGATCTTGGAAGTAACACAATGGCAGGTGGTGAAGGCTTCTCTTCAAACAAAGCACCATTGTTTGATGGATCTAATTACGCGTTCTAGAGAATCAAGATGCAAAAATATCTCTGTGCTTTGGGATATGACATATGGGATTCAGTAGTTAGTGGATACACAATACCCATCACTCCTCCAAAAGAGGCTGACAAAAAGAAACTATTTGAAAAAAACTCAAAAGCAAAGAATGCAATCATGTACAGATTAGCAGACAGTAAACTAGTAAAGATCATGAGCTGTAAAATGGTAAAAGAAATATGAGACAAACTAAGGATTATTCATGAAGGAGATGATAAGATCAAGGAGACCAAGTTATAGACACATTGAGCTTAGTTCAAAGCATTAAAGATGAATGACGATGAAAACATTGAGGCATAGATGCTGAGAGTTAATGGAATCATTAATGCGATCAGAGGACTCGACGAGGATATCGAAGACTCTATCGTCGTGAAAAAGGTATTAAGATCTCTTCCTCAAAGGTTTGATTCTAAAGTCTCAAGGATAAAAGAAGCTAAAAATCTAAATTATTTTAGTATAGATGAGATGTATGGTTCTTTGACTGCATATGAGATGAGTATAGGAAGATCTAAACCCACAGACAAAGAAGCAGCTTTTAAAGCCCTTAAAAATAAAAATGCAAAACAAGAGTCCGAGGAAGAAGAGACATTAGATGAAATGGAAGCAAACTTTGTTAGAAAACTAAAAATGGGAAAAAGGAAATACAGAGAAAAGCTACCATTTAAATGTTTCAACTGTGGAGGCATTGGGCATTTTGTGACTAAATGTCCACTTAATGAGAAGAACAAAAATGATGAAGGATCGCACCAAGAAAGAAGTGATTGGAAGAAGAAAACAAATTTTAGAAAATGCAACTTCAAGAAGAAAAGTTTCATCTCCAGGAATGCCAGTTCATCAGAAGACAGCTCCAGTGAGGATTCTAAAGAGGAAATAGGTGAAGCTCTTTTCATGGCATTTGAAGAAGTAAAATCAGAAAAGGAAGGAGTGAACTCTGAAGTATGTGGTGAAATCCCTGAGGCTAAAGTAGATCTAGAATGTGAGTTGATATCTGCACTTGAAGAGTGGAAAATAGAGAGGAAAAAGAATAAGAAAATTTCAAAAAAGGTTGAGGATGCAAACGAAATCATAACCAGTTTGAAAGTATAGACAGAAGAATACAAGAAAATATCTGAAGATCTCGAAGTACAAATTACCATGAAAATAGATTATTGTTGCAAACTAGAAGAAGAGAATTTTGGTTTACTGATGCAGATAGAAGATATGAATCACAAAATTAGTTGCTATCACAAACGCAAAGAAAGCTCTATGAAGCTGGATAAGATTATAAATGATCAAAGGCTTGCAGGCATCAAATTTGGTCTAGGTTTCATCGAAGGAGAATCATCAAATGGATCAAAGGCCAAAAATGTAGAATCCATAAAGAATGAAAATAAGAAACATGTTGATCAAGGAAAAATATCTCATGCAAAAGAAAGCAATAATGCCAGGCACGAAAGGAGAATTGACAATGATGGATTCACCAATGTCACACATCAAATAAGAAGAAGACCTATGGCTCCTACGACAACATGGAAAAGACCATCACCTAGGTTCAATTATCCCTTTTCTAGTTTTTGTTTTAAATGCAATGGCTATGGACATAAAATATTATACTGCAAATATAATGTAAGACCAAGGAGTTTCACCAGTAGAAATGTTTTTTCTCTTTTGATGAATTATATAGTAGAATGTTATAACTGTCATAATTTTGGGCACACTACAAAAAATTGTCAAAGTACATTTACATCAAATCAATTTTAGGGAAGACAATTTCAACCAAATGGAATGATACAAAATAGAATATTTCTTGAAAAACATGCACAAGCTACTGAAAAAGAAAACTCAAAACAAGAGCCCAAAACTGTAATCAAACCAGAGTGGAGAAAGAAAGAAGAAAGGAAATCGTGTCTCCTTGGACTGAAGGAGACTACTCCTCTATTGCACTAAGAAACTCCAAGTAGCACATCCTCAGGGGGAGCAATCTTAAAGTTTTATTTTAATGCTCCTATGTTGTTTGGTTAGCTGAGGATGAAGTGCATGGACTCAGGGGGAGTCTGCAGTAGCCCTTTGGTATTATTGTCAAAGGGGGAGAATAGTTACAATAAATTGCACGTGTTTCCAACAATTCCAAAGGGGGAGATTGATGAGCAAGGTGCAACAACAGTATTTTCATTTTTGTCAACATAGTCAGATAGATCTATTGATGTAGTGGACAGGAAGTTCAAAAGCTATTCAGATGTAGAAGACAAGAGTTCAAATGTTATTCAGAGTATGTACAGTGATTTTCCAAGAAGACCAAAGTGGCCTATATGCAAAAGATCAAAAAAAAAAGACAAGTAAGAAAAGTGTCATGATATAGCGACATATACAACAGGCAAGAAAAACTGTCATGATTTCACGACATGTTGGAAGAGAGAGAAAAAGCAAGAAAAATTGTCGCGATTTCGTGACATGTTGGAAGAGAAAGAAAAAGCAAGAAAAACTATCATGATTTCGTGACATGTTGGAAGAGAAAAAGGCAAGTGGAAAAACTGTCATGATTTCGTGACATGTTGGAAGAGAAATAGGAAGCAGGAAAAAGTATCATGATTTTGCAACAAGTTCGAAGAAAGAGAACAAGTAAGAAAAGTATCATGATTTCGCGACATGTCGCATTTTCATGATTAAAATAGGAGAGAGAAAGTAAGTTGGAAAAGTGTCACGATTTTGCAACATGTCACATTTTTACGACTAAAATAGGAGAGATAAAGTATGTTGGAAAAGTGTCACGATTTCGTGACATGTCACATTTTCATGACTAAAATAGGAGAGAGAAAGTAAGTTGGAAAAGTGTCACGATTTCGCGACATGTTGCATTTTCGCGACTAAAATAGGAGAGAGAAAGTAAGTTGGAAAAGTTTCATGATTTCACAACATGTCGCATTTTTGTGACTAAAATAGGAGAGAGAAAGTAAGTTTGAAAAGTGTTGCGATATCGCGACATGTCACATTTTTGCGACAAAAGAAAGAGAGGAAGCATACGGAAGCAGAACTGTCACGATTTTGTGACAAAAGCAGAAAGTAAGACTTTAGAAGCAGAAGTGTTGCGATTTCATGATAAAAGCAAAGAAGTAAAATATGAAAGTAGAAGTCTCGTGATTTCACGACAAAAGTAGAGAAGAAGAATTTGAAGGTAGAAGTGTCGCAATTTCATGACAAAAGCAAAAAAGCTAAGTACGAAAGCAGAAGTGTCGCAATTTCGCAACAAAATCTAAGTTGAAGACTACGGAGGCAGAAGTGTCATGATATCACAACAAAAGCAAAGTCGAAGTCTATGGAAGCAAAAGTGTCACGATATCGTGACAAAAGCAAAGACGAAGTATACAAAGGTGGAAATTTTGCGGTATCGCGACAAAAGAAAAGATGAAGTTTGCGAAGGCAAAAATGTTGCGATATCATGACAAAAGAATAGAGAAAGTGTACAGAGGTGAAAGTGTCACGATATCGTGACATGTATTTTCATGGAAACGGGAACAAAAGAAGCTATAGAGGCAGAAATGTCACGATTTCACGACAGGTCATAAATGCGTAAGTCAAGAAGGAGAACCCGACTAAAATTAGAAGTATGAGAGTGGACCGACATTACTATGACATTTATAGGGGCAGTTACAGAGTGATTTCATACTGCTAAAATATGAAGAGTGATCAAAAGTCAGTATGGCAGTTACAGGGTCTGTCCAGAATGAAATCATTAAGCAATGGATAAACCGAGTTGAAGCAGTTACAGTTGTTATGAATACTGACTAAGATTAGGATTTACAACCGACTAAGATTAGGGTTTTCATCATAAAAATAGTGTTATAAAAGGAGGGTTGTTTGTAGAATTGAAGTGTGTGTCGAAGGTGTGTGAAATACGATCATTGTGCACAGAGAGCAAGTCATGTCGAATCATGTTAAGTGCAAAATTTGCAAAGAGAGCATAGTGCACAAAAGAGAGAAGATGATCATGAAGTTTGACTGTAACGAAGCAAAGTGTGCGAAGTGATTGTGCAAAGAGAGCAGAGTGCACAGAGAGTGAAAAATTTGGAGTTCGAACAGGTGCTAATGTGATTGCGTAGAGAAAGCAGAGTGCGAAGAGAATGCAAAGGTGAAGAAGACCATTCAGGGTCTTGCAAAAGCAAAGGTATCTTACTGTCAAACTTATAAATTTAAATTGAAGTCCAGGTTGGTGCTTGGCATTAGGGGTTGGTGCTCCTTCCAGTTGGTCTTTGGTAAATCAGGGGTTGGTGCTCCTTCCAGTTGGTGCTAGTAAATCAGGGGTTGGTGCTCCTTTATATTAGTGCAGATAAATCATGGGTTGGTGCTCCTTCTAGTGGGTGCTAGTAAATTGATTGTAAATTTGGTGTTTTACAAATGCTAGATTTGGATGGTAGTCAAAGCAGTCAATTTTTGAGGAGTAGCCACATTAGTGAACCTTGTTAAATCTTGTGTTGTGTGATGCTCTTTTGTTATACTTGTTGTATCTAGTAATAAGTTTTAATTGCTGCGGTATTAAGAGATGTAAATTCAAGTTTAAAGAGCTACACTGATTCACCCCCCCTCTCAGTGTCATTGTAAGACTAACAATATCCATATTCCTATTCTTTTTTCTGTTCATGTTCTTGTTCTTGTTCCTATTTGTATTCATGTTTGTTTATGGAATATCTGCTCTACACTATTTTGTTGTGTGTCCATCATTATTGCACTTATAACATTTAATTTTATTATTCCTTGGAGGTCCAAATGTCATAGGATTTCTCTTTGTGAAGTTGTACCCCTTTCTATCATGAACCCTATAATTCATTACCTTGTGACCAAATTGATTACATGAGTAGCAATACCCATGGAAAAGTTATTTGTTCCCATATTCCTATCTTTCATGTGTCCTACACTGTGGAGCCATGTGCCCAAATCTATGACATGAGAAATATCTTCCATTGAATTTTCCTTGTCTTGACCTCATTGGTCTCTTAGTCTCTCTTAACCTATTCTGATTTTTGTTCCATATTTTTCTCCTTTGTGCATTATTCCTTTCCTTGTTGAACTTTCTGTTGTCCAACTCATCCTCAGAAGTCCAACTTTCTCTTATATTATCTTCTTCTAAATTTTTTTCTTCTTCAAAACTTGAGGTTATCTTTTTTCTTATTTCTTTTGAGATTTTTCAAAACCAATACCTGTTTTGTTTGTTGACCTTATTTGTACCTTGATCGTCTTATCCATAATATTTGAACTCTTTCCAAACTTGTGTAGCTTATCCTTGGATTTTTTGATATATTCCCTTAGTAGAGCTACTTCTTATTCTAACCCTTCACATTCTAAGACCTTTGCTTCTAACTTATCCTTGAACTCATTTGTCTTAGCCATTGACTTGTTTAGGTCCTCTATAATCTTTCTTCTCTCTTCATCGTATTATTGAAACTAAAACTCAAGTTTAGAGTTTTGCTTTCTTACCTTCTTTACTGTGTCAAGAGCATAAATAAGTTCTACCTTAAGATCAAATCCTTCCTTTTCCAATTCTTCCTCTATTTTTTTGCCTTTGTATACATCTTCATCTACAATAGGATCATCATCTTCTTCTTCTAGTGCCATTAGAATATTCTCTTCTAGTTTTTCAAGTGCATCCTCATATTGATCATCACTAAAACTAAAACCATTCCTTGTACCACTATCTTCAAGATGTCCAAAATTACCACATCTAAAACACTTGAGAATTATTGGTGACTTTTTCTTAACTTCTTCTTTTTATTCAATCATAAATAGGACTTCATATTTATCATTACTTGAAGAACTAGCATCACTATCACTTGAGTACTTACTTGCCTTATATGCATAGTAGCTTCTCTTTTGTCTTTGAAAGAACTTCTTTCCTTGTCTACTTTGTCCATACTTGATTTTCTTTTGATACTTGTATCTTTCTGATTCCCTATTCCTGTGATCATATTTTTCTTCATCTTTGTTGTTTTTGGCTTCTTGACAATTAGTTGCATAGTGACCATATTTTCCATAATTGAAATATCTAACATATGTTGCATATTTGAATCTTCTTTAATCCTTGTTCCTTCTACCATAATTAGCTTCTTCATCACTGGATGACTCATTACTTGATTCTAACTTCTTACCCTTTGTCTTCTTAATTGCTTTGAAGGCTACTTCCTTCTAGGGATTAGGTTCTTTTGTTATTAACTCAAAAGTTGTAAGAATACCAAGCAACATATATCTTATCAAAGAATCACCATCCTTTCCTTCTTCTATAGCTAAAATATTTTCACTAAATATTGTTGGAAGAGACCTTAAGATCTTATCACAAACATCTGATTCATCCACATTAAGTCCAAGTCCTTTCATAGAATTAACAACATCATATATCTAAAGTAGATAAAAACTAATGTCTTTCTCATTATTCATTCTTAATTCTTCAAATTTTCCTTTGAGATTTCATATCTTTGCCTTTTTGACACTTTTATCTCCTTCATATATGCTTTGCAAATTATCTCAAATTCCTTTTGCATATTTGCAATGCATAAATTTTATTGATTCTTTTCTATGCAAACTTCTTAAAAGTGCATTTATTTCTTTTGAATTATAATGTTGTAGAAGCTTACCTTCCTTATCTGTAGGTGGATCAACTTGTGGTATATATCCATTTTCAATTGCTTCCTAAATTCCTTTGCCAAGTGCCATCAGGTGAACCTTCATTCTCATACTCCAATATATATAATCACTTTCATCAAAAATTGGTGTTGAATTATCTAAGGACACATTCTTAGAATCCATTGTGTTCTTGAAATATTTTCCTTCAATATTTTAAACTCTTATGAATGAACCCGCTCTGATACCAATTTAAGAACACAAGCTTACACTAAGAGGGAGGGGTGAATAGTATAAGACCACTTTTTAATTTTCTTTACCAAACAATAATATCCAGTATAATTAATAACAATATCAATAACAATAACCAAAGTAATGCACAAATAATCACACACAATAGATACACCAATTTCACGTGGTTCGCCCAATGTGGGCTACTCCACGGATAAATAATTTTACTAATATTTTCTCAATAAATATCTTGGGAATCCTTTCCATATTACAATGTTTATGGACCTTTATACAAATAAGACACCAATTCCCTAATCAAGTTCATGGATATCTATCCATAGGATAACTTATTTCTCCCTAGCTTTAACTGGTGATATTCTAGAAGAACAATTGACCCCACTACTCTGGCTAATGGATATCTATCCAATGAATACACCTATCATCACTACCCTGGCTAATGGATCTCTATCCACTAGAGACTATCATCCTCTATACCATGTCACATCCAAAGCTTTGTCTCAAATTTGTACTAAATATAGTCCTTCAGTCTAGCACAAATCTGATCAATCTCTATCTCTGGTCTGGCACAAA
The DNA here is from genome assembly GCA_028583015.1 of Wollemia nobilis. Lineage (NCBI taxonomy): Eukaryota > Viridiplantae > Streptophyta > Pinopsida > Araucariales > Araucariaceae > Wollemia > Wollemia nobilis. The sequence goes on from JAQPPZ010003199.1 coordinate 6,129,746, forward strand.
CCTATCCTCAAATCTGTACAAAACTTTATCCTTGAATATGTTCTAAACACAATCCTTTGGTATAGCACAAACCTATCCTTAATCTATATCCTCTGATTTCCACTAAACACTATCCTTCGGTCTATCACAAATCTATCCTCAATCTCTATCCTATGATCTACACTAAAAATAGTCCTTCGGTATAGCATAAATTTATCCTCAATATTTATCCTCAAGCCTTAACAAAAAGATTGACTCAATCTCAAATCAACTCTACTATATCTACCCCAAAACTTAACTCAAGGTTTGAACAAATTAATCAATCAACTCTGCTCCCAAGTCTTCTCAAAGACTTGTCTCAAATATACCTTGTAATATTCTACAAAATATCACAGTAATTTGTCCATAAGTCCTCTCTAGAACTTGTCCAAATATTCTCTACAATCCTCACTAGAACTTGTCCAAGTCTGCTCAATAAGTCCTCACTAGAACTGATCCAAATCTACTCTCAATTTGTATTGTAAACTTCCACAAAATCTCACACATATTTTTCCACAAGTCTTCTCTAAGACTTGTCTTAAATCTACTCAACAAGTCCACACTAGAACTTATCCAATATCATAGAAACATAAAGAGAATTTTTAGAGACTCAATATGCTTCTCACTCATCACAATGCTTAATTAATTTCAATCACCTTTTAGAAACATATAGAGAATTATTAGAGACTCAATATGCTTCACATTCACCTCAATGCTCAATCACTTTCAATCACTCTTTTGAAACATACATAGAATTTTTATATACTCAATATGCTGCACATTCAAAAACTCTTAATCGCTTCCAATATCTCTTTTATCATAGAAACATATAAAGAATTTTTAGAGACTCAATATGTTTCACACTCATCAGTACTCAACCTCTTTCTCAAATCAATTTAGAATATAGAATAATGTGTTTCATAGAACTTGAGCTATCACTTCACACATCCACTTGACTAGGCTCAATCAACTCTATTCAACCAATCACTCAATGAAATAATCCTTGTTTACAAACCCTAGTCCAAGCATATGAACACTTAAAATTTTTCCAAAAATTCTTATCAACCAATCTCACATAACAATGATACTCATGTTCTAGTGGAGAATTGGTTAAATGAAATGGAGTCATATTTCTCTTTAGTAGTTTTATCCTCTAAATCTAAGACTACTTTGGTAGTCATGAATATGACTGAGGTAGCCCTTGATTGGTGGAAATAATATAAGAGAGGGCATAAAATTGAAGCTTCAGACCTCAAGTGGGAAAATTTTATCAAGGAATTCAGGGATAGGTTCCTGAACAAGCAGTATTATGTAGAGAAATTTGGAGAATTTTCTAATTTGCATCAGGAATATGGGATGATGCAAGAATACCACCAAAAGTTCATTCAACTTCTAAAATATGCAACACAATATGAAAGCAATGAGGAGATGAAGACACATAAATTCATTCTAGGATTACATCCTAGAATTATGATGGTGGTAAACATGCACAATCCTGACAATTTACCTACAACTTTTGATTTGGAAAGGAAGGAGGAAGCCAATCAAGAAACTAGAAAGAAATGGTTTAATTATCAAAATATGTTTGACAAGGAAAAATATGAACTCAAGAAATAGAAAAGTGTTGGGTTTATGAAGTGGGAGAAAGACCAAAATAAGAAACCCAAAGGAGGAGAGCAAGGTAGGCAGGGTGGTAAAAATAAATCTAACTACCAGAGTGGTAGGTTCAAGCGAGATGGTAAAGAATTTACCAAGAGGCAGGATCAAAAACCAGTAGGTCAAGATAGGACCAAAGAAATAGTAGTTTTTGATAAAAATGATAACAATAATAGATCGAATAGAGTTCCTTCAACTAGATGCTATGTGTGCAAAGGGGCTCACTATGCTAGTAAATGTCCCCATAGAGATGATATACGACAGAATGCTCCATATGAAGCAACTCACAAGTTCTTAACAACTATAGGTAATTCTAAACTTATTGGAAAAATTACCCCTTTCTTGTTAAATGGGAAAATGTTTGGCAAAAATGTGTAAATTTTGATAGATAGTGGTTCAACTAATAGTTTTGTATCTACTAAAATAGTGAGGGACATGTCTGTTAGACCTAGAATTTTGGCCAAGGGTTGGAAGGTAGAGTACGGGTCTGGGTAGACATACCAAGTCAACCAATGTTTGTTTGACCCCCACATTTCCTTACCATAAGGTACAACTAATTGGCATCTGTATGTGGCACCTCTGCATGCATTTGATATCATTCTAGGAGTTGATTGGTTGAAGGTGCATAAGGCCATTTTGAATTTTGAAGATAGATGGGTAGAATTTATGGATGAATCAAATCAAAGGGTTAGAATTTGTTGTGGATGAAATGAAGTTAAACCACATTTACTATCTGCAATGTAGATAAGGAAAGTTATTAAGAAGAAGGGGATGGTATTTATAGTTAAAATGAATAAGAAAGAAGAGTCAAAAATGGAAACTAACCTTCTCTACAAACATCTAGTATTGAGAGAATTTAAGGATGTGTTTCCTGAGGATTTACTAGGTTTACCTCCTCAAAGGGAATTTGATTTTTCCATAGAATTTCTACCAAGGGTGGCGCCTATTGCAAGGGCACCATATAGGATGACTCCTATTGAGCTACAAGAGCTCAAAATACAACTCCAAGATCTATTGGAAAAAGGGTTAATCAAACCTAGTGTATCACCATGGGGGGCTCCTATTTTATTTGTTAAGAAAAAATATGGCACCTTGAGAATGTGCATTGATTATCGAATGTTAAATAAGGTAACTATTAAAAATAGGTATTCGTTACCTAGAATTGATGATTTGTTTGACCAACTAAGGGGAGCAACCATATTTTCAAAAATAGACTTGAGATCTAGTTATCATCAGTTGCGGATATGAGAAGAAGACACCTCTAAAATGACATTTAGAACAAGGTATGGATATTTTGAGTTCATTGTTCTACCTTTTGGGTTGACCAATGCCCCATCTGCATTCATGAACCTTATGAATAGTGTCTTTAGAGAGCAGCTGGACCAGTTTGTGCTTGTGTTTTTGGATGATATTTTGATCTATTCCAAGAGCAAGGTGGAACATGATCAACATATGAGAATTGTACTTGGGATTTTGAGAGAGAATCAACTTTATGGAAAGTTATCAAAATGTGAGTTTTATACCCCACAAGTGTAGTATTTGGGACACATTATCTCTATTGAAGGAATTGTAGTAGACCCCAAGAATATTGAAGCTATAATTGAGTGGCCAACACCTACTAGTGTGATAGAGGTGTGAATTTTTATGGGTATTGTAGGGTATTATAGGTGATTTGTCAAAGGTTTTTCAAGAATCACCCAACCAATTACTAATCTCCAATGAAAAGGTAAAGTATTTAAGTGGATAGACCAATGTGAAAAATATTTTCAAGCTTTGAAAAACTGCTTGATATCTGCACCAATCTTGCAATTACCAAATCCTGATAAGCAATATACAGTGTGCATAGATGCATCAATTGAAGGGTTAGGGGGAGTCTTGACCCAAGGTGATGCGGTCATTGCCTATGAGTCTAGGAAAATTAAAAGGCATGAGGTTAATTACACTACTCATGATTTGGAGTTGGCAGCAGTGGTCCATGCCTTAAAAATTTGGAGACATTATTTTTTGGGAAAACCATTTGAATTGAAAATAAATCATTAGAGTCTTAGATACATATTCACCCAACCCTTACTGAATGCCAGGCAAAGATGTTGGATGGAATTTTTAGTAGAGTACAACTTTGGTATTGAGTATATAAAGGGTAAGGAGAATAAGGTAGCAGATGCTCTGAGTAGAAGAGGGCACATTTCTACTATGGAAAAATGCCAATATGATCTGATAGACCAAATTAAAGCTTTGCAAGCAAAGGATGAATTTTTTCAATCATGTAGGGCACAAGATGGACAAGAATCTAGAAGAGTTATAGATTTTGTGGTCAAATATGGCCTACTACTCTATAAGAATAGATTGGTAGTTCCAAGCTCAGAAGGGTTAAAAGAAACAATTATGAAAGAAGCGCATAATATGCCTTATTCGACGCATCTCGAGGGAACAAAAATGCACAAAATTTGAAGAAAACATATTTTTGGCCAGGTATGAAAAAATATATTACCAACTATGTGGCTAGATGTTTAGAGTGCCAAAAGGTGAAGGTGAAACATTTACATCCAACTGGAAAGCTATACCCACATGAAATACCTAAGCAAAAATGGCAAGTGGTGTCAATGGATTTTATTGTGGGATTGCCTAAAATAAGGTTTAGGCATGACACAATCTTGGTAGTAGTAGATAAGCTAACCAAGGTAGCACATTTTATACTAGGCAATGTTCAAGATGATGCTCCAGCAGTAGCAAGTAAGTTTTCCAGAGAAGTGGTAAGATTGCACGGTTTTCTAGAAGTCATAATCTTCGATAGAGATTCATGTTTTACTTTTGAATTTTGGCAAGCAATGCATGAGGTATTAGGAACCAAACTGAATATCAGTACTACATACCATCCTGAGACTAATGGATAGACTAAAAGAGTAAACTAGGTGTTAGAAGATATGTTAAGAATGTATTGCATGGATCAACATGCAAAATGGGAAGATTATTTATACCTAGTGGAATTTACCTATAATAACAGTTTTCATGCATCACTAGGAATGGCACCTTTTGAAGCTCTATATGGAAGAAGGTGTTGAATCCCCTTATCTTGGGATAATCTAGAGGATCAGGTAGTGATCGGTCCAAAAATGATAAAAGTAATGGAAGAACAATTGAAAGGAATTCAATAGAAGTTGAAAGAGGTCGCAGATCGATAGAAAAGTTACGCGGACCTAAAAAGGTCATCGAGGAAATATTTTGTGGGAGATAGGGTATTCTTAAGGGTGAAACCAACCAAAATTTCTATAAAATCTTCTAAACTGGATTCTAGATTTGTAGGTCCATTTGAAATTGTGGCTAAGATAAGCCCTGTTGCCTATAGACTTGCTTTACCACCAAGCCTATCCAAGATTCACAATGTCTTCCATGTGTCCCTCTTTAGAAAATATGTCTCTGATCCCACTCATGTCTTGGATGTGTCTAAATTGTAGATGACCGACCCCCTCAAAATTGAAGTTTGACCTATTCGCATACTTGGTTTTAGAACCAAGAACCTGAGAAAGAGGAGCATTGATCAGTGTCGAGTCTAGTGGGACCACTTTTCTGATAGAAATACCATGTGGGAAGATGTGGCAGATATGCAACAATAGTTTCCATACTTGTTTGAGTAGATTTAAAGTTTCAAAAACTTTTATGAGATTCGATGATATGTGTATATTTGCATCGAATATGAAAACTAAATACTGAGTAGAGTAGATTTTGTTGGCATGTGTTACAAAGTAGTGTAACTTGTTTTTGGTTTGTGTTAATTATGCAATAAATTTTGTACTTATGTTGGTACATATATATATTCTAGATGAATACAATATGGCATTATGTATGATTGATCTATATGTCATGGTAAAAAAATCATGATTTTATGATGAATTGGATAGTATATCTATATTTGAAAAGGAAATCATGATTTTGTTTGAATTGCTTTGGCATTTATTAAATCCTTATGTAAAATTTTACTTTACTTAAGAAAGCATGAAACACAGGGACTGTGTTTGTCCTAAGTGGGGGAGGATGTAACGACCCTCCTCACACGGATAATTGTAAATGAGAAAATTAGTAATAACCTTACCTTTTCTTGTGAATCGTGGTACTGTTGATTACTATTGTGTATGCAGGATCAGGTTCGAAGTCGATGAGAGAAGAGTAGTTGGTCGACAAGAAAAGGTAAAGGGAAGTGATGATTTAGCTCATGAGTACATGGATGCTCGCATGCTTGCATATCATGTAGATTTTATGTTTATTTATTTGTTGCATTTGGTTGAGTGGCGATGATGATGGGAGCCACTAGTTATTTTATTCATTGCAAATAGTTTTAAACTAAAGAAAAAATAAAATAGATATTAAGAAAGGATATGCATAAATGCATGGTTAAAGAGGTCCAAGAGTAAAAGCATTCATGTGGATGTAAAATAGTTTAAAAGTAAAGGTGAATGCTTTGCTTGAAATATTGCAATATGAAGTAAATTTAACTATGGAGTTTGGTAGTGAATATTTAATTTAGAAAATCTTATTTTCCTCATGATGGGATGGTATTCATGGAAGATTAAGTGGCCAACCCAACTGTAGTGGAGTGAGGTGTTAGTTGTAGTAATAATGATGCAAAACCCTCTCTCAACGGTGAACCATGAATGGAGGAAAGGAAGTTAAGAAAAATTAAAAACAAGGAAGGTAGGGGGGGGGGGAGGGGGGGGGGGGGGGGGGGGGGGGGAGGGGGAAAAAAAAAAAAAAAGGAGAAAGAAGAGAGGAGAAGGAAGAAAAAAAAACAAAAGAGGAGGTGGGGAGGGGAGGTAGATTTGTTTCAAAATGTTTTCCTATTGCTTGATCGTGTTTACTTGAATGAAAAGTATGGAGACTTCATTGAGTGATGCTTTGTATTTTATTTTCTGCATGATTAAACAATGCAAAGTTTGGCTAGTTGAGTGCTTGATATTGTTGTTCTTTGTGTGAAATAAATGGTTAAAAATATCATAGAGTATCCCTTGTGTTTGCTCAAATGTTCACTTATTGTTGTTTCCTATGTAAAAGAGATGGAAAACAAAATTGTAGAGTGTTCCCTGTGATTGCTTAGTGTGGCTGCAATTATTGTTCTTTGTGTGAAAGAAATGGGAAATATTATTGAAGAGAATTTCCTTGTGACTGCTCTATGATTGCTTTTATTTGGACACGAACATGTTATCCTATGAATGCTACCATTATCCAGAAGGAAGATGGTGTAAATAGATTATGCATGCATTGGAAAAGTTGAATGCAGTGTGAATTTTTGTGAACGCCTATGCATTGTGTGTTGCCTGAATTATTAGGAATGCATACATATATTTGAGCCATAATATGATCCCACCAAAACTCAATATTTAATAAAACTCAGCCATAGTAGAGCTTCAACTACAGCATGGAGCTAGCCAAAGCAGACGTAATTGAAGAGGAAATTTGGTATCCACCATGAAACTAAAAGGAAAAATTGATAGTGTTAATCTATTTATGGATTCCATCGATGAAAAGTGTTGGGAAATTCTTCATCATCTTGGGCATAACTTGCTGAGTGGAATGGTGCTATGTGTGTCATCCAGTCTGGGGTTAATATTTTTGCTGTGTAAATGATGAAAATTTGGGAGTCAAAATTATTACCTAGGAATGATGTGTATTATGTTGGCATCAGATAGTTTGGAAAGATGTCAACCTAGATCCTATGTGTAATGCTAATCCTACTTACAAAGGAGATAATTGATTAGATTTGAAACATGTTTGTGCTTTTAAAAGTTTACTAAATGTAATCTATGTTGCTTATTCAGAAAATAAACTCTTGGTAATTATGTATTTAGTTCCCAAGCTTTAAGATGTAAGTTTTAAGGAGCTTACATTTGTGCAATTGTTTTCTATTGAATCTTAGAGTAGATTATGTTGTTTCCTTGTTGAAAACAACCAAACTTTGGATAGTCATTCTCTATTGTGCTTTTAAAAGGTTGAACATCGCGTTAGAGGTGTGGCGAAGTAGCGTATATCTAGCAGTCTTTGTAAACCTCTGAGTTTGTTTATTAAAAAAATAGGAAGTTCAATGGATGTGAAGATTGCATGGAAGAAATATTTATTCATGTTTGCATGTGTGGATAGAACTTGTCTAATTCCATTTAAAAGAGTGCCAAGATGTTCTGTGTGAAGATTCTATTTGTGGGTTTCTTCTTTGAGGTTGAAAAGTTTAGTTTTTCTACCATCGCATTCTTAGTCAAGTCGGGCTAGCGCACCTCATCTATGGAAAAGTTATGTATTTTGTATTTGGTTTAAAAATTATGTTTGCATTGGAAAATGTATGCTTTGAGTTAGAATAACTCCAAAAATTGCATAACTCTTTTAATAGGTTTTGGTTGGAATATCATGTTGGTTGCTAAGCTAGGAATATAAAGAAAATGGTATGCTTTTTTTAGCGAATCATAAAAGAGTCCTTGCTTTGACCTTTGAAAGAAATGCATAATACGAATACTTTAAATTGGGAATAAAAGAATTAGGATTATGGTTGGAAATGAGTTAAATTATATATTGTGCTTATGTTGATTTTCTTTGCAAGCAAGTTTACTACTTCTCATCAAGCCTTAGAGTCACAAGTTGGATGCATTGTGTTGTTAATGATCCTTTGTTAAACCTAAACCTGTAAGGATTAATTGGAAACCTTAGTAAAATCTTAGGAGTGTGAATGCAAAACAATTCTTAGGGGTGTGAGACCCTAAGTAAAAATTGGGGCATTGAGAGAATGCTCAGAAATCACCCAAAAACTGTTGGGGTGTGAGTAGACACACAATAGTACCTAGAGCAACTACAAGCTGATGAGTATGGTCAATTTGAAAAGACTAGGTCAGAACTGGTACGAGAGGTGGTATGGGATGCTTTCTCTAGGTTGCATCTAGGATAGTACTGTGATAGATTCCATGTATCTTTGACTAAGCCAGTAAGGCCTCATTGTATGGTATGGGACATACTAATGAGAGTTTAAAATAACATGAGTAATTAAGTCCAAGGCCAGTGTATTGGCATGGCTCTAGCTGACCCCGTGTAGAGGGCAATCGGTTAGACACTAGGCATAAGTATACTATTTTCCTTTCATTCAGTATAGGAACAAGTTCAACAATTAGTCGAAAGGTTCAAAGTGATAAGGAATAGGGAAGCAAGCATCCCCCCTCTAGGTGTATGGGCCCTAGAGGATAACCCTTGTCATGGTTTGACCCTCATGCCAGAAAATGAGGACGTAAATGAGATAAGTCAATTCCACCAAAGGCACCTTTACGGGATATGGCCAATCTCGTCCACTTGGGTGACTATGCTATAGTAGTCTTGAACCCAAAAGTGGTGTGTTATGCCTATGCTAAAATGAATTTGTGACAAAGAAAAATTGGGTGAAAATACAATTGCTATGAAAATGAAGGAAAAACTTGTATAATGGCTTAAAGAGCATATATCTACACTAATTGCAACATGATAAGAAAATTTAAAAGAAAGAACATGTATGAAACCAAATTCACAAGAAAGAGAGCCTCCTTTGTATTAATAAATGGTGAAACTCAGTTACATATCCATCCCTCTTAGGGATACCAAGTGATACATGTTTACAATTGTGTTAAAGCCCCTAAACAGGGGTGATATACTCTAAGTGCTCTTTAGGTCTCCACCAACTTTGCATGAGGGCTTACTAGGATACCTCCTTCTCCATTGTCAAGAGGAATGATCTTGAATAGTGTGTTTAATCCTTAGAAGTATCTATCACCTACGTACAAGGAAACAAAAAAACACATCAAAAGCATATGAAGCCTCTCATGATGAGGCTATTATCCAAGAAATGCAAGAAATAAAGCAAACATGTAAAGAAAACATGAAATGTGTAAATATGCTTAAGACATTGAAAAATAAGCACAAAACATGGTTTGAAACATGTATACAAGGCTAATATTGCATGAAATTTGAAGTATTAAGCATAAAAGAAGTTGATCTATTAAAGCTTATAAAAAAAAGCATGTATGACATAAAATGAAGGTAAAGCTACCTATGATGTTACTAACCATAGAAATATCTACAATATGACTAATCTATGTTAGATTAACCTAAATGCACATTAAGAAAAGTAAATCTATGACTAAAATAGAGAAATCAGGGCATCAAACCCTAGTCGTGGGTGCTCAGAGCAACCTGTTGAGCAAGGTGCAACAATAGTATTGTCATTATTGTCAACACAGTCAGATAGATCTATTGATGCAGTGGATAGGAAGTTCAAAAGCTATTCAGATGTAGAATATAGGAGTTCAAAGGTTATTCAGAGTATGTACAGTGATTTTCCAAGAATACCGAAGTGGCCCATATGCAAAAGATCAAAGAAAAAAGACAAGTAAGAAAAGTGTCGTGATATCGCGACATATACAGCAGGCAAGAAAAACTATCATGATTTCGTGACATGTTGGAAGAGAGAGAAAAAGCAAGAAAAATTGTCGTGATTTCATGACATGTTGGAAGAGAGAGAAAAAGCAAGAAAAACTGTCATGATTTCGTGACATGTTGGAAGAGAGAAAAAGTAGGAAAAACTGTCACGATTTCGTGACATGTTGGAAGAGAAAAAGGCAAGTGGAAAAATTGTCATGATTTCGTGACATGTTGGAAGAGAAAGAGAAAGAAAGAAAAAGTGTCACGATTTCTCGACAAGTTCGAAGAAAGAGAACAAGTAAGAAAAGTGTCACGATTTCACGACATGTCGCATTTTCGCGACTAAAATAGGAGAGAGAAAGTAAGTTGGAAAAGTGTCACGATTTTTTGACATGTCACATTTTCATGACTAAAATAGGAGAGAGAAAGTAAGTTTGAAAAGTGTCGCGATATCGTGACATGTCACATTTTTGTGACAAAAGAAAGAGAGGAAGCGTACGGAAGTAGAACTATCACGATGTCGTGACAAAAGCAGAAAGCAAGACTTCGAAAGCAAAAGTGTCACGATTTTGCGACAAAAGCAAAGAAGCTAAGTATGAAAGTAGAAGTGTCGTGATTTCATGACAAAAGCTAATTTGAAGACTAAGGATGCAGAAGTGTCACGATATTGCCACAAAAGCAAAGTCGAAGTCTATGGAAGCAGAAGTGTCGCGATATCGTGACAAAAGAAAATATGAAGTATACGGAGGTGGAAATATTGCGATATTGCAACAAAAGAAAATACAAAGTCTACGAAGGAAAAAATGTCGTGATATCATGACAAAAGAATAGAGAAAGTGTATGAATGCGAAAGTGTCGCGATATAACATGTATTTTCATGGAAACAACAAAAAAAGAAGCTACAGAGGTAGAAATGTCACAATTTCGTGGCAGGTCATAAATGCGCAAGTCAAGAAGGAGAACCCAACTGAAATGAGAAGTATGATAGTGGACCAACATCACTATGAAATTTACAGGGGTAGTTACAGAGTGATTTCATACTGCTAAAATACAAAGAGTGATCAAAAGTCAGTATGGCGATACAGGGTCTGTCTAGAATGAAATCATCAAGCGATGGATAAACCGAACATCTTCTTGAGTTGAAGCCGACGAAGACCAATGATAGCCGAATAAAATTAGGGTTTACAATTTTTATGAAATCCGACTAAGATTAGGATTTATAGCCAACTAAAATTAGGGTTTTCATCATAAAAAATATTTTTATAAAAGGAGGGCTTTTTGGAGAATTGAAGGGGTGTCGAAGGTGTGTGAAATACGGTCATTGTGCGTAGAGAACAAGTCGTGTTGAATCATGCTAAGTGCAAAATTTGCAAAGAGAGAAGAGTGTGCAAAAGGGAGAATATGATCATGAAGTTTGACTATAACAAAGCAGAGTGTGCGAAGTGATTGTGCAGAGAGAGCAGAGTGCACAGAGAGCAAAAAGGTTGGAGTTCGACCAGGTGCTGCTATGATTATGCAGAGAAAGCATAGTGCACAGAGAACACAAAGGTGAAGAAGACCAGTCATGGTCTTTCAAAATCAAAGGTATCTTACTATCAAACTTATATATTCAAATTGAATTCCAGGTTGCAGCTTTGCATCAGGGGTTGGTGCTCCTTCTAGTTGGTGCTGGTAAATCAGGGGTTGGTGCTCCTTCCAGTTGGTGCTGGTAAATCATGGGTTAGTTCTCCTTCCAGTTGGTGCTAGTAAATTAGGGGTTGGTGCTGGTAAATTAGGGGTTGGTGATCCTTCCAGTGGGTGCTGGTAAATCAGGGGTTGGTTCTCCTTCTATTTGGTGCTCTGAAAGCACGAGGATACAGAAACAAAAAGGAATATGCCACAAGAACAAGAAATAACGTATGCAAATCGACACAAGATAAAAGCAATAGAAATATGGTAATCTCTTTTATTGATACGCTTTACAAATTGTGTTACAATACATCTCCTTCCTTTTTAGGGGATAGGAGAGTCAAATGTGTTTCTTGTCACAAGATCCATGGCTAACAATCCTTCTTCCGCGTGCCCACATGTAAGATGGGCGGACCAAAACGTCACCGCCACTGTTGTATGTGATTATTTGCTCTTTCCTGCTCCTCTACTATCAGAAACCTGCATTCAAAGAAACAGAAAATATTAATAATACCTGCAGACCAAATGAAACATGTATTTCCCAAGGCCTATTGTCAGTGTATGCATGAAAATAATAAAATGACTATCAAATAAACTCTGATTGACCTGAAACTTTGACAGAAGCATAAAAATATCATCAGAAGACCATTGCAAAAAGAACAGTCTGAAAATTCCTCACAGATCTGTACTCGCTCCAGGGTGGGACGAATAGGACTGTGAGAATTGGCCAAAAAAGCACCCTATTCAATGTCCTACTTAGGAAGCTCCAAAAGACCTAAAAACTTGGGGTTAGCTAATTGGGGGCATTTTGGGATGACCCAGATGCTCAGATTTCTCCAATTTTTCCTCTAGAACCCAGATTTTGAAGATGGCATCTGCAAGTTAGTGAAAGCGGGAAACAACAATAACCTGGTCAAAAATGATCAGAATGACATGAAATTTGAACTGTAACCTATTTAACCTATCTAGAATCAGATGCAAAAGAAAAAAACAAGAAATCTATCACATATTTCTAATCATCCCGGGGTGGGGCGATTAGCACTGTGATAGTTTGGGGAGCGCCCGGGGGCAGGACGCCCACCGATTGAAGCACTGTTTCGGCACCAATCCACTTGGGATGGGTCCAAAACTGGTTATGGGGTGTTGTCGACAAATTTGGTGGATAGTTGTGGTCAAAAATCAGGTTTTGGGTATGGATTTGTGCCTCCAATAGTCACCCAATAACCTCCCTTTCGAATGAGAGATTAAGGATGTAAAAGCACAAATCGCAGTTAGGTATGAAATTGGCAGCACTTCGTTGCTCAAATGCTCCTTCTCTGTATATCTTTTGGGTGGGAAAACCCCCCAATTTATAGACCTTAGGGTCTCCTTGTTTGAATTGCGCATGCGAGGGCGCCTCTTGAGTTAACTGTCCTATTTTCAGAGAAAAGCTAACTCCTTGATAAAAAAGCTTCTTGCATGAGGTCTCTAAAATAAAGACATGCATGACTGAAGTCTCTCCTCTTGAATAAAAGCTATTCCTCGCAATTGCATGGCCTGAAGCCTCAGTTAACTGGCAGAGTTGTCGAGGTTTGACTTTTTGCCAGTCAAACCTGCTATTCGTCCCACCCTGGAGCGATTGCTTAATCGTCCCAGGGTGGGACGAATACCAGTCTGAATTCGTCCCTAGGTGGGACGAATAGAGAAAAAGGTGCCAAAAAGGTGCAAAATTGACTTTTGACCCTCAAAACTACTTTTGGGAGTGGTTAGGACCATTGTTTGACCTCTGGGGGCTGCCCTAGGGGCTGTTTGTGTCAATGCGATCAGCGCTTGTTGTCACATAATCGGATTGGTGTTGTTTTGGTGTCTACAGATGCCCCTTTTTGGGAAGCGTTGTGCAAGGCGCAGCGTCGAGCAAAAATAGATAACCAAAGCACTAATGATTAGGGTTTCTCAGTAACCTAACCAACTCTTGATGCCCCAAGTATGGAAAGGGCACGCATTCTTGAATCCTTGCTTCTGACGAGCTAAGGAACTAATGTCAAGTGTTAACCTTGTTCAGTGAGGTGTTACTTGAGCTTGGACATTGATCAGTCATGAATAGGCAAAGGGCGCAACCTTTTGTCTGTGGGAACCTTGAGTTCATGATTCATGAATGCCAAGTGTTTGATCAGTTTGTGATTGTTGCTTGTTTGCTGCCCCAAGCAGGGGCATGATTGTCTTTGTCAATGATCCTTTGAATGCGTGTCATTTCCTTAATTGGGTATGTTGTTGTTGATTGGTGACTAAGTGTGACTACCCCCTCAAGCGACGAATCGATGAGGGAATGACCGACATGAGAAAAGTGACGAGTCACTTGACCCAAGATGACTTAAGTAAGGGTGCCTTCAGTTGTTTTACCATTGAATGCGAAAGCAGTTTCGAACATTCTGACCTATTTTTGGTGGGTTTTAACCCTTTTTGTGACGCATTTTGGAGCTGAAATTGACAAAAATCCATCCTCCCATGGAGCGGTCCGGCTATGATAGCCTTCTTAGGGAGTAGGATAATGACAATTTGTAACCCCAACGTCTATTTTGGATGCCAAGAATGTCAGGCGCAAAAGCGCCTTCGTTCGACAATGTTATTGCTATTTTTGGATGGGTTTTGACCCGTTTTGGTGATGTCGTTTGGGGATGAAATTCTCGAAAATCCGTCTTCCCGTGGAGCGGTCCGGCTATGATAGCCTTCTTAGGGAGTAGGATAGTGAGGATTTGTGACCCCGACATCTATTTTGCATGCCCGAAATGTCAAGTGTAAAAGCACTCTCATCGGACACTTTTATTGCTCTTTTTGGTGCATTTTTGTGCATTTTTTTGTTGTTTTGTTTTTATGTATATGTATTTACATTGATGTATGCAAATGCTTTTATGAATGCGATGTGTCTAATTTGTATGATGTATGCATATGGAATGAATGAAATGAGTTGTTGATGACTTGTCGATGCACCATAGACTGTACAAGATTTGACTGACTTGTTGTACTAATGGGATGACTTTGTGAAATGACTTTGCATGTGAAAACTTTGTTTTTGTATTTTGCATATATTTTGATGGTGATGTACGGAATGAAATGTACCAGTTGTTTGAAAATGTAGTTAAGCTTTTCTGAGATTCAGATATTTTAACTAACTAGCCAAGACTGTACATTTATCTCGCAAGACTTTTGAACAAGGTCTAAATCCGACTTGAATTTAACCAAGTTATTTCACATCCCTGTGTGTGCAATTGAGTTCGTTTATGTGGTATTTATCAGGATACCGCCAATGCCAGATAGGCTATCAACCAAACCTGTACCGAGGATCACCTAATTAGCTCCACTAACTCCGTTGTTGTATTTAGCAAGATTAATCCACGTGACAATCTAAGGTACCATAAGCTAGCTCATCCACATGCAAATATTGGTCTACGCACACGCAAAGCTAATGTGACGGACATATCGTCATGCGGGTAGGATACCACCATTGCCAGGTAGGCTATCAACCAAACCTGTAATGAGGATCACCTAGATGGTTTTCGAATGCTAAGAATTCTAGGGATTCAAGTTCAGGTTATTTGTTGGCTCAATGATTTGGGAGACTTGCTCGTCTATATAGTGATGAAAATCACTATTTATTTTTCTATTTATTTTTCTTTTTGAGCAAGGATTTTGAATAGTGGTGATAACCACTATTATTTGATTTTGTATTTTGAGCTTTGTAAGTTTGAGCTTGTGAATGGCCTTGATCCTGTTGGCCTTGGGGATGACTACCCATCCTGTTCAGGGACGTGTAGTACGAATCCTTACGACTTTGGGAACCAAGGGGATAATGGAGATTATGAAGTAAGGGCATTGATATTTTAGGCCTTGGGGATGACTACCCATCCTGGTTAGGGGCGTGTAGTACGAATCCTTACAACTTTGAGACCAAAGGTGAGTGGAGATGGTTGTGATGATGGTTTGTTGGAATTTTGTTTTTGAATAGCATTGATCCTTTTAGGTCTTGGGGATGACTACCCATCCTTGGCAGGGACGTGTAGTACGAATCCTTACAACTTTGGGGACCAACTATGATTGGGATTTGTGGAAGTGGTGAAAACCACTATTTATTATGGGGAATGGATAGGGAAGAGCTCGTCCTTTTGTCAATTCTCAGCATTCTAGAACCATTCGCACAGGGGGATGAACAGGCTAATCTTTCACCTATGGTACCCTAGACTGCTTTGTAGGTTTCTCTTACGTTCACACAACTTAGGAATTATTTTATGTGTGTTAATTTGTGTTGGGATGCTACGTAACAAGGCGTGATCCAAGTAAAACTTTCCCGTGTAAAATCTGTTTAACTTTGTACAGTTTTTGGCTAGAAATTTAAAGACAGCTGAATAACGAAAACCCTATATACATTAGGAGACAACTGACTTAAAAAATGGTGATGATGCTATTCTGGATGTATGCATTTGGAAAATGGATTTGATGTGGAAATTGATGGAATTGCCAAGTAATGACAGTCTATGGTGCTTTTGACTTGTATGACCAGCAACTATGCGATGTATGGATGCGATGCCTAATGCAACCTATATTTTTGTATTGTGATTTTTTTTTTGTATGAATGAGATTGAAATGCAATTTTTTTGTTATTTTTGATGATTTTATGAGTATGCATAGAATTGAAATGCAATTTTTTTTGTGATTTTTGATGATTTTATTGTTTTTGTTTATTTTTTGAATATTTGTTTTGACCAAGCGGTTATGGTAACCCTTGGAGCGTTTGGTTTGACCAAAGGATTTATGGACACCTTTGGGGCATTTTGGGGTTGACCAAGCGATTGTGATAATCCCTGGAGCTTTTTGGGATGACCAAGCGATTGCGATAATCCTTGGAGCTTTTGGGTGACCAAGGGATTGCGATAATCCTTGGAGATTGTAGGGTGACCAAGTGATTGCGATAATCCTTGGAGCTTTTAGGGTGACCAAGTGATTGCGATAATCCTTGGAGATTTTGGGTTGACCAAGTGATTGCGATAATCCTTGGAGCTTTTGGGTTGACCAAAGGGTTTATGGACACCTTTGGAGCATTTGGTGTAATCCACTTGCTCTTCAGGGAATAGAGGTACCCCCAGCTTGATGATCTTTGTGCACCGGATCTGGCTCTAGAGGGATTGGCATGAATGGATCGGCCCTATGCATGGATAAGAGGACAGGGTCTACCTTCGGCACTGATGTGGCTATGGGGTCTCCAGGTGGAAGTTGCTCTTGGTCTATCCAAAGTGGTGGACTCAACATTTGATTCCAGTGCACTGGGTTAACGTGCCACTCATGCCCTAGCCTTGTACCTAGTTGTGCCATCAGTTCTTCATGGGTTATAGGGTGATTGTGTCATCGTGCATGATTGAGATATTCCATCTCAGTGTCAGCTTCGTAATCTCTATCAAAAAACCAAAGGCCCTTGTTGGCCTCGACAATTGCCTGTGACATGCTAGGCTCTTCTTGTTCGAGCAGATTGATGTGGTCCTCATGGAGTTGTTCCGCTCGTTGCAGGGGGACCTGATTGCTTTGATGTGGCGCTTGCTCGATTGGCGCCTCTAAGGGGAATATTTCCATTAAGCTCTCTGGCAATTTTGAGACATGGAAGACCTCATCCTCGGGTAGCTCTACGGTCAGAGGCTGATCCTCTTCAAGAAGAGCCTCGCATAAGTTGGGCTTTTGGGACCCCGAGATCTTGGGCTCTATCGACTCTAAGTGCTCTAATGCTTTGCATGTATCGAGGGATTTGGGCTCCTCCTCTTTGGTTGGTTCCTATTGAGGAACGTGGGGCCTATGGAGGGGTAGCCGGATAGCACCCCCTACCTTGGTATTGCGTTTCAGTCCACTCTTTTTCTTGCTCAGATTCCTCAGAGGCTTCTTGAGGGATTTTTGAGGGTGGCCCATGAACCCGGGTGGGTGCTTGAGGAATCGGGGGAGTAGCCTCCCGCTCCTGTCTAGGAGGCATTGGGGGTAGCGCTTGATAAGGTCACGGTGACCTCTCTCGCATCGAGGGGTTGTGTCCCTCATAATGTTTTGTCTTATGCGTGCGAAGGGTTGGAGTCCTCGCTTGCATAGTGTGTTGGAACAACTCATCCTTCTGGCGCTGAATGCACTCTTTATTTAGAAGATACCGTTGCTCTAACTGTTGTCGTTCTAGCTCAAGTAGCGTGAGTTGCATCCGACGTGCGATATGCTTGGCAGATTCTAAGATAGTTGGTCCTACCGTCTCATGTCTAGAAGGCCTAGATGCCTCTCCTAGATATCTATCTCGGTCATGGTGATCCGAGATCTCTATAGGCCGCCTCCCTCTGTTGGGGGTAGCGGCATTCCCCCGAGGCTTTGGCCTCAGTAGGTGATCCTGATAGCTAGCAGTTGCGGAGGCGTATTGCTCCCGTGATGTATATTGCTCTTGAGGAAGGTAAGGGTTTTCCTCGTGCTCTCTTTCGTAAGTGAAAAAGGAACGGGCGGAGTTGGCTCGCCCCTCCTGAGGAGCCTTGTGCTCTGGATTTGTCCTTGTAGTCCTGACAACTAGAGGGGGTGAAGGAGGGATAGTGTAATCATGTGGTTCCTCCCGTCGAACCCTATGTTGACCTAGCGCTTCATCGCGCGGTGACCACTCATAGCGAGCATCTAAGGGAGCTCTCCTACGGATGTACCCCTCATGGAAGGGTGTGTGTTGGGTGCTATGCTGAACAGGAGTGCCCCTAGAAGAGGTGCCCCTATAGTCCCTTTTCGTTAAGGTGTGGAGGGGACTGCCTTGTGTGTCAGGTCGCCAAGGTGGTATGACCAAATCCTTGGGACTGTAACGGAGGCGACTCGTGCCTCCTTGGACATTCTCCGTAGCGTCTTCCCGTGAGTGGGCTTGACTACGGGTGAATACCATGGTAATGACTCTCTACAAGCTACGTAGATTTTTATCTTTTGTTTATGATTTTTTGATTTTTTTTTTGTTACACTAAGCAGAAAAGAACATACACACACAAAGCAATGATTATCTCTTTTAAAGATTAATGGTGTGTCCTAGACTGGTTTTAGTGTGTTTTTGATGATTTTTTTTTGTTTTGTTTTGAAGATTTTTGTGAAGAACATTTAAATGCAACATGAAGGCTCTTATGACTCCCAAAATGGTCGCCCCTTCAATATACCATTGTCGGACCGATATACCAACCTCTCTATATACCCGCCCTTACGTGAGGGAGACTATAGGTACGTGAGAGCAGATGATACATGGAACATAGGCGGTACGGAAGGGGAATCACTCTGTTTATGACACCTACCATAGAAGACTTATCCTCATGCGCTAGGAATCACCCTAGCTACACTTGGTCAGCTTTCATCAGGATTTACGTCTAGCAATAGTGCGATCGGGGTAATGGATGCAATATCTCAAGCCAAAGTGATAATGGAATCCACCTTTGGTCTTGCTCAAGGGTTGGGGTTTTACGACCAACTCCTTGGTTTAAATTACCACGTGGTGTGTGGGGTTCATTTTAAGTTGCAAAAAAATGAAACAAGCAAGCATCTAAACTCTCCTATGCAAGCAAATAAACAGAGAACACAAAGCAAAGAATTGACCAAAGGTGTTTAAGACCTCTACCTTTTCTCTGCCCAAGTCGGTTATCTCTGAATTTTTGCCTGAAACAGTCTAGCTTTTGAAAACTTGGTACCTGTAAGCAACAAAACAAGCAACTTTAATCAGAAATTTAATCTTTAAAAATCAAAGGACACAGGTCCCACCGTGATCGCCACTGAAAGCACGAGGATACGGAAACAAAAAGGAATATGCCACAAGAACAAGAAATAACGTATGCAAATTGACACAAGATAAAAGCAATACGAAATATGGTAATATATTTTATTGATACGCTTTACAAATTGTGTTACAATACATCTCCTTCCTTTTTAGGGGATAGGAGAGTCAAATGTGTTTCTTGTCACAAGATCCATGGCTAACAATCCTTCTTCCGCGTGCCCACATGTAAGATGGGCGGACCAAAATGTCACCGCCACTATTGTATGTGATTATTTGCTCTTTCCTGCTCCTCTACTATTAGAAACCTGCATTCAAAGAAACAGAAAATATTAATAATACCTGCAGACCAAATGAAACATGTATTTCCCAAAGCCTATTGTCAGTGTATGCATGAAAATAATAAAACGACTATCAAATAAACTCTGATTGACCTGAAAATTTTAAAGAAGCATAAAAATATCATCAGAAGACCATTGCAAAAAGAACAGTCTAAAAATTCCTCACAGATCTGTACTCGCTCCAGGGTGGGACGAATAGGACTGTGAGAATTGGCCAAAAAAGCACCCTATTCAATGTCCTACTTAGGAAGCTCCAAAAGACCTAAAAACTTGGGGTTAGCTAATTGGGGGCATTTTGGGATGACCCAGATGCTCATATTTCTCCAATTTTTCCTCTAGAACCCATATTTTGAAGATGGCATCTGCAAGTTAGTGAAAGCGGGAAACAACAATAACCTGGTCAAAAATGATCAGAATGACATGAAATTTGAACTGTAACCTATTTAACCTATCTAGAATCAGATGCAAAAGAAAAAAACAAGAAATCTATCACATATTTCTAATCATCCCGGGGTGGGGCGATTAGCACTGTGATAGTTTGGGGAGCGCCCGGGGGCAGGACGCCCACCGATTGAAGCACTGTTTCGGCACCAATCCACTTGGGATGGGTCCAAAACTGGTTATGGGGTGTTGTCGACAAATTTTGTGGATAGTTGTGGTCAGAAATCGGGTTTTGGGTACGGATTTGCGCCTCCAATAGTCACCCAATAACCTCCCTTTCGAATGAGAGATTAAGGATGTAAAAGCACAAATCGCAGTTAGGTATGAAATTGGCAGCACTTCATTGCTCAAATGCTCCTTCTCTGTATATATTTTGGGTGGGAAAACTCCCCAATTTATAGACCTTAGGGTCTCCTTGTTTGAATTGCGCATGCGAGGGCGCCTCTTGAGTTAACTGTCCTATTTTCAGAGAAAAGCTAACTCCTTGATAAAAAAGCTTCTTGCATGAGGTCTCTAAAATAAAGACATGCATGATTGAAGTCTCTCTTCTTGATTTGGAGCTATTCCTCACAATTGCATGGCCTGAAGCCTCAGTTAACTAGCGGAGTTGCCGAGGTTTGACTTTTTGCCAGTCAAACCTGCTATTCGTCCCACCCTGGAGCGATTGCTTAATCGTCCCAGGGTGGGACGAATACCAGTCTGAATTCGTCCCTGGGTGGGACGAGTAGAGAAAAAGGTGCCAAAAAGGTGCAAAATTGACTTTTGACCCTCAAAACTGCTTTTGGGAGTGGTTAGGACCACTGTTTGACCTCTGGGGGCTGCCCTAGGGGTTGTTTGTGTCAATGCGATCAGCGCTTGTTGTCACATAATCGGATTGGTGTTGTTTTGGTGTCTACAAAAAAGCAAAGGTATCTTACTGTCAAACTTATAGATTCAAATTGAAGTCCAGGTTGCAGCTTGGCATCAAGGGTTGGTGCTCCTTCTAGTTGGTGCTGGTAAATCAGGGGTTGGTGCTCCTTCCAGTTGGTGCTAGTAAATCAGGGGTTAGTTCTCCTTCTAGTTGGTGCTGGTAAATCAGGGGTTGGTGTTGGTAAATCAAGGGTTGGTGATCCTTCCAGTTGGTGCTGGTAAATCATGGGTTGGTGCTCCTTTCAGTTGGTGTTGGTAAATCAGGGGTTGTGCTCCTTCCTGTTGGTGTTGGTAAATCATGGGTTGGTGCTCCTTCTAGTTGGTGCTGGTAAATTAGGGGTTGGTGCTCCTTTTTATTGGTGCAGATAAATAAGGGGTTGGTGCTCCTTACAGTGGGTTATGGTAAATTGATTGTAAATTTGGTGCTTTACAAAGGCTAGATTTGGATGGTAGTCCAAGCAGTCAATTTTTTAGGAGTAGCCACATTGGTAAACCTCGTTAAATCTTGTGTTGTGTGATGCTCTTTTGTTATACTTACTATATCTAGTAATAAGTTTTAATTGTTGTGGTATTAAGAGCTATAAATTCAAGTTTAAAGAGCTACACTGATTCACCCCCCCTCTTAGTTTCATTGTAAGACTAACAATTGGTATCAGAGCTAAGTTCCTATATAATCTTAACCGGCTAGGTGATCTTGGAAGTAACACAATGGTAGGTGGTGACGGCTTCTCATCAAAAAAAGCACCATTGTTTGACGGATCTAATTATGCATTCTAGAGAATTAGGATGTATACATATCTCTATGCTTTGGGATACGACATCTGGGATTCAGTAGTTAGTGGATACACAATACCCATCACTCTAAAAGAGACATCAGATGAAATGGAAGCAAACTTTGTTAGAAAACTAAAAAGGGGAAAAGAAAAATATAGAGGAAAGCTATCATTTAAATGTTTCAACTATGGAGGCATTGGGCATTTTGTGACTAAATGTCCACTTAATGAGAAGAACAAAAATGATGAAGGATCACACCAAGAAAGAAGTGACTGGAAGAAGAAAACAAATTTTAAAAAAGGCAACTTCAAAAAGAAAAGTTTCATCTCTAGGAATGCCAGTTCATCAGAAGACAGCTCCGGTGAGGATTCTAAAGAGGAAACATGTGAAGCTCTTTTCATGGCATTTGAAGAAGTAAAATAAAAAAGGAAGGAGTGAACTCTAAAGTATGTGGTGAAAAACCTGAGGCTGAAGTAGATCTAGAAGGTGAGTTGATCTCTGCACTTGAAGAGTGGAAAATAGAGATGAAAAAGAATAAGAAAATTTCAAAAAAGCTTGAGGATGCAAATGAAATCATAACTAGTCTGAAAGTACAGAAAGAAGAATACAAAAAAATATCTAAAGATCTCAAAGTACAAATTACCGTGAAAATATATTATTACTACAAACTAGAAGAAGAGAATGTTGGTTTATGGACGCAGATAGAAGAGATGAATCACAAAATTATTTGCTATCACAAATGCAAAGAAAGTTCTATGAATCTGGATAAGATTATAAATAACCAAAGGCCTGCAGGCATCAAATTTGGTCTGGGTTTCATCGAAGGAGAATCATAAAATGGATCAAAGGCTAGAAATGTAGAATCCATAAAGAATAAAAATAAGAAACAAGTTGATCAAGGAAAAATGTCTCATGCAAAAGAAAGCAATAATGCCAGGCACGAAAGGAGAATTGACAACGATGGATTCACCAATGTCACACATCAAATAAGAAGACCTATGGCTCCTATGAAAACATGGCAAAGACCATCACCCTAGTTCAATTATCCCTTTTTTGGTTTATGTTTTAAATGCAATGGCCACGAACATAAAATCTCAGACTACAAATATAATGTAAGACCAAGGAATTTCACCAATAGAAATTTTTTTTCTCCTTTGATGAATTATACAATAGAATGTTATAACTGTCATAATTTTTGGCACATTACAAGAAATTGTAGAAGTAAATTTGCATCAAATCAGTTTCAGGGAAGAAAATTTCAACCAAATAGGATGAGACAAAATAGAAAAATTCTTGAAAATCATGCACAAGCTATTGATAATGGAAAGGCAAAACAAGAGCCCAAAACTATTATCAAAACAGAGTGGAAAGAAATGAAGAACACAAGCTTATACTGAGAGGGGGGGGTGAACAGTATAAGACCGCTTTCTACTTTTTCTTTCAATTCAACTTGCAGTTCAATATTATGCAGTTATAGAAAGCAGTATCAAAAGCAGTAAACAAAGCAATGCACAAAAACACCATTCACAAAAGAGACACAACAATTTACGTGGTTCACCCAACGCGGGCTACTCCACGGATAAAATTTTTCACTAAATTTTATCACCTCATAATCTGGGAAAACCTTTCCCGATTACAATGTTTATGGGCACCAACCCAAAGGAGATACCTTCCCCTAGCTCTGCTCTAACTGGTGATCCTCTAGAAGACCTCTGCCTCTGCTGCCCTTAGCAAGTGGAACTCTATCCACAGAAGACACCTGTCTTCCCTGCTCTGGCTGGAGACCTCTGTCCTCAACTCTTTCACCTCCAAAGCTGGTCCTCTTATCTGCACCAAACATAGTCCTTCGGTCTGGCACTAATGTCCTCAAAATTTTCACCTCTGAGCAATTACAACACTCGATCAAACATCCACTTATGCACCTCTGCGCAAACACAGCAGCACTGTCTTCGCACACTCTGCTCCTCGATGATCGAACTTCTCCCCGCACTCTACTTCTGTGAAAGTCGCACTTCGAACGCACACTTCGATCGATGCCAAATCTCTCCAAATAGCCCTCCTTTTATAGCAATACTTTTAAGATCAAAACTTTGATCTTAGTCGATGTTAAGCAAATGCAAACCCTAACTCCGTCGGTTGCACACCCTAATATTTGTCGGCTCAAAGTTAACTCTGTCGGCTTCAACCGCCTCTGCAACTCTCCTGTAGCTTCTATCGTGAAACTACAACATGTCACGATATCGTGACACCTTTGCCTGTTGTACACCTTCTTTTGCCTGTTGTCGCGAAATCGTGACACTTTTTGCCTTTGTCTGCCTTGACTACGTCCTTGTCATGAAATCGTGACACTTCTATCTTTTGTTGACGTCATCTTCACTCCTGTCATGAAATCGTGACACTTTAGTCTTCATTGCCTTCTTCTCTGCTTTTGTCATGAAATCGTGACACATCTGCTTCTGCTGACGTCATCCTCAACTCTATCACGAAATCGTGACCCTTTTGGCTTCATGGCCTTCTTCTCTGCTTGCACTAGCAAAAATGGAACATGTCATGAAATCGTGACACTTTCGCTGCCTTGAGTTCTTCCTTCTTGAATTCATCATGAAATCATGACGCTTCTTCTGTTGAAGACTTGCTAACTATTTCTGTCACGAAATCGTGACACTTTCCTTCCTACACTTTCTCTACTACCTATCATGAAATCGCTACATCTTCATCCACTAGCTTCTTCACTTCTGCCTGTCGTGAAATCGTGACACTTTCTGCATCCGTACGCTATCTTTGTAGCCTATCACGAAATCGTGATGCTTCACATTTCAAACTCTTCCCTTTGCTGCATGTCGTGAAATCGTGACAGTTCTCTCTTTGAGCTTTTTAGCATGTCACGAAATCGTGATAGTCCTCACCTCGACCTCTATAGCATGTCATGAAAACGTGACAGTTCTCACTTGGAACTTTGCATCATGTCACGAAATCATGACAGTTCCTGAATAACTTTCTCTCTCTTCGATCTAGTCACGAAATCGTGACAACTCACACTGCGGACTCTCTCTTCTGCATTATGTCACGAAATCGTGACACTTTCTCGTCCATACAACCTTCCTGGCAATGTGTCATGAAATCGTGACACTTTTCCTTTTCTGCCTTCCTGCACTTTTTGAGTCGCGAAAATGCGACATGTCACGAAATCGTGACACTTTCCATCTTGCTCTGCTTCTCTGCCAACATGTCGCGAAATCGTGATAGTTTTGCTAGCTTCTTCTCTTTCTTCCAGCATGTCGTGAAATCGTGACAGTTTTGCCAAAACTTTCTCTCTCCTCAAACATGTCGCGAAATCATGACAGTTTTGCCAACACTTTCTCTCTCCTCAAACATGTCACGAAATCGCGACAGTTTTTCCAGCCTGCTGCAAACTTTTTCTTACTTGTCTTTTTCTTGATCTTTTGCAAAAGGGCTACTGAGAACTTCCTGGAAACTCACTGTCCATGCTCTGAATAATCTTCAACAAAACAAATTCCTTGACATCAAATCAAATTGCTTCAAGAACTTCTTTGACATCAATGACAACTACTATACTTGAGCAAAGGCAATGTACCCAAGGTACCCAAAATTGCCAACAATCTCCCCCTTTGTCATTGATGGCAACCCTTTATTAAAAACACGTCTTAGGAGCTAAAACTGAAACCAACTGTGCTAACAGCTGAGAATCTCTTTTTGAAGTTTTTACTCCCCCTGACTTGAAGCTCTCTTCTTCACTCATATCTCTCCCCCTTACTCAAATCTCTCCCCCTTTGTCATCAATGGCAAAGGGTCACCTTTGGGGCTCGGGACTAAGAATGAGCCTCTTAGCTTAGTCCCTCCCCCACCTCCTGATGAGGTGATTAAAACAAGGGTGGGAGTAAAACTCCCATTAGACACTCATCATCATCAGTGTCTACAATTTCCTTGCCAGGCCTTCTCTTGAATTCTTTGTCCGTATTTCTGTTCTTGTCACTATTTTTGTTCTTGTTCTCATTCTTGTTCTTGTCCATGCCTTGATCCACGGACCTGTTCATACCACTTTTCCTATTCCTGTACCTTGGCAGTTCAGCTCTGCACTGTCTAGCTATGTGACCTGCATTGTTGCATTTATAACAAGTAACAAAGTTATTTCTGTTCGGCATACCTATTCTTTGAATCCGCCTGTTATGACTAACCGTGTTCATGTAATTAGCCTTGCAAAAAATTGCCTTATGCCCGAACTGTTGACAAGAGTAACAATACCCTTGAAAGAAACTAAAACTTCTGAAATTGTTGTTTACCCTCTTCATTTGATCTATGCACTGAGAAGCCGTGTGACCAAACCTGTGACATGTAAAGCATCTGCCATGAAATATTCTTCTGTTTGACCTCTTGGGTCCCGAATACTTCTTCTTCGCATTCAGAATTCTGTTTTCTATTTCTGCGCATTTATCACTCATGGACTCTTTCTCTGAACCACTCTCTTCATCAGAACTCTCTTCTTTTTGAAATCTTTTACTAGATTCCCCAACCTGTTCCTTGTGTGGTTTAACAAAACCAAGACCTGTTTTATCTGTTGTCTTTCTTTGACCTTTGATAAGAGATTTAACCTTTTTGGAGCTTTCTTGAAACCTGTACAACTTATCCTTGTACTCTTTATTTTCCTCTTTCAAGGAAGCCATTTTCTGTTCTAATTCACTATACTCAAGCACCTTAGATTCTAACTCATTCTTGAGTTCTTGTGTCTTAGCCATAGAGACGTCAAGACTTTCTATAAGTTCATCTCTCTCCATACAACATTCATCTAACTTATCCTTGAGTCTAGCATTCTTCTTTCTTTCCTTTTTCAAAACACTAAGAGCATTAGTAAGTTCACTTTCAAGTTCCTCTATTTGAATGCATTTTGAATTATCAAGGCCTTTTTTAGATTTCTTATCACTAGAGGTGCTACCCTTTTCAAAAACCATACATGCATCTTCCTTATCATTTTCTGAAGCATCCTCATACATACTAGCAACCAATTCATTATTTGTGCAATCATCCTCAAGGTGCCCAAAATTTCCACATCTAAAACATTTCATGATAATGAATCTATGTTTCGGTTCTTCCTCCTTTTATGAAATGAACAACATCTCATTTTCATCATCACTAGAAGAACTTTCACTATCATTGCTAGAACACTTACTTGCTTTGTCCAGGTAGAAGCTCTTCTTGTTCTTGTGTGAATACCTCTTTCCTTGATTGTTGTGCTCATCTTTGTTCTTTCTGTAATACCTGTGCTTTTCAGAATCCTTGCTCTTAACATCCTGTATATCTTCATCACTTTCATTCTTGGAAATAGTATAGTCAGTAGCATAATGACCAAACTTTCCACAGTTGAAACATCTTATATTTTTCTTGCTTTTGTGCTTTCTAGAGAACTTGCCTTTCTTGTTGTAATATGCCTCTTCCTCACTAGAAGACTCATCACTCTCTTGAATCTGTTTGCCCTTTGATTTCTTGGTAGCTTTGAAAGCTGCCTCTTTCTTGACATCAACTTTCACTTGAGTTCTCAGCTCAAATGCTGCAAGAATACTATGGAGCTCATCCTTTTTCAACTTATCTAAATCTTTAGCTTCCTCAATAGCAGAAATATTTTCACTAAATCTATTAGGAAGAGATCTTAAAATCTTATCACACACATCATTTTCAGCAAGCTCAAGACCTAAGTCTTTCATGGAGTTAACAACCTCATCCATACGAAGCATGTAGTCACTAATATTTTCATCATCATTCATCTTGAGTTGTTCAAACATACCTTTGAAGTGTCTCAACTTGGCCTTTCGGACATTTACATCACCTGTGTGAACCACCTATAGTTGTTTCCACATTTCACTAGCTGTCTTGCAGTGAATCACCTTGGTAAGATCTGCCTTCTGTAAACCCTTCAAGATTGCATTCATTGCTTTTGAATTGCTGTGATGTAGGAGCCTATCTTCTTTAGTATAAGGGCCATTTTTAGGAATAGTGTACCCATCTTCAATCACTTCCCATACCTCATTACCAAGTGCCATTAGATAAACCTTCATTCTTGCACTCCACAGACCGAAATCTGATCCATCAAGAATAGGTGCTGCATTGCCACTTGAATAATCCATTGTGTTCTTAACCAGTTCTTCCTTCAGACTGTTAAACCTTTTCGAAGGAACCCGCTCTGATACCAATTGAAGAACACAAGCTTATACTGAGAGGGGGGGTGAACAGTATAAGACCGCTTTCTACTTTTTCTTTCAATTCAACTTGCAGTTCAATATTATGCAGTTATAGAAAGCAGTATCAAAAGCAGTAAACAAAGCAATGCACAAAAACACCATTCACAATAGAGACACAACAATTTACGTGGTTCACCCAACGCGGGCTACTCCACGGATAAAATTTTCACTAAATTTTATCAACTCAAAATCTGGGAAAACCTTTCCCGATTACAATGTTTATGGGCACCAACCCAAAGGAGATACCTTCCCCTAGCTCTGCTCTAACTGGTGATCCTCTAGAAGACCTCTGCCTCTGCTACCCTTAGCAAGTGGAACTCTATCCATAGAAGACACCTGTCTTCCCTGCTCTGGCTGGAGACCTCTGTCCTCAACTCTTTCACCTCCAAAGCTGGTCCTCTTATCTGCACCAAACACAGTCCTTCGGTCTGGCACTAATGTCCTCAAAATTTTCACCTCTGCGCAATTACAACACTCGATCAAACATCCACTTATGCACCTATTGTGGCTTATCCACAACACACCCCAAAATTGGGGACCCACCTTTTTTGCATGCTTTCAAAGAAGACTGCAGTGACCCAGATGCTAAAATAATCAAGGAAAAAAAACAAAATTTCACAAAAGGGAAAATGTTGTCGCGATATCGCGACATGTTGCTCTGTCGTGGCCAAAAATAAAAAGTTGTCGTGATATCACGACATGTTGCTCTATCGCAGCCAAAAATAAAAAGTTGTCACGATATCACGACATGTTTCATCGTCGCGACCGAAAATAAAAAGTTGTCGTGATTTCGCGACATGTTGCTCCGTCGCGGCTAGAAATGGAAAGTTGTCATGATTTCGTGACATGTCGCGTTTTTGTGGCTAAGAGCAGCATAATGCATCATGAAGAGAAAATGTCACGATATCGCGACGTGTTGTGAAATCGTGGGTCATAGAAGAGAGAGAAAGACAGAATGGAAAATTGTCGCGAAATCGTGACATGTCACAAAATCATGGTCAAACCAGTCAAATAGGGCAAGGCACTAAAGTTGTCGCGATATCGTGACATGTCGCATTTTCGCAACCTGAAGCAGCAAGATATGCCAAATGAAAAGATGTCGCGATTTCGTGACAGAAAGCAGCCAAGTGGTACAAAGATGAAAAGCGTCGCGATTTTGCGATAGGAAGCAGCCAAGGGGTACGAAGATGAAAAGCGTCATGATTTCGCGATAGAAAGCAGCCAAGTGGTACGAAAAGAGAAAGCGTCGCGATTTCGCGATAGGAAGTAGCCAAAGTGAAAGGAATGAAAAGGCATCACAATTTCGTGATAGAAAGCTGCCAAAGTGAACAGAATGAAAAAGTGTCACGATTTCATGACATGTCACATTTTTGCGGCCAGTAAAGCAAAACACAGCGAAAGAGAAAAACGTTGCAATTTCGCGATAGGTTGCATCTGCACAACCCGAAAGAGAAAAACGTTGCGATTTTGTGACAGGTTGCATTTGCTCAGCTATTGACATAAAAATGTCATGATTTTGTGACTTCTCATTTTTGTGGCGCATGAAGGCGGACAAGGCTATTGACAAGAAAATGTCGTGATATCGCGACATGTCTCATTTTCGTGATGAAAGAAGAAAAGCTAAGCTGCATACATAAAAACGTCGTGATATCGCGACATGCTATTTTTGGTCACGATTTATAGGGGGCCATTACGGAACATGCAGAAAAGCATGGAACACATGGCATAAAGGTGTAAGGGCTACAGAAGCGTTACAGTTCATAGAGAAGATCAAGCGTCTCGATGTCGAACATAAAGTCAAAAACAACGAAAAGGCGGGGAAGGTGAAATGATGCAATCTGGGAAATGAAGCGAAGCATCATAGAGCGAAGCAGAGAACCGCACCAGAAGGTTTAAAAGTAGAAGCACAGGATGGGTACAGAGGTCAGAAACCGCTACGAGCAGAGTTGTAGAGCCAAAGGCGAGAAGCCATTCTGGGCCTACTTTGGAGTGTTTTTCTTTCCCTTTTTTTGGTTTTGAGAAAACTAGAGATTCTGTTATTGTAAAATGATCATATTTTTAATACAAAAAATATAGAGAGTTAGCATCTCATTGACAAGAAAGAAGGAGTCATTTTCTGCATGCAAGATTTAATGTTTTATTTTCCCCTTTCAGATTTCTAGGCTTATAGGTGAAGTTTAATGCAAGTGCTCTTGGTTGCTTCATGCGAATGTCTAAATCTGAAAATCATAGTGAAAACCCCAGAAACCAGCACCTAGCTTATCTGGATTGTGCATGTTTGCAAGTTCAATAGGTTAGGTTGTATGCAGAAAACCTCATTATCTTCGGTTTTGTCAAATAGGATCGTAGCACTCTGAATGCATTTTAATTTTAGTTTTTGCATTTCATTTTTTACTTTCTATTTATTTTTTTTATTTTTCAGAAGCTTTAACTTTCAAGGAATTAAAATAAACATCTAAAAAATATCAAAATCTAAAAAACAATGAACAATCACTAAAGTTTCATGGTGAAATAAACCACAGTGCCCCTTGTTAACAATTACTTGCAATCACTAAGGTGTTCCAAGCATTTAAATTGAATATCTTTTATTTGAGATTACTAATACATATATGCAAAATGCTAACATAGCGGAACCTTGGAGAAGTTACTTGTTTAATTTCTTTGCAAGCAGAGGATTTGGGACTCGAATCCTATCGGAGAGTGTGTTTTCACAACTAGGTGAAAATACCACTCAACAGATTGGCGCTAGAAGGAGGGCATGAAAAGGTTTATTTTATCGTGATTTTAGATGCTACAGGTTTATAATTGTTTAAGAGCTTTACATTGCTAAATATTTCAAGTCCATTTTATTAGCATCTTCGGCCTCCTCTAACACCACTCAACAGATTGGTGCTAGAAGGAGGGCATGAAATGGTTTATTTTAGTGTGATTTAAGTGCTACAGGAATTGCTATGCACTGTTCTAACGCTTTGATTGTTCATACAGGAATAATATGATTTGATTTGATTTAAAAAATAAAAATAAAAATAACAATAAATAAAAAAAAAAAGAATTTTTGGGTATTAAAGTTATATTCTTTAAGATTCACTAATGGCTATGTTTACACCGTGGATGACAGGTAGCCCATTGAACATACCGGGAGTTCAACATTATTTGCCCATTGGTTTTGAGAGATGTCTTCCTCGATTTTTGTCTAATGGGACAAATACTGTAGAAGAACATATTCAAGCATTCAAATTTGTTGTGAATCACTTAACAATTTGGTATGATGATGTTGTTTGTAAAATGTTCCCTTACACCTTGGACAAAGTGGCATATGATTGGTTTACAAGTCTGCCTTTAGGGTCTATCACTTCTTGGGCTCAACTAGAGGCAGCATTTCTTAATCAATTCAACAAAAAGCAAGTTGACCCAATCCTCATGTACAATCAGTTGGTCTATATTAGAAAAGAACCAAATGAAAATGTGAAGTCATTTTTTGAAAGGTTCTTTGGATTATATACTCAATTAGTGACATTTTATGTTCTTCAAGAAGAAGTGGCTCTCCAAATATACATCAATGCTCTTGACCCACTCATTTCCACATATTTGCGAGGGATGCCTCAAATTACATCTTTGTCACAAGCCTATACTCAAGCAATGGCAATTGAGCAACAATTGAGTTATCAAAATTATGGTGTGGGTTTTGGATCATATAATCTTCAATCATTTAATACCTCCCTTACCCACCCAATGATTTATCCACCTCAACCAAGTTCAAGTGTGAATCAATTTCAGAATCAACAATCATTCCCAAGCTTCAATCAATTTCAAAATCCTCAACCTACTATGCAAGATCAACCATCTTTCTTAAGTATGAATCAACTTCAAAATACTCATCTTGATTCAAAAGATGTTTCTAAAATCAATTTCAATGATTTTCATAAGAATATGATTTTAGGCAAGGGAGGAGTACTAGATCCAACTAGTATGGAAACATGTGACAGATTGGAAACCCTTGACTCACCAAAAGATGAATTCTATGAGGATGAATCTGATTCGGATGACACATTGGATGACATTGTTGAAAGTAATGGCCCAAAAAATTCACACCTTCCAAATTATGTTAAACGTGAATCATGGGTTACACATGTGGATTATGATAACCTTATCAATTTGAATACAAGCAATAACCCAATTTTGGAAGTAATTGAACCATCTAAGGAAGGAGAAGATAAATTTGATGAGAAACATGTTGATGAATTAAAATATGATGAAGAAATAGTTGAGCATCACAATTTGATTTTGAAAGATGATCATTATGATTCTTGGGAAGAGTATGCTCACTCCAAACCTTCTGATGAAATTTGTGTGCCTATTGATATGCAGGATAATACAATTGCCCTTTCACATGAGGATATTACAAGTCCTGTACAATCTGAGAATGTTTTGGAAGAAGGGTTGGAATCTCATCAAAGGTTGGAGAAGGATAATGATTCTACTACCATGGATGAAGAAGGAGAATCAATTGTTTTTGTTCCCCTTGAGGGGCAAGAAATCAAAAATCTTGATCCACCTATTGTTTCTACAATGTCTATGCCATCTCAAAATGAGGAAATTACGAAACCTAAGTGGTGTGGGTTTGATACTATTGATGATCCTAATGAAAATATGGATTTTGAGGCAACTCAAGCCATTGATCATGGAAAGGTGTCACGCGACACATATCTTGAAAAACTAGGCTCTTGTTTTGAAAAATATGGACGCATGTTTGATTGGGTGCCTAACTTTGGTGTTTTTGAACAGGTATTGGACGATGAAGAAGACAATGAGAAAAAAGAAAAAGCTACTAACACTCATCAAGTTGTGGTAAATTCTAACCATGATGGGTTGAGTATGGATGACAAGGTGAAATCTTTACCTTTGGTAGTAGCTACAAAAATTTCAAGTGATAGGTTACATGATGTCCCTTTGGATGCTAACATCATTAATGAGGAAATGCCAAATTTTGTTGATGCTTGTCAAGTTTTGAATGATTTTGATTGCTTTAAAATCCTGGAAAATGATTTGAATTCAAGACTTTTAGAAATAGGCTCTTGTTTGCAACATCTCACATTTGAAAAGGAAAGCCTACTTCTAAATCATGAATGGAATGATGAAACTTGCACTTTAAAGAATAGACAAGATAAAATTGAATACCAACCATTGTCTAATCAATTTGATTTGAATCTCACCTATGATGTTGGTAATAGAACTAAATCAAATTGGTATGGTGAGCATGGCAAGTTGAAATTTGTTGCATTGCTTGGTTTGATCTTATTATTGTTGGATTCCTACAAAATTTGGCATGTGTATTGTGTCATATGTTTTTTGAATTGTTCTAATCATGTTTGGGATCCAGGAAAGTAATAGTCCAAGCTTGGCATCATCTTGTACAATAGTGTATATAATTTTTGGTTTTTGGTGTGGGCTTTCAAGTTTTCATTTTTGGGATTGTTTTTGGGTTTTGGTTTTGGTTTGTGTTTTTCAAGTTTCATTTTTGGGATTGTTAGTTTAATCATGATTTAAGTTGTGTGTTTGATTTCATTTGACATGTTTAGTTTGTTTTTATATAATAAAAAAGAAAAAAAAAAAAAATTTGAGATGTCAACTTATGCCTAAGATCAGGAGAGTATGAAACATTGGAATTGTGTTGTAGAAGCTCCACAAGTAACACAAACATTTAAATAATATCGTTTGAATCTTGTGATGCATGAAGTTGTCAGTTTTGCACATTATGGTAAAGTAGATGATATATTCCAACAACAATTCATAAAGCATATGCCTCATGTCACATTCCACTTTGCATATACATGCCATCTCTAGTTGCATATCCATTTCATGTGCAATCATTGAGAAGGTGTCAAATCCTCTTAGGGTTATTCTATAACATGAAACATATAAAAAATCCTAAGGTTGGGAACTGATGCCCAAACTATCTTGAACCAAGCACATTCCATGCACATTAAAAAGAATCTTGAGCAAAATGGTCAAAACCATACTTGGATGAAAAGGTGAGGTGAAAAGAATATTTCATGTCTGTCCTATCATGCAACATAATCCTTAAAACAGTGGTTTTTACCACTTCCATCAAGCTTAAAGTCTAAAACCAGAGTAGTAAGGATAGGATTAAATCCTCATCGAACTTAGGTTGAGGATCCAACTCCCCAAAGCTCTGATTTGACCCACATGGAGTAGTAAGGATAGGGCATAATTCTCATCTCGCCTAGGTTGAGAATCCGATTCCCCAAAGCTTCCATTTTTCCCATTTCATCATAAAGCTTGGATTGGAAGGATCGTACTACATGTCCTCTGCAAAGGATGGGTAGTCATCCCAAAGGTCCAAGAAAAAAAAAAAATTATTATCAAATTAATATTTTCCATCTTTCATTTATCATCTTGGATTGGAAGGATCGTACTACATGTCCCTAGCAAGGATGGGTAGTCATCCCCAAGGTCCAAGAAGTAAAAAATTAATATTTCCCATTTCACCTCAATATTGGATTGGAAGGATCGTACTACATGTCCCTAGCAAGGATGGGTAGTCATCCCAAAGGTCCAAGAAATAAAAAAAAAGAATGAATGAAGCCAAACCAGGGATTATGGGGTTAAGTATGCTCATGCGTGGCAACATGTCTTGTCTAAAAGCAAGACCACTGATTGCTCATATGGATAGACTAGCCTGACCATTTCATCCATAACAGGTTAAATTATTTTGTTCAAGATGAGGTAATGAACTCCAAATCAGAATAGTAAGGATAGGGTTAAATTCCCATCTCGCTTAGGTTGGGAATCCTATTCCCCAAAGGTCCGATTTCACTCACACTTGCACATGGGTTCAAGATGGTAGTGACACATAACCAACTTTGGGATCTAGTAAATTAATTTAGTATACATATATTTGGTCCTAAGAGGGTTTGACAGCTTTAATATGTTTGTCCATGATATTAGAAGGTTTGAGCCTTTGCAAAGCAGGTTGTTATATCTCTAGCATCTTCATCATGCATCAAATCCTGCACAAATCATTCATAGCCTTGCATACAAATCATAAGTGAAACTGACAATGGAATGTTGATCAAGTTCAAATGATAGGGAATGAAAACACATTGCACACACCGAGCTGATACTTAATGATTCTGATGTTTCATGTATTTCTGATCTATCGGTATTTGTTTATCTCTTATGTGCTGATGCCTGTATCTAAGCTTGTATACTTCAGGTTGGGTTCTCACCAAAATGCTCAGGAGCATTTGATAGCAGAGTCACCATTTGTTGTGGCTGATCCACAACACACCCCAAAATTGGGGACCCACCTTTTTTGCATGCTTTCAAAGAAGACCGCAGTGGCCCAGATGCTAAAAAATCAAAGGAAGAGCAAAATATCACAAAAGGGAAAAGTGTCGTGATATCGCGACATGTTGCTCCGTCGCGGCCAAAAATAAAAAGTTGTCACGATATCGCGACATGTTGATCCGTCGTGTCCAAAAATAAAAAGTTGTCATGATTTCGCGACATGTTGCTCCGTCACGGCTAGAAATGGAAAGTTGTCACGATTTCATGACATGTCACGTTTTCGCGACTAAGAGCAGCAAAATGCATCATGAAGAGAAAATGTCGCGATATCGTGACATGTTATGAAATCATGGGTCATAGAAGAGAGAGAAAGACAAAATGGAAAATTGTCGCAAATCGTGACATGTCACAAAATCACGGTCAAACCATCAAAAGGGCAAGGAAAAGTTGTCATGATATCACGACATGTCACGTTTCACGACAAGGACAAGATATGCCAAATGAAAAGATGTCGCGATTTCATGATAGAAAGAGCCAAGTGGTACAAAATGAAAAGTGTCGATAATTTCACGACGAAGCAAGGTACAAGATGAAAAGCTTGATTTCGATAAAGAAGTGGTACGAAAAAAAGCGTCACGATTTCACGTAGAAAGAATGAAAAATGAAATGCGTCATGATTTCGATGACAGAAAGCTAAAAGTGCAAAAGAAAAGTGTCACGATTTCGTGACATGTGGTGGTAAAGCAAAACAAGAAAGAGAAAACGTCGTGATTTCGTGACAAGTTGCATCCAAAAAGAAATAATAAAAATGTCATGATATCGTGACATGTCTCATTTTCGTGATGCATGAAGGCGGACAAGGCTGTTGACAGGAAAATGTCATGATATCGTGACATGTCTCATTTTTGCGATGAAAGAAGAAAAGCTAAGCTGCATACATAAAAACGTCGTGATATCGCGACATGCTATTTTTGGTCACGATTTATAAGGGCCATTACAGAACATGTAGAAAAGCACGGAACACGTGGCATAAAGGTGTAAGGGCTACAGAAGCGTTATAGGTCACAGAGAATATCAAGCGTCTCGATGTCAAACATAAAGTCAAAAACAATGAAAAGGCAGGGAAGGTGAAACGATGCAATCTAGGAAATGAAGCGAAGCGTCACAGAGTGAAGTAGAGAATCGCACCAGTAGGTTTAAAAGTAGAAGCGCAGGATGGGTACAGAGGTCAAAAACCGCTACGAGCAGAGTTGTAGTGCCAAAGGCGAGAAGCCATTCTGGGCTTGCTTTTGGAGTGTTTTTCTTCCCCTTTTTTTGGTTTTGAGAAAACTAGAGATTCTGTTATTGTAAAATGATCAATATTTAATACAGAAAATATAGAGAGTTAGCATCTCATTGACAAGAAAGGAGTCATTTTCTGCATGCAAGATTTAATTGTTTTATTTTCCCCTTTCAGATTTCTAGGCTTATAGGTGAAGTTTAATGCAAGTGCTCTTGGTTGCTTCATGCGAATGTCTAAATCTGAAAATCACAGTGAAAACCCTAGAAACCAGCACCTAGCTTATCTGGATTGTGCATGTTTGCAGGTTCAATAGGTTAGGTTGTATGCAGAAAACCTCATATCTTCGGTTTTGTCAAATAGGATCGTAGCACTCTGAATGCATTTTAATTTCAGCTTCTACATTTCATTTTTTACTTTCTATTTTTTTATATATTTTTCTAGAGGCTTTAACTTTCAAGGAATTAAAATAAACATCTAAAAAATATCAAAATCTAAAAAACAATGAACAATCACTAAAGTTCATGGTGAAATAAACCACAGTGCCCCTTGTTAACAGTTACTTGCAATCACTAAGGTGTTCCAAGCATTTAAATTGAATATCTTTTATTTGAGATTACTAATACATATATGCAAAATGCTAACATAGCAGAACCTTGGAGAAGTTACTTGTTTAATTTCTTTGCAAGCAGAGGATTTGGGACTCAAATCCTATCGGAGAGTGTGTTTTCACAATTGGGTGAAAATACCACTCAATAGCACCTCTACGCAAACACAGCAGCACTGTCTTCACACACTCTGCTCATCGACGATTGAAATTCTCCCCGCACTTTGCTTCTATGAAAGTTGCACTTCGAATGCACACTTCGATCGATGCCAAATCTCTCCAAACAGCCCTCCTTTTATAGCAATACTTTTAAGATCAAAACTTTGATCTTAGTCATTTTTTAAGCAAATGCAAACCCTAACTTCATCAAATGCACGCCCTAATATTCATCGGCTCAAAGTTAACTCTGTCGACTTTAACCACCTCTACAACTCTCTTGTAGCTTCTGTCACGAAACTACATGTCGCGATATCGTGACACCTTTGCCTGTTGTACACCTTATTTTGCCTATTGTCATGAAATCATGACACTTTTTTCCTTTGTCTACCTTGACTATGTCCTTGTCGTGAAATCGTGACACTTCTATCTTTTGTTGATGTCATCTTCACTCCTATCGCAAAATCGTGACACTTTAGTCTTCATTGCCTTCTTCTCTGCTTTTGTCATGAAATCATGACACATCTGCTTCTACTGATGTCATCCTCAACTCTATCATGAAATCTTGACCCTTTATGCTTCATGGCCTTCTTCTTTGCTTGCACTAGTGAAAATGGAACATGTCGTGAAATCGTGACACTTTCGTTGCCTTGAGTTTTTCCTTCTTGAATTCATCACAAAATCATGATGCCTCTTCTATTGAAGACTTGTTAACTATTTTTGTCGCAAAATCATGACACTTTTAGCTTCCGTACACTTTCTCTACTGCCTGTCGTGAAATCGCTACATCTTCATTCACTGGCTTCTTCACTTCTGCCTATCGTGAAATCATGACACTTTCTGCATTCGTACGCTATCTTTCTAGCCTATCATGAAATCATGACGCTTCACATTTCAAACTCTTCCCTTTGTTGCATGTCATGAAATAATGACAGTTCTCTCTTCGAGCTTTTCAGCATGTCACGAAATCACGACAATCCTCACCTCGACCTCTACAACATGTAAAAATGCAACAGTTCTCACTTGGAACTTTGCATCATGTCACGAAATCATGATAGTTCCTAAATAACTTTCTCTCTCTTCGATCTAGTCATGAAATCATGACAAATAACACTACGAACTCTCTATTTTGCATTATGTCATGAAATCACGACACTTTCTCATTCGTACAACCTTCTTGGCAATATGTCACGAAATCATGACACTTTTCTTTTTCTGCGTTCCTACACTTTCTAAGTCGTGAAAATGCGACATGTCATGAAATCACGACACTTTCCATCTTGCTTTGCTTCTCTGCAAACATGTCATGAAATTGCGACAGTTTTACCAAAACTTTCTCTCTCCTTAAACATGTCATGAAATCACGACAGTTTTGCTAGCACTTTCTCTCTCCTCAAACATGTCATGAAATCACGACAGTTTTTCTAGCCTGCTGCAAACTTTTTCTTACTTGTATTTTTCTTGATCTTTTGCAAAAGGTCTACTGAGAAATTCCTGGAAACTCACTGTCCATGCTCTGAATAATCTTCAACAAAACAAATTCCTTGACATCAAATCAAATTGCTTCAAGAACTTCTTTGACATCAATGACAACTACTATACTTGAGCAAAGGCAATGTACCCAAGGTACCCAAAATTGCCAATAAGAAAAAGAGTGAGTTAAGGAAGAAAAAGAATCCTTAATCATACAAAAAGCATTTAAAGAATAGAATAAATATGTACCATGGATACTTGATAGTGGATTCTCTAGTCATATGACAGGTGACAAAAAGAAATTTGAGAAGTTACATAAATATGAAGGTGGTTCAGTAAAGTTTGGAAATAATGATGGAGCTAAGATAGTTGGCAAAGGTTCAGTTAAAATTAGCGATGGAAAAATTAAGTCAGAAGAAGTCTTGTTTTTGGATGGTTTGAAACATAACTTGTTAAGTGTAAGTTAGATTTGTGATAAAGGTCATGAAGTAGTTTTTAAGAAGCAGGGTTGTGAAGTCAGAAAAACAAATAGTGGAAAATTGATAGCAACTGGATCAAGGACATCTGGCAACCTTTACACGCTCTCAAAGACTTCAGAAGGAGCTTGTTTTATTGGATAGAAAGAAGAAAATTGGTTGTGTCACAAGAGACTCGGTCATATTAGTTTTGATAATCTAGTAAAAATCAACTCAAAAAGGGCAGTGAGAGATATTCCCACCATCAGCAAACCTGCAAACAACATTTGTGCTTCAAGCCAAAAGGGGAAGCAAACTAGAGTCACATTCAAAATAAAAGAGTACTACACAAGCAAACCTTTGGAACTAATACACACTGATTTATGTGGACCCATGAGAACACGAAGCATAAATGGTGACAAATATTTTATGTTGTGCATTGATGACTATTCTAGAATGACATGGATATTTTTTTCGAAGAATAAATCAGAAGCTTTTGAAATGTTCAAGACTTTCAAAAACCAAGTTGATAATGAAACAGGAAAGAGGATCAAATGTTTAAGATCAAATAGAGGAGGAGAATTCATTTTAGAGGATTTTATAGAGGACTGTGAAAAATACGGTATTAGGAGACAATTTTCAGCAGCTAGGACACCTCAGTAGAATGGAGTGGTAGAAAGAAAGAACATGACAGTGCAAGAAATGGCACGGACTATGTTGGCTGAAAGCAGAGTAGTAGACAAATTTTGGAAAGAAGCAGTCCATACTACGGTGTATATCCAAAATAGGTACATGTTGAGAACACATGAAAGCAAAACTCCTTATGAGTTGTGGTTCGGTAAAAGGGCAACAACAAAATACCTCAAAGTTTTTGGCAGCAAGTGCTACATAAAAAGAACTAAAGATAATCTTGGTAAGTTTAAAGATAGAGCGGATGAAGGTATTTTTGTTGGTTATTCATAAAAAAACATATCTTACAAATGCTACAACAAGAGGCTAAAGAAAATCGTGGACAGTGCCGATGTTAAATTTGATGAAGGTAGAGAACGAGTAATTAGCTATGAAAAGAACTACCCAATTTATGAAGAGGTTATTGAAGGAGATAAGGAAAACGAAACCGAAAAGATACAAAAAATTGACTCAGATGATTTAAGTTGGGATTCAAAAGTGGAAGAAAATAAGAAATGCAAAACAGGCAGCTGGTAGAAAAATCATCCTAGAGAGCAAATAATTGGAGACCCCAAAGTTGGTGTTCAAACAAGAAGAAGAGTAGTAAGTAACTACTCTATATTATCCAGCATTGAGCCCAAAAATGTTGTTGACGCAAGAAAATATGAAATCTGGATGAAGGCAATAAATGAAGAATTAGATTAGATCGAGAAAAACAAAACTTGGGAGTTAGTACCTAGACCTGCAAATAAAAATATAATTGGGACTAAATGGATTTTTTGAAATAAATTGAATGAAGACGGATAGGTAGTCAGAAATAAAGCAAGATTGATATGTAAGGGTTATGCACAAGTTGAAGTTATTGACTTTGAGGAAACTTTTGCACCAGTAGCTAGACTATATGCAATTAGAATGTTTCTAGCTTTAGCAGTCTACAAGAATTTCAAAGTTTATCAAATGGATGTGAAATCAGCATTTTTGAATGGGAAACTTGAAGAAGAGGTTTATATTGAGCAACCAGATGGTTTCCAACTTGGTGATGATCCCAAATTGGTTTGCAAGTTGAAGAAAGCATTATATGGATTAAAAAATGCACCCCGAGCATGGTATGCAAGGCTAGACAACTATCTCACTCAACAAGGGTTTAAGAAAGGTATGGTGGATAGTAATTTGTATGTCAAAATAGAAAATGGGCATATTATTGTTCTTGTTGTATACATAGATGATATCATATTTGGCAATAGAAAAGATGATTCATGTAAAGATTTAGCAAATAAGATGCAAAAAGAATTTGAAATGTCAATGATTGGTGAACTTTATTATTTCCTCGGGTTGCAAGTTAATCAAAATAAGAAGGCCATATTTATTTCTCAAGTTAAATATGTGAAAAAGATGTTTAAAAAGTTCACAATGGAGGATTGTAAGCCAGTTAGCACTCCCATGACGATATGTTGCAAGTTGAGCAAGGATGACAAATCTCCACCTGTTGATCAAACCATCTACAGATCTATGATTGGGAGCTTATTGTACCTGACAACTACTAGACCAGATATTTTGCATGCAGTATGCATGGTAGCATGATTTTAGGCTAATCCCAAGGAGACTCATGTGACAGCAGTGAAGAGGATTCTTCGGTACCTCAATGGTACTATGGAGTATGGGTTATGGTATCCAAAAGGTAAAGACTTCACCCTTACTTCGTATTCAGATGCAGATTGGGTAGGAGGTGTCGATGATAGAAAGATTACTAGTGGAGGTGCATTCTATCTTGGAGACAGATTGGTCGCATGGCATAGTAAGAAACAAGAGTCAATTTCTTTATCAATAGCAGAGGTAGAATATATTGCAGTGACAACATGTTGTACGCAGGTATTGTGGATGAAACAAACCTTGAAAGATCTTGGTATTAGCTTCAGTGAGCCAATATAAGTTAAGTGTGATAACACCAGTGCCATTAACATCTCCAAGAATCCGATTATGCATTCACGCACAAAACATATTGCTATCAGGTATCACTTTTTGAAGGAGAAAGTTGTAGAAGGTGAGGTTAAGTTGGATTTTGTTCCAACTACAGAGCAAGTAGCAGATATCTTCACAAAACCTTTGCCCAAGGAAGTTTTTGAGTACCTTCGCAATAAATTGGGAGTGGTCACACTTCCCAAGAATTGACTAGCTACAGGGATCACATTCTCAGGGGGAGCATTTAAGTATTTGATTATATTTTTGCTCATGTTCATGATTTTTGCTAAGTGTAATAAATTTTACCTAAGAATGTTGTGCATGGACTCAAGGGGAGTCTGCAGTAGCCCTTTGGTATTATTGTCAAAGGAGGAGAAGAGTTACAGGAAATTGCACATGTGTTGCCAAAAATTCCAAAGGGGGAGATTTTTGAGCAAGGTGCAACAACAATATTGTCATTATTATCAACATAGTCAGATAGATCTATTGATGTAGTGGACAAGAAGTTCAAAATCTATTCAGATGCAGAAGACAGGAGTTCAAAGGTTATTCAGAGTATGTACAGTGATCTTCTAAGAAGATCGAAGTGGCCCATATGCAAAATATCAAAGAAAAAATACAAGTAAGAAAAGTATCGCGATATCGTGACATATACAGAAAGCAAGAAAAACTATTGTTATTTCGTGACATGTTGGAAGAGAGAGAAAAAGCAGGAAAAACTGTCGTGATTTCATGACATGTTGGAAGAGAGAAAAAGCAGGAAAAGCTGTCATGATTTTGTGACATGTTGGAAGAGAGAAAAAGTAGGAAAAACTATCGTGATTTCATGACATGTTGAAAGAGAGAGAAAAAGTAGGAAAGACTATCGCGATTTCACAAAATGTTGGAATATAAAAAGGCAAGTGGAAAAATTGTTGTGATTTCATGACATGTTGGAAGAGAAAGAGAAAGCAAGAAAAAGTTTCACGATTTCGCGACAAGTTCGAAGAAAGAGAACAAGTAAGAAAAGTGTCATGATTTCGTGACATGTCACATTTTCGCGACTAAAATAGGAGAGAGAAAGTAAGTTGGAAAAGTGTCACGATTTTGCGACATGTCACATTTTCATGACTAAAATAGGAGAGAGAAAGTAAGTTTGAAAAGTGTCATGATATTGCAACATGTCACATTTTCGTGATAAAAGAAAGAGAGGAAGCGTACGGAAGCAGAACTGTCGTGATGTCGCGACAAAAGCAGAAAGCAAGACTTCGGATGTAGAAGTGTCATGATTTCGTGACAAAATCTAAGTTGAAGACTACAAAGGCATAAGTGTCACGATATCATGAAAAAAGCAAAGTCGAAGTCTATGGAAGTAGAAGTGTCGCGATATCATGACAAAAGCAAAGACGAAGTATACGAAGGTAGAAATATCATGATATCATGACAAAAGAAAAGATGAAGTCTATGGAGGCAGAAATGTTGTGATATCATGAAAAAATAATAGAGAAATCGTACGGAGGTGAAAGTGTTGCGATATCGTGACATGTATTTTCATGGCAACAGCAACAAAAGAAGCTACAGAGGCAGAAATGTCATGATTTTACGACAAGTCGTAAATGCGCAAGTCAAGAAGGAGAACCCAACTGAAATGAGAAGTATGATAGTGGATCAACATCACTATGACATTTACAGGGGTAGTTACAAAGTGATTTCATACTGCTGAAATACAAAGAGTCATCAAAATTCAGTATGGCGATTACAAGGTCTGTCCAGAATGAAATCATCAAGCGATGGATAAATTGAACATCTTCTTGAGTTGAATCCAACGAAGACTGATGACAACTGACTAAAATTAGGGTTTTAGTTGTTATGAAAGCCGACTAATATTAGGATTTACAGCTGACTAATATTAGGGTTTTCATCATAAAAAATTTTGTTATAAAAGGAGGGCTATTTGGAGAATTGAAGGAGTGTCGAAGGTGTGTGAAATACGGTCGTTGTGCACAAAGAGCAACTCATGTTGAATCATGCTAAGTGCAAAATTTGTAAAGAGAGCAGAGTGCACAAAAGGGAGAAGATGATCATGAAGTTCTACTGTAACGAAGCAGAGTGTATGAAGTGATTGCACAGAGAGAGCAGAGTGCGCAGAGAGCGAAAAGGTTGGAGTTCAACTAGGTGCTACTGTGATTGCACAGATAAAGCAGAGTGCATAGAGAATGCAAAGGTGAAGAAGACCAGTTAGGGTCTTGCAAAATCAAAGGTATCTTACTGTCAAAATTATAGATTCAAATTAAAGTCTAGGTTGCAGCTTGGCATCAGGGGTTGGTGGTCCTTCTAGTTGGTGCTGGTAAATTAGGGGTTGGTGGTCCTTTCAGTTGGTGCTGGTAAATCAGGAGTTGGTGCTCCTTCTAGTTGGTGCTGGTAAATCAGGGATTGGTGCTCCTTCCATTTGGTGCTGGTAAATTAGGGGTTGGTGCTCCTTTCAGTTGGTGCTGGTAAATCAGGGGTTGGTGCTCCTTCCAGTTGGTGTTGGTAAATCAAGGGTTG
Source organism: Wollemia nobilis (assembly GCA_028583015.1). Taxonomy (NCBI): domain Eukaryota; kingdom Viridiplantae; phylum Streptophyta; class Pinopsida; order Araucariales; family Araucariaceae; genus Wollemia; species Wollemia nobilis. The sequence goes on from JAQPPZ010003199.1 coordinate 6,174,428, forward strand.
GTGCTCCTTCCAGTTGGTGCTAGTAAATCAGGGGTTGGTTCTCCTTCCAGTTGGTATTGGTAAATCAGGGGTTGGTGCTCCTTCCAGTTGGTGCTAGTAAATCAGGGGTTGGTGCTCCTTTTTGTTGGTTCAGATAAATAAGGGGTTGGTGCTCCTTACAGTGGGTGATGGTAAATTGATTATAAAGTTGGTTCTTTGCAAAGGCTGGATTTGGATGGTAGTCCAAGCAGTCAATTTTTGAAGAGTAGCCACATTGGTGAACCTTGTTAAATCTTGTGTTGTGTGATGCTTTTTTGTTATACTTGTTGTATCTAGTAATAAGTTTTAATTGTTGTGGTATTAAGAGCTGTAAATTCAAGTTTAAAGAGCTACACTGATTCACCCCCCTCTCAGTGTCATTGTAATACTAACACAACCGAATCTATTAGCCATGGTTTATGGCTACATATAAGCCTATGGGCCATTGCTAAAAACAACAACCATGGGAAAAGTATCCTTTCTCCCAAAACCAGGCTTGTAGATGCTCAAATACTCTATTTAATTGATGGTCAAGGGTCAAATTCATGTCTAAAAACTGATTTGCGATTAATTTCACTTGAATTTGGGTTGGATTGTGGAATGATAAGGTTTACTTCTCAATCCTTTGGAAGCTTAATTTTTGCAAAGATATGTGTCAAACTAGAATTGGGTAGCATCTCCATACTCTTCAAATGTTGCAATTGGCTCTCTAGTTCGATAGGGCTTCTCTATAATGAAATTGAGATCCATAACTCATGCTTGGTAGGCCTATAAATAGGTTTTTCAAATCCCAATATTTTCTTATCAAGGAATCCAATATCAAGTATTGCTAGACTGGGGTAGTTGGATGGAACCTTTTGGAGGATTTGTAGTCCATAACCATTTGAATTGGTTGTAAATGCCATTTTAACAACCAATTTAGCTTAGCTCAGGAGGCCAATATAGTTATAGGGATAGTCACTATTGTTCAGCATGGCTAGGACCCTAGTTGTTGTTGTTAACCATGGATGAGATCTTAGCTACTGATCTCATCAACGGCTAAGGTTGAATAGGCCTAGGTTTCCTAAAATGAGTGATTAGAACCATTTCTTAGCCTTGGTAAGGTCCAAGGTCATTCATATGGTCTACAAAGGTGCCCATATGAGTAGTCTCCTAAACATGACATGTTTTAGGTGTCTACAAATACCCCTTTTATGATGCATTATGGGAAAATATGATGTTGAGAAAAATAGATCACCTAAAGCCATGTTGTAGGTTTATTGATGATCACTGGTCTGATCAATGTTAGATGCCTCAATCCTATAAAGAATGCACATCTCAAAATCATTGCTTCCAACGGTATAGAAGGCTTAATATTGTAAACCTTTCACATGTACAAATATAATTAAGTAGCATTAGGGCTACAATAGGTCCGGTAGATGGATTTCTAAAAGGATTTAAACTAGTATATTTGCTTCCCAAAAAAAGGGTAACTTTATGATAGTTTTTAGCAATGATTCATAAGACAAACACAATTTACATGATCAAGTGATCAATTATTGAGTTTGAATATGAATGTTGATATTATGACTACCCCATCAAGAGATGATTCAATGAGGAAAGGACAAGTGATTAGAGCGATGATTCGCTTGACCAAAATGAATAATTTGGATGATTTAAGACTTTTACATTTTTGTTATATGACAGGCCCTATTACAGTTGTGATTTCAACCATTAATAGTAATTGTACATCTATATCCTACGAAGCATTCCAACCGCAATGGCCATATTAGGAAATCAATATTATCACAATTCCATTTAATCTTGTGGTGAATCATTACATTCGATGATATACTAAAAATATCATAGAAGAAATGAAATGAACACCTCGTTCCCGTGGAGCAGTCCGATTGCAGTGGCCTTCTTGGGGATTAAAATGGAGATATTTCAATTGAACAATGACTAATTTATCCCAAATGATCTTATGGTAATTTACTTATCTTTCTAGATTGCATGGAGTGTAAGTCACTCCAACCACCAAGTGTATAGAATAAATAACTGGATACAAGGCGCATTTGAATTTTGATTTATTTGATTTTTTGTTGATTTTGCAAATTTTGAGAATTTTGGACTAGTAGATGTTTATTATTGTCCATTTGGAAGCTTCTAATGATGAGAATTTGGGAGTATTTATTGTTGCTTGCTAGCCACAGTTGACAACCATAACTAGTTTTTGTAATTTTCCTAGTCATGTTTGATAATAGTGGTTAGGGTTACCCTAATATGTGCTCGTGTCTCACATCAACGACTAAGGGCCAAGTGAAAAATATAAAAGAAAAATTAGGGTTTTTACTGTTCATTATTTCTATTTGGTAGAAAGTTAGAGTGAGAGCTTTAAGGTGAGAGATAATATATTTGATATGAAATGCTTCCAGACCCACCACTTACCACCATGGTAGACCAGCCTGAGGCATCGACTAGTGGCGAAGCTAGAGATCCTAAGGTAGAATATCCATCTATCCTATGTAATTTAAGTATTTTAAAATGAACCTCATTAATTAATGGTATTAAATAAGCCTCACTAAACTATCGGTAATGAACCTCACCTTAGGTTAGATTTAGCTTTAGGATAGCTTAGGGGGTGGGTTAAAATTTTTAGGGGTATTTTAGGGGTAGAAATGACCTCAAAAGGGGTCATTCCCGTAGCCACAGTTGGCAGCCATAGCTTACAATTTACCAATTTGGGCCCATGGTTGTTAGCCATGGATAGGTTCAAAAACCAATGGTCAAAAAATTGATCGTTCATGCTAGCCACGGTTGACAACCACGACTACAACGACAACTACTGTTGTTAAAAGTGGCTAAGAAACTTTAGCTCAATTTTTTTATTTTTTATTTTTGACTTTATTTTTTTTATGTTTTTTGATTTTTGAATTGATTTTTGTCATCTTCCATTAGACCTTGACTATTTGGGAATGGTATTATGACTTGTTTCATGAGCTACTACCCAAGTTGGGCCATGCTAACTTAGACTAGTTTGGGGCTATGGGCCTTGGATATGTTTTGAGATTGCCCACTATCAGGGTAGACTAGGCTTATATTACTGTGTTAGCCCATCACTAGAATGCGAGGATTAACACTTTCCATATTTTTACTGGGGATATTATGGTGATATTGGAGGATGTCTACCATATTTATAGGATCCCTATATATGGTTAGGCTATCATCTCTTCGGCTACCACAATGAAGACTACCATGTTCCATAGGTTATTTGGTGATAGGTGCAAGGAGGCGTTATGGGACATAGAGCACAATGGAGTGCCAATGGAGCACTATTATAGGGCAGATGTATTATCATGGTATCAGACCATCTTAATATACATTATCTACAATGTGCTTCTTCTAGACACATCAAGAGCGAGGTTCCCATGGAAAATTTTGGCTATGGTGTAGGATTTTATTGGGAGCACCACAAATGAGCCATTCATCCTGTCATAGGGGAGTGCTCTCTTAGCCTAGCTCTATGATGAGTTATACCACATCATGCAACAGGGTCGAGCAGGCATAGGGTGCAGCCTACTACTACAAATATGGGCCTGGGAGAACATCATCATAGATCGTACAATAGGATTACCCCTAGGGATCTCATAATTAGTGCCAGCTACTTAGTGTTATGGGCCCTACTAGCCATGAGATTTAAATACCTATAGGAGCAAATCTCACATAGAGGATTTTTAGTACTACACTGACATATTGATAGGGCTACAGGATAGCTAGATTGTATGGTAGACATACTTAGACTTTATAGCATGGGAGTAGGTTGATCTATACCTAATATGGGATAGGCACAATTGCTGGGTGATTGGGTGTAAGTCCAAGGTATGGGAGTTCTTCCACTTCTCCCAGGTGACCAAATAGTTTGGGATCTAGAAGGATATTCTAGAGGAGCCAATCCTCTACCGTTGCCTCAAGGTAGAGATACAACTTGGGTGGCCACGGGTCATGGATTTGATAGAGGATGATGATGCCCTAGAGGATACATGGTTAGAATATACCAATATGACTCTGAACTATTATTCTTGGTGGACTACCCAAATGTGGTAGGGTGGTGGTACTCTAGGTAGTTTTAGGGATGGTGATGCTACTGAGGTAGCATTTGATGACCCCCATAGATTATGAGTGCACCAAAGGACAGAGTGTGAGTGGGGTCAAGTGTTCACATAGGAGGAGGAGCCATAGGAGGAGGAGGATGAGAAGGATCTAGATGATGAGGTGTCACTATTATGGGTCTAGGTACATATTTTGTAGGTATAGTTATAGATAGCCCAACACTAGATCTTAGAGAGAGACACCTCAATAGTTGTAGCATAGGTTTAGATTAGTGAAGTGTAGGCACAACTCATGGAATGGTAGACTCATTGGTGGGGCTATGAGGAGGAGCAGACCACCCTCTAGGCATAGGTTGACTCAACCACCACTGATATAAAGAAGATCACCATATAGAGGGATCTTCTATAGGCATATCTAGATCTTAGGACTGTAGAGCAAGACACTCTTAGGGTTATGTGAGGGTCTCCCACTACTTCTCAGGCTACACCATCTATTCTAGTCACTCAGAGATCAATAGGTTTAGATGTAAATATAGATATTAGGCATTTATGTGGCATCATAGTAGGTGATACATCTTAGTGTACAACAAATTTTGCATATATCATAACTCTAGAGGCTAAGCTTAGGCTATGTAGGGGCACCCTACTAGATAGTTCTATAGTAGGTGATTCATAGCGAAGCAGGTAGAGTGAGTCTGGGCACTCATTAGTGCGGTCGAGTCACAATTCATGGGCCTGATCTGATAGATCAATAGGCACTAGCTCTAGGTTGCCTCATAGAGAGGGATCTAAGTGAGGAGGTGACTTTGGGGGAACATGCCACTCATAATATGATGATTTGTCATTGTATCATTTTTGTGTGTAAGGTCTGACGACCTACATTATTGTAGCCTACAAGAATTTTGTACCCTCTTGTACTTATGATATTCCATTTTTATTATGGCTCATTATGTGTAAAATTTTATTGTTTCTTGTTTATTTTATTGAAGAGCATGAAAAATGGCTCACCTAGCAATAGGAATTGAAGTGCATCTAATGTTCTAATAAAGAATTAAAAAGAGATGATAAAGTAAGAAAGTAAATGACAAATAAGTTAAGAAAATGGGGGTTCTCCTTGTATTTATTTATTTGTTAAATAATAGGTTACAATACATCCCCTTCAGGGCTTTCAATTTGATACATTTCAAGTTACAAAGTTTGAAGGATCAAATCCCTCCATGAAATTATGGTGTGCTTTCAATGTTCCTCTCACACTCATGATTATAGAGCTATATTTGAGCTATGTTTCTTCAACTCCTTAGCTCCTCCCTCATGCATGGAATATTTGTACCTACACACAAGGAATTGAAAGATGTTAATAGCATATGCATATTGTGATAAAAACCATGAAATGCATGTAATATTGAATATAAGAAATGTATGCGACCAATATAAACTACTCCAAATGACATGAAAACTTAGTATGATGTCTACTATATGATTTTGTAAATATATGAGTAGAAATCAAAGTGAGATTATGAGCAGAACCTATGGTCGTCCCTGGGAGGGCCAACTAGGATTGTAATCACAAAAACATTAATTAACATATCAAAACCACTCCAAACTTCACCAAAATTGAATATGATGATAATGCTATTAAATTTATCTATACTAAAATTAGGTTAAAATTGTGGGCCAATTCATGGCCATTCCTAAGGGTTCCAATTGGGCCTGCTAACCATCCCAGGGGGAACGACCATAAAACAAGGTGTTTTCTACCACCAATTCCACTTGTATTTGGTCAATAATCCTCCTAGGGGTGTTCTCATAAAATTTGGTAAATTAACTCACTGAATTGATAGGTTTTGGAAAATATAAATGTATTTTGGAATGCCTTGGAAACACCTTCGATTGATGAGGTTTCTAAGGTAAATACATGAGCAATAGATGAGGGTAAATATCAGAAGCACTTCATGGTTTATAATTACAAATATGTCTCTCTTGAAATTGAGTGCAAACACTTCAATTTATAGCCCAAGAGGGCAAAGGATGAAAAGGAGCAAGTTTGGGCATGCAGACCAAGTTTCACCACTTGGCAATGCCTTTGCCATGCATAGGGTGGAAGAGGCTTCTCATTTGGTCCTCCAATTTGTAGTCCATAATGGCCATGACAGTATCCCAATATGTCATGATTGATTGGGCAGTATAAATGGTAGAAATTGATTGCCATTTATCCTACATTTGACTTTTTGGGGCTTTTGGTCCATGGCCGTCCCACCCATGGATAGTTGCTTGTGGTCATCCAGGGGTGGGACGACCATGAACTGTGGTCATCCTAGGATGGGATGGCCATGGCTACATGGCCCAAAACCTACAAAAAGTGGAGTAAAATTTCCCAAAAGTGGTTGGGATCCCTAATTAACCCTTGAGGGTTGCCCAATGGGGCCATATGGTGTTGATAAGAGTGGCACCTTGGCAGTATTATCTAATTTACAAGATTTTAGTGTCTAAAGATACCCTTTTTGAGACACGTTGTGTGCAATTGAGCACTAAGAAAAATTATATGACTAAATCATAAAATGATTAAGGTTATTCTATAAACTAAAAAACTTTAGATACCTCCATTGTGGAAAGAGCATACATTCTTGGAATCCTTTCTTTTGACATAATTGAAGGATTGATTTTGGTATACCTTTCAGCCACCTTGCAATAGCATTTTTGGGGCTTAGGGTATACTTGGTCTTGGTTCCTTGTTTCACTTATAAGCCTTTATCTGGGTAAATTCCCAAGGCTTCAAGGAGACCAAGACTTTGATTTGTTGAGGTTTTTTTATTGTTTGCCCTAGCATGGGCTTGAAAATTTGTCTTTGGCAATGATTTTTTTAATGTATGCAAGTTGCACTTTTGAGTGTTTAAGTGTTGATTTTGATTGTAAATTTATTATTATGACTATCCCCTCAAGTATCGAGTCGATGAGGGCATGAGAAGTTATTAAATAAATTAGTCACTTGACCCATATGACTTGATTGGGATAATCATCAATTTTACCCATTATAAGATTTATCAATTTTGCTAGGATTTTGATCGTTTTGTTGATATTTCATGGAAGAAAAAGACTAAATACCTCCTTACCATGGATATTTCTAGCCACAGGTGCATTATTGGGGAGTGAAGTAGCAAAGCATCCATGAACAATTTTGGTTCAATATTGATCCTTTGTGAAATTCATCAATTTTGACTTGTTTTTGGTAGGTTTTAGGCCATTTTTTAAAACTTTTTAAGCTATTTTTGTAAGTTTTTTTGGTTTTTGTCCCTGGTTGGGACACATACATAGTTTATGGCCATCCTAGGGTGGTACAGTCAACCAATTGGCTGGACTTCCCACCCTATAATGACCATGCTCATTCTAGTGATTTTTAAGCCCAAAATTGGGCAAATGAGCTCATTTTCACATGTCTAACTTGGAAAATTGAGATGTGAAGAGTAGGAGGTTGATTTTTTGAATAAGAGTGCTGCCAAGAGATTCCCATAATTACCATGAGCCATCCATAGAACTCGACAAGCGATGGAGCTAGTGCGAGACGGGTAAGGGCTGAATTTTCTCCTATTCTTTATTGAATTTGAAATTGTATTTAGTTGCAATTTTTCCAAAAAGAACACACTAATTCTTGGTTAATGAACCGTAGTAGTGATTATTTGTATTTATATGCATTTTTATTCTATTTTTTTGTTGTTTTCTTGCTATTTTATGGCCATTTTAGGGGTCAAAATGACCCATTTTTAAGCATTTTTGGGGGTTTTCCCTAGGTGGGATGGATGCCAAATTAGTGGCCATACTTAGGTGGTATGACCACAAAATTAAGGCGAAAAGGTCCCTTTTTTAGTCTTTTTTTGGTATTTTTGGATAATTTTGATGCATTTTTGTTAACTTGCTTACCTCCACCAGGTGGTTAAGAGTCGATATCAATATTTGACTCTCTTTTATACCACTAGGGAATCACTGATAGAGGAGGACTAGAAATGAATTTATGTCATTGATATTTGGTGATCAGAAATTCATGTCTCGAAAAATAATCATCTCTCTTCCATAAATTATCAATTCGGTAAGTCCATAAACTTATGAGTGTCATGCACAGTATATGCCTACAGTTTTGGGGAATGAGTCTAGTTGTACCTTATTTAGTTTGGTGGGGGATGTTTGTGCATTTTCATTTCAGCCAAACTAAATAAACTAAGTGCAAAAAACTAAATAAATAAATTACAAGCTAAAACTAAAGTGTTGGAAATAAAACTATGAAAATAAAATGCAAGAAAAATAAACACACACCTAAATTAAATAAAGCAAGAACTAAAGCAATAAAATAATCTATAGAAAAAAAATACATAAATAAATAGGGGAGGACTACTGCAGGGAGTGGGCCCAAGCTCCTGTAGATAGTCCACCCGGCTAGCTACGTAGAGCTTGCTTAGGTAAGAGGAATTGCACTCTTAATAAAATTGACAAGGAAATAAAATAAAATAGTTCCTCTATTAAAAATTCATCATCCTTTCAGGGAAGACCTGTGCATTTATACAATGTACATCCTTCCTCTGTTATATTTTTAGGCAAGTCTATTTTAGACTTGCAGTGTTGTAAACATTCTAGCAAGACAATCCTAACAATCATGCACTAAGAATAACAGTCACACACTAATTTTACTCGTAGGATAAATCAGGTGTATTATTTTTTTATCAGAACATGTATGATATCAGTAATAAATCCATTCACGTGTTTGTCCATCTTAGTTGCCAATACGAAATAGATTGTTTTCCTAATTTATCACATTGTCTATTCACGCACATTGATTCACCAGATAATTACCGCTCTATTCTACTCATGATAAAATAATCCTCACCTTGTAAAGTTTAACCAGTCAATCACTTAATAATAGAGGTGCTTTATTTAGTTTAATAACAATGCATAAAATATCTCTCCCTTTTTCTTCACATGCTTTGGTAGCTATCCCAACTTGGTGCATATGACGTGGATTCAACGGTCAACATGGTCCCACTTGCCCGCTTGGTCAATCTTGCAAAGTATGGAGGTGTGGAGGCACCTACTTTTGTTGGTCACCTTCTTCATAAGGAAGGCACCTTCTTCATAAGGAAGGTGCCTACTTCTATTGGACGCCTTCTTTATAAGGAAGGTGCCTACTTCTATTGGCTGCCTTCTTTATAAGGAAGGTACCTACTTCTTTTGGGCACCTTCTTCATAAGGAAGGCACCTACTTCTACTAGGTGACTTCTCCATACGAAAGGTGCCTACTTCTACTGGGCACCTTCCTTGAATAGGAAGGCACCTGCTCTCATGCCTTAGTCTCTGAAAGTAGAAGTATACCAATGTAGACCAGAAAATACCATATTAGTAATAAAACCTACATTTATACACAATCTCCACTAAAAACACCAGTCAAGCATAATACTAGATTTTCTATCAATTATATGCATAAGTTATATAAAATGCATCTCATATTATAATTAAACCAGTAATGATGCCCCTTAAAATTGTATATAAAATGAGCATTTATGGTGCTCATTAGTATTAAGCAAGTGACATGGTTAGAGTCCATGGTGGGTGACCGAGCTTATTTGATGGCTTTGATAGACTTATGCGATCCTCACACCAAAACCTTCCACCTACCGACAAGGGAGATAACAATGATTCTAGAGGATGTTTATTGAATATTTCACATTCTAATAGAGGGGAAACCTATTGTATCTACTCAACAAGATCTAAGAGATATGGTTATGTAGAGATACTTTGACATAGAATGGTAGGAGGTAGTATGTGACCTACTTAGTGGAGGTATATTAGTGGATTTATGGTATGAGGTTGAGGTATTAACCACTAGACATGACTTACTGATGACACTGATCTCCAACATTTTTCTACTAGACTCATCAGGAGCCAGGTTTTCTTGTAACCTTTTGGAGTCGGTATTTACACTTGTGGAGTGCACCATAGAGTAGCCGCTAGTGATGGATTGGGGTACTACTTTACTAGTATATATGTATGATGATATGCATGAGATCTACTCCTATGGATGAAAGGACTTAGGATGTAGCTTTCTATTATATGTGTGGTTATGATAGCACATTACTGTGGGTCGGCCATGGGGACTAACTTGGACAACACGAGCACAACTTACAGATAGGGATATAGGCTATGGGATTCTATGGCAGTGATCCTAGGAGATAGGTTAGATCCATCACTTTGTAGGTGATATTGACCATTATGGATAGTTATTTGCATAAATTAGGGTAGAGGAGGTGACTTGGATATCCTATAGGTATTGTCCAGCATGGTCTAAGGCTGAGGTACAACTTCATCGGGTGAGGCGAGGGAGATGGTTAGTTGGATGACATGGGATTGAGTGGGAGTACTTTTTGTATGCTCTATTCTTGTAGTATTTTGGGCTATTCCAGGGGCTACCTAGTGATCCAGTAATCTATCGATGCTATGAGGATGAGAGGACACTTGGTTGGCCTAAATTTGAGGTAGTGGGAGAGGAGGTAGATCCTATAGTGGATATTTAAAATATAGATGATGTAGGAACTATAGCAGAGTATGACTCTTGGTGGGTGACACACCAGTGGCAAGAAAAGGGGCCACTAGGAGGTGATGCAGCTGTGGCAAAAGAGGAGGTGTACAAGGATGCTCCAGATGAAGGTCATGATGAGGCTCCCAATGAGGAGGGGCTAGACGTAGGTGAGAGACATGTGTATCATCGAGTAGTGGATGAGTGGGTAGACCTCATTGATGTAGGGGATCCACATGATGACTTTGGTGAGGATTACTTTGATGATCATGGAGTGCAGGCATAGTTGGTAGCACAAGATGCTACTATTACTAAGTTTTAGAGCAATCTGATCAGAGGTATATGGGAGCACATAGAGGAGAGAGCTCTCTTAGAGGCATAAGTACAAAGTACACAAGTTAATATTGATAGGTAGGTAGAAGAGATAACTACTCTTTGGTCACAAGTTGGAGCATGAAGCCCTATCCATGGGGGATCTAGTAGTGGCAAGATGTCCAGGCTATAGGATGAGGTGACATAGCTCCAGGTCTTAGTGGGGGACTTCCAGGATCATTTTAGATAGGAGCAAGAATACAACCAAGATTTGGAGGATGAGATAGTGCACCTTAAGGGGCACTTACCAACCCTTCTTTCTGCTATTGGGTCATACCAAAGTCATAGGAGTGGTACAAGATAGTGTTCTATGGGGATAGAGAATCCCAAAACCACAGAAGGTCAAATAGGGTAGGGAGTAGTAGATCTAGAAGTTCACAACGAACTCTAACTAAGGGTGGGGGTGAGAGTCATAATTTTTAGGCTCTTCACTTCCTTTTATGGATGCTAAGTGATACGTTCTAGGTCCAATATGACTAGTAATAATGTATGGACCTAACCACTTTACCGTAAATTTATCCCATAGATGGGGTGGCAAATTAGAATTTATTTTGTTCTATTTTAGAACTAGATCACCAACCTAAAATTCTCTAGGGTGGACTTTCATGTTATAAGATCTCTTAAGGAACTCTTGATAAACACGTAGATGCTCAAGATCATTAACACGTTGCTCATCAAGAAAATTTAATTGGTCTAGACGAGCTTACCCCATGGTATCATCATTGATGAAATCTTGCATGGATATGCGTAGTGACAAGATTTCCAAATCTAAAGGTATGATAGCCTCAACACCATACACTAGTGAAAATGGAGTTTCCCTAGTTAGAGTCCGAATACTAGTGTGATAGGCCCAAAGGGCAAGAGGTAATTGATTATACCAATATTTATAATTATACTTAATGATTTTCTTTAAGATTGAAATTACTATTTTATTCGATGCCTCTACTTACCCATTATATTGTGGATAATAGGGTGTATAAAAGCTACATTATATATTATATTTTGCTATTAAAGCACAGACATCCTTATTATTAAAAGGTGTCCCATCATCTAAAATTATTTTGGATGAAATACCAAAACGAAAAATGATATTATGTAGCATGAACTCCACGATGCGAGATCCAGTCATAGTGGTAAGGGAAATTGCTTCCATCCATATTGTAAAGTACTCAATAGCTATAATGATGAACATGTGACATCCAGAGGAAGTGGGTGAGATTTTCCTGATTAACTCAAACCCCCATTGTGAAAAAATGGCCAAACTGATTGAATTGGTTGTAAGGCCTGATAAGGTACATGTGTCAAATTAGCATGGTGTTGACACTTTATGCACTTCTTGAAATAAGCATATCAATATTTCTCTAATTTTTTCCAATAATAGCCCATGCAAAGAATGCACTTTGCAATGGCCATGCCGCTGAAATGACCACCACATGTACTATCATGTGCTTGGGTGATTGCCCAAACTGATTTTTGATGGTATAAAAAACGAAGGAGGATACCCTCATAGCTTTTATGATACATTATATCTCCAAGTAAGATATACTTTGCCACTCTATGCTTAAATACTTGTTTTGCGATATGCAACAATCTAAAAGAATTACTTCCAAGTTTTAAATAATAATTGATTTGGATGGACCAATATTACTTTGAAGAAGCCTCAATTGTATGAATTGCATGATTATTTTGACATTCATCTCTCGCAAATACTGATTGAGAGATAACTTGTAAATATAGCATTGTGCTAGTATCAAAAGGATCTTGAGGGAACAAAGTCCACCAAGTAGCATTAGTCAAATAATTGTGAAAGTGAGAGAACCGTTCATGCAAAGGTTTAATATAAATCATGTGGACTTATGGCATGGAGTTAAGCTCATCATGATTATTCATGGAATGTGATATCATTTTGACTTGAATGGTTGTGATATCATCAGATGGGTTACGCTGGATTAAAGACCCTAAGGAGATCATTGTGTCTGCAAAATGGTTAAATGAACGAGGGAGTGCCTCAATATCATACCATTCACATTTTACCAGAAGTTTATCCACTAAGGATTTGTAGGCTTGCAATATGACACATCTACACTAGAATACTCCTTTGACCTGATTTACTATGATTAAGGAATCACCAAAAATGTTGAGCTTGGTTATTTTCATGGTGATTACTATTTGAAGGCCTATGAGGAGAGCTTCATACTCGGAATTATTATTGGTCCATGAGAAATCAAGTTTAAATAAAAGGGGTATGGGAGCCCCTTGAGGTGTGAAAAATGCAATTCTCATGCCACCCCCTTGCTTGCACTTATAGCCATCAAAAAATAGAGTTGTGTCAGCCTGTGACTCAGGCTCTTCAAGATCAGGTGACTCTGACACTTGAAAATCTCCATAATTAGGAAGCTTTATGCTAAGAGGCTAGTCGTCCTAGAGGGGAGCCTCTACGAGTTGATCAACTATGAACTAACCTTTAATTGATTTTTTTCCTATGAAATCTAGGTCAAATTCTATCAACAACATAATCAATTTTGTCGTGCGAATACTATACTATGTTTGACTCATCATGTAGCACAATGGATTCTATTTTGATACTACATATGTGGTATGATTGATAATGTAATGGCATAGCTTTTTAGTGGTAAAAATAACTTCTAAGCATAACTTCTCAATGTATACATAATTTATTTCATAGTTGACTAGGGTTTGGCTAATATAGTATGTAGCTTGTTATTTATGAAATTAATTCTTTTGGTCCAACATGGTGTCCAATGCAAGCTCAGTAGTTGAGATGTAAAGATAGAATGACACTCCTAGTCGGGGAGGAGCCAATACTAGCGACGAATCTAGATATTGTATAATCTTGTCAAAGGCACCTTGACACTCATCATCCCAATGAAATACAACCCCCTTGTGTAACAACTTGTTCATATGTCTACACTTATCCAATAATTGTGCTATGAAGCACTTTATGGATGTGACCTTTTCTTGCAGACTACGTAGCTTCTTGATGGTAGTGGGGGGAAGTATTTCCAGGATTACCTTAACTTTATTTGGGTCTATTTATATGCCTCGTTTAGAGATTATGAATCCCAAGATTTTTCCAGATGTGACACCAAATACACACTTCTTGGGATTTAGCCTAACATTATGCTCAATGAGGCGATCTAAAACCTTGTGCAATACATCAATATGCTCATGGCACAATAGATATTTATCCAATAAGTCATCTATGTAATATTCCAAAATTTTAAGCATGTAGTCATGGAAGATATAGGTCATAGATCTTTGGTAGGTGGTTCCAACATTTTTTAGATCAAAAGGCATGACCTTGTAATAAAATATCCCCCAAGGCATTATGAATGTTTTTTTGAGTTGGTATTCTATATTAATTCAAATTTGATTGTATCCAAAGAAACCATCCATGAGGGATAACATTTTGTGTCTTGTTGTGGCATGTACTAACACATCAATTTTTGGCAAAGGAAACTCATCCTTAGAACTTGCTTTATTGAGATATTGAAAATAGGTGCAAATGTGAATCCTCCCATTGGGTTTCTTGACAGGTACCATGTTGGAAACCCATGGTGGATAATCAACTGATATTGTAGCACCCTAAAATTGGCATAGTAAAATTACAATAATTACATTCACCTTAGTAAATAATTTAAAATTCAAATTTAACCTCCCAAACCGCCCGTTAACCGTCGAGAAATCCGTTTCCCCCTTTTTCGTGCCATTTTTAGAGGTTGTTTTGACCGTTTGACGATATCGTCGCCGATCAGACGATATCGCCCCAGATTTGACGATTTCGTCCGGACTAGGACGTCCGGACGATCTTGTCGCAAAACTGATTTTGCAAAGTTGGCTTCTGTTCCAACAGGTCTCCAATGCGGGCAGAAGCGTGTCTGCGTCGTTGGGACCCTCCCCTGTTGGAGATCTCCCAAATTGGGATGATCTCCAACCTCCTAACTACTCCCCTAAGCCTATTTAATCCTAAGCTATCCCTTTAGCACCCCCCTGGTTGAAATTCTCTGCAAGTTAACTCCATTTACGTTAAATCATCCCTATTCTTCATTTGCACTAGTTCCATATCAATTTTGTTGCAGGTACATCACTATTTTTCAGTCGGAGCCAGCACACATCGTCGTCGACGAACCTGTTCAGATCGGAGGCGAACCTGGCGAATTCGAGACGATTTCGTACTGATGCGAGACGATCTCGACTGCAATCCATATTGAGGCAATCAGTGCCTGAAGTTTGCACTTCTCAACCTTGTTTCTGCTATTTTATTCTGCAAATTAGATAGTCTATTCAGTGTTTTATGTTATTTTGCATTTGGAGTTCACCCATTTAGATTAAGTGCATAATTAAATCCTAATTATCATCTAATTAGCATGATTCATTTCTGTCTCTGTGTTTAAGTTTCAGTTTGATAACATTGCTGCCATTTTATATCATTTCCCTCTGTTAGCACTGTAGTATTTTTTGTATTTTGCATCTGTTTTCGGTTTTGCAGGTCTACGATGAATTCGTCTGACGAATTCGTCAGATCTCAGACGATCTTGTCTGATTGCAGATGATTCTGTCGAATTTCAGACGATCCAGACTGCTTCAACATCAGAATCTTCTTTAGACATCCGGATCAGGTATTCCTCATTTGCATTCTGTAATCTCTCTATTTTCTGTCTTTAAATTTGTTTTTTGTATTCATGGAATTTGCATTTTCATGTAGATTAATCTAGATTCATTCGGCCAAACCTAGGATATGAATGCTTAAGGTTAAAAATGAACACATTTAAACACATTCCAAAACCTAGGCGTGGAAGCTGCCGTTAAATGTTTCCTGGTGAACCCACCATCCGTCGAAAAATCATCAAAATACACCTCCCTTGAGAGGCGGGACCTTCGCAAAGTCCTCTCAGTCCGAGGTACCATGACATCCTTTTCCCATCCTCCTTTCGGGCACGGATCCAATAGCCTGAAGGTAAGGATGCGAAAAATTTGGAGCGATACATTTTGGTGAACCCGACGTGAATGCATCATAACCTTTTGAAAACAAAACAAAAAAAAACAAAAAAAATATATATATATATAGAACAACTAAAACATAGATGCATTTTAAAACACTTAAAGTTTAAAATCATGTTTAGATGGTAGCTCCTAAGAAAAGGTTAGCAGTTACTATAAACGTAGAAAACCAATTGGCAGCCATAGAAGTCAATTATGTCCTTAGTGTGCAGAAACAAGTAGAAATCAATTCCTGTGGAACGAACTTGATAGAAGACTTAGTCTCATCTCATCTAGGTCCACACAACTTAAGCAAATCAAGAGGCTAGTCCTAGATAGAATCCTGGATCCTCATCAACTAGTTTTTTATCATGAACTTTAGAGAGCCTGCCATAGATGGTTAGCTTATAGGAGAGCTTTAGTATCTTCAGAATTGTTCACCTTCGAGGAATACCTCGAGAACGCAGCCATTGTGCACCAGTTCCTAGGTTGTGTAGAAGACCAAGAGGTTGTTCTTACGAGATAGGGAAATATGGAATAGAGTTCCAAGAGCTATGCTATATCGAGAGTATTGCCATGAGCTTTACTTTTATCAACCGACATCTGAAATAGACAACATCACTATAGCTCTTTTCATCAAATTTTTAAAAGAAAACTTTCAATTTGAAGAAGAACACTTCATGACTCTGAAAAAACTCGAACCTATTAATGATATTCATAAATTGTTTATAGAAAACTAGATTATTACTTCAGTATTATTTCTGGCATTTATTGTGTTATTTGTTGTCTTTATTATATTATTTCAAAAAAAAAAAAAACAAAGAAAAGCTAAAAACTAAAAATCAAAAAACTTAGCAAAAACTTAAACATTTCATTTTCAAATATTGTAGTAGGTATATAGTAAATATATACCTCTTAATTTATTGCATATATATATATATATATATATATATATATTTGCTGAAATCAAAACTTAGCACCATGCCTAAACTTAGGAATGGTAAAGAAACTTTAGGAGAAGGAGAAGATTGGTTACAAGATACAACTAAAGACCCAAATGTCCTTCTTGGAGATTTAAATCCGGAAGGAGAAACTCTAGGTCAATCGAGACGAAGACTTAGGTGAAGATAAGGAACAAGAAGGAAGTGTTAAAGAGGATGGATCCTCATCCCCTAGAGTAGCTCCAAATGGAACTATTGCCTTTGACAATGCAGAGCATTTCAAGAAATTTCTCATGGATAACATTGATGACCTTAATGTGGCAATTCGTCTTGATAAAGGGCAAATCAGTAACACTCAAGCAGCCATGGAATATATGTGCAATATGCGCACTAATCCCTTGTCTTTCATTGATCAAGAAAGTGACAAGGCTGGGCCATCCAATACGGATATGGTCACTATGGCTCAAAACATGTCAAAACAACAGGTTACCCAACCTCCTAAGGAACCTATTATTCAACCTAAAATCACTCCCACACAAAAGAAACCTTCCTTCACTACTTTATTCCATCAAACTATTGAGCAATATGCTTCAAGTAAACAAAAACCTAAAACAAAGCCAAATACAAACTTTCAACAATCTGGGATACAACATAATCCAACTTCAAAATTCCTCCATAATACTTTTCCTACCAATACTTTACACAACAGTAACATGGCATCTAATCTGCATGTTCCTCCATCCTACGCCCATAAAACCCATGTCAATGCCCTACCAAACCAATATGGGGGGCAAACTAGTAATCTGGAAGCCATGGTGAAACAATTAGCTTCACGTATGGACCAGATAGATCCCTACCATCCCTCGTATAATTATCGAGAGATCTGTAGTCAACCTTTGGATCCCATAGTTGTAGCTCAACCATACCCTAAGCATTTTCCCATGCCCGTCCTGCCTATATATAAAGGAACCGAAGATCCCATAGAGCATCTTCGCATGTTTAGGATAGCATGTCACGACATATCGCATGATGACTTGCTATTACTAAAAATGTTCCCGAAAAGTTTAGGTGGAATGGCATTAGAGTGGTACTATCAATTGCCCACTCATTCTTTGAGAAACTTCGAAGAAACAGTGGAATCATTTGTCCATCAATTTAGTGCCTACATCGAGAGGCATGTAACTATTAAAGACCTATACAATTTAAAACAAGACAAGGATGAATGCTTTGCCGATTTCTTAGCTAGATGGAGGCAATTGACAGGAAAACTGCACTTTGTGCTTGCCTTATAGGGAAATGTTGGACATTTTCATCAACAATTTACAAGAACAAATATCTTATGAGCTATCAATTGCTACTTTAACTACCTTCGATCAAGCTATAGATTTAGCTCGAAGAGTAGAAGATGCCCTCATTAGGAGAGGCCAACTTAGGAAGAAGGATGATGAGAAAACATCCAGAAATCAATATAAAAACAAACAAGTTGTCGGTGACGGAGTCACTGACAGCAGAAATGTTGCTAATATCAATGCAACGAAGACAACAGAAAAATTCATATTGAAACCTCCTGATAAGCCTCCTCGAGAATTCACTAGATTAAACCAACCCTTATCAACTATTTTACCTCAATTGCTCGAAAGAGGTTTGATCCAATTACTGACCATCCAGGAACACTGATCCAACTATACCCGGATACAGAGTGACTTACACTTGTGATTTCCATAGAGGACCTGGACATTCTACCAACGCTTGTAAAAGGTTGAAACATAAAATACAAGATTTGATTGACAATAATGAAATGGAAGTGCAAGCCTTCCAACCTAAACAAAACCCTCCTAATAATACTCAAAAGACCGTTCCCCAAAATCAAAATCAAAATGCCAATCAAACTCTAGACATATTTCAACACCCTTTACCAAGACATGGTAAAGAGGTAGCCAATCAAATCGAACATCATAATGTTCCCCCTCCTACCCGATATGTAGGAACCATTAGCGGACAATTACCTATTCAGGATCCTCAAATATTTGACACGACCTTATCCCTAGTTACGACCAGGCCCTTACATAATTTTCAAACTTTTGATTCTAGTGATATAGAATCAGATAGTGAAAGTGAACTAGACATTACTTCAAATCAATCGAATAGTTCTGAAAATGAATCAGATCCTATTCAACCCGTCACAGATGCTATGGTTCTAGAAGAACCATTTCCTAGAAGAGTCACTACTCGACCTTCTTCTAATATATTCCTTTCTAATGAACAAGCCATTAATGCTCAAGCGAGACCGAGTTCAGCGTCTTCACTATAACATTGTAGGTACCATTGGAGTCGTTACTCGACAACAAGCTCAAAACTCTCAACAAGAACCAAACCAGAACGATGGATCAGCTCCATTCATTTTGAAAAACCCCAATAAAGGGAATCATGTTCCTACTATTCAATCTAAACCCCCTTACAATATTAATGAGCAATTGTCCAATACTACGGCCAGAATTTCCCTCTTAGATTTATTAAGATCCTCTCCCACCCATAGGGATGAGTTGATGCTTACATTGAGCCAAATGATGGTACCTCAAAACATTCAACTCGAAGCTATGGCCAATACTATCATCACTCGAGAGATTGATTGTATTGACTTTCGGGATAAAGATATCCCACAACACAGTTTACATAAGGACAATCCCTTATACATTATTGCTCTAATTGGAGATGTAGCTGTCAAAAGAGTTTTGATTGATAATGGCTCATCTCTAAACATTTGCACCTTTGACTTCTACCAATGATTTGGCTTTAGAAGTGATGAAATGAAGAAAATTGATATGATTATCAAAGCTTTTAATGACGAAACACAAGAAACGTGTGGAGTTATTACCCTCCCATTGCAAGTTGGTCCTAGAACCCTAGAAACAACCGTGTTTATTGTACATTGCCTAGCATCGTACAATATACTTTTGGGTCGCCCTTGGATCAACGCCATGCGAGCGGTCCCATCAACTTTACACCAATGTGTTAAATTTGAGTTTAAAAATCGGTTGGTCACTATTCATGGTGACCCTAGACCTTTTGATATGTGTGCTTTGGCGAGAACCCGTTGGAGTGCAATTTTGCCCTGCTCTGTCATCCACACATCCTAGTTCTTATTTCTCATCTAAAACTGTGAAACATAAACCCATAACTTCACCTATTTCCCCTCCATTAATTTCATCCTCCTATATAGATCAACAACCCTCTAAACAAATCATTTTAGAACCTCAAAAAGATCTTAAGTCTACAACCAATCCTTCAAGTTCTATCCCTATAAATTCAAAACCTATAGACACATCTATCATACCTTCCACATCTAAAGATATAGGTAATAAGCCTTCTACATCTTATGCCCTTTCTGATGAACTCTTACCAGATTTATCTACAACCTTAATATCAAAAAAAATGAATGCTTTCATGCAAGATTCAAACCTTTTAAATAACTTGCCGCCATCTCCTCGTACTTTGGGCCTCCCACAACCTATGGGAAGTACTTACCAAGTCGGGAGTTGTGCCTTCATTTATAAAGGATATGAGTGGGGAAGAATCCCTCGGAATATCAAAACTCATCATCAGGGATACGCTCGGTGTTATTTTACCAATGATTATATTAAAGCTAAACCCATGATGCTTAAAATGGGATATGAAGGGAAAGGCTTGGGACCTTTCCAAAATGGCATGAAAGAACCTTTCGAGGTAGAACCGTGGCACTGCGTTGTGGTGTGGGCCTATTTCCTAGTAAGGGTCAACCCTTTCCTTTTGAGGATGATGATCATCTCATATGCTATCAAGATTATTTGGATAGGCATGTTGATTTGCCTCTTAAAAATCAGTCGTTTTCATGCAACATGCTATCCATAGCATACCCTGAAATGATTGTTGACCCCGATGAAGAGTTGGAAGGAGATATCTTCCATGATGTCTCTGTTGAAGAGATGTTACACAATGGATTTTATTTTGATGGTTCTATACCAACTATAGCCCAACTTGAGGCCACTAATCCTCAGAATGAATTATCTAAATTAACCTTACAAGAATTACAAGAATTGGGCGTTTCACCCGCCCCACCTAATTTTGAAAGAGATCTACACATGGAGGTAGAAAATGTCATTAAAATTAATATTGGAACTGAGGATAATCCTCACATAATCAATATTGGATCAGAATTAAGTCAAGAAAAACAAGAACAATACATTGCATTCCTTAAAGAGTATGAAGATGTCTTCGCTTGGACATATGAAGATATGCCAGGTCTAGACCCTTCCGTAGTCATGCATCATCTAGTGGTCCATCCGGATGCTAAACACTGTTAAACAAAAACTTAGAAAAATGAATCCCAAAGTGGCTCTGCTAGTCAAAGGGGAGTTAGAAAAACTCCTGAATGTTATCTTTATACAAGCTATTGATTATCCTGAATGGATCTCAAATGTAGTTCCAGTCACCAAGAAAGAAGCTACCAAAGTTAGGGTTTGCATAGATTTTAGAGATATTAACGTTGCATGCCCTAAAGATGACTTTCCTCTTCCAAACATGGATCAAATCATTGACTTCACTATCGGAAGTGGGATGATGTCCTTAATGGATGGATTCTCCGGTTATAATCAAATTCGGATAGCTCCTGAAGACCAGGCTAAAACAGCCTTTATTACCCCCTGGGGTACCTTTTCTTTGGAAAGTGATGCCATTTGGCTTAAAGAACGCCGGTGCAACTTATCAACGAGCTATGACCTACATTTTTCATGATATGATGCATGATATCCTACATGATTATGTGGATGATATTATAGCTCGCTCTATTATTGAAAATAATCATTTAGATGATTTAAGAAAAGTCTTTAATCGATTACGAGAATATCTCATTCGATTAAATCCAGCAAAATGCATATTCGGAGTTAAATCCGGCAAACTATTAGGGGTTTTAGTTTCTTTACGTGGTATTGAAATCGACCCTCTCAAGATTGCGGCCATCACTGATATGCCCGCACCTACTAATATATACGAGTTACGAAGTTTACAAGGTAAACTTCAAGCCATCAGTCGCTTCATCGATAAGCTGGCGGATAAAACCGGTCCCTTTCTTAAACTCCTTAAGAAGGATGTCCCCTTTAATTGGGATACAGAATGTAGAGAAGCTTTTGAACTTCTCAAACAATACCTCCTTAATCCACCTGTGCTTTCACCACCTAAATCCGATCGCCCATTTCTCCTATATATTTCGGCTTCAGATTACTGCCTTAGGGGCTATGTTAGCTCAACTTGATGATGAAAAGCAAGAACGTGCTAATTATTATATTAGCCGAACCTTCATCAGTTATGAAACCCGCTACACAGCGTTGGAAAAACTATGTCTAGCAGTCGTATTTGCTACGCAAAAATTAAGACATTATATGCTTAGTCAAAAAACTTATGTCATTGCTAAATATGATCCCTTAAGGTATCTCATGAGTCGACCTTATTTATCGGGTCGCACAGCCAAGTGGGTTCTTGCTCTAAGCGAGTTTGATCTCACATTCATAGGACAGAAGTCCGTTAAGGGTCAAATCATAGCAGATCAATTAGTTGTTGCACCCTTAGAGTCTACCCATCCCCTCATCATCGAGTTTCCAGATGAATGCCTTCAATTAGAGGTAGACCATACTGAACAATGGTCCTTATACTTTGATGGAGCCCGATGCATGAGTGGGGCTGGTGCGGGTATTATTTTAATATCTCCGCAAAAACATCTTATTCCTCTGTCCTTCAAATTGACATTTGCTTGCACCAACAATACTGCTGAGTATGAAGCTCTAATCCTTGGATTACGAGCTGCCCTAGCGCTAAAAATTAAACACCTTTTAGTCTTTGGTGATTCCCAACTGGTTATAAACCAAATTAATGAAGTTTATCAAACCAGAGATGATAAACTACGCCCATATAAGGCCTATGTTTTACAATTAATGTCTTTATTTGATCAAGTTACCTTGGAAGCTATTCCTCGAACTAGCAACCGTGCAGCTGATGCTATGGCCGCAGCTGCATCTCTCCTGCCCTTGGAGTTAGATGACGAATATGCCACTATCATTATTCGTCGACTCCGGGAACCCGCTTCAAATAAGTCATGCTTAGAGCCTTTGGATGTGTTTCTAATCAATGAAACTACTCCCGAACCTTGGTATACAGACATATTTGATTTTCTTCAAAATGGGACTTTCCCTGCCAATTCTAATAGAAACCAGCGTCGGTTATTACGTCGACGAGCAAGTCGATTTGTAATAATTGGCAATACTTTATATAGGAGATCTTTTGAAGGTATCCTATTAAGATGTTTAAACTTAGAAGAGTCTAAATCAGCCTTGAGTGAAGCCCACGATGGATCTTGTGGAGGACACTTTAGTGGTAGTGTTATTGCTAAAAAGCTCCTTCGGATAGGATACTTTTGGCCTACCATGGAAACGGATGCACATGAGTATGTGCGCCATTGCGACAAGTGTCAAAAACATGCTGACCTTGTCCATGCGCATGCACAAGAGCTGCAGGCTATTTCATCTCCTTGGCCCTTTTCTAAATGGGGCTTGGATATTATTGGCAAAATCAATCCTGTGTCATCTGATGGACACAAGTTCATCATAACTGCCACTGAGTATTTCACGAAGTGGGTCGAAGCTATGCCTTTAGCTTCTTGCATTGGCACACAAGTTTCTAAATTTATTTTTAATCAAATCATTTGTAGGTTCGGAATTCCTGCAAATCTCATCTCTGACAATGGAACTTGCTTCAAAAATAAAGATGTTAAAAAATTATGTCAAAAATATAAGATTCAACATCGT
Organism: Wollemia nobilis; assembly: GCA_028583015.1. Lineage (NCBI taxonomy): Eukaryota > Viridiplantae > Streptophyta > Pinopsida > Araucariales > Araucariaceae > Wollemia > Wollemia nobilis. The sequence continues at coordinate 6,198,237 of JAQPPZ010003199.1, forward strand.
TGGTCCACTCCCTATTATCCTCGGGGGTAATGGTCAAGCGGAAGCATCTAACAAAACCTTAATCAAAATTCTCAAAATATTGGTCAATAAAGCGGCCGTGAGTGGCACATTCAATTATATCCGGCCTTGTGGGCCTATCGAACTAGTGTTCGAACCCCCACGGGAACTTCACCATTTGTTTTGGTTTATGGTGCTTGAAGCGGTTTTCCATTTGAATTGGAAGTTCCTTCTTTGGCTCTGCTACTTCAAGATACCGAAGTAGGAGATGAATATCGTCTTTGGCAGACTCAGTCAGCTGGAACTCCTAGATGAAAAATGCATCAATGCTTTGGAGCATCTCCGTGCATACCAAAACAAGCTTAAAAGATCATATGCTAAGAAAGTTCGTCATCGATCCTTTGAGATTGGCGACCTTGTTTTAAAAGAAAATCAAAAAAATACAAATGCAACTAAGGACCTTAAAGGTAAATTTGAGCCCAATTGGCTTGGACCATACATTATTACTTGCTAAATTTGAATCGGGAGCATATAAATTATCTACCTTAGATGGTAAAGAACTTAAAGAACCCATGAATATTTTGCATCTTAAACGTTACTATGCATAAATTTGGTCGTTTCATCCTTATATATAATTGTTTTCAAAAAAAAATTATCTTATATTTCTTTCAAATTTATAAAAATCCAAAAACATCAAAAATATTCATAATCATCCAAAATCTTCAAAAACTATCTATTGCATTTATTTAAAGCACTTGTTAAATTTTTTTGCTCAAAAAAAAATAAAACCAAAAATCAAAATAATGATAAAAATATAATAACAACTATATGCTTGACTCTTTCGAAACCAAAATAAAATAAAGAAGAAAGAGAGAGTCAATATTCTCAAAACTTTCTCAAAAATCATTTATATATATTTTCTTACAATTATTGCAGTTATATGTTTCAAATTATTTTTGGATAAATTAGCATTTATTTGGAATCCCTCACTTGCACACTCATAACAATAAATATCTTGATTTTATATGGCATGATTACTAATCTCTCTTATATCAAAGTTCACAAAATTCAATTAAATAAAGTTTGAGCATAGAGAATTGATCTTGTTATTTACTTAAACCAAGCACATCTTTTCACAATAAAATGATTATATTTGTAATTTCCATGTTTTGCTACATAGTAGAACTGATTTCTTGAGCGAAAAGTTTCCCCTGCTATCCTATCATGCACATGGTCTAGAATCTTTGAGAATTGGCAAAAGGACAAGCTCACCCCTACCCAGAATAAAAATCCCTTGCTCTACAGCTAATCTGAGCAAGTATCCCTAGCACAGAAAAAAAAAAAAAAGTTCAAGAAAGAAAAAAGAGAAAAGAAAAATGTTATTTCAGCAATGTTCCAAGCATTATCAAGCAAAAGAAATACAAAAAGAAAAATAAGCAAAGTTCAAAAGAAAGCAAGAAAGCAATAAAATCCCTTCCCTACCCTTTGAAAAGAAAAGAAGGGTTGATGAGCTTGAATCCCTGGAATTCTCAATTATTCGAAAACTGTGAGGTAAGCCCCATAACGAGTGGTTTGTGCCCAACTCTGCTTGGCCTTGGGTAACTCCTAGCGTGGTGATATGTCTGTCACATTAGCGACCTTCTTTTGTACGAACCTATGTCTGCTTATGGATTAGCTAGCTCTTGATAATCTAACCTACATAGTAGTCTAGTATGGTTATATGCATCTACATCATGGTTAATGAACACTTATTTGGTTTCTTCAAATCACTTGTATCATATTATCTTGCTCAAAGCTGGTACATGAACAATGCAATTGCACACACATTTGTATTTGAGAGATTTTGTGTATCATTATGATAAATCAAGATCGGAAATGAATTCACATATGCACATGGGATTCCTTATAAATCTAACTTTTGTCTTCAAAATAATTTGAAATATTATTTTTGCAACTTGTTTGGAATAAATCAAGTACAGTTGTTTACCATAAAGACAACTATATAATAGAAAAATCAAAAATTTCTTTCAAAATATACAATCAAAACATATATATCTGGTTGACTTTCGCGACGATGGTATAGTTTCAAAACCAAAATTGGAATTTTATGCCTAGCGCAAGTCCTCATTTTCATATTTTTTGTTCATCAAAAATCAACCATGCAATAAAACTATTTTTTTTTGGATTTTCGCGATGATGGTATAAGTCTATACCTACATATTCTATGCCTAGCGCAAACCATTCTAACAATTTTTATTCCCCATTTATTAAAAATCATGAAAACCATATGACTTAATTCATTACGTTACACAAATTATGCTTTTCAAAAGCAAACACATTTTCATTATTTCATGTCATTATGTCAACCTTTAATTTTGCAATGATGGTATAATTCCTAAAGAATTATCCAAAAATTTTATCACACTTAGGAATTTATGCCTAGCAAAAATCATTTGAACATTATTTCATGCATACTATTTTCATGAAAATCTGAAAACAAACCATCATCATCATCATCATTTGCACTATTGCACCAAAGTCTTAAGACAGCCTCTTAAGCACTCTTTTACTTTTAACAATATTTCTATCCTGGGATTAGCTTGACGACCGAGTGAGCAGCGACTCCATGAAATGGTCTATAATAGCGACAATGTCCTTTGAAATTATTGTTAGAAGTCTCTCTTTATATTTTACCACATTTCATCACAAACAATCAATTTGTCACATCAGATTATTTCATTCAAAATATCACAGCATGACATCAAAATTATAATATTTCCAACGACATAATTACATCCAATTATTAAATCAATCAATCAAACATAAAAGCATCATAAGAATCACATAATACAAGTCATATGATCAAAACTATATCACCTCATATATATATCAACAACATATATACATCATCAAAAGCTGGATTGGTATGCCACAATCTGTACCTCGGCATACTCAATCCTCTATAAAAATAATAATACAACAATGTCAGTCTGTACAATGTCAGTGCAGCCCTCTAGCCTCGAGAGCCCCTCGAGCTCTCTGCCTCATCTCCTCCCCCACCCTGAGGTGGACGAGGTGGCCCCATCGCCATCTGTGTAGTCCTCGTCCTCGACCGGGACGTGGTCCTCGATGACCCGATCTCGATCGGATCTGCGATGTTAGCTGGCAGGGGTAGTCTATCCGCCTCCGGCACCGGTGGAAGTATAGTGTCTGATAAAATGTCAGCTGGGCGATAGCCCGTGTCAACTCCCAAGAGCTCGCCCCTTCGCCCCGTGCCCTGAGGCGTGCAATCTCATCCCGTAGCTGTGACACCTCAGCCCGGTGGCGTGCAGCCTCATCCTGTAGCGTCTGCACCTGGGCCTGGAGACGATCTCTCTCCGCCCGGAGAGTAGCCATCTCGCTACTCTCTCCTGTGTCGACACCCTTGCCCTTATCGGGCGATGGTGGCCTCTGTGGAGATGGGGGTCTCGCCTCCCTCCTCTCCCTCTCTCTCTGTCGTGGCCGCTCCTGTGCCTGTGGCCTCCTCACCTCTCTCTCGCCGTGACCCTGGGCTGCCTCCATCACCACCTGGCGTCGCCTCCCTATCCGATGCACAACTGCATGGATCGGACCTTGTGCCCTCGTCATCCGAGGAGGGCGGATGCCTACGTACCAGGCATCGTAGCCATCGGCTACTCCTGCGTCGTCCCCATCCATTGGCTGGATGGGGGCATCATCCGTGTCCTGGCTCCAGAACCGCTGCATGTCGGGAGCCCCGCTAACTGTAGTGTTATCCCGGACAGTCCGAGAAAACTCGTAGTCCCTCAGAGATGGGATCCCCTGCTACAGACCGAACTGTCTCAAAACTCGGTCGTACCTGTGGAGCTCCACCTCTCCCCTCTCCATCCTCAGCCAGCAAACTCGCCTAACGTGAGCCAACTCCTGTCCATCCTCGGCCCACCCTGGATGCTCCCTCCATGGCCTCCAGGTGATCTAGTCCGGGACTAAGTCATCTAGTAGCCTCGGGACATCGGCAGATCTATCCGTCGTTGTGCCCCTCTTCGGAGCCACCAATAGAAGACTCGGGGCCTCTCCCCGTCAACCCCTGTCAGAGGAAGCCCTACCGGCCTCCGCACTGCAATGTGCTCCCAGCACCAAACCTGTAGTAGCGATGTCATAACCAGACATCGGCCGCCCTTGTACACGACCCCATACAGGATCCTGTACAATCGGCATAAAACAAAACTGCCCCAAGCAAACCTGTAGCCGTGGTCTCTCATGTCGTAGACCACATCCGTGAGCATCCATGGCACCCTGCACCCGCTCTGGTGGCATAGCAGAAGTCCACCAACTACTCCAGCTAGAACCCGTGTGAGTGTAGATGCCCCAGGCATCTGGCGTAGTGCCTCGATATTAACTCCGCCCTTCTCTAGGGTGAAGCTCGGGTCACCGCACAGTCGTCCCATAGCATGGCCCTGATTGGCCGTAGGAGTAATGAGTCATCCTTGTATGGGGATTCTCAGAATCCTCCATACATCCTCCAAAGTGGGAGTCATCTCCCCTATAGGTAGCCAAAAACGAAAAACGGGGCCACCTCTCTGCTAGGGCCGTCAGTAGCCCCATATCTGTAGACACTTGTGGCATTTTTGCCACATGTAGTAAGCCGGCCTGTGCCAGCTGATCCCGCTCTACCTGTGTGAGAGCGGCCAAGTCATCTCTCAACCCTCCGTACTTCCATTCCCTGCTCTTTAGTAATCCTCTCTGCAAACATAAACAACAAAACAATAAACAATCATTAATCAATAATTCAAGTAAATAATAATGCAAGTTAAAAATTCAATTTTATGCAATTGATGATATCGCCCACTATTGGACGATATCGTCCCAAATTTGAGCATAATCGTCTCCGATTTCGTAGTTCGAAATCGTCCCTAATTTGATGAAATCGTCCCCCTTTCGATGATTTCGCCCTCGGGCGAAATTGTCGAAATTGAGACGATTTCGTCGAAATCGGGACGATTTCATCCCGACGACGTCGATGGCCCAAAAACGGCCGCGATGCTCAAAAATCATCTAAAAATTACCTACAAAGCATGTAAAGTTAAATTAAAGCATCCTAGATAAGTCTAGACTCTTACCCGTAGACCGCGTCGGACCTCTGTCGATATGTGCGTCGTCTCCACCATTTTTGCTTCAGAGCTCCAAAAACCTAGAAAATGAATAGTAAAAATGAATTAGGGTTTTACCCTATTTTTCTTAATTTTATTCAAAAATAATTTTTTGCTTTTTCGCGTTTTTACCTCAAACGTTCGATTTGGGTAAAAACACGGAGGGGGCACCATAGTAAGCTATCGTACGATTCGACCAAGAATCGTCGCCTAAAAATGGGAATAATTTTTTGCTTTCTCGTAGATCGAGAAGAACTCATCTTTAACGCATTTTCTTCGAAAAATTCGCTAAAGAGGGGGCAAAATGTAGCACCCTAAAATTGGCGCAATAAAATTACAATAATTACATTCACCTTAGTAAATAATTTAAAATTCAAATTTAACCTCCCAAACCGCCGTTAACCATCGGGAAATCCGTTTCCCCCTTTTTCGTGCCATTTTTAGAGGTTGTTTTGACCGTTTGACGATATCGTCGCCGATCAGACGATATCGCCCCAGATTTGACGATTTCGTCCGGACTAGGACGTCCAGACGATCTTGTCGCAAAACTGATTTTGCAAAGTTGGATTCTGTTCCAACGGGTCTCCAATGCAGGCAGAAGCGTGTCTGCGTCGTTGGGACCCTCCCCCGTTGGAGATCTCCCAAATTGGGATGATCTCCAACCTCCTAACTACTCCCCTAAGCCTATTTAATCCTAAGCTATCCCTTTAGCACCCCCCTGGTTGAAATTCTCTGCAAGTTAACTCCATTTACGTTAAATCATCCCTATTCTTCATTTGCACTAGTTCCATATCAATTTTGTTGCAGGTACATCACTATTTTTCAGCCGAAGCCAGCACACATCGTCAGTCGACGAACTTTGTTCAGATCGGAGGCGAACCTGGCGAATTCGAGACGATTTCGATGCGATGCGAGACGATCTCGACTGCAATCCATATTGAGGCAATCAGTGCCTGAAGTTTGCACTTCTCAACCTTGTTTCTGTTGTTTTATTCTGCAAATTAGATAGTCTATTCAGTGTTTTATGTTATTTTGCATTTGGAGTTCACCCATTTAGATTAAGTGCATAATTAAATCCTAATTATCATCTAATTAGCATGATTCATTTATGTCTCTGTGTTTAAGTTTCAGTTTGATAACATTGCTGCCATTTTATATCATTTCCCTCTGTTAGCATTGTAGTATTTTTTGTATTTTGCATCTATTTTCGGTTTTGCAGGTCTCGCGACTGAATTCGTCGGATCTCGAGACGATCTTGTACGATTGCGAGATGATTCTGTCGAATTTCAGACGATCAGGCTGCTTCAACATCAGAATCTTCTTCGGACATCCGGATCGGGTATTCCTCATTTGCATTACTGTAATCTCTCTATTTTTTGTCTTTAAATTTGTTTTACGTATTCATGGAATTTGCATTTTCATGTAGATTAATCTAGATTCATTCGGCCAAACCTAGGATATGAATGCTTAAGGTTAAAAACGAACACATTTAAACACATTCCAAAACCTAGGCGTGGAAGCTGCCGTTAAATGTTTCCTGGTGAACCCACCATCCATCGAAAAATCATCAAAATACACCTCCCTTGAGAGGCGGGACCTTCGCAAAGTCCTCTCAGTCCGAGGTACCGCGCCATCCTTTTCCCATCCTCCTTTCGGGCACGGATCCTATAGCTTGAAGGTAAGGATGCGAAAAATTTGGAGCGATATAGATATAATAAAGTTGGCATCCAATAGTCTTTGCAACATATTTCACCATTAATGCTACATATTTCATAATTTTTTCTTAACAAGTTTAGAATTTGGATCAATTGTAAGATTATGGATGACTAAATTGGGATCTAGTCCTGGCATATCTTTATAAGACAATGCAAAAGCTTTTATCTTCTCTTTTAACAACTTTATGTAATCAACTTGTTCATTAAGGGATAAACCTTCCCCTAGCTTGATGTTCTAGGGATTATCAGGATCTGTACCGATATCCCTATCAATTGTTGGCTCAATTGACATATGAGATGCCTCTTCCAACTGATGTTGAGTAGGGATCAAGTGAATGTCGTCATTTGAGTTTACATCATCAATTGGAAACTCATGCTCAATCTTAGCGTGAAAGACATTTTGAGTAGATCTTGGAAAAAAATTAAATGGTTGTAATATTTCATTGCAAAGCCAATACTCAGATGGAGATGGGGCAGAATCTCCCTGGTCAAATTCAATTACCTCAAGGTTGAGGTGCAATGGATTTGATGGATTATTTGGATCATACAATGGTGCAGTAAGATCTATGGAAATCATGTTTATGGATGGATTATTTCTAGTGGAAGGATTAGTGGGTCTAGAGACATGAGGTTGTCTCCTGACTCATGGGGGAGGTTGTAATGGAGGTGAAATGATCGATAGTGGTTGATGTGGTAGGTGAAAAGCTTGCTCTTCAAGTGGTAAAAGCTACCACCAGATGGGATGTTGTACTAGGAATATACACAAATAGAACTCTTCTTCATAATCCAATGGGATGACCTATTCATATTCCTCATCTAAACTATGGTAATTAATGGGTGTTATACCATAGTCTAACTAATTATATGATGTCCATTCATGAGGAGGACCTTGATCGTCTTCCTCACTATCAAATGGAATGGTATGTGAAATTTCACTAACTTCCTGAGATTGGGTGAAATCACAACATAGCCCTTGATCTATCATATTTATGGGAAAGTAATCTCCCAATGAGTAGACATGATTTGGATTAGCAAAGGGATCACGTGCAAGCTCATAACTGTAGTTCATATCTAGGTGTTCTAAACTCTCTATGAGGACATCTAAAGGTATCGACTTGTGTCTCAAACTAGATTTATCATATGGTAATTGATATTGTGGCTAGCAAGGAACACAAGTACCTTATTCATATAAACCTAGACCATAGCCATGCCAATGGTAGCGATGTAGATATAACAAGGCATAGTCAGGATTTGACATGTAAATTATATCCTCAAATAAAGGTTCCTCATCTTCTTCATTCTGAGGAACTAGAAATGTTCCATATTCAATACCCCATATATAAAATTTGTTTGATTGGATGTACAATGCTACCTATGGGAAGATGAGGTCATCCCATATCTTGCACTATCTCAATGGCTATAATTGTTGTAATGTTTCTCACTAAGTACTCTCCTAGACCTATATTAGCTAAATGGATTATAACCTATTATGATGAAGGTGGAGGAGATGGAAGTGAGGTTTAATATGAATCAATGTGTACCTCATGAGATGGTTCCTCATATTCTAGAATAGGAATATCTTCTGTAGAGATGGTGGAAATGATGGAAGGGATATCATTAATTGACCTCTTTGACATGTTCCTCTATAGAGGATTTGACGATTACAAAGGTGTTTCTACAATTACCAATGATGATGATGGCATGGATGAAGATAGTAATGGGGTAATAAAATGTGATGGCGATGGAAGTGGACTTTGAATAGATGTGTTTAGTTTAAAATCCATATGAGTCGATGGTAAGGTTAAATTTGGGATTTTATACACCAAGTTATAATACTTAAAGGGCTCCAAGTCTACAGAGACTATGCATACCTACCCTTAATAAGTATACTTTAGACATTGGTGAGAAATGGAAGGAACACACTTCATGTCCCAGATATAAGGTCTGCCCAGCAATATGTTATAGGCCATTGCACCCTTCAAAACATGACACAATTTTAGTATAGTTTTACACCCCACATGAATGGGTAGGACTATAGTATCGATTGTGGAGCATATCATATAATTAAATACTTAGAGGATGTAGGTGGATGTAATAACATGTGATTGGGGATGTCCTAGATGTTTGAGAGCACTAGTGGTTATTATGTTTCTTGACAAACCAGTGTCAATTAAAACTCTCTTATATGGTATTCCATTCACACATGCAATGATGTGTAGAGGAGGATCAACCAAATCACTCGCTATCAGTTTGATTTTATGCTCATGGAACATGATCACTAGTTCCTTACACTACTGCACATACCCCATAAAATTTATAAATGAGTTAGACTCTTGGGATTGCAATTCAATCAAATTAATAATATCCATAAGGGCTTCTCTATGAGGTGTATATTTTTGAATGAGCTTGTAAATGGACAATCTAGATGATGTTGTATGTAAGATTTGATCCAACTTACTTTTTATTGTCACTACTAGGTGAGGTGGAAGGCTTTATACTAGAGGTGGTGGAGGCTATGACATTGATGGAATATCACTTGAAGTTGTAGGTGGTGCAACTTGAATTGGGTAGCATCTATTCTGGGTCACAATACTAACCATCCTAATGAACCCTTGTATAGGGGGTGCCATCTTGATATCATTCATTTATGTACTTCATGAGTGGGTAATGGGTCTTTGAAAAAATCCATCTATTGATTGCTTGTGGCAAGAGGATTATCCACTTGAAGGTCATTTCTCTTGATCATATCCTACACTAGGTTTTTGAAATCATAGCATGTAGGTAGTTCATACCCATTATACCGATGATATCTACAAAATAGCTCTTACCAACATCCCATAGGCTTTTTTTTCCTGTACTCAAGTCTATAGGCTTGATTTCTGGTAAAGTAATCGCTTTGGTAGCCCACAGATGATCGAATAGGTTTTCCAATAATTAAGTGAAGGATGTATATTGTCACCTAAGGTGACGTTGCTACATTTGCCCCTCATTCTCTTGGGTGTTATTGTTGTAACTCGCATGAGGAGGTTGGGCCTGATAATTTACCTTTTGAGGAGGCATTGTTTGTGCAAGCCCTAGGATATTGATGACCACTTGATTAACCACTGTCAGATTTGATGACATTAGATTTTCATTTGGACTCTTGGTCCACTCTTTGCAATTTTTTGAGATCTCCCTCTCTTGAATATTAATCTTTTCTATGGTTCTAGCATACGCTAGAGCATCTTCAAGAGTGGGATACTACTATAATTTTAATAATAATTATAAGCCTCACATAGGGGGGTGAGGAATGTTAAGCATATGTTGAGGTGGTTGATTGTAATCAACCATACCTCCAAATGGTGATTCTAGGTATTCTTTGTCTTGTTCCAAATCATCATAAGCCCCATAAGGTGTTTCTTGGATGTTCCTACAAGGAGGAACTAATACCTATTGAAAGCGATCTATGTTAGGCCTAGTATGTAAGTTTTGATCAGGCTTAAGAGGTCAAGGTGGAAACCTTTGATTAGGTCTATGAGACCTATTTTGATGGAAAGTGGGTTTCCTCTAACGAGCCTCTGATATACGCATGCTTGGGGTAGGAACCCCATTGCACAATGTTTATTGAATCTATTGTTCAAGTATTTGTTTGTCTAATTGATGCTGATGATATAAGATATCCAAGTATTGTTTATCTAGCTAAAGTTGATTAAATTGTGCTTGATGATCAACATACCTTTTGACCACTTGGTTTATTTATTCAGCTGTGTGAGGCCTATGTTCCCTAGAACTATTACCCTGACACCTATCCTATTCAAGAGGATTTGTGAGGTCTACTATGAATTTTACTTGATTGAGAGAAGTCACATTTACTTGAGGTTCATTCTTAAACATATGTTCTTGATATTTTGTTGGTGCAAAGGCACATTGTGTGAAATGATGTGACTGAGGATAATTAGAATTCTCCTTAGGTCTTCCTTCATAAATGAGGAAGGGTATGGCAGAATTGGCTTACCCAATGCAACGAGTATCATACTCATATTAATACTTGTATTTTGGAGAAGGGTGATTTGAGAGCGTAATGTGATCATTTAGCCCCACCCTTGGTGTATAGTCTTGATATTACACACAAGTGTACGAGGTAGACCAAGAAGGCATGTGAATGCATGGTATTACTCTATGTTTAGGCACCTCATTGTTTGGTTTCCTTTCTTAAAAGAAGGCATTTGATGTATTCATACTTGGAAATTAATTTCCTAGATTGGGAATGTGAACTGTAGGGGTACCCCATGTAGGGGTTCCTTGTAAGCTAGGTCCCTTCTTTGACACTCTAGGACTTGGGAGAGTAGGTGGCCGCCAAGGAGGTATAACCATGTCCTTGGGGTCAAATTGGAGATGATCCATATCTCCTTACCTAATCCTTACAATGTAAACCCTTAAGTGGGCTTAACTATGGGTATATAACATGACTACTTTTTATAAACCCCTACGTGATTATCTCCTTTACAAATTTTAAATATTTAACACACAAAAATAGAAATACACAATAATACAAATGTTTATCTCTTTTAAATATTGATATGTATTTCTAAAATATTTAGTGTGTTTTTGACTTGTTGCTTTGAAAATAATCTCTTTTCATGTGTTTGAATGTTGTTGATGTAATTCTAAATTGTTTAAGGGATTTCACCTGTATACTTGTAGATTAACAATCGGTAATGAAAGTCCAATCATGTGAAGTATGGAGATGAAGCCCATACCTGATCAGGGAGCACATATCCTACTAGTCCTCACCCATATTTATCATGGGCAGTGATACACCCTCCTAAGAGGAGTACGTACAATTTTTCATAGCTAAGAAGGTTCTTGGAACCGTTCTTGGATAAAAATAGGATACGTAGGATTTGAGCCAATGGATGGAGATGAAACCCATCGTCATTGAACTCTATTAGTGGTTGGGGATGAATTCCAACTCACTAACATTTAAAAGTGATGTGGTGTGTGTGGTTCCTTTTATAATTAATGAAAGTAAGCAAAGTAACATTCAATGAATTTTCACTAAATGCATAAAAAGCATTTTAATTTCAAAATTAGATGCATATATAAATAATGAACCTACAAAATATTTAGCCTATATGAAAACCTAACCCTTAGGTAGGTCACACGTAGGCAAACCACTCAAATGCATGTCTAAGATTGTTCTTTTTCTTGTTTTTCTTCAGTTTGTTATTTTATAATTTAGAAAGGGGAAATATAGCTTTGAATCACCTAAGAAAAGACATGAAAAACTCAAATTTACCCTTTTTTGAACAACCTAACTACAAATTGATTGTTTAGGAACTTACCTTGTCTATTCTAGAAGTTGTTGTTTTTAGAATTTTGAGCAAAAAGCCCTTATTTTTGTGGTCATCCCTGGGTGGGACGGCTACAAATTTGGGAGTCATCCCTAGCTGGGATGGTTTTTGTGGTTGTCCTTGAGAGTTCCAATTAGGAATTCAAGGGCCATTTTAGTCCATAAAAACTAGAACCTGCAACATCCAAGGTGCAAAATCAAGGTTAAAAATAGAAAAAAAATAAAAGGGACAAGGGACCCACCATGATCACCACTGAAGAGCATGAAAAATGGCTCGCCTAGCAATAGGAACTGAAGTGCATCTAATGTTCTAATAAAGCATTCAAAAGAGATGATAAAGTAAGCAAGTAAATGACAAATAAGTTAAGAAAAAGGGGGTTCTCCTTGTATTTATTAATTTGTCAAATAAGAGGTTACAATACATCCCCTTGAGGGATTTCAATTTGATACATTTCAAGTTACAAAGTTTGAAGGATCAAATCCCTCCATGAACTTATGGCATGCTTTTAATGTTCCTCTCGCACTCACAATTATAGAGCTATCTTTGAACTATATTTATTCAACTCCTTAGCTCCTCCCTCATGCATAGAATATGTGTACCTACACACAAGGAATTAAAATATGATGTGTGTATTATGATAAAAACCATGAAATGCATGCAACATTGAATATAAGAAATGTATGTGACCAATCTAAACTACTCCAAATGACATGAAAATTTAGTATGATTTCTATTATATGATTTTGTAAATATCTGGGCATAAATCAAAGTGTGATTATGATTAGAACCTATGCCCATCCCTAGGAGGGCCAACTAGGACTGTAATCACAAAAAAAAAAAATTAACATATCAAAACCACTCAAAATTTCACCAAAAGTGATTATGATGCTAATCTAATGCTAGTAAATTGATCTATACTAAAATTGAATCAACATTGTGGGCCAATTCATGGCCATCCCTGAGGGTTCTAACTGGGCCTGCTAACCATCCCAAGGGTGACGACCACAAAACAAGGTAGTTTATACCACCAAATCCACTTGGATTTGGTCAATAATCCTCCTATGGGTGTTGTCAAATTTGTTAAATTAAATCACTGAATTGATAGGTTTTAGAAAATATAAATGTATTTTGGAATGCCTTGGAAATGCCTTCGATTTATGAGGTTTTCAAGGTAAATATGTGGGTAGTAGGTGAGGGCGAATATCGGTAGCACTTCATGGTCAATAATTGCAAATTTCTCTCTCTTGAAATTGAGTGCAAATAGTTCAATTTATATCCCAAGAGGGCAAAGGGGGAAAAGGGGCAAGTTTGGGCATGTAAGGCAAGTACCATCACTTGGAAATACCTTTACCATGCATATGGTGGAAGAGGCTTCCCATTTGGACTTCTGATTTACAGTACCTAATGGCCATGACACTTTTCGAATCTATCATGATTGATTGGGTGGGATAAATGGTAGAAATTGATTTTCATTTGTCTCACCTTTGAATTTTTGGGGGTCTGGTCCATGGCCATCCCACCCAGGGATGATTTCTTGTGGTCATCCCTGGTGGGACAACCATGAATTATGGTCGTCCTAGGGTGGTACGCCCATGGCTACATGGCCCAAAACCTCCAAAAAGTGAGATAAAACTTCCCAAAAGTGGTTTGGAGCCCTAATTAACCCCTAAGGGTTGCTCAATAGGGCCATATGGTATTGATAAGAGTGGTTTCATGGTAATATTATTTGATTTAAATGATTTTAGTGCCTACAATGATGCACATGGATGCTATGCTTATATGATGTTTTGATTATGCTTATATGGATGCAATATATTGATGACATGCACTAGCTAGATGATATATGTATACTGAGATGCTATGATCTAGATGTATAGATGCATTATGATGATGGATGCATATATGGATGCAATGGTGAATGTTAAATGCATGTTTAATTTATTTCAATTGTTTATGTGTTTATTCTATATGATATGAAATGATAGATGATATATGATGTGATGCATTAATTACATAATGATGAACTAATGCAAATGAATATGTATGCTTTAATCACTTAAAAATATAAGGAATGAAACTAATATGTGTTTTAAAAACTAATGGATGACACCAAAGAATGTATTAAAATCATGAATGGAAATGTTAAATATTATCATAAAAAATAATCATTTAAGCATCCATATGTGAGATGAGATGATTGTGAGATGTATGACTTTTCTCTATAAGATTTTGTAAATTAAAAGATATGCACAAAATAGTCAGTGGCCATCTAATTATTATTGTTGATATCCTTATGATTTCTAACCTATTTTATGAACATCCCTTAATAAAAAAAACTTGATAAGGGAAATGTGATTGATTGAGTGATGAGATGACTTGTTGCTATAAGGGATTTTTAAGGTTTTCCATGAGACTCAAACACCCTAGTTGATTAATCAAAAGTTGTATAATGACTATACAGGACTCTTGAAATACAAAATCTTTTGTCATGAAGACTAAGATATTCATTATCTCTGTGTGTGAAAATGAATATATAAGACTACCTCATTTCTAGGTGGGATTCATTCAGCCCATTTTTGTAATGAGGATCACCAAATGTTCATCATGATCCTAATTTTGGATGCAGTTGGACTAGACTACTAGGTAATACAAGAAACCTAAAGCTAGTTAATTTGTAAATTTCTTAGAACTATCCCAATGTCAGGTGGGATTCATTCAACCCATTTCTGTAATGGGAATCACTCAATGGCTTCAAGTACTGGCCATTACAAGGATTCAAGATCTTAACTCCCTTATTTTCTTCAAATTTATTGGGATACTTGCTCATGCTTAGTGATGAAAATAACTATTTATTTTGCATGTTTTTTTTTGAGCAAGAGATTTTTCTTTGAATTTGGAATTTTTCTTATTTTATATAAAAACAAGGGATTTATTTGGGTAGGGGGGAGCTTGTCCTTTTTTCAATGATCAAAACTCTAGACCATGCACATCACAAGATCAACAAGTAAAAACCTTTTGCTTAAGGTAACTAGGACCACTTTTTAGTGTTCATCTTTCTTTTTTCAAATTAGGATTGCTAATGTTTAATTAGTGATGTGATTTTGACATATGCAAGGTACTATCAAAACTAGACCTCATCTCCAAAAACAAAGATAACTTTCCACAAAATTTAAGAATATCACTAGGTATGTCTGAATGAATGGAAAGTCCTAGTATATACCCCATAGCAATAGGAAGGGTTGTGTTGAAAAACAAAATTACTCACAAGGGTGATGGATGATGATGATGAATAGATGCATGATTGGCATACAAATGTGGTGTCATTTGTAAGATTATAAAAAAAAAACCTATCCTAATGCAAATGTAATGGATGAAAATACCTAATGCAATGCAATTAAGTGAATGCATGTGCAAAATAAAAATGCATAATGCAAATGTTTTTGTATTTTGATGTTTTGCAACATTTTTGAATTTTTATTAATTTTTGATTTGTTTTGAATTTTGATGTTTTTTAAATGTTTTTGAATTTTTGACTTTATGTGTGAAACATATTTAGATGAATAATTTTGAGAGGTTCAAGCTCTTCAACACCCTCTAAAAATGTTAGGCGGTAAGTACCAGGTCCTATCTTCTCTGCAATAATAAATGGACCTAACTAGTTGGTCGTAAATTTATCTCGTAGATGCGACGGGTAGGTTTGAGTTATGTTGGTTCTATTTTAACACAAGATCCCCAAATTTAAAGTCTCTTATGTGGAATTTATTATTGTAAGATCATTTTAGTTGATCTTGGTAAACTTAGAGATGCTCAAGAGCATTCACACAACATTCATAAAGAAGCAGTAATTGATCTAGGTGAGCTTGTCATGCAGTGTCATCATCGATGAACTCCTTCAATGTGACACACAATGTTGGAATTTCCAATTCCAAGGGCATGATGACATCAACACCATATACTAGTGAGAATGGGGTTGCCCTAGTGGACATTCTTATACTAGATCTATAATCCCATAAAGTAAGAGGCAACTGAATATGCCAATTTTTGTGGTTTTATTGAACAATTTTCTTTAAGATTGCTACCACTATTTTGTTAGAAGACTCTACTTGACCATTTTATTGCAGATAATATGGAGTTGTAAAATTATGTTGAATATTATCCTTGGATGTTAAAGCCCTTACAATTTTGTTTTTGAATGAATTTCCATTATCAAATATTATTTTGGATGGGATTCCAAAATGATATATTATACTATGGAGTATAAAATCTACAATATGTGCTCCTATCATTGTAGTTAAAGGGACTTCCTCCACCCATTTGGTGAAATAATCAGTGGCCATTATGATAAACATGTTTCAACTTGAATATAGGGGAGATATTTTACCAATGAGATCCAAATCCCACTGAGAAAATGGCCAAGCCATTTGGATGGGGTGTAAGGCATGCAATGGCAGGTGCTTAATATTAGCATAATATTGACATTTTATGTACTTCCTAATATATGTTGTGCAACCCTTCTCCATAGTGGGCCAATAATAAAACATTCAAAGGATGTGCTTCATAATGGCCATGTCACTAAATGGCCACCGCATGCACCATCATGAGCTTATGAAATCACCCAATATGATTCTTGGGGCTTAAGACAATAAAGAAGAATTCCATCATACCTACAACGATATAGTTTGTCTCCTAAAAAGACATATCTCGTCACTTTTTGTTTAAATACTTATTTTGTGGCATGTGAAAATACTTGTGGGATTACACCAAGTTTAAGGAAATCGTGTAATTGTGATAACCAATCTTGATAAGAAAAAACTTCAATTTATTGAATGATGTGTTCCCATTGTAATTTGACTTGTACAAAATCTGATTGGAAACAACCTTATGGATAATAGTGGTACCATTCTCTACAGGACCCTGTGAGAGCAAAGATCCTCAAGGTGCCTTCTTCAAAAATTATCTAGCTCTATAGAACCATTCATTGTTTGGTTCTATCTAAATTATGTAGACTGATTCTTGATTTTCTTGTGCCTCACATCGTATCATGGATAATTATAGCATTTTCACTTGGATTGTAGTGAAGTTAACATATGGATTCTAAGGTATTAAGGATCCCAAAGATACCATTGTGTCTGTAAATTTGTTGGACGTTCGAGGGATTACCTCAATGTCATACCATTCCATTTGGGCTAGATATATGTCCACAAGTTCTTTATATGATTTCAATATGGGACATCTACACTGATAAGCCACCTTAGCTTGATTGACAATGTGCAAGGAGTTACCAAAGATATTTAGCTTTCTAATATTCATGGTGAGCGTTGTTTGGAGACCCAAAATTAGGGCCTCGTATTCAAATTTTTTATTGGTACAATGGAAATTGAGTTTAAATGACAAGGGCATTGGAGCACCTTGTGGCATGAAACAAAAAATCCCTGTGCCTCCCCCTTACTCACATTTTGAACCATTGAAGAACAAAGATATGTCTGCTTGATTATTAGGCTCTTCGGGTTTGGGTGACTCTGATAATGCAAAGACTACATAAATGAGAAGCTCTATGACAAGAGGTCTATGATCCTAAAGATGAGCCTCTACCAATTGATATACTATTACTTGTCCCTTGATATATTTTTGACTAATAAATTCTAGGTTGAATTCTATACATAACATGATCCACTTTATAGTACACATATTATGATACATCTTGCTCATCATGTACTATGAAGGATTTTGTTTTTATATCATATGTCATATGAATAAGCATGTTGTGGCATAGCTTCATCACAAAGACCACTTCTAAGTATAACTTTTCTACATATCCATATCGTATCTCGTATTTGACCAGAGTTTGACTGATATAATATATTGCTTGTTCTTTGTCTTGCATGTTCTTTTGGGATAACATGGTTTCTAATGTAAAGTCTATGGTGAATATATATATAGAAAAAATGGCACATATGGTCTAGGTGGAGCTAATATTGGTGGCAATACCAGGTATTGTTTAATCTCAAAAAAGGATTTTTGATAGTCCTCATACTAGTTGAATGGGACCCCCTTGGGTAGAAGTCAATTCATGGGTCAAAATTTATTTGATAATTCCATCATGAAACACTTGATGGATGCTACTTTGCCCTATAGGCTTATTAGTTCTTTGATTTTTGTGGGGGGATACATTTGTAAAATATCCTTGACCTTTTCTAGGTCAACTTTGATCCCTCATTTAGAAACGATGAATCCCAATAGTTTACCTGAAGTTATGCCAAAGATGCATTTCTTGGGATTCAACCTGACATTGTGCTCTATCAGGCAAATGAAGACTTTTATTAGGACCTCAACATGCTCTTCATGCAACAATGACTTGGCCAGTAATTCATCGATATAATCCTCTAATATCTTATGCATATAGTCATGAAAAATATATGTCATAGCCCATTGATATGTAGCACCAGCATTTTTGAGGCCAAATGGCATAACTTTGTAGCAAAATGTTCTCCATGGAGTTGTGAAAGTAGTTTTGTGTTGGTCTTTAGGTTTAATCCAAATATGATTATAACCAAAAAAACAATCCATGAGTGAAAGCATTTAATGACCTATAGTTGTGTCTACAAGAGCATCTATATTAGGCAACAAAAATGAATCCTTGGGTGTTTCCTTATTGAGGTCCCTAAAATCCATACAAATGTGGATTCTTCCATCAAATTTTACTACAGGTACCATGTTTGATACCCATTCTAGATAGTCAATGGAGATTATGAACTCTACATTCAATATTTTTTTAAGTTCATATTTTACCATCAAGGTGACGGTTAGATGCATCATCCTGAGTTTTTGCTTGACTGGTTTCTTGGTGGGGTCCAACAAAAGTTTATGAGTAACCAATTTTGGATCTAAACCCAACATGTCTATATAAGTCCAGGTAAAGAGATCAGGTCTCTCTTTCAATAGAGGAATAAGGTAGGTGTGCTCCTTAGAAGATAATCTCTCTCCAAACTTAACCTTCCTTGGATTTGTGGGATCTTCATTGATATCCACTTTGAAGGTTTCCTCTATTGACATATGTGACCCCTCCTCAAGCTGGTGAGGCATAGGGATAAAATTGATGTCATATGCTGGGTTCAAATGTTCCATTGAATTAGAATTATCCTTAGTATGATAGACATCATATGCAAATCATGTCATAAAATGAAATGGTTGTAACATTTATTCATTGGGGAATAAATCTTCAGGCTATAAGGGTGAATTGGTACGATCGAAATCAATGGCATTAGGATTTAGGTACAAATGTTTTTAAGGGTTAGATGGACTATGGAGTGGAGTGGTCAAATAAATGGATATCATGTTGATGGAATGAATGAAATATCAAAGACCATGTGAGTGCAACTCACTATCTTCAAATTTCTTCCCTTGCTCTAGATATGGCCTAGGTAGTATGGGTATTATCGGGTCTACTCTAGGAATAGATATGACAATTGGATCTTTGGGAGGAAGCAATTGTCTTAGGTTGGAAGGACAATGAAAAGCCATATAATATATCTCTTCCAAATTTATTTGCCTTCTTTGGGTAAAAGGACCTAGGAATACAACCTGATAAATTGGACCCATGTCCACAAGTTCCCTAAGATGATGCAAATGGTGAGCCCCTAAGTAGGTCATATTTGTTTTATCTTCATATTCCTCATCTTCTGAGAAATATTCACCATCATATTCTTTAGAATTGTTTTTTGGTCCACCTCTCTTAAATATGGATTCTAATTCACCTTCCTCATAAGTGTCTTCTGATTTAGGCTCTACTATTGTGCCAAAACTTTGGGGTTCAATGCCAATATCATTGGCATAATCATAGTTTTTGATAACCCAATCAATTCCTAGAATATAATCTAAACTAGATTCCACAAAAATATTGTCATGATAGACCAGAGTTGGTTCTATGGTGACCATGGTCACCGACCAATTACCCCTTCGAGAATGCAAAGGTTTAGGATGGTATGGGTTCCAATTGACATCCACCCCCATGCTTAGGTTCAGGTGATCTAGAGATATAGCTAAAAGATCATCCTGACCTCCTATGTCATAACCCAATCTGAACTTATAAAACAATAGCTGGTAGTGCGACTGATATGGAGTTCGATTTCATTTTTCAAATAACCCCAAATTGTAACCATGTCAATGGTAAAAATAAAAATAGTGAAGGGTATACTCTAGGTTAGATATATAATGAACATTTACCACAAATGGTTCATCATCATCTTACTCTATGGATGAATGATTTGCAATTTGATCTAAACCTCCATAGATAAAGTTAGTATTATTAGGTGGCATCCCTAGTGGTACCACCATCTCGATAGGAAAGTGATGGGCTTGAGGCCTACCCATATCCTATGCATATTCTATGATTGGCATGAAGGTTACATTCTGCACCAAGTATTTAGCTAACCCAAGGTTGACTGAATAAATTTTCTCCTATGGTGCTGATGACGCTATTGAATACATAAGAAAGGTAGGCTGAGATACCTCCTCAACTATATTTCATGAATTTCCCTCCTCCATGGGACTTGGGATCTCAACAATTGCTATGTTGGGGATTTCCTTAGACTTTTTTCATCCAATACTACTTTTATCTTCTAGTCATTATTTAGCCTAATCGATGTTGTAGGCTTCTCAGAAGTAGTAATTATGTTTGAGGTTGCTCATGGTGCCGATGTTGAAGGATCAACGTACATTACCTTTGACTTACCCACTAAATTCTTGATAGAATATGTCAGTATAATATCCAAATGGGTATATGGTAGGATGAAGTCTCCCAAAAAGTCAACCTGATTGATGTACTTGAATGAATCTTCATCATAAAGGACCACATGTACATGTCCCTCATACACATATTTGATACATTGGTGTAAGATCGAGAGGATGCATTGCATGTTCCTTATGCATGGGTGGCCTAAGAGAATATTATATTGCATTGCACCTTCCAAAACATGGCACATAAATGGGATGGTTTTTAGCCAAACCTAAATAGGAAGGACTATAGTGCCTATTGTCAAGCACAACGTGTCATTGAAAGCTCATAGTATAAAAGTTAAAGGTATGATATGCAACTTAGGAAACCTTAGATATCCTAAGGCCTTCATGGTTATTATGTTGATCAACAATCCTGTATCAATCAACACTCATTTGAATGGAGTGTGGTTTACACATGCAATGATATAGAGCGACGGGTCTACTATAGTAGTGGAAATTGTTGTAATTTCATGATGGTAGAATTGGATCATAGGCTTCAGGAACTATTGCACATACCTCACAAAGTTGGTGAAATATTTTAGATCTTGGGGTTGTACTTCAATAGACCTTAAGATGTCCATTAGAGTCTCCCTATGCCTAGGATATTATTGTATTATCTCATATATTTGTAGACACCTAAAACATGTCATGTTTAGGATAACTACTAACATAGGCACATTCACAGGCCATGTGACTAAACCTTGGAATTTCCAAATATTAAAAGTGGTTCTCACCACTCATCTGGGGTAGTCTTAGCCCATCCAATCTTTGACACTGTAAACTAGAGTGGCTATATCCTAGCTGCTCAAGTTCAGAGTAGCCAAACATCAACCACTACAGACAACAGTGGCTAAATATTAGTTGCTATAGATGACAATGGCTAAGACATAAAAGTGACTTTCCAATAAATCATCCCATTCATGGGTGGAAGTGGTAGTTTGCATGCAATAAATGTGAGTGGGGACAACTTTGCACTCCCCTTCATGACCAGTTTACATGGAAGACTTAAGTCCAAATTTAGACTTTAGTTAAACATATAAAAAAAAAGCTTCTCATGCTAACATCCTCTATGCATGAGGGATTTAGTCCTAGGGTTTTGAACATAGACCTGGGGCTTCACATACTTTAAAAGGTGCAAGCCTAAGATCACCAAGCAATCATGAATTTAATAGAATAGGTTATTGAGGAGATATTTTCAAGACTTATAGAACTTCACTTGGAGATCATTTTTATAGTGAAGCCCTACCATATTGGAGAGCATATCGGAGCATCTTTGAGGAGTGACAAACTGCTAGCAATTTAGGTGTTTTCCATATATAAGATATTTGATACAACAAATAAGAAACAATAACTCTTTCAACAATGACAATGAGCTTATATCCATAGCCTTGGAGTACTATAAATAGATTTACCTTAGCAACCACTATATCAAATAGTGGCCTGTCGGCCTAATCTAGCATTCTTTGTACTAGTTTCTTACATTTTAGCTTGTTACTTTCTTTTCATGTCATTAGCATAGATCCACTTCATTTACTTGTTCTGATAGCACTAGTTTCATTGCATTTGTTTTCATTAAGTGTATTCATTGGTAATGGCCTCATCCAAGGAGGCAATCTCAGACATCTAAGTGTGTGTTGTTGTTTCATTGTTTACAAGGCTACATGTTCATCAAAAAAATCCACAACATACGAAAGTAAGAGGATCCCTCTAGCAATCAGACCTAGAGAAGGAGGCATCTGTAAGGCCTCATACATTTTGGTATGCATCATCGGGAAGCCTGATAAAGTGCACCATGCCTTGAAATGGGACATTTTATGCACTTGCTACCCTCTTTGTGTGTAATATCATGTATCAAACGAAGGGTATCCCTTAGAGGGATTCATATGTAATCGAATATTTGAAATATCAATACAAAATTATTCATTCATTTATTTCTTCACATTCTAGTTATATCTTCTTTTATACCTTTCATTTAAATGTATGTTTAACATTAAAATATTCAACTAAATCGCAAGTAGAGTAGTGGAGATGGTGCACCGCTTTCCAGAGATCACTACAGATGGTGATCACAGTGGGACTCCTACCCAGTTTTGTAGTTAATTTTCATTTTCTGCCACTTTACTAATTTAGGTTTTGTGTGCAGGTTTAGTCGCTCTGATCTACAATGGCCCATAGTCTTAGCTGCTCCTGCTAACAACAACCATAAATAAGCTGCTTTGGTCAACAGTGGCCAGAACTGGAGTGCAGCAAGGGACAAAACCTTTGTTCTTTGAGTTGGATTAAAGGTTGGTACAACTTTTTTGATGCTTTATTGTTTTTTGTCTACTTTTGTTTTCTTAAAAATAGTGAAAATTAAGACATTTCAATTTGGAAAATTGAAAGAATGAAAAAGAAAGAAATTGCATCTTTTGAATCTTAGGGTTTATTTTTAGGTTTCCACTAGGCATTGCTAGGAACAACGGCTTATGCTTGTAAAGTCTGCCATAGAATCTAATGTGCTAGAAACTATGTGTTGGTTTGCTTGGTCTAGGGCCCTTTTGGAGGCCATATTTGCACTAAATAGATTACATCCATTAATCTCATAAGTAGTTATGCATATTTCTAAAAATTGAAACATATTTTGCATTACACATATAAGAAAGAGTCATTGTTGTTGTATGATGCATTTTACTTTATGCAAAAACTTAAAATGAACCCCAAACATGCACACATGTTTTAAACATTGGGGAGTTGGATTTCATCACCAACCCTCAATTCAGTCCAGTGACATTGGTATTCATCTCCTTCCACTGGTTTACCCCCTAGAGCTTCCTAGAAATGGAATTAGGAACTTACTTATAGTGGTACTAAGTTACTTGTGTTCAAACTATCTCCCACTATTGGAATAATTGGTTTAGAGTGGAAGAGCTAGGTGAATCCCCCACTGGGATTTAAGTGGTGTACCCTTATCTCTTTTGATAAAATCATGTTTGGCATGGGTGTTTTTGATTACCCCTATGGATGAGTCTCCTCATTCTAAATACAAAATAAGAGAAAGAAACAAAGAACAAAAAAATATCTAAATATAGCAAATAGTTTAGGACACACTTAAATTGATAATCAAGATAAATATTTTCTTGATATTGTTTGGCTATATTTCATTGCAACACAAAAAGCTAAATCCGTAAACACAATGGTAAAAAAAAAAGTAAACATCCTCGGTCTGATACCGAGGGAGAATATAAAGCAACACATACCCATAGGTGAAGTCGTAGTCACATTGGAGGACCCACTCGTAAGACCATGAGAAGCAGTTATTCGAGTCTTAGGGTGATAACTCAACCCTTGGGGGTTCTCCTCGAGAAACCCCAAATAGAGAGAAACATCGTTGAACTACATCATATAAACACAAAGAGGCCTCATGGCCATCATAATCAAGGATAAATGAGGAGACCTCAAGGGCTTCCTCTAAACACACAAAAACTTCTCAAAGACATGAGGAGGCTTCAAGAGCTTCATCACCACATGGACATAAGAGAGGTTCTAAAACCCAATCTTCACATAGGGATGACAAGGCTTCCACACCTCCATCCTCATGGAGAAAGGGGGTGACCACAAAGAATTTATAGTCAAAAGGACACACGAGTCACAACATTCCAACATTCACATGAGACACTTAGAACAGATTAGCCCAATGAGGGGCATGAAACTAGAGATACATCTAATCATAGACATAAAAAAAATTATATCCTTCACACAAGAGGAAGGATTACAATATAATATGACCTCATTGGAATAAATGGAACCCCATGGGATCAGCCATGGAAAACAAGATAGTTAGATGAGTTGGATCAAATTTATTCAAGGCCACCTCCCAAAACCATAGCCATAGAGAATTTAGCAATTGGAAGTTCATGAACTATGACCTCCAAGCCCACTTCTCAAACTGGGGGTGCCTTAGGGAGACCCAATAGTAAACATATAGAGTCTGATCATAGAGACACTCAACAATACACTGAAAAAGTTACATTAGCTATCAAGAGCAAAGAAATGGTAAAAACCTCTTTGAGTAATCTACGAATCAAAACCACTAGAATAGGATTAGATAACCATGAGTCTTCTATGAAAGTGTAAGTTAACTGCATATGATGGCTAGAGAATATCTTACTGTATCGCTCCAAATTTTTCACACCCTTACCTTCAGGCTATTGGATCCGTGCCCGAAAGGGGGATGTGAAAAGGATGTCACGATACCTCGGACTGAGAGGACTTGTGAAGGTCCCGCATCTCAAGGGAGGTGTATTATTGGTGATTTTTTGACGGATGGTGGGTTCACCAGGAAACATTTAATGGTAGTTTCCACGCCTAGGTTGGGAATGAGTTTTATGTGTTCATTTTATCCTTAAGCATTCATATCCTAGGTTTGGCCAAAATGCATCTAAGCTATTCTATATGCAGATGCAAATTAAATGAATACAAAAAAGTAGAATAGAACTAAAAAACAAAGAAATTACAGAAGATTAAAAGAAGAATACCTGATCCGGATGTCTGATGAAGATTCTGATGTTGAAGCAGTCAGGATCGTCTTTGATTTGACAAGATCATCTGAGATCAGACAATATCGTCTGAGATCTGACGAATTCGTCAGAAGAATTCGTCTGAGATCTAACGAATTCGTCAGAGACCTACAATAAGAGAAATAGGTGCAAAATACAGAAAATACAACAATGATAACAAAGGGAAATAGTATAAAATGACAGCAACAATATTAAACTAAAACTTAACAACAGAAACAGGAATGAATTATGCTAATTAGATAATAATTACGATTTAATCATGCATTTGATCTAGATGGGTGAACTCCAAAATGCAAAATAGTATAAAATACTGAATAAACTAAGCTAATTGCAAAATAAAATAGCGAAAAAAGGGTAGAGAAATGCAAACTTCAGGCACTGATTGCCTCAATGTTGACTACAATCGAAATCGTCTCACATTGGTACAAAATCATCTTTGATTCGACAGGTTCGCCTTCGATCTGAACAGGTTCGTCGGCGACAATGTAAGCTTGCTTCGGCTGAAAAACAGTAATGTACCTACAATAAAATTGTATAGAACTAATGCAAAATAGAAACTTAGGATGTTTTAACATGTATGCAGTCGGGTTACAGGGAATTTCAGCCAGGGGGGTGCTAAGGGGAGGGCTTAGGATTAAATAGGCTTAGGAGGGAGGTTAGGAGGTTGGAGATCATACCTATTTGGGAGATCTCCAACGGGGAAGGGTCTCTAATGGCACAGACACGCTTCTGCCCAGATTAGAGGCCTGTTGGAACATAAGATAATTGTGCAAAATTAGTTTTGCGACAAGATCTTCTGGACGTCCTAGCCTAGACGAAATCGTCAAATTTGGGGCGATATCGTCTGATCGACGACGATATCATCAAACGATCAAAACAACCTCTAAAAATGGCACGAAAAAGGGGGAAACGGATTACCCGACGGTTAACGGGCGGTTTGGGAGGTTAAAATTTGAATTTAAATTATTTACTAGGATGAATGTAATTATTACAATTTCACTGCACCAATTTTAGGGTGCTATATTTTGCCCCCTCTTTAGCGAATTTTTCGAAGAAAATGCGTTAAAGATGAGTTCTTCTCGATCTACGAGAAAGCAAAAATTATTCCCATTTTTAGGCAACGATTCTTGGTCGAATCGTACGACAACTTACTATGGTGCCCCCTCCGTGTTTTTACCCAAATTGAATGTTTGAGGTAAAAAGCGAAAAACCAAATTAATTTTGAATTATTTTTGAATAAAATTAAGAAAAATAGGGTAAAACCCTAATTCATTTTTACCGTTCACTTTACTGGTTTTAGAGCTCTGGAAGCAAAAATGGTGGAGACGACGCACAGATCAACAGAGGTCCGGTGCGGGCTACGGGTAAGAGTCTAGACTTAACTTAGAATGCTTTAATTTGATTTTACATGCTTTTTAGATGAATTTTGATTAAATTTTGAGCATCATAGCCATTTTTGGGCCGTCGACATCGTCGGGACGAAATCGTCCTAATTTTTATGAAATCGTCTCAATTTCGTCGATTTCGTCCAAGGGCGAAATCGACGAAAGGGGGATGATTTCGTCAAATTAAGGACGATTTCGGCTTGCGAAATCGGAGACGATTATGCTCAAATTTGGGACGATATCATCCAATAGTGGAGGATATCATCATTGGATTAAATTGAACTTGTTTTTAACTTGCATTATTGATCACTTGAGTTTGTTATTAATGATTGTTTTTTTTTTTTATTATTGTTGTTTATGTTGTAGAGAGGATTGCTAAAGAGCAAGGAATGGAAATATGGAGGTTTGAGAGATAATTTGTCTACTCTTACATAGGTAGAGTGGGATCAGCTAGCACAGGCCAGCTTACTGCATGTGGCAGAAATGCCACAAGTGTCTACAGACATGGGGCTACTGATAGCCCTAGCAGAGAGATGATATCCGGGTTTTTCCTATTTTTGGCTACCTATAGGGGAGATGACTCCCACTTTGGAGGATGTATAGAGGATTCTAAGAATCCCCATACAAGGACAGTTGATCACTCCTATGGCCAATCATGGCCATGCTATGGGACGGTTGTGTGGTGACCCGAGCTTCACCCTGGAGAAGGGCGGAGTTAACATCGAGGCACTACGTCAGATGCCTGGGGCATCTAGACTGACACAGGTTCTAGCTAGAGTGGTTGGTGGACTTCTACTGTGCCACCAGAGATGGTGTAGGGTGCCATGGATGCTAGCAGATGTGATCTATGATATGCGAGACCATGGCTACAGATTCTATTAGGGCAATTTTGTTCTATGTCAGCTATACAGGATCCTGCATGGGGTCGTGTACAAGGATGGTCGATGTCTGGTGATGACATCACTCCTACAGGTTTGGTGCTGGGAGCACATTGTAGTGTGAAGGCTGGTAGGGCTTCCTCTGATAGGGATTGATGGGGAGAGGCCCTGAGTTTTCTATTGGTGGCTCCAGACAGCGGTGGATCGACCTTCCGATATCTCGAAGACTGCTAGATGACCTAGTCCTAGACCAAATCACCTGGAGGCCATGGCGAGGGCACCCAGGGTGGGCCGAGGATAGACAGGATTTAGCTCGCATCAGGCGATTTTGCTAGCTATGGATGGAGAGGGGAGAGGTGGAGCTCCATTGCTATGACCAAGTTTTGTGATAGTTCGGTCTGTAGTAGGGGATCCCATCTCTTAGGGATTATGAGTTTTCTCAGACTGTCCATGATAACACCATAGTTAGTAGGGCTCCAGACATGTAGAGCTTCTAGAGTCAAGACTCGGATGATGCCCCCATTTAGCCAGTGGATGGGGATGACGCAAGTGTAGCCGATGGCTACGATGCCTAGTATGCAGGCATCCGCCCTCCTCGAATGATGAGGGCTCAGGGTCTGATACACATAGTTGTGCGTTGGATAGGGAGGCGATGCCAGGAAGCTATGGAGGCAGCCAAGGGTCACAACGGGAGAGAGCTGAGGAGGCCACAGGCATAGGAGAGGCTGTGGTAGTGAGAGAGGAGGGCAGAGAGACCCCCTTCTCCACAGAGAGAGAGGCCACCATCGCCCGACAAGGGCAAGGGTGTTGACACAAGAGAGAGTAGCGAGATGGCTACTCTCTAGGTGGAGAATATCCATCTTTAGGCATAGGTGTAGACTCTACAAGATGAGGCTGCATGCCACTGAGCTGAGTCTACATAGCTCAGAGATGAGGTTACATGCCTCAGAGCACTAGGTGGAGGGGCGAGAACTCAGGAGCTAATGCGGTCAGTTGCTCAGACCGCATTCTACTAGGGTACCTATTTCCAGATGGTGCCAGAGGGCCAGAGGGTACAGCTACCGACTACCATTATAGATCCGATCAGGATTGGGTCATCGAGGAGCTCATCCCGATCAATGACTAGGACTCGTAGTACCACACAGGGCCACCTTTTCCTCTATAGGGTGGGGGAGGAGATGAGGCTAAGAGCTCAAGGGGCTCTCGAGACACTGCTCGAAGGACATTTGATTGAGGGGATTGAGTATGCGAAGATATATATTGTGGCATACCGATCCAAGTTTTGATATGATGTACATATATTTGTGATATATATATGAGATGAGGTATTTTTGATCATATGACTTGTGGCTTATATTTTTATGATGCTTTTATGTTTGATTGATGATTGGATTGAGGATTTATGAAATTATGTCATTTTGAAAATTTATAATTTTGATGTCATGCTGTAATATTTTAAATGAAATAATCTAATGTAAAAAATTGGTTGTTTGTGATGTAATGTGATAAAAGATTAAAAAAAGGGACTTCTAACAATAATTTCAAAGGACATTGTCACTAGTATAGACCATTTCATGGAGTCGCTGCTCACTCATTCGTCAAGCTAATACCAGTATAGAAATATTGTTAAAAGTAAAAGAATGCTTAAGAGACTGTCTTAAGACTTTGGTGCAATGGTGCAAATGATGATGATGATGGTTTTTTTTCAGATTTTCATAAAAATAGTATGCATGAGATGATGTTAAAATGATGTTTGCTAGGCATAAATTCCTAAGTGTGATAAAATTTTTGGATAATTCCTTAGGAATTATACCATCATTGAAAAATTAAAAGTTGACATAATGACATGAAATAATGATAATGTGCATTCTTTTGAAAAGCAAAATTTGTGTAATAAAATGATTTAAGTCATGTTTTTCATGATTTTTAAATAAATGGGGAATAAAAATTGTTACGATGGTTTGCGCTAGGCATAGAATATGTAGGTATAGACTTATACCATCATCGCGAAAATCCAAAGAAAAGATAGTTTTATTGCATGGTTGATTTTTGATAAACGGAAAATATGAAAATGAGGACTTGCGCTAGGCATAAAATTCCACTTTTGGTTTTGGAACTATACCATCGTCGCGAAAGTCAACCAGATATATATGTTTTGATTGTATAGTTTTGAAAGGAATTTTGATTTTTCTATTATATAGTTGTCTTTATGCTAAACAACTGTACTTGAAATAAGAAAATAAATTATTCCAAACAAGTTTGCAAAAAATATTTCAAATTATTTTGAAGACAAAAGTTAGATTTATAAGGAATCCCATGTGCATATGTGAATTCATTTCCAATCTTGATTTATCATAATGATACACAAAATCTCTCAAATATAAATGTGTGTGCAATTGCATTGTTCATTTACCAGTTTTGAGCAAGATACTATGATACAAGTGATTTGAAGAAACCAGATAAGTGTTCATTAACCATGATGTAGATGCATATGACCATACTAGACTACTATGTAGGTCGGATTATCAAGAGCTAGCTAATCCATAAGAAGATATAGGTCTATAAAAAAGAAGGTCTCTAATGTGATAGACATATCGCCACGCTAGGAGTTACCCAAGGCCAAGCAGGTTGGGCACAAACCACCTGTTATGGGGCTTGCCTCACAGTTTTCGAATAATTGAGAATTCCAGGGATTCAAGCTCATCAACCCTTCTTTTCTTTTCAAAGGGTAGGGAAAGGGATTTTTATTGCTTTTGCTTTTGCTTTCTTTTGCTTTTCTTTTGCTTTTCTTTTATTTTTATTTTGCTTTTCTTTTTTTGAATTTTTGCTTGATTTTTGAGATAATGCTTGAAATATTGCTGTAATGATATAAAATAACATTTTTTTGCTTTTTTTTTTTTTCATGAACTTTGTTTTTTCTTTTTGTTCTATGCTAGGGATACTTGCTTAGATTAGCTATAGAGCAAGGGATTTTTATTCTGGGTAGGGGTGAGCTTGTCCTTTTGCCAATTCTCAAATATTCTAGACCATGTGCATGATAGGATAGCAGGGGAAACTTTTCGCTCAAGAAATCACTTCTACTATGTAGCAAAACATGGAAATTACAAATATAATCATTTTATTGTGAAAAGATGTGCTTGGTTTAAATAAATAACAAGATCAATTCTCTGTGCTCAAAATTTATTTAGTTGAATTTTGTGGACTTTGATATAAGAGAGATTAGTAATCATGCCAGATAAAATCAAGATATTTATTTTTGTTTATTTTTTTGAGTGTGCACGTGAGAGATTCCAAATAAATGCTAATTTATCCAAAATAATTTGAAACATATAACTGCAATAATTGTAAGAAAATATATATAAATGATTTTTGAGAAGTTTTGAGAATGTTGACTCTCTCTTTCTTCTTTATATTGTTTTGGTTTCGAAAGAGTCAAGAATATTGCTGTTTTTATTTTTATCATTTTTGAAAGAATTAACAAGTGCCATAACAAATAGTTTTGAAGATTTTGATGATTATGAATGTTTTTGGTGTTTTTGAATTTATAAATTGAAAAAAAAACAAGATAGTGATTTTGAACAAATATATACATGGATGAAGTGACCAAATTTATACATAGTAACGTTTAAGATGCAAAATATTCATGGGTTCTTTAAATTCTTTACCATCTAAGGTAGATAATTTGTATGCTCCCGATTCAAATTTAGCAGTAATAATGTATGGTCCAAGCCAGTTGGGCTCAAATTTACCTTTAAGGTCCTTAGTTGCATTAGTATTTTTTTGAATATTTTGAGGATTTTGATTTTTTTGTATTTTGATTTTAATTTATGAATTGAAATTGGTGGTATATACAAGATGATCTATATACACTATACAAGGTTATTTGAGTATAACATGTCTAATTTTGCTTCAAAATCAAAGGAGGTTTTGAAGGATAATTTGGTTGAGGTGAAGGTAAGGACAAAAGATGATAAATAAAAGGTAGTGATAACAAAAGCTTTGTTATAATGTAGAATAATGTAGAAAAATATTTGACTTTTATATGTGTAAAATTGATCATGTTACAAAATAAAATGTAAGAAGGATAAGAAAGTTCTTCATTCTTATCACTATATTCCCAATCTTGATAAGATAGAGAAAGTATAGGTGAAAGATATGCATGGATGTTATTTGATAAACAAGAATGATCATATATGGATGAAGAAAAGTGATGGATAGAAGATAATTGTGATAATAGAGAATGTATAGAACTTGATGTTTCAATCGTTGAATATTCTTCAAATGGTGTTGGGTCACCCTGTATGGTAACAATTTTATTTGCAAGTTCAAACTTCAAACATTGGTGAAGAGTGGAAGGGAAAACCCTCATTGTATGCATCCAAGGACTTCTAAGAAGTAGGTTGTAAGGTGAAGGGAAATATGCTACATAAAACAAAGTATCCAGAATATTGGGTCCAATATTAAGGGGAAAAATTATAGTACCTTGAGCTTCTTGAATTTTATTGTTAAAAGATTTTATAATAACATTTGATTCATTACTATCTGCTTCCTTTAATTTAAGTTTTTGGAATAATTGATGAGTGCATAAATTAAGAGAGACACCATTATCTACCATGATAGTTTTAACAAGTATTTCTTTATTAGATCTTGTAATGTAAATATAATAGTCTCCTTGTGGAGTAGAGGAAGGAATCTCCTCATCATAGAATGAAATATGGTTAACCTCAAGAGGGTTTACACCATTAATTATGTTCTTAGAGAAAATATGATGAGGAACAAATTGTTGGCTAGGTATTTTGAACAAAATTTCCTTGTGATAAATTTGTAATACTTCTAAAAGGGATATCTTTGCTTCAGGATGAATCACTTGTTGTTGGCTATCAAAGTGGATTTCAGATTGAGATTTTGATTCTAAATATGAGCTTTCTATGCTTACATTCCATTTTGGATCATTCTCTAGAGCCAAAGATAGTTTTGAAGGTTGGTCAAATGAGGAATCCATATCTTGAATATCAGATTGATTTGATTGAACTTGGGATTGCTCATTTATAGTTTTTGTTACAATATTAATAAAATCATCATGATGGGACACATTAACATGCAATATTTGATTGGTTTCTTGTTGTTGATAATTGAATAGGGGTTCTTGGGAGATCTCCATGTCTTGATTGATTATTGGTATTTATTGTGTATGGGTTTGATTGTTTACTGAAGATTTATAATCAGTTGTAGATTGTAATTCCTTTATATTAAAAAGACCATCATCAATCAAATCTTGAATTGAACATCTTAAATCTTTACAATTTTTTGTCATATGTCCATCTACTCTATGATATTCACAATGTAGCTCAAGTTTAAACCAATCTGTTGTGGTATCAGGTTGTCTTATGGAAGGAAGTTCAATCTTATTTGTATCAAGTAAATGCTTGAGAATTATATCCACTGGTTTATTGAGCTTTGTAAATGTATGTGATGAAGGTTTTTGAGAGGTTTTTGATATGTGCCTTAGGACTTTTGTCATAAAAGGACCTAATGGTTTCTCACCTCTACTTTCTTTATTATGGGTAGAATGATGACAAGAAGATTGTGAAGTATGAGGTGAGTGCATGGTAGAATTGGAAGAATAAGTATTTTCTTGTTGAAATGGATGTGTTGTATTGAGAGAAGAATATTGAAATGGTGGAGGAGGATTGTATGTGGATCGATAGACATAATATGGATATATGGGAGAATAGATAATATCGTTATGAAGAGGATTGGCAAAGGGATTGTTTTGTTGGGTTATGGATGAAAAATAAGAAGAGTGATGGAGGTGATGTTGAATAGGGATGAGGTTGGTCATAATCAACAAATGTATTTGGTTGAATTCTTCCAACATTACTGATGGGCTCATATGGATTTGAGTAAAAACCCATGGTTTCTTTAGTACTTCTAAAAGTAATATTTAATATTTACTATTTAGAATTGAATCTAAAACATACAAACTTGAAATGATGATTTTGCTACTTTTTGTTTTTGTATACAATATATATATATATATATATATATATATATATATATATATATATATATATATATTTGTTTTTTTTTTTTTTTTGAATAAAAAATATGCCTATGTTATTCACGTCGGGTTCACCAAAATGTATCACTCCAAATTTTTCACACCCTTACCTTCAGGCTATAGGATCCGTGCCCGAAAGGGGGATGTGAAAAGGATGTCGTGGTACCTCGGACTGAGAGGACTTGTGAAGGTCTTGCCTCTCAAGGGAGGTGTATTATTGGTGATTTTTCTACGGATGGTGGGTTCACCAGGAAACATATAATGGCAGTTTCCATGCCTAGGTTGGAAATGAGTTTTATGTGTTTGTTTTATCCTTAAGCATTCATATCCTAGGTTTGGCCAAAATGCGTCTAAGCTATTCTATATGCAGATGCAAATTAAATGAATACATAAAAGTAGAATAGAACTAAAAAATAGAGAAATTACAGAAGATTAAAAGAAGAATACCTGATCCGGATGTCTGATGAAGATTCTGATGTTGAAGCAGTCAGGATCGCCTCTGATTTGATAGGATCGTTTGAGATCAGACAAGATCGTCTGAGATCTGATGAATTCATCAGAAAAATTTGTCAAAGACCTACAATCAGAGAAATAGGTGCAAAATACAGAAAATACAACAATGATAACAAAGGGAAATAGTATAAAATGACAACAACAATATTAAACTAAAACTTAACAACAAAAATAGGAATGAATTATGCTAATTAGATAATAATTATGATTTAATCATGCATTTGATCTAGATGGGTGAACTCCAAAATGCAAAATAGTATAAAATACTGAATAAACTAAGCTAATTGTAGAATAAAATAGCAAAAAAAAGGTAGAGAAATGCAAACTTTAGGCACTGATTGCCTCAATGTTGACTACAGTAGAAATCGTCTTGCATTGGTACGAAATCATCTCTGATTCGACAGGTTCACCTTTGATCTGAACAGGTTCGTCGGTGATGATGTAAGCTTGCTTCGACTGAAAAATAGTAATG
Source organism: Wollemia nobilis (assembly GCA_028583015.1). Lineage (NCBI taxonomy): Eukaryota > Viridiplantae > Streptophyta > Pinopsida > Araucariales > Araucariaceae > Wollemia > Wollemia nobilis. The sequence continues at coordinate 6,233,069 of JAQPPZ010003199.1, forward strand.
TACCTACAACAAAATTGTATAGAACTAATGCAAAATAGAAACTTAGGATGTTTTAACATGTATGCAGTCGGGTTACAGGGAATTTTAGCTAGGGGGGTGCTAATGGGAGGGCTTAGGATTAAATAGGCTTAGGAGGGAGGTTAGGAGGTTAGAGATCATCCCTATTTGGGAAATCTCCAATGAGGAAAGGTCTCTAACAGCGCAGACATGCTTCTACCCGGATTAGAGGCCCTTTGGAACAGAAACTAATTGTGCAAAATCAATTTTGTGACAAGATCATCTGGACGTCCTAGCCTAGAAAAAATCGTCAGATCTGGGGTGATATCGTCTGATCGGTGACGATATCATCAAACGGTCAAAAAAATCTCTAAAAATGGCACGAAAAAGGGGGAAATGGATTATCTGGTGGTTAACGGGCGGTTTGGGAGGTTAAAATTTGAATTTAAATTATTTACTAGGATGAATGTAATTATTACAATTTCACTGCGCCAATTTTAGGGTGCTACACTTACACAAAGAGCAAGAGCTTTTGGAATCTCTCGAACATGACAATAAAATAGAAAGCCTTTTGCACCAACATGAGTAATGTTTAAGAGAGCAAGCTGAGCAACTAGCTCGTATCAACCAACAAGAAAATGGAAATGATCATCAAAGAGATAAATGCGCTGACTCACCAAGATAGGGGTGACTATACAAGAAGGAAACCCACAATAAAACCACCCTCCAAATCATGAATGAAATCCAACTGGTGGAGAAAGGGTAAACCTGATAGAGCAAGATCAGACACATCTGAAATCCCCTCGTAGGGGGGAAGAAAATAGAACATATCAAGTGGATAGAAGGATACCTCCACCACCACGATGAGGGAGTCTACGAGAGGAGGAACTCCTCACCTCAAAGTAATTCTAAGCACTCATTGAAAATATGAAGTCCTTTGAAAAACAAGAGACAGATGGGAACCAACCAACGTTGAGAAAAATACACAATCAACCATTATGTCCATCAGTCCCTAGCCCCACATACCCTAAGAATTTTGAGATGCATAGGTTGGAAAGTTTTAAGAGTGAAGAGGATGCACAAGAGCATGTTACAAATTTCATCGATTCATTTTTCATCTTGAAGACAATGATGCTTTTATGCTAAGGACATTCATTATGATATTTTCAGGCACTGCCACTCAATGGTTCAACCAACTGATCAAGCATAAAATATCTAATTTTGAACAACTAGTGAATGCTTTCCTGAAGAATTTCTCTTTTGATGCTAATAGGAAAGTGAACCTTTTAGACCTAGTCAATTTGAAATATTATGATGATGAGCCAATAATGGATTATGGGAATAGATGGAGAAAATTCATGGCAAAGTTATCATTCTTCATCCCCATAGAAGAGATTATCTGCATGTTCACCAAGAGTTATTCTAAACATATTTTACTCTTGCCATTACTTCAAAAATACCCCTCATTTGATTAGGCCTTGGCATAGGCAAAACTCATTGAGGACATAAAATTAGATGACGGAACCATCAAACTTTGAACCAATAAGGAGTGGAACAAAAATGATAAAAATTACAAATACAAGTAGAAGTATGCAAAACCTACTCTAGTTAATCAAGTGGTATTAGCTACATCTAAGGATGGGGATATGTAGAAATCCTAAAATTATCAAGCACAACCCCCACCAACTGATTATGATCAAAAGAACAATCAAGAGAAAAATAGAGAACACAAACCCCATCGCTATTTTGCACCATTAACAAAATTAATGAAATCAATCTTTAACCAATTGAGAAAGGTACAAAATATAAAGTTCCCTAATATACCTCTTATAGATCCCAACCATCCTTAGCCAAAAGGATATAAGGAAGATCAATTTTACCCTTATCATAGGATACCGGGGCATCACATTGAGGTTTGTGTTGGTTTCAAGCACCAGGTGAGAAATATGATTGAGGTGGGAGCACTTAAATTTGACAACCCACTAGCTCATAAAAATAGAGATATGGGCATATAAAAAATCCCTTTGCCAAACCATGAGGTCCCTAGAGGGCAAGGTGAACAAGTCAATCAGGTACGAATTGATATGCCTACCCATGGGTGCATTAGGATGGTTGAAATTGACAATATAAGAGAAGACGATATGATCAACCACAACCTCGTGCAGCTCCCATTAATGTCCCCACTACACCTAGGTAGAGACAAGGGAAAAACAACCTTCCAGGTCCACCAACCCGACCTGTGGTGACTATTTAGAGTAGACTTGAGAAAAACTTAAAAATTATTCTGACCAAGCTATCCATCTATGATATCATACAATAGTTCCTAAAGCATATGGAGACCTTGATGGAGATTTTAAGGTCGATTTAGCTCCAACCACAATATTGTAGGCAACAAATCCACCTCCCAGAAGAAGAAGTGAATTGCTCAATTTTGACAGTTTTGTGACAATTTGCTCAAGTTTTGTAAACCATATAGTGGGGAGCAAATCATACAGTCAAGGGTAAAATCATACATTTGGATTGGAAAATCATACAGGGCACTAGAAAATCATACAGGGTACACTGGAATTCATTCAAATACAAAGGAAATGTAATTTCAAGATGAAATGATGCATGGATTTGCAAAATAATGTGTTAAACTTAGTAAAAATGCCAAAATAATGTATTCAGTTGTACATGTGAAGTTGTGAATAATGTATTGTCATAGGAACCACTTTGGAATGGCTTGGAAATCATTATATAAGGCCCAATTTTCAATTTTATAGGTTTGGCTACTAGTTTATTGGTTACTGGTTGCTATAATAGAGAGTTAAGTACTTATAGTTGTAATTCTTGAGTTATTGCAATTACATTGAGATAGTTTTCCACATTGTAATCAAATATTTAAATATTAATGAGCATAAGTACGTTTTGGATGACTATGTATGATCCTGATAATGATGGATAATGAGTTGTGGATTGATATTGTGTAATTGTGTTTTCTATCTTACTGTTATATGTTAGTTTTATGCATTGTTGCAACTTGTTTAGGAATATTGGCACTGGTGAATCATGGATAATTATTCAAGAGCATGAGGTAATTTATAAAGATGTACTCAAGAGAATTGTATGATTTTTGAGCGTAAACAAGCGTATGGAATCTCTCACCAGTCTAGCTAGGATGTTTTTCCTATGAAGAAGATTGCATTGTTTGGGCTATTAAACCATTACAAAAAATCCTAGAGAGATATTGGAGCAGTAAATAATATCAAATAATGCCATGCTGTACCATTATTTCATACATATCATACATCAACTTCCGTACAAATTGTACAAAGCACTTTTTCTTGATTTGGTAAATCAGGTGATTGATAGAAACTTACCCAATTTGGCAGTTTTGGGGAATCGACTTGATTGATTACAAAACTGTGTACGACAACCTCCAAAAGAAAATGTTAGTTTTTTTAGTACAATATCGCACCATATTGACACTATAATATTTGTGATCATACAGTGTAGGTAATAAAGGGCCATACAAGGAGATCACAGTTTGTACAAGGGTAGTTTGAGTGAGCATGCGATCGTATGATTTGGTAAGTGAGTTGGTTTTAGCCTACTAATAATTATGACCTCTAGAAAACACTTCCCTACTAGTAATACTCCACCACTATGCTACGTTTGATGCCATTGCCTTATCGAATCTGGAATTTTTGTTAAAAATGGGTCAAATTTGGACAAAGTTGAATACTAATACTAGAGGTGTTTTTTTTTATGATGGACACTAGTAAACAAAGTCGTGGGAGACAAGAACCATGAGATAAAATTACAGTAATAAGGAGCATGAGAATTGCTCAAAGAGGAAACACAAGTAACTCATATCAGAGTATGCATGAACCAAAGATAGAGCAAGTTTGGACATCCAAAGAAGGAGACTTTGAGGCATTGTTGGTTGAAATAGAAGATGAGGATATAGAACCACCAAGCATAGAGGAGAAGGTTGACAAAGAAAAAGTGAAATATGACAGAGAGTGGATGGTAAGGCCTGAGGAAGAGACAGAAGGGTTGCAAGTGGATGTGGAGGATGGGAGTCAAGAACCATATCAACAGGATGTGAGGACTCAGGAGAACAGACCAAGACCATATCCATCACACCAACGAAGGAGGTTGCAAAGTGAATATGCACAAGAATTTTGTCTCTAAGTGGTGGGACAAAACAAGATACCTCGAATTGAAACTTTTGAAAACAATGAGAGTAGGACACCTCCAAGGAGAAATCCGATAGATATTCCATGAGATACCTCAAGTGAGAGTGACAAATTACCTAAAATAGCTAATAGAGCAGCCAAAAAAATATGTCCACCATTCTTAGGTGAGGGTAACGGAGACCCCACGTGACATATAGGGACTTGCATAACCATTTGGAGAGTAATGGTGTAGGTAGACCAGAGGATTGGTTAATCCTATTTCCTGCTACCTTATAAGGATTGGCAATATATTGGTACCTGAAGAGAGAAAATAATGTTGAATTTCAGATTTGGAATCAGATAAAAGAGAAGTTCATTGAAGAATTTTGACCTTTAAAATATGATGGAGACATTGTTACCGATATTTGTGTGACAAAATAAAAAGCTGATGAGGATGTGAAATCCTACAAACATCGATTGAAGTAATTAGTTGATAAGATGCAGATACCATTAGTAGATGTTCTAGTAAAACGATGGTTTGTAGATGGGTTACTACCAAAATATAAGAAAAAGATGAATGCAGTACCATTTGAAACATATGAGGAAGCATTTAAACATGCAAAGAACTTCGAGAGTGAATAAAAATAGATGTATACGGGAATATTATCTCATACCAAGTTGAGGGATTCAGATAGTGAAGAAGATGACACTATATAGAGGACGGTAGCATCATTCCATAAATAATTTGATAAGATGGTAAAAGAACAAAATATCAAACCAGATAGGAATGAGCTGGGGTGCATAGAATGCAAAGCAGAGGGACATACAAATATGAAATGTTCAAAGAATGACTATTACCATATTTGTAACATGATGGACCATGAGATAACAATATGTCCCTATAATGCAAGGGTACACCCATAGGTATTGTCAATCCAGGGGCAGAAAGATAAACCAAAGGCCCAAGGAGGTGGGCAACAAGTGGCTATTACAGAAATAGCATACGAGGTGGGAGACAAAACAAAGGTAATCAACAAGGAGGACAAAGTCACTTACAATATGACTCGGAAGGTAGACCGGTCATACAATGTTGCAATTTCCAAGAGTGGGGGCATTTTGCAAAAAATTATCCTGCACCTCCGATGCAAGGGACACCGCAAACAAGCATTACACACATGTGTAGATGGTGTGGTCTGGGGAACCATAAAGAAGAGAATTATCCAAAGTAGGTTATTTTAAGTAACCCATAGAATGTTAGTTATTTGGACATCAAATTTCCTCAAGTTAAGGAGGAAACTCAAGAAATTTTACCCATGACAAGGAATCAGGCTAAAAAGGATAAATATCCAGAGCTAGAAAAATAAAAGCAACACTGACAAGCAACAAATAAAATATTGCAAGAAGAAGCTAAGAAAACTAAAACAATAGAATTGAGAATAGGAAAGGAATTGAGAAAACCATCAGATCAGGAGACAGTTGTGCAAAATATGGCAGCACAAGTTCTGGATACCATAGTGGAACTTAAAGTATCTGACTTGATAGAATCTATCCCAGAATTGCATAAGGAAATTGTGGAAGAATTACAACCATAGAAGGTGATGGAGGTATAGAGCCAACCAATCTAGGAAGAAAAGCGCAAAGATCAATTTATGAATCCTATGATATTGATGATTTATGTGGGAAAGAAACCTATACTACTGCATATGGATATCTTAGGACATAAATTGACACAAGTTATTATGGATGGAGGATCCAACATCAATGTGTTACCTAAGATAACTTGGCTAGAACTAGGCGATCTATTGCTATGGGAACCAAGCTTTCTATTATATGGAATTGACCAGAATGGTATTGACATAAAGGGAGTATTAACAACACAACAAGTAATGATAGTTGAACAAGAATTTGTCTTGGATTTTGTTGTGATTACAATGCAAAAACCTGCATATGATGCTCTACTAGGGAGAGGCTGGTTACGAGTAGCCAAAGTTAATCATAATTGGGGAAATAATAAGATCACTTTTAAGAAAGGACAACATAAATACATGATTAATATAGCTAATAAAAGAGTTAGTGAAGATGTAGCTACAATCGATGAATATGAAAACTTCGTAGGGGATGAGTTGGACATTTTGAGTTCCTAAGCTAAGAGTTGCCATTGATGTCAAAAGGATCTATGTAAGCTAAAACTATGTTTGTGTAGAAGAAAATATTTTGATCAAAGGTTCAAGAAGGGATGCATGGCATTTGGTTTTAAAAGGAGCTTCAAGGGAAGCTTAGAAAAAGGTTTTTATTTAAAACCATGGATGGTAGATTTGAAATGGATTTTTCTTAAAACCCAAGTTGGCTTTTCATTTCTTCGAAAAATGTGCCCCGGTGATGAAGAAATTTAACTTCAAAGATTTTATTTAAAACCATGAATGGCAGATTTGAAATGGTTTTTTCATAAAACCCAAGTTGGATTTTTGTTTCATCAAAAAAGGTGCCCCGGTGATGGAGATATTTAATTTTAAAGATTTAGTTTAAATTTTAATTTTAAAATTAAATTAAAAGAATATTCATCGACGTCATAAAGGAAGGTTCAAAAGTGTCGATGTTTCCAAGCTAAGGGAAGGCATATATATATGCCATTAAATTTTTTGAAATAAATCATCCTTGCTCGATTGAGATTTACGATTTGCTTTTGCAGAGGAAGAGCTTGTGTTATTTTCATTTTATGAAGTAGCGAATATTGAAAGTGAACCATGTCCATTTTCCAAAGCATGTTGGGTAGTGTGGCCTAGTAGTAGCTTGGTTTGTGCAAAGGCGTTGGTGGAAGGAAGATTAAGTGTTTGATTCCTGCAAGCATAATTTTGGCTTTGTTGAGGTGCTCAAGGCACATTTATTTTTTTCTTGGTGGAAGGAGTGAAGAACAAGAAGTGAGTGGTACTTCTTTCTTCACATGGTACTTATTTCTTCACAACGAGCTTGTAGATCATATTGTAGCTTGGCCACGGCTAGGGCATTCACGTTGGACAGGATGGGGGTTTGATTCTCCTCGAGGTAGGTATTGAAGTTTTTATTAATTTTGTTATTGCCTAAGGTGGAGTGATAAGGGGTAAAGGTGATTTGATAGTTGATGTATTGAAAAACCGTAGGAATAAGGTTATAGTGGTTGTTTTATTTGTGGAGTTAATTTTTTTTAATTGTGATTTTTGAAATGATTAGGAGTAATAAGGGATATTGATAAAATTATTTTAGTGAAAGTTATTTTTGAAGTAAGGGATTTCTTTAAAAATAACTTTGGTGGATGTTAAAATAAAGTAGGAGTAATAAGGTGTTATTTGGACATTATTTTATTGTTGTGTTATTACTCAAGATCTCGAACCCTTGTTGAGATTAAAAAAAAAGGTTGAGTGTGGCAGATTTAGAGCACAACTCATAAGGAATCAAAAAGGTATGAGTAACATTCTCCGTTGATTTTATTTGGATGGTTGATTTCTAAAATATCATTGGAGTTAAAAAGGATTGATTGTGGTTTCTTATTCAAAAATGGTTGGTTTAATGCTTCAATGTTTTCTGATTTGAAAGTTGTGATTAAAATTTTGTTTAATAAGCATTGTTGTTGGAGTGAAGTTGTGCAAAGAACTTGAAGTTGAGCTGAAAAGAACATGAGTATCATTGTTATGAAGAGTTGTTGTTGAGTATTGTTGAAGAAATTTTGAGTTGGTTGATTCATGCTTGGACTAGGGTTTGTGAGAAATAGTTGTTCCTTGTGGTGATTGGTTGAGTAGAGTTGTTTGAGCCTAGTCAAGTGATTGTGTGAAGTGGTTGTTCAGGTTCCATAAAACAAACTATTCTATATTCTAATTTGAGTTGATTTGAGAAAGAAATTAGATTTTAGTATAGAACATATTGAGTCTCTAACAATTCTCTTTATGCTTCTATGATATTGATGAGTTGATATTGATTTGAGTTGAGATTGGGATTTGAGTATAGAACATATTAAGTCTCTAACAATTCTCTTTATGCTTCTATGAGATTGCTGAGTTGAGATTGATTTGAGTTGAGATTGGGATTTGAGTATAGAACATATTGAGTCTCTAACAATTTTCTTTATGCTTCTATGATATTGAGTTGAGATTTTGTTGAGCTGATTTGAGGTAAGTATTTGAGAAGGCTTGTGGACTTATTTTGAGTAAGCTTTTATGAAGGCTTGCTATGCAGATTTGAGAAAGTCCTAGAGAAGACTTATTGAGCAGATTTGGACAAGTTTTGAGTGAGATTATTGAGAAAATTTGGACAAGTTCTGAGTGAGCTTGTTGTGTAGATTTGATCAAGTCCTAGACAGGACTTATTGAGCAGATTTGGACAAGTTCGAAGTGAGATTTTTGAGTAGATTTGGATAAGTTCTGAGTGAGCTTGTTGTGCAGATTTGAGCAAGTCCTAGAGAGGACTTGTTGAGTAGATTTGAGTAGGTTTTGAGTGAGCCTATTGAGCATATTTGAGCAGGTTCTGAGTGAGCCTATTAAGCTTGTTGAGCATATTTTACTAGGTTATGAGTGATCTCGTTGAGTAGATTTGAGCAGGTTCTAAGTGAGCCTATTGAGAATATTTGAGAAAGTTTTGAGTGAGCCTATTGATCATATTTGAGCAGGTTCTGAGTGAGCCTATTGAGCATATTTGAAGAGGTTATGAGTGAACCTATTGATAGAGCTTTGGAGGTGACAGAGTATAGAGGACAGAGTCTCAGTGGATAGAGATCTAGTAGCCAAGACAATTGAAGACAAATCTAAGTGAGGAGTCTTCAAGTGGAGAGAGATCCACAAGTCATTGCAATAGAGATACAGAGTCTTCTAGAAGATCACTAGCCATAGTAGAAGGGGAAAGAGTTATCTTGTGGAATATATCCATGAACTTAAGATTTAGGGGATCAACATCTCCTTTGAATAGAGGTCCATAAACATTGTAATTGGTAAGGATTCCCAAGAGATTGATTGAGAAATTTTTAGCAAAATATTTTCTCCATGGAGTAGCCCACATTGGGTGAACCACGTAAATTGTTGTGTCACTTTTGTGGATGGTGTTTTGTGCATTGCTTTGATTATTGCTATTGATACTGCTATCTATACACTACATAATATTGAATTGAAAATAAAAGTAAAAAGTTGTCTTATACTGTTCACCCCCCTCTTAGTATAAGCTTGTGTTATTCAATTGGTATCATAATGGGTTCCTTTATAAGAGTTTGATAGCTTGAAGGAAAAGCGGTCTAAGAACACAATGGATCACAAAGATCAAAATGATGGGTCATTCAATAATACAGTACCAGTATTTTATGGAAGTGACTTCTTGTATTAGTGTATGCTGATGAGATTTTACCTGATGGCACTTGGAAATGAAGTTTGGAATGCAGTGGAACTTAGATATGATTCAATAGTTGTAGCACCCTAAAATTGGCGCAATAAAACCTTAATAATTACAATTACTCTAGTAAATATTCAAATTCAAATTTTAACCTCCAAAATCGCTCCTAAACAGCCGTTTAATCTGTTTCCTCATTTTCCACACCATTTTTAGAGTTTTTTTTTATCGTTTGATGATATCGTCTTCGATCAGATGATATCGCCTCAGATCGGACGATTTCGTCTGGGCTAGGACGTCTAGACGATCTTGTCCCAAAACTGATTTTTCATAATTAGTCTCTGTTCCAATGGCGTCTCTAATCCGGGCAGAAGTATGTCTATGCCATTAGAGACCCTCCTCGTTGGAGATCTCCCAAATATGGATGATCTCCAACCTCCTAACCTCCCTCCTAAGTGTATTTAATCCTAGTCCCTCCCCTTAGCACCCCCCTGGCTGAAATTCCTTGTAACTCGAATTCTACACACACTAGACATCCTAAATTACTATTTGCACTTGTTCTATCCAAATTTTTTTGTAGGTACCTTAGTATTTTTTAGTCGGAGCAAGCTTACATCGTCGTAGATGATCCTGTTCAGATCAGAGGTGATCTTGTCGAATCAGAGATGATTTCAACTGCAATCATCATTAGGGGCAATCAGTGCCCAGAGTTTGCATTTTTTCATCCTTTTTCTACTGTATTATTCTGCATTTAGTTAATTCTATAGTTATTCTTTATTATTCTGCATCTTGGAGTTCACCCATCTAGATCAAATGCATAATTAAGTTATAATTGTCATTAAATTAGTATAATGCATTCATGTTTCTATTTATAATTCTCAGTTTGATATTGTTATTGTCATTTTACATTGTTTTCCTCTGTTATCATAGTTGCATTCTCTGTATTTTGCATCTATTTTTCTGATTGTAGGTCTCTGATGAATTCGTCTGACGAATTTGTCAGATCTCAGATGATCCTGTCAGATAGGAGATGATCCTGTTGAATTCCAGATGATCTTGACTGCTTCAAAAATTAGAACCTTCATCAAACATCCGGATCAGGTATGGCTCTACAATTTAGCCTTTTCTCTCTGTTTTTTGTCTAATTTTGTTCTTCTGTATTCATTTAATCTGCATCTTCATATAGAATAGCTTAGACGCATTTTGGCCAAACCTAGGACTTAGATGATTAAGGCTAAAACTGAACACATTAAACACATTCCCAACCTAGGCATGGAAACTGCCATTAAACATTTCCTGGTGAACCCACCATCCGTCAAAAAAACACCATAATACACCTCCCCCAAGAGGTAGGACCTTCGCAAGGCCTCTCAGTCCGAGGTACCGCGCCATCATTTTCCCATCCTCCTTTCGGGCATGGATCCTATAGCCTAAAGGTAGGGATGTGAAAAATTTGGAGTGATACATTTTGGTGAACCCGACGTGAATGCATTTAAAACCTTTTGAAAACAAAAATATATATATATATATATATATAAATATATATGTATACAAGAAAAACAAAAACAAAATCATCATTTCAAGTTTATATGTTTTAGATTCAATTCTAAATAGTAGATATTAAATATTACTTTTAGAAGTACTAAAGAAACCATGAGTTTTTACTCAAATCAATATGATCCCATCAGTAATTTTGGAAGAATTTAGCCAAATACATTTGTTGATTATGACCAACCTCATCCCTATTCAACATCACCTCCATCACACTTTTCTCATTTAACCCAACAGGATAATCCCTTTTCCAATCCTCTTCATAATGATATTATCTATTCTCCCATATATCCATATTATGTCTATCAACCCACATATAATCCTCCTCCATCCTTTCAATATTCTTCTTTTAATACAACACATCCATTTCAACAAAAAAATACTTATTATTCCAATCCTACCATGCACTCACATCATACTTCACAATCTTCCTATCATCATTCTGCCCATAACAAAGAAAAGAGAGGTAAAAAACCATTAGGTCCTTTTATGACTGAACTCCTAAGGCACATATCAAAAAACTCTCAAAAACCTTCATCACGTACATTTACAAAGCTCAATCAACCAATGGATATAATTCTCAAGCATTTACTTGATACAAATAGGATTGAACTGCCTTCCATAAGACAACTTGATACCACAACAATTTGGTTTAAAACTGAGCTACATTGTGAATATCATAGAGTAGATGGACATATGACACAAAATTGTAAAGATTTAAGATGTGCAATTCAAGATTTGATTGATAAGGGTCTTTTTAATATAAAGGAATTACAATCTACAACTGATTATAAATCTCCAGTAAACAATCAAACTCCTACACAACAAATACCAATAATCAATCAAGACATGGGGATCTCCCAAGAACCCCTATTCAATTATCAACAGCAAGAAACTAATCAAATATTACATTTTAATGTGTCCCATCATGATGATATTACTAATATTGTAACAAAAACTACAAATGAGCAACCTCAAGTTCAATCAACTCAATTTGATATTCAAGAGATGGATTCCTCATTTGACCAACCTTCAAAACTATCTTTGGCTCTAGAGAATGATCCAAAATGGAATGTAAGCATAGAAAGCTCATATTTAGAATCAAAATCTCAATCTGAAATCCACTTTGATAACCAAAAACAAGTGATTAATCCTCAAGCAAAGATATCCCTTTTAGAAGTATTACAAATTTATCACAAGGAAATTTTGTTCAAAATACCTAGCCAACAATTTGTTCCTCATCATATTTTCTCTAAGAACATAATTAATGGTGTAAACCCTCTTGAGGTTAACCATATTTCATTCTATGATGAGGAGATTCCTTCCTCTACTCCACAAGAAGATTACTATCTTTACATTACAGGATCTAGTAAAGAAACACCTGTTAAAACTATCATGGTAGATAATGGCTCCTCTTAATTTATGCACTTATCAATTATTCCAAAAACCCAAATCAAAGGAAGAAGATCTTAATGAATCAAATGTTATTATAAAATATTTTAACAATGAAATTCAAGAAGCTCAAGGTACTATAATTATTCCCTTTAATATTGGATCCAAGATCTTGGATACTCTGTTTTATGTGGCATATTGCCCTTCATATTACAACCTACTTCTCAGAAGTCCTTGGATTCATACGATGTGGGTTGTCCCTTCCACTCTTCACCAATGTTTGAAGTTTGAACTTGCAAATAAAATTGTTACCATACAGGGTGACCCAAAACCATTTGAAGAATATTTAATGGTTGAAACATCAACTTCTATACATTCTCTATTATCACAATTATCTTCTATCCATCACTTTTCTTCATCCATATATGATCATCCTTGTATACCAAATAACATCCATGCATATCTTTCACATATGCTCCCTCCATATTATCAAGACTTGCAAGATAGTGATAAGAATGAAGAACTTTCTTATCCTTCTTACATTTTTTTTTGTAACATGATTACTTTTCCACATATAAAAGTCAAATATTTTGCTACATTATTTTACATTATAACAAAGCTTTTGTTATCGCTACCTTTTATTCATCACCTTTTGTTCTTACCTTCATCACAACCAAATTATCCTTCAAAAATTCCTTTGATTTTGAAGCAACCTTAGACATGCTATACTCCAATAACCTTGTATAGTGTATATATAGATCATCTTGTATATACCACCAATTTCAATTCATAAATTAAAATCAAAATACAAAAAAATCAAAATCCTCAAAATATTCAAAAATAAAAATACTAATGCAACTACAAACCTTAAAGGTAAATTTGAGGCCAACTGGCTTGGACCATATGTCATCATTGCTAAATTTGGATCAGGAGCATACAAATTATCTACCTTAGATGGTAAAGAACTTAAATAACCCATGAACATTTTGCATCTTAAATGTTACTATGTTTAAATTTGGTCATTTCATTCTTGTATATATTTGTTTAAAATATTTCAAAATCACTACCTTGTATTTATTTCGATTTATAAATTCAAAAAACACCAAAAACAATCATAATAATCAAAATATTTAAAACTAATTTTTGTATGGCACTTGTTAATTCTTTCAAAAACAAAAAACAAATAATAATAATAAAAATAAAAAAACAGCAATATTCTTGACTCTTTCGAAACCAAAACAACATAAAGAAGAAAACAAGAGTCAACATTCTCAAAACTTCTCAAAAAGTATTTATATATATCTTCTTACAAATGTTGCAGTTATATGTTTCAAATTATTTTGGATAAATTAGCATTTATTTGAAATCTCTCACTTTCACACTCACAAAAATAAATATCTTGATTTTATCTGGCATGATTACTAATCTCTCTTATATCAAAGTCCACAAAATTCAATTAAATAAAGTTTAAGCACAGAGAATTGATCTTGTTATTTACTTAAACCAAACACATCCTTTCACAATAAAATGATTATATTTGTAATATCCATGCTATGCTACATAGTAGAAGTGGTTTCTTGAGCGAAAAGTTTCCCCTGCTATCCTATCATGCACATGGTCTAGAATATTTGAGAATTGGCAAAAGGACAAGCTCACCCCTACCCAGAATAAAAATCCCTTGCTCTAAAGCTAATCCGAGCAAGTATCCCTAGCATAGAAAAAAAAAAAAAGCAAAGTTCAAGAAAAAGAGAAAAAGCAAAATATTATTTTTATCATTACAACATTATCAAGCAAAAATACAAAAAGAAAGCAAAAGCAAAAGCAATAAAATCCCTTTCCCTACCCTTTGAAAATAAAAGAAGGGTTGATATGCTTGAATCCCTGGAATTCTCAATTATTCGAAAACTGTGAGGTAAGCCCCATAACAAGTGGTTTGTGCCCAACCTGCTTGGCCTTGGGTAACTCCTAGCATGGCAATATGTTTGTCACATTAGCGACCTTATTTTGTATAGACCTATGTCTACTTATGGATTAGCTATCTCTTGATAATCTGACTTACATAGTAGTCTAGTATGGTTATATGCATCTACATCATGGTTAATGAACACTTATTTGGTTCATTCAAATCACTTGTATCAAATTATCTTACTCCAAACTGGTAAATGAACATAGCAATTGCACACACATTTTGTATTTGAGAGATTTTTTGTATCATTATGATAAATCAAGATTGGAAATGAACTCACATATGCACATGGGATTCCTTATAAATCTAACTTTTGTCTTTAAGATACTTTGAAATATTTTTTGCAAAATTGTTTGGAATAAATTCATTTTCTTCTTTAAAGTACAGTTGTTTAGTATAAAGACAACTACATGCATAATCAAAAAGATCAAAATTTCTTTCAAACCATACAATCAAAACACACACACACACACATATATATATATATATATATATATATATATATATATATATATATATATATATATATATATATATATTATCGACTTTCGTGATGATGGTATAGTTCTAAAACCAAAATTGGAATTTTATGCCTAGCGCAAGTCCTCATCTTCATATTTTTTGTTTATTAAAAAATCAATCATGCAATAAAACTCTCTTTTTGGATTTTCGTGATGATGGTATAAGTCTATACCTACATATTCTATGCCTAGCGTAAACCATTGTAACAATTTTTATTCCCCATTTATTTAAAAATCATGAAAACCATATGACTTAAATCATTCTGTTATACAATTATGTTTTTAAACAAAAAGCATGCACATTATCATTATTTCATGTCATTATGTCAACCTTCAATTTTGCAATGATGGTATAATTCCTAGGGAATTATCCAAAAAATTTATCACACTTAGGAATTTATGCCTAGCAAAAATCATTTTAACATTATTTCATGCATACTATTTTTATGAAACTCTGAAAACAAACCATCATCATCATCATTTGCACCATTGCACCAAAGTCTTAAGACAGTCTCTTAAGCACTCTTTTACTTTTTAACAATACTTCTATACTGGGATTAGCTTGACGACCGAGTGAGCGGCGACTCCATGAAATGGTCTATAATAGCGACAATGTCCTTTGAAATTATTGTTAAAAGTCCCTTTTTATTTATTTTTTATCAAATCATCACATCACAAACAACCAATTTGTTACATCAGAATATTTT
Source organism: Wollemia nobilis (assembly GCA_028583015.1). Lineage (NCBI taxonomy): Eukaryota > Viridiplantae > Streptophyta > Pinopsida > Araucariales > Araucariaceae > Wollemia > Wollemia nobilis. The sequence continues at coordinate 6,248,709 of JAQPPZ010003199.1, forward strand.
ATTTAAAATATTACAGCATGACATTTCAACCATAATATTTCCAACGACGTAATTACATGAATCATCAAATCAATCAATCAAAAAATTTAAAATCATCATAAAAACACATAATACAAGTCATATGATCAAAAAATATCTCATCTATATATATCAAAAATATATATACATCATATCAAAACCGAATCAGTGTGCCATAATCTGTACCTCGGCATACTCAATCATCTATCACAAATAATAAAAACTATGTCTCAATCTATGCAGTGCAATTTGTAGTAGCTAGCCTCAAGAACCCCTCGAGCTCTCAGCCTCATCTCCTCCCGTGCCCTGAGGTGGACGAGGTGGCCCCATCATAGTATGAGTAGTACTACGAGTCCTAGTCATGGATCAGGACAAAGTCCTTGATGACCCAATCCTGATCAGATTCACGATGTTAGCCGACAGTGGTAATCTCTCCTCCTCTGGCACCATCTGGTAATATAGTGTCTGATAAAATGTGATTTGGGTAATAGCCCGTGCTAGCTCCTGAGTGCTCGCCCCTCCGCCCTATGCTCTGAGGCGTGCAATATCATCTCTGAGCTGTGTAACCTCAGCTCGATGTCATGCAGCCTCCTCCTACAGGTTCTACACCTATGCCTAGAGACGAACTGTCTCTGCTCAGAGAGTCACTGTCTCGCTGCTCTCCCCAGTGTCGACACCCTTGCCCTTATCGGGTGATGGTGGCCTCTCTCTCTGTGGAGAAGGGGGTCTCTCCTCCCTTATCTCCCACTACCATAGCCTCTGTTGTGCCTGTGGTCTCCTTTGATCTCTCCTACTTTGACCCTGGGCCACCTCAATAGCCGCCTGGTGTCGCCTCCCCATCCGACGCACAACTATGTGAATCAGACCTTGAGCCCTTGTCATCCAAGGAGGGCGGATGCCTGTGTACCAGGCATCATAGTCATCGGCTACCCCAGCATCATCCCCATCCACTGGTTGAATGGGGGCATCATCTATGTCCTGACTTTAGAATCACTGCATATCTAGAGCCCCGCTAACTGTAATGTTATCTCGAAAAGTCTGGGAAAACTCGTAATCCCTGAGAGATGGGATCCCCTATTGTAGACCGAACTATTGCAAAACTCGGTCATAGCGATGGAGCTCCACCTCTCCCCTCTCCATACTTAGCTAGTAGGTTCACCTGATGCGAGCCAGCTATTGTCCATCCTCAGCCCACCCTGGATGGTCCCTCCAAGGCCTCCAGGTGATCCGGTCTAGGACAAGATCATCCAGCAGTCTTCGGGACATCGATAGATCAATCCGCTGCTATGACCCTCTCTAGATCTATTAGTAGAAAACTCAGGGCCTCTCCTCGTCAATCCTTGTCAAAGGAAGCCCTATCGGCCTCTGCACTACAATGTGCTCCTAGCACCAAACCTATAGTAGCAATGTCATAACTAGACATCGATCGCCCTTGTACATGACCCCATGCAGGATATTATACAATCGACATAGCACAAAGCTGCCCCAAGAGAATCTGTAACCATGGTCACGCATGTCGTAGATCACATATGCTAGCACCCATGGTACCCTGCATCCACTTTGGTGGCACAGCATAAGTCCACCTACCACTCCAACCAAAACCTGTGTGAGTCTGGATGCCCCAAGCATCTAACATAGCGCCTTGATGTTCACTCTGCCCTTCTCCAGGGCAAAGCTCAAATTGCCACACAACCGCATCATAGTGTGGCCCTGATTGGCCGTAGGAGTGATCAACCATCCTTGTATGGGGATCCTCAAAATTCTCCATACATCCTCCAATGTGGGAGTCATCTCCCCTATGGATAACCAAAAATAGGAAGAACCCGGATACCACATCTCTGCCAGGGCTGTCAGTAGCCCCATGTCTATAAAAACCTGTGGCATATCTACCACATGCTATAAGACGGATTGAGCTAGTTGATCCCGCTCTGCCTATGATAGAGTGGCCAAGTCATCTCTCAACCCATTGTATTTCCATTCTCTGCTCTTTAATAAACCTCTCTGCAACATAAACAACAAACACAATAAAAAAATCATTAATAAAAACTCAAGTGATTAATAATGCAAGTAAAATCAGTTCAATTTTATACAAATGATGATATCATCCACTATTAGATGATATCATCCCAAATTTGAGCAGAATCGTCTTCGATTTCACAAGTAAAAATCATCCCTTATTTGACGAAATCATCCCCCTTTCGTCGATTTTTCCCTTCGACAAAATCGGTGAACTTGAGACGATTTTGTCAAAATCAGGACAATTTCGTCCCGATGACTTCGACGGCCCAAAAATGGTTGCGATGCTCAAAAATTGCTCAAAATTCACCTAAAAAGCATGTAAATTCAACTTAAACCATTCTAAACTAAGTTTAGACTCTTACCCGTAGCCCGCGTCGAACCTCTGTCGATCTGTGCACTATCTCCACCATTTTGCTTGCAGAGCTCTAAAAACCAGAAAAATGAACAATAACAATGAATAAGGGTTTTACCCTATTTTTCTTAATTTTATTCAAACACAATTAAAAACATTTTAAAATTTTACTTTTTCGCATTTTCACATCAAACGTTCGATTTGGATAAAAACACGGAGGGGGCACCATAGTAAGATGTCATATGATTCGACCAAGAATCATTGCCTAAAAATGGAAATAATTTTTGCTTTCTCATAGATCAAGAAGAACTCATATTTAATGCATTTTCTTCAAAAAAATTTCTAAAGAGAGGGCAAAATGTAGCACCCTAAAATTGGTGCAATAAAACCTTAATAATTACAATTACTCTAGTAAATATTCAAATTCAAAATTTAACATCCAAAACCACTCCCAAATCGCTGTTTAATCCATTTCCTCATTTCCCATGCCATTTTTAGAGTTTGTTTTGACCGTTTGATGATATCGTCGCCGATCAGATGATATCACCTCAGATCGGATGATTTTGCCTAGGCTAGGACGTCCAGATGATCTTGTCCCAAAACTAATTTCTCATAATTAGTCTCTATTCCAACAGTCTCTAATCTGGGCAGAAGCGTGTCTACGCTATTAGAGACCCTCCCCGTTGAAGATCTCCCAAATAGGGATGATATCCAACCTCCTAACCTCCCTCCTAAGCCTATTATATCCTAGGCCCTCCCCTTAGCATCCCTTTTGCTGAAATTCCCTACAACTCAAATTCTACATACACTAGACATCCTAAATTACTATTTGCACTTGTTCTATCTAAATTTTGTTGCAAGTACCTTAGTATTTTTCAGTTGGATCAAGCTTACATCATCGTAGATGATCTTGTTTAGATCAGAGGCGATCTTGTCAAATCAAAGACGATTTTAACTACAATCATCATTGGGGGCAATCAGTGCCCAGAGTTTGTATTTCTTCATCCCTTTTCTGCTGTATTATTCTGCATTTAGTTAATTCTATAGTTATTCTTTATTATTTTGCATCTTGGAGTTCATCCATCTATATAAAATGCATAATTAAGTTATAATTGTCATTAAATTAGTATAAAGCATTCATGTTTCTATTTATAATTCTCAGTTTGATATTGTTATTGTCATTTTACACTGTTTCCCTCTGTTATCATAGTTGCATTCTCTGTATTTTGCATCTATTTTTCTGTTTGCAGGTCTCTGATGAATTCGTATGACGAATTCATCAGATCTCAGATGATCCTGTCAGATAGGAGATGATCTTGTTGAATTCTAGATGATCTTGACTGCTTCAAAAATTAGAACCTTCATCAGACATCCGGATCAGGTATGGCTCTGCAATTTAGCCTTTTCTCTTTGTTTTTTGTCTAATTTTGTTCTTCTGTATTCATTTAATCTGCATATTCATATAGAATAGCTTAGACACATTTTGGCCAAACCTAGGACTTGGATGATTAAGGCTAAAATTGAACACATTAAACACATTCCCAACCTAGGCATGGAAATTGCCATTAAATGTTTCCTGGTGAACCCACCATCCGTCAAAAAATCACCATAATACACCTCCTCCGAGAGGCAGGACCTTCGCAAGGCCTCTCAGTCTGAGGTACCGCGCCATCCTTTTCCCATCCTCCTTTCGGGCACGGATCCTATAGCCTGAAGGTAGGGATGTGAAAAATTTGGAGCGATACAATAGTAAATCCTCCTATAGACAAGAAAGGTAATCTTATAATGCATTAAAATTCAAGCGATATGAATGCAATTATAAAAGGATTGGGTAGATCAAAATCTATGAAGGTTATGGATTGTAAAACAACAAAAGATATGTGGGATCTATTGCATGACATATATGAGGGTGATAAAGGTGTCAAGAAAGCTAAGATCAAAAATATCAAAGGAGAATTTGAGAACTTAAGAATGAGATATGATGAAAATATTCGTGATTATCTCAGTAATATTGATGAGCTTGTACATGAGATGAGAGGTATTGGAATGAAGGTTGATGAATCTGATGCTTGTGATAAGATCTTGAGAACTCTTCCAAAAAGGTATAGTGAAAAGGTTTTTGCTATAGAAACATCAATTGATAGTGATTATTTGACAAGGAATTATTTTCTTGGCATGCTTACTACTTTTGAGATAAGAAAAAAATATCCTATTCCTCCGAAAGAACCTGCATTCAAAGTGGACAAAAAGAAAATGGTAAAAAGACAAAATCAAGTAGTGAGTCATCTAGTGATGAAGAAGCTAACTATGGTAGAATAGATAAAGGTTCCAAAATATCCATATATATAAGATCTATTGAGTTCTTCAATTATGGAAAGTATGGACACTATGCAACAGATTGCAAAGAGCCAAAGTACAACAGTGATGACAAAAAATAGGATCACAAGTACATGGAATCATAAAGACACAGGTACCGAAAGAAATACAAGGATGGACAAAATATACAAGGAAAGAAGTTATTCCAAAGGCAAAAGAAAAGCTACTTTGCAGATAATGCAAGTAAGTACTCAATTTATAGTGATGCTAGTTTTTCAGACAATGATAGAGATAAAGTCCTATTTATGGTTAGAGAGAAAAAGACTCCAGTTATTTCTCAAATGTTATATATGTGGTAAATTTGGACATCTTGAAGATGATTGCACTAGGGATGTCTATAGTTTCAGTGATGATGGTTTTGAATATACACTTGAAATACCAGATGAGAATATTCTAATGGCTCTAGAAGATGACGTAAGTAATCCTATAGAAGACAAACCAAAATGAAGTAATGATAAGAACAAAGGCAACAAAATAGAGGATTACTCAATAGAGAATGGTAATGATCTCAATGGAGAACTTATCTATGCCCTTGACACAGTAAATAAGGTAAGAAAGAAACACTCTAAGCTTAAAATTCAGTTTCAATAATGTGATGAAGAAATATTATTGCTCATAGAGGACTTAGAGAAGTCAAAGGCTAAGGAAAGTAAGTTCAAGGATAAGTTAGAAGCAAATATTTTGGAGTGTGAAAAATTAACACAATAAGTGGTACTACTAAAGGAATATTTAGAGGATTCCAAGAAAAATTTATACAAATATGTGAACAGTGCAAATAATGTGGATAAAATAGTCAATATACAAAGAGGAGCAATAAACAAGATAGGTCTTGGTTCCAAAAAGGTTCAAAATAAATAGGAAGAAAAATCTACTTCAAGTCTTGAAGAAGAAGGGACTTCAGAAGAAGATACTTCAGAAGATGATAGTATAATAAGGAATGAGACATCATAGGATGAGTTGGGCAATAGAGAGTTCAACAAATATAGGAATAATGCACAAAGAAGATACATATGGAACAAAAATTAGAATAGGAGACCAATGAGGTTTAGGCAAGAAAGCTTCAATGGGAGATGATTATCATGTCATAGGTTTGGGCACATGGCTTCACAGTGTAGGTCATATGAAATATAGGAATATGGGAAAGGACAACCTTTCCATGGATATTGCTACTCATGTAATGAGTATGGTCACAAAGCAATGAATTGCAGGGTTCATGGTAGAAGAGGATATGGCTTCACTAGGAGGTATCCTAAGATATTTGCACCTCTAAGAAATAATAACATTAAGTGTTATAAGTGCAATAATGATGGAAACACAAAAATATGGTGTAGATAAAATATTTTAGAAGTAGGTAGGAATAGGAACAGGAACAAGAACAGGAACATGGATAAGAATAGGAACAAGAATAGGAACATAAACAAAAATGATAACAAAAATAGGGATGATGGCTTGGAAAGAAACAATGAGAGGATTCAAAAAACTTAGAAAGGAAGAGAGAAAGATAAAGGTAAAGAGCAGTGTTTTCAGGGAGTAGAAATACTCCCACCCTAGAATTAACCACCTCATAAGGAGGTGGGGGAGAGGCTAAGCTAAGAGGCTCATTCTTAGCCCCGAGTCCCAAATGTGACCCTTTTCCATTGATGAAAAAGAGGGAGAGATTTGTGTATATTGAGGAAAGTTTTGATATGGGGAGATATTTGATATTTGAGAAATATTTGAGCCAAGGGTAGCAAAGTCCCAGGGGGAGCAAAAAATAAGGTCATATTTCAGTAAAAAGATATGGGTTGCCATCAATGACAAAGGGGGAGATTGTTGGACATTTTGAGTTTCTATGCTAAGAGTTGTCATTGATGTCAAAAGGATCTATGTAAGCTAACACTATGTTTGTGTAGAAGCAAAGGTTTTGATCAAAGGTTCAAGAAGGGATGCATGGAATTTGGTTCTAAAAGGAGCTTCAAGGGAAGCTTAGTAAAAGGTTTTTATTTAAAACTATGGATGGCAGATTTGAAATGGGTTTTTCTTAAAACCCAAGTTGGCTTTTCATTTCATCAAAAAAGGTGCCCCGGTGATGAAGAAATTTAATTTCAAAGGTTTTATTTAAAACCATGGATGGCAGATTTGAAATGGGTTTTTCGTAAAACCCAAGTTGGCTTTTTTTTTCATCGAAAAATGTGCCCCGATGATGGAGATATTTAATTTTAAAGATTTAGTTTAAATTTAAATTTATTTAAAATTTAAATTTTAATTTTAAAATTAAATTAAAAGAATATTTGTCGACATCATAAAGGAAGGTTCAAAAGCATCGATGTTTCCAAGCTAAGGGAAGGCATATATATATGCCATTAAATTTTTTGAAATAAATCATCCTTGCTCGATTGAGATTTACGATTTGCTTTTGCGAAGGAAGAGCTCATGTTATTTTTGTTTTGTGAGGCAGTGAATATTGAAAGTGAACCGCATCCATTTTCTAAAGGATGTTGGGCAGTGTGGCCTAGTGGAAACTTTGTTTATGCAAAGATGTTGGTGGTAGTAATATTAAGTGTTCGATTCCCACAAGCATCGTTTTGGCTTTATTGAGCCGCTCAAGGCACATTTATTTTTTGCTTGATGGAATGAGTGAAGAAGAAGAAGTGAGTGGTGCTTCTTTCTTCACAATGAGCCTGTAGCTCATGCGAAAACTTGACCACGGCTAGGGCATTCATGTTGGATAGGACAGGGGTTCGATTCCCCTTGAGGTTGGTATTAAGGTTTTTATTAATTTTGTTATTGCCTAAGGTGGAGTGATAAGGGGTAAAGGTGATTTGATAGTTGATGTATTAAATAAACCTAGGAATAAGGTTATAGTGGTTGTTTGAGTTATGGAGTTGAATTGTTTTTAATTGTGATTTTTAAAATTATTAGGTAGTGAGGTTTTTATTAGGAGTATTGTTGAAGACATTTTGAGTTGGTTGATTCATACTTGGACTAGGGTTTGTGAGAAAGAGTTGTTCCTTGTGGTGATTGGTTGAGTAGATTTTTTTGAGCCTAGTCAAGTGATTGTGTGAAGTGGTTGTTCAGGTTCCATAAAACAAACTATTCTATATTCTTATTTGAGTTGAGTTGAGAAAGAAATTGGATTTGAGTATAGAACATATTAAGTCTCTAACAATTCTCTTTATTCTTTTATGATATTACTGAGTTGATATTGATTTGAGTTGATATTAGGATTTGAGTATAGAATATATTGAGTCTCTAACAATTATATTTATGCTTCTATGATATTTTTGAGTTGAGATTGATTTGAATTGAGATTGGGATTTTAGTATAGAACATATTGAGTCTCTAACAATTCTCTTTATGATTCTATGAGATTGAGTTGAGATTTTGTTGAGCTGATTTGAGGCAAGTATTTGAGAAGGCTTGTGGACTAATTTTGAGTAAGCTTTTGTGAAGGCTTGCTATGCATATTTGAGCAAGTCCTAGAGAGGACTTATTGAACAGATTTGGACAATTTTTGAGTGAGCTTGTTGAGCATATTTGGACAAGTTCTGAGTGAGCTTGTTGTGTAGATTTGAGCAAAAGTCCTAGAGAGGACTTATTGAGTAGATTTGGACAAGTTCTAAGTGAGCTTGTTGATTATATTTGGACAAGTTCTGAGTGAGCTTGTTGTGCAAATTTTAGCAAGTCCTAGAGAGGACTTGTTGAGTAGATTTGAGTAGGTTCTGAGTGAGCCTATTGAGGATATTTGAGAAAGTTCTGAGTGAGCCTATTGAGCTTGTTGAGCAGGTTATGAGTGAGCTTGTTGAGTAGATTTGAGCAGGTTTTGAGTGAGCCTATTGAGAAGATTTGAGCAGGTTCTGAGTGAGCCTATTGAGCAGATTTGAGCAGGTTCTGAGTGAGCCTATTGAGCATATTTGAAGAGGTTCTGATTGAACCTATTGATAGATCTTTGGAGGTAACAGAGTATAGAGGACAAAGTCTTAGTGGATAGTGATCTAGTAGCCAAGATAATTGAAGATAGATCTGAGTGAGTAGTCTTCAAGTGGAGAGATATCCACAAGTCAGTGCAATAGAGATACATAGTCCTCTAGAAGATCACTAGCCAGAGTAGAAGGGGAAAGAGTTCTCATATGGAAGAGATCCATGAACTTGAGATTTAGGGGATCATCATCTCCTTTGGACATAGGTCCATAAACATTGTAATTAGGAAGGATTCTCAAGAGATTGATTGAGAAATTTTTTGCAAAATATTTTCTCCATGGAGTAGCCTGCATTGGGTGAACCACATAAATTGTTGTGTCACTTTTGTGGATGGTGTTTTGTGCATTTATTTGATTGTTGCTATTTATACTGCTATATATACACTACATAATATTAAATTAAAAAGAAAATTAAAAATTGGTCTTATACTGTTCACCCCCCTCTTAGTATAAGCTTATGTTATTCGGATGAAGGGCATGAACCTGATGGAGAGGGAATGTTGTACCTAGATGAATGTAGTGAATATGAAGCTCGATATGATAGTAGACTACTTCATTGGAAAATGGAGGAGTACAAAATGTTTCAGCTCGACTGCCTCTGTATTGAGTCAGAGGAGATCAAAGAAAAACAAGACAAACCAAAAGTCAGTAAAGAAACTAAGAGGGAAACAGAAGAGAAGTGGACATTTCCAAAAAGCTTTGTGGAGTATACAATAGGAGATGCAGAGATTGATACAAGACCGACACACCCTAAGAATGTAATGAAAGCTACGAGTGAGCCAAAAAATATCAAGTATGAAGGACCTAAGATAGTGGACATCAATCTAGGAATGGAGGAGGAACCTAGGATGGTCCATTGTGGTGATGATTGGAATTCAGTATTGAAGGCAACAACTTTCAAGATATTCTTGGAGTACAAGGATGTCTTCACATGGACATATAAGGATCTGAAAGGAATCCCACTAGAATTATGTGTCCATAAGATCACACTAATGTCCTGGTGCTCAACCTGTAAGGAGAAGGCCATATAGAATGAACCCAAAGTACATGGCATTAGTAAACACGAAGATAGAAAAGATGTTGGAAGTAGGAATCATATTCAGGGTGACAAACAATGAATGGGTTTCACCTATAGTGATCACCTTGAAGAAGGAAGTAGATAATATCAGGATATGCGTAGACTTTAGGAGTCTAAACGTAGTGACCATTAAGGATCCCTTCCCCATTCCCTTCATAGATTCTATCTTGGAAGAAGTTGCAGGACATGAGATCTATTCATTTCTGGATGGATTCTCAGGATACAACCAAATCAGCATCGCCAAGGAGGATAAGCTGAAGACCACATTTATTGTGGAGAATGGCATCTATGCATATAATCGAATGCCATTTGGGCTCTGTAATGCCCCAACTACATTTCAACGTATCATACTATATATATTTGATCGACTGAAAATGAGGAACTTCAAAGCATTTTTGGATGATTGGTCCATCTATGGGAAGATCAAGGAGCATATTCCTGCCCTTAGTGAATGTATGAGTAGGTGCAAAAATGCATAGATATCATTAAACCAAGCAAAATATTTTTTGATGGTACCATATGGGAAATTATTAGGACACATTGTGTGCAGTGAAGGATTGAAGATAGATCCTAATAAAATTTGTGTGATATTGCACATGGAAGAACCCTTTGATGTGAGTTCACTCAAAACCTTCCTTGGTTTGACAGGATATTACCGAAGATTTATCAAAAATTATGCCCATGTATCCTACCCGTTAGATTCTTTGACGAAAAAGAATATTCCTTTCAGATGGATAGAGGAGCACCAAGGAGCCTTCGAGGAGTTAAAGGCTAAATTGGTGAGTAGTCCAATTTTGGTGTTTCCTAGTTGGGATAAGGAATTCCATGTCCATGTTGATGCCTCAAATTTTGCAATTGGATGTGCGTTAGCACAGGAAGGACAGTTTAAGCTGGATCAATCGATTTTCTTTGCTAGTCACCTTTTGTCAAGGCCAGAAAGAAACTATAGTACAACAAAAAGGGAAGCCTTGGGGATGGTATATGCAGTCCAAAAGTTTAGGCATTACCTACTGGCAAACCCCTTTGCATTCTACGTTGATCATCAAGCTCTGTTGTACTTAATAAACAAACCAGTAATACAAGGATGAGTTAGTAGGTGGCTCGTCACCCTCCAAGAGTTCGTATTCTGAGTAGTGGTAAGACCTAGTAAGAAGCACATGATTGCAGACCAGTTGTCATGGATACGATCAGGGGAGCCGATAGGAATAGGAGTTCCTGATGAATTTCTAGATGCGCAACTATTCACCATCAACTTGTTCCATCATGGTACAAGTTGGTTGGCCAATATCTATCCACAAGCGAGTTGCCACAAGAGATGACGACAACCGAAAAGAAGAAAATAATTATGAAGTCAGCACCCTTCCAGATAATAGCAGGATTACTATACAATATGGGAAGTGATGGTATCTTGCGCAGATGTGTAATGGAGGAAGAAGTCAAGGTGACATTGAAAGAAGCCCATGCAGGCTTAGCAGGGGGACATATGGGACCAGATGCGACTATGTGGAAAATATTGTTAGCAGGTCTATGGTGGCCCACATTGTATAATGATGCAAAAGAACATGTGAAAGCTTGCGATACTTGCCAAAGAGTAGGTAAACTAGTCAAGAGGGACTTTATGCCCTTACACCCATCGCAACCACAAGAGTTGTTCGAACATTGGGGCTTGGACTTCGTAGGACCATTAAAGACATCTCAGAGACGGAAGTGCAGATATATCGTAGTGGCAATGGAATACCTAACAAAATGGGTAGAAGCAAGAGCATTACCTGATAATTCGGCCAAAAGTACAATGATATTTTTTACGAGCAGGTAATCACAAGATTCAGTATTTCGCTATGAATAATGAGTGACCATGGAGGACACTTTGTTAATGAGATTATCAAGATGCTGATGACAAAGTTTAAGATTTTACACTCGTTGTCTAGTCCGTACTACCCTAGAGCAAATGGGTAGGTGAAAGCAACCAATAAAGTCTTAGTATCTACTCTATATAAAACCTATGGAATAGAAGGAGCAGACTGGGAGGAAAGGTTACCATCCATTTTGTGGGTATACAGAACAACTTTTAAACCAACAATGGAACATACACCTTTCCAATTGATGTATGGTCAAGAAGCAGTGGTGCTAGTCGAGTTCTTGATACCAAGTTTGAGAGTCGTAGTAGAGCATCGCTTGGGGGATCAAGAAAGTTTGGAGGAATGACTGATGATGCTGACCAAGTTAGATGAAAGAAGAGTCATGGCACAATGGGCAATTGAGATAGCTCAGAAAAGATGAAAGGTGTGGCATGACAAGCATTTGAGGAAGTTGGAACTTAGTCCAGGGGACTTGGTTCTAAAGTTTAATGGGAAGAGGGAAATCAAGCCAGGTAAGCTAAAGATGTTATGGCTTGGTCCTTATAAATTTATTGAAGTAATGAGTAATGGAGCAGTTAGGCTACAGAACTTGAATGGGACGGAGGTACCCGACACTGTAAATGGCTCAAATTTGAAGCCTTATAAAGTACAATGTTTATTCATTGCTTCAGAAGAGATTGAACGAAGAAGATGAGCGAAAGCTCAAGATGAGGCTCATCATGAGCCAGGTCCATCGCAGGAGGAGCCTGATTTGGGACTCACACATTTATTTGTAGAAGGGGAGGAAACACAACCAATAATTGAACAACAAGAGTTGACACCTCGACCCGATGAAAGAAGAAGGTTGCGAGTACACATCAGAAGGGCTGATGGGACCATACGAGAAGGAGAGGAGTGGATTTCTCTAGCACCAAGAGGCTATCAAGATATGGTGTTTTTACCAAGAGCTCCGAATATGAGGTACCCACAAATAGAACATAGGGAACTACCTCGATAGTCGAAAGGACAAAGAAGGATAAGGTTAATAGTGCACAATGAAGATAGAGTGGACACGTTTGAGATGGAAATTTTGGAGGATTCTAGGGAGGAGATGATAGATGAGGAACTAGAAAAACTTTCCCCATTGGCTCAGATAGGGCTATTACAATAGAGGATGAGGATGCAAAATCAATAATTACAGGAAGAGTATCAAACATTGCGGAGTCACAATGCGAGGTTGAGAGCACAAGTCATCCAAGAGTTGGATGGTACCATACGAAGAATGGATGAACAGAGGGTAGATAGAATGCAAGATATTGGAAGTGAACCTAAGGAGGTTGAAGGCTTAACTCCAAGAAATGGTGGAGGAAATGAAGGCGCAAGCACAAGTTCACCATTTCCACCAAGCAAGCAACCAACGATAAACGAGGGCGCATAAGTACTTTGGTGAGACATAGAGGAGACCACCACATCACCTGAATCTCAATGCAACATATTAGATATGATGGATTCTAGTAATGAAGGAATGTCATGGTTGGTAGGAGAGCCTAGTATAGATGATGATGAACCGGAGAATCCCCATAATCCTCAGAGAGATCATAATATTCTGATCAGAGCATTGAGACCAAGGCAAGTCGGAAGAATGCAAGAGGACAGACCCGATAGTGATACACAAGCATATATAATAGCTCACCAATAGCTGAGAAGACAAAGAAGGGAAGTTTGATGATTGGAGAGAGTGATGAATTTTCCAATCGATTGGGCAGAATAGAGGGAAGAGGGTCAGACCGATTCTAGCTCTGAGATAGACTTTTTTGATGAATATAGAGAAGTATTGGCATCTTCATCCCCCTAGAGATCCTTTGAGGAAAGAATATGGAGGCATCACTTGGTATGAGCTGATAGAAGAATCAGAACCTTGTGGTAGCTATCACCTAACCGGAGTCCACTAGCTAATATTGAGTTGGTAGAAATTACCCCTGATAACCGAGGAACAAGAGGGAGAATTGGACAAGGACCTCTAAGACTCCAACGAGGAAGAGGAAGAGGTAGATGACCAGAGAAAAATCAAGACCCTGGTGATGTTGCAATTAGAGGAGGTAGAGGACGAGGAATATTTTGACCGCCTACTCCTATATGGCCAGGAGATAGTCTGTTAGCATGTATGAATTGGGTATGGAACCAGAGAGATATACCTAGAATAAGAGGTATGTTACGAAACTTGGTAAGAAGATGCACAAGGGGGAAACCACCCCTAATCAGACAAGGACCCCAATGAGAGGAGGGTAATTGGTGATTACCCCAAGTAAGAGAGGAATCACCAATAGTGTGGGGAAGTTTCATGCCAAGAGGAAATGGAAGGGGAAGATACCCACGTGGTCAAAATCTTGTTGGAAGAGGAAGGGTACACTTCATAGAAGATAGAAACCTAGGCCAACAATGAACCCGATCACCAAGTTTGGAGCCAAAAATGATCCATGGAGATAGGCGAAGAAGTCACTCAAATAGTAGTAGAGTGGTGAGGACACCACCACCACGGGATCAATTACCTGCATGGCGAGAAGAAGGCCTACCAGGAGAAGAGACTCCAACTTGCCATTGTACAATTTTGAACTGTACACATTGTAGGAGAGGAACTGAATAGGCAACAACATCATAGGCAGAGACAAGCCAAGCAAGGGAACGAGAGGTACAGGAGGATACCACTAACCAAAATGTGATGGTCAAACCTCGAGGTCAAGATTTAGATGGGATCGTACAAGTGAATGTCACTGTACGGTTACCAAGACGGTAAGTGTAAATAGACTAGGTGAAAAAAAGAGAAGAAAAAGAAAAAAAATTGAAAAAAAAAGTGTGCCTTAGTTGTGAAAATCCCTCGGGACGCAATTAAGAAGGGCGAGGTTGAAAACCGGAAATGGCGGCCTCTCCAGAGAAAAAGAAAGCCAAATTTTTCTAAGTATAAGGATCGTACAAGTGGAAAAATTATGATTGGAAATTGGAAAATTTGGAAAATCGTACAATTAACATGGACAAAATGACATGGGAAATCGTACAAGAAGCCACATTGTATGATTTGGATCGTACATTGTATGATTTGACCCATGTCGTACGATTTTCAACTACCCATTTAATGCGGCATGCGAGGAGAAAGCAACGGTTGGAGGAAAAAGCGGGGGAAAAAGATAAATTTTTAAAACCAACTGCTGAGTTGGCAATCATCTAACGGTGGAGATGAAAAAGCATGCAATATGGCACCATTTTAGATTTTCTTTACGGTTAGGGTTTCAGTTAGGGTTTTAAAAACTCCTTTAAAAGGAAAGAAGATTAACAATTTCACAATTACCAAGCAGAATTCAAATTTTTTTAGGAGATTGAAGGGGGAAAGCGTACAATTGATGAAAGAAGACTATATGGGTGATAAATATTCACCAACACTCTAAAATTGATGACCCATTTTAAATTTTGTACCAGGGAGTCTTTTCAGCTTCAAGAAATTGACCCGAGAGAGAGGAATTAGGGTTTTTCTCCATAAAAAGGGGGAAATTCAAATTTTTCAAAGAATAACAGCAAAAAGACATCATAATACATCATTGTACGGATTCAGGAGTGGAATATTATTGTTAGAGCCAGAGGAAGTAGAAATTGGTGGTCAGATTGTTGAAATTGCAAAAGAATGGAAGGTTAGAACCCTAAAATAATGGAGGAATCTAGAAAAAAGTGAGCTGAGAACCATGGGGGAAGGAAAATAAAGTCCGTACAACCATACAATATAGCCAAAATTTCATCAAGTTAAAGAAAATTGTGCCAGGGTTGAAGGAGTTGAGGAATTGCTATCGAAAAGCACTAGAAGAGTAGATCGGGGCAATTTGGCAAATGGGTCGGTGAAGGATTCGACAAAGAAGATCAAAATTTTGAATTTTTCATCACTTGGGGTTGAAAAAGTCATACTGTATGATTTTGGGAGCAGCCGATACGATTTCCAAAAAGGATAGTGCAGTTCGGAGGTTTTCTTGCCATTTTTGGCAGTTTTCAAAGGATCGTACGAAATTGTATGGAATCGTATGAATTGTAAAGGGGGGGTAGCCAAAAAGTGACATCATACGGAGTACTATCACCCTATACAATTTCAGGTTGCAGTTGTACATTTTGAAGAAAGTATGACAGTTTGAAGACTGATAGGTTGGAAAAGAACTGCAGAACATTGTACGATCCAGGAGCGGACGGAGGAAGGTAAAATCGCACAAGGGACACAGAACCATACACTGTACGATTTTATAGGAGGTTGTATGATTTTTGGTATGCTTTTGATTGTAGAAGAGGAGGTTGAGCTAATCGATGAGATGTTGAAGGAATGATCTCAATGAAAGAATTTGGACGTCGGTTAAGGTGGATTGCAACTAATCGGGTGGAGAGATCACCAGGTCCACTGCACGAGAGAGAGGCATACCCACGGTAGCACCAAGGGCATCAGTTTTAGTCCCATGAAAGGCATGGTAATCATCCTTGGAGAAGAGGAGGACATAGGCCATGGAGGGGACAACGACATTGGCAGGCACACCTAGATAGAACACCACCGAGGCACAGAGAGGGAAGAATGGCCCAAGAAGTAACCTCACGAAGGGAATTGAGGAGTGAGGTGCATGTGCAAGAATAAGAAGAACACCTGAGTAGTGGACAGGAGGAATTCCAGGTAGAATTGTCAAAAATTACATTTGTACAACATGGAGCAGATGCGTGTAGGAAGTGGTGGAATGAGGAGAAGAACAGGGGTCATCCCTGGAGGAAGACATTCGAGGATGCGCATGTGGTGGTTATTGCACAGATCCCACCATTCCACTGGGTATTCTTCCAGAACTATCTCTTATAGATAGTTCAGGCATATAATGCAGCAACCCGAGTGGCCTACGTCACTATGGGCAAGAGGTCCATTAGAGTGGAAATTTTGGCAGAGGCTTTTCGGAAAACATTTGGATTGTCAGAGGATGGTATGGAGATAGTGAAAAAGTTGGTAGACCCAATAGAGGCATACCATCTTGTTACCACTATGACCACTGTCAAATCACTGATAGAGGCAAATATTTTAGGTGTAGGGATGCACGGAATCAAACAGAGCCAACTACGAGGAGAACGTTGGGCATGTGCAATGAATACAGTTATGGCTCAACTATCAGGGGATATAAGGGTGACGGAGATGCCAATGTGGATGGCACAATACATAGAAGGTATCACCAAGGGAATTCAGTATGATTGGGGTACCTATCTAGAAAGAAGAATGCATGAGGCATTGACCAAAAGACCAAAGAATTTTGGGATGGCCTTCCATGCAATTGGATTGCTACTGAATGTAGTCACAAAAGTGGGAATGCAATTCCTAGGGTTGACGCCGCCTAGAGAAATCAAGTCGGACCAATCGATGATATTAAAGTGGGTGAAGGTCGTACCACTAGCAAAGGCTACCTCGAAGAAACCATGAACAAGGAGCGAGTGACACCGGAGTGAAGCTCAAGGAGACACATCTCCAGAGGAGGATGTCGATGTACACCATCGAAGGAAATATTCTAGATGGCTGGAGCTAAAACTAGAACAAGTACCAACACAAAGGCAATAGGAGCAACCTCTCATTCAAGAAAGGGAGAGAAGTCCCATACAAATAATGACGAGAAGGTAGCGGGAAAGAAGGGCAAGCAAACTAGTTCTGGAAGTACAGAGGAAGGAACAGTCGGACTCAGAGGTGACGAAACTGGATGAGTTGTACTGGACAGAGGTGGAGAGAATAGTGAAATCTCCAAAAATATTTTCATAGTTTGAGAAGATGGATGCCTCTGATTTCTTTAAAGGAATTGAGGTAGGGCAAGATGGTATAGCCACTACCCAGGATGAAGTGGGAGTAGGAATAAGTACCATAGAGGGAGAGCCCAAGAAGAAGCCTCATTACAAGATTGTAACAGGAAGCTCCAGTAAGAAAGATGTTTTGGAGAACACAAAAGTGCCACTGGAGAAAGAAGCACTTGTTGCTCAATAGGTCACAACAAGAGATGCACAAAAAATCCAAGAAGAAGAAGTGACAGAGGAACAATAGGTGGGCAGCACGAAATAGGAAGTAGCCCAGGAAAATACGGAGGAGCAACAAGGGGGCTCGACCAAAGCGAAAAAGGCTCAAAAACAAGTTGAACAACAACAATCTCAGGAGGAGATTGTGAATATTATGGATAGCGAGGAGGAGGAGAAAGTTGTAAAATAGTCCCCACCTCGGGAAAATATAGATACAGAGGAAGCACTTCGAGAGCTGGGAGGAAGCTCTAGCCACCTTAGGGAGGAAGAAGATTTAAGAACTCCTATAGAAGAAGAACTGTGAGGTATGCAATCCAGTTACCTTCTGGAAATACCATGGTTCCAAAGAGTTACAATGGAAGAGGAGGCACGTGGAGTAGAAGATAAGGTGGAACACTTCTTTACTCAGTTAGGCCATGTGATGAATAGTGCCAGATTGGAATTTAGCATCGGCCATGTGGGAGAACTAAAGTTGTGGGAAGAACAAGTGTCTCTCGAATTGGAGAAGATAACAGAATGGGTGAATAGTGCAGAGCGCATAAGGAAGATAGCGGACATTCATGCACAACATCCATGGAGGTTACCCAGGGAAGAGGTACCGACAATTTTTGGAAGAGAAGAATTGCTATGAATTATAGGAAGGACCCGAGGATATATTTGGATAGAATTAGTTATCCAACCTGCCCCACCAATACGGTAGAAGTTGAGTACAGGAGGGTCACTACCGGAGTGAACATCACCCTAAGGAAGTTGAACTTCCTAACACACTGGATAGAGTGGATGAGCATTGGATTAGAACAAATCCATCAGCTCAAGGAGGAGCAGAAGGAAGAGACTGCAGCCACTCAAAAGGAATTGGTCGCAATGGAAGAAGAAATGCAGAAGAGCAGAACTATGATGGAAGAGAGAATAAAGAAGTTGGAGGAGGATCTATCAGGCCTCAAAACTGAGTCTGAAGCTAGGATTAGCACGCTTGAAGAGGAGAAGTGACGGATCTCATAGATGAAAGAGGATAGAATCAAGGAGTTGGAGGCACAACTCAAAGCAAGAGATGAGCAGATGACAACTCAGTTGGCCAAAAGGAATGAGCAGATAGCTACACAAACCAAGAAGATAGAGGAGCTAACAAGGGATAGTAAGAAGCTAAATGAGATGGTCTTAGAGAAGCAAGCTCAGATGAAGATCAAAGAAGACCAGGTTCAAGCTTTGGAAGCAGATATTAAACACCACCTGGAGACCATTGACGAAAAGAATGAAGAACTCCAAGCGGTTGCCCGAGCAAAAGCTCATTGGAAGGAGAAGTTGAAGAAGAGTGCCTCCGAATGAGAAAAGTAGATGATGGACTTCATGAAAGCTACCGAGGAGAAGGCTAACCTTCATGGAGCCAAAGCCATCGAAATGGGAAGCTATGCAACCAAGCTGAGGAATGAACGAGAGATGTACAAGTCACAGGTTAAGGACTTAACGGTTGTAGTAGTAGAATATGAAGTAGAGAGGAAAAAGAAGAATGAGTCAGTGAGGACACCGACCAAAGTAAAGGGGAGGGTAGATGTAGGCAGCAAATCCACCTCCCAGAAGAAGAAGTGATTTGCTCAATTTTGATAGTTTTGTGACAATTTGCTCAAGTTTTGTAAACCATACAGTGGGGAGCAAATCATACAGTCAAGGGAAAAATCATATAGTTGGATTGGAAAATCATATAGGGCACTAGAAAATCATACAGGGTGCACTGGAATTCACTCAAATGCAAAGGAAATGTAATTTCAAGATGAAATGGTGCATGGATTTGCTAACTAAGGTGTTAAACTTAGGAAAAATGCCAAAATAATGCATTCAGTTGTACATGGGCAGTTGTGAATAATGGATTGTCTCAGGAACCACTTTGGAATGGCCTGGACAATGTTATATAAGGCCCCATTTTCAATTTTGTAGGTCTGGCTACTAGTTTACTGGTTACTAGTTGCTAGAATAGAGAGTTAAGTACTTATAGTTGTAATTCCTGAGTTATTGCAATTACATTGAGATAGTTTTCCACATTGTAATCGAATCTATAGACATTAATGAGCATAAGTACATTGTGGATGACTATGTACGATCCTGATAATGATGGATAATGAATTGTGGATTGATATTGTGTAATTGTGTTTTCTATCTTACTATTATATGTTAGTTTTATGCATTGTTGCAACTTGTTTAGGAATATTGGCATTGGTGAATCATGGAGAATGATTTAGGAGCATGAGGGCATTGATAAAGATGTATTCAAGAGCATTGTACGATTTTTGAGCATAGACAAGCATATGGAATCTCTCACCAGCCTGGTTAGGATGTTTTGCCTATGAAGGAGATTGCATTGTTTGGGCTATTAAACCATTACAAAACATCCCAGAGAGAGATTGGAGTAGTAAAGCATCTCAAATAACACCATGTTGTACCATTAGTTCATACATATCATACATCGACTTCCGTACAAATCATACAAAGCACTTTTTCCTAATTTGGTAAATCAGGTGATCGATAGAAACTTACCCGATTTGGCAGTTTTGGGGAATCGACTTGATCGATTACAAAAATATGTACGACAGCCTCAAAAATAGAAATTGTTAGTTTTTTTGAGTACAAGATCGTACCATCTTGACACTGTATGATTTGAGATCGTACAATGTAGGTAATTAAGGGTTGTACAAGGAGATCACAGTTTGTACAAGGGTAGTTTGAGTGAGCATGAGACCGTATGATTTGGTAAGTGAGTTGGGTTTAGCCTACTAATAATTCTGACCTCTAGAAAACACCTCCCTACTGGGAATACTCCACCACTATGCTACAAATACCCAAATGCATTCACCCATTTTGTGGGACAAGTACAAGAGTGTTAGGAACCTATAATCCAATTTTACGATTATGAGATTAAGATAGTACCTACTACCTTACTAGACGTTTCACTACACATTGTGGTGTTAGTCAATTATTTACCTTTTAATTGGATATTTATTGATACAGGTTCATCAATCAACATCATCACAACTAAAACAATAGAGCACCTTAAGACCCCCAAGTCAAATATCATTTCGAGGGCCTACACATTAAGGAATTTCAATGACGCTTTATGCAATACTATGGGAATGATAGTCCTTCCCATAAATATGGGGCATAAGACCATCCCCATGATATTTCATGTCTTGGAAGGGGCCATGCAATACAATATTCACCTAGAGCATCCTTGGATAAGAGACATGAAGTGTGTTCCTTCAATCTTACACCAATGTGTCAAGTATGTGCATGATAACAAAGTCTACATGGTGTTGGTTGATGAAGAGCCATTCAAATATGTCCATCAGGGGGATTTTCTAGGAGAATTTGTGATTCCTTCTGCCCACTTGTATGTAGGACCTTCATCTCCAGCTACTCAACTGAATGATAAAGACAAAGGGGTACAAAAAGACCCATCCACATCAATACCTCATCTGACACCCAACATGACTAATGCTTCTAAGAGACCATAAATTTATAATACAAAAGAAAATTAGAAGCTAAATGCATCCTTAGTTGAGGAAATAAATACCAAGGAAGCACTAACCATAGCCATTGAGAAAATTCCAAGTCCCATAGAAGAAGAATATCTCCAAGATCAAGTTGAGGAGATACTAGAGCCCACTTCGCCAGTGTCGTCTGTAGGATCATCCACATCACATGTGATAATACACTTGGAATGTACAAGTATACGAGAGTATATTGTGTAGAACATAACATTCACGCCCATCATAGAGTTCACACAAGACATGGGATTACCAAAGGACCTATGACCACCAGTGTGAACAGTGGTTCCTCTTGGAATCCCTTCCAACTAGATAAACTTTGTCTATGTTGGACTAGACTATGCCCATAAGTCTATTGATGAAGAAGAGGACAATTATGAATTATTCACTGTTAATGTTTGTTACCTCTCTAATCCTGAGTTTTCTCTAAGCTACTTCGAACATTGCCATTGGTATGGTTACAGTCTTGGTATATATGAGTAGGGGCATAGGCGGCCATTCAAGCCACAATACCAGATTTCCACTGATAGGTTTGGGTTAGGCTATCACATAATAGGTCGAGATGACTCTCTAGTAGTAGCCTTGGATAGATTAAGCTTGGGGTTAGGAGAAGACATAAATTTTATTCCTTATCACCCACCAAGTATAAGACATCTAAGCAACAAACAAGTGGTCATGGTGAACATACCACCACCCAAAACTTATCATCCAAACTCCACAATTGGTGCCACCCCAATGGGTTACAACTCATGAGATGAAGAGCAAGAAGAAAATGTATATATGGCAAATGATGATGAAACACAAACAGGCTTGACCTATCATGGGCTTCACTATTTACATAGATTTACCTGGTCCATCCACAACAAGAGTGGATTCATATTGGGATGAAAATGACTATGAGTCAGAGGAATCAACAGAGAGATCCTACCGAGGACCAAGGTAGTGGCCCCATAGCTTTGGGTAAGAAACTAATGCAAATGGCTTCTTCATAAGTGACAAAGAATATGAAGATGATATATAAATGGCCTACTTAGGTCCAAGATACGAGCCTCTTATATTAGGTCCATATACCAATGCTAACTATTTATGTATAAGTGATGATGACTTTGAAGATAAAATCGATATGGATTATTTTGGCCCTCACAACTTGTAGCAAGTCAATACACTGGTAGAAAGAGAAGTGGCACTTCATGCCATAGACCCTGATTTGTAGTTTTTGGGAAGACCTATCAACTTAGTTGCCATTCACCGCACTGTCAATCCCCTCTACCTATATTTAGAGAGTTGTTAGAGCCCAAAGATCCTATTATCTGGCATGCTTAGGGGCTAGATCCATAAATCCCCTTTCATCCAGAACCTTATCACGAGTATGGAAGAGAAAACTCTGAGACAATATTTCACCCATGTGGTCCTAGATATTTCATTCCATCCATCAACACAATTTCCATTGATTTGACCACTCCACTTCATAACCCAATAGATCCCATGAAAAATTTGTGTATTGATACAAAGGCTATTGATTGGGATCACACTGATTCACCAATAGAGCCTGAGGATATTTTCTCTAATGAAGATATGTTACAACCATTCCATTTTGCATCAGGCTATGCTTATGATGTGTTCCATGCTAGTTTTGATCCTGAGTCAGTAGGACCTATAAATCCTACTGATGAAATTCACTTGATACCCATGCCTCACTAGTTGGAGGATGGGTCACATATGGCTATAGAAGTAACTTTTGAGGTGGACATCAGTGATGATCCTACTCAACCAAAGAAATTCAAGTTTGGATAAAGTCTATCTCTAGAGGAACAAGCCATCATTATCCCTCTCTTTAAGGAGAGGCCAAATATTTTTTCTTGGACTTACAAAGACATGCCATGGATTGGCCTAAAGTTAGTTGTTCACAACCTTTCATTGGATCCCCTAAAGAAGTCAGACAATAAAAAGTTGAGGAAAATGTACCCAACCATCTCTTTGATGGTAAATAATGAGTTGCAAAAACTATTGGATGTGATTTTCATACTTTCCATTGACTATACTGAATGGATCTCGAACATGGTGCCCATGGAAAAACCATATGGAATATTCCACATTTGCATGGATTTCAGAGACATGAATAGGGCAACTCCAAAGGATTCATTTCCACTTCTAAACATAGACACTCTTGTTGACACCACCTCAGGTCACGAGATGCTCTCCTTAATGGATGTTTTTTCTGGATACAATCAAATCCAGATCAAACCTAAGGACCAACACAAGACTACTTTCATTACTCCATGGGGGATATTCTATTACAAAGTGATGCCATTTGGCCTAAAGAATTGTGGTGCTACATATCAGCGGGCCATGGCATATATCTTTCATGACTATATGCATAAGATCTTGGAAGACTACATTGATGACCTACTAGCCAAGTCCCTATTGCAACAAGACCATGCTCAAGTCCTTACAAAGGTTTTCGATCACCTCATTCAACACAATGTCAAATTGAATTCTAAGAAGTGTGTGTTTGGTGTAACTTCTAGTAAGCTCTTAGGATTCATTGTTTATAATAGGGCCATCAAATTCGATCCTACAAAAGCAAAGGCTATATTGGAAATGACTGCCCCTACCAAACTTAGGGAGTTAAGAAGCCTACAAGGCAAGGTAACATCCATCAAAAGGTTCATTGCTCAATTTTTAGACAAATGTCAAACCATGAACTGGTTGGTACGCAAGGATGTCCTATTTCATTGGGATGAAGAGTGCAAACAAGCCTTTGAAAATATCAAAATATACCTAGTAACACCACCAGTATTGGCTCCACAAAGTCCAGACATACCATTTTTACTATACATATCGACTACTAATTTTTCTTTGGGCACCATGTTAGCCCAAAAGAATGCACAAGATAAAGAACAAGTCATATATTACATTAGTCGCACCTTGGTGAGTTATGAGTTGGGATATGCGTATGTAGAAAATTTATACTTGGAAATGGTCTTTGCAACCAAAAATTTGTGATACTACATGTTGAGCCATATGACCTACGTTATATCCAAACAAAATCCTTTACATTACATGATGAACAAGACATATCACAATACACATACTGCAAAGTGGATCATGCTATTGACATAATTTGATCTAGAGTTCATAAGCCAAAATTTCATCAAGGGAAAAGTCATAGCAGATCAATTAGTAGAGGCACCTCTTCAGGATAGGAAGCCTCTCACTATAAAGTTGTCTAATGATGCAGTCTTTGCATTATCAGATCCACAAAAACTTGAAGAACCTGAGAAAGAAAGAGACATAACATTGTTCTTCAATGGCTAAAAATGTGAGCAAGGGGGTAGAGTAGGGATAATATTTATCACATTGCATGGCACCCCATTGCCCTTATAATTAAAGCTAGACTTCCCTTTTAGGAACAATAATATAGAGTATGAGGCCTTGATCTTGGGGTTTCAAACAGCCTTGGCAATGGGCATTAAAATATTGAATATCTTTGGTGACTCCTTGCTCATAGTTAACCAAGTCAGAGGATTATTTCAATGCAAGTGCCTACTCCTGAAAGCTTACAAGGAGCTTTTTGACACATACCTATCTCGATTGGAATGGTGTGACATCAAGGCAATATCTCGTATGTTAAAATTTTTTTTAGAAACCATAGCATCCTTGGGATCCTTAATCCCTGTTGTGGGTGATCCACAACACACCCCAAAATTGGGGACCCACCTTTTTGCAGGCTTGCAGAGAAGAATCTCGATGACCCAGATGCTAAAATTGAAGAAAAGAGAAAAAATGCCTAAGTGTTGAAAAGTGTCGCGAAATCGTGACATGTCGCGAAATTGCGACATGTCACGAAATCGCGACTTGTCGCGCCATCGTTGCTGGAAACAGGAAAGTTGTCACGAAATCGTGACATGTAGCTCCATCACTGCCGAAGAGGAGAGAAAAGAAAAATTGAAAGTTGTCGTGAAATCGCGACATGTGGCTGAGAAGAAAAGAAATGGTGTCGCGAAATCGTGACATGCCGTTGAGAGGAAAAGAAATGGTGTCACGAAATTGCGACATGCCATTGGAAAAAAATGAAAATGGTCGCGATTTCGCGACGTGTTTTGGCGAAGCGTACGGATGATGAAAAGTGTCGCGATTTCGCGACATGTTTTGGCAAACTGTACGAAAGATGAAAAGTGTCGCGATTTCGCGACGTGTTTTGGCAAACTGTACGGACGATGAAAAGTGTCATGATTTCGCGACGTGTTTTGGCAAACTGTACGGACGATGAAAAGTGTCACGATATCGCGACAGGTTTTGCCAAGGCGTACGAAACAGAAAAATGGTCACGATTTCACGACGTGTTTCGGGGAGGCGTACGGAAAGAGAAAGTGGCATGAAGGTCCGAGGGTGAAAAACGTCGCGATATCATGACAGGTTTTGCCAAGGCGTACGAAACATAAAAGCGGTAGCGATTTCGCGACATGTTTTGGGAAAGCGTACGAAAAGAGAAAGCGGTAGCGATATCACGACAGTTTGTGGCAAGCAGGTTCGGGGATAAAGGCGGTAGCGATATCACGACGGTTTGTCGAAAGAAGGCAAGAGAGTGATAATGGTCGCGATGTCACGACGTAAAGTTGCCAAGGAAGCCCGACGGAGAAATGGTAGTGATTTCGCTATAGCTTGGTGAAAGAAGGTTCAAAAGCAAAAATGGTCACGATATCACGACAAGATGCTGCCAAAGACGTACAGCCGGGAAGAGCATCGCGATTTCGTGACATGTCACGTTTTTGTGGCCAGGAAGGTGAACAGGCGGCATGCAGTTTTTGTCGGGTTTTTCGTGGAATGGTGTTATAGAATGCGCAGAGAGCGTGTGAAACATGGCATGTAGGTGTCAGGTCTGCAGAAGCATTACATGCAGCGAAGGATTTTAAGTGTTTTGGCATTAAACATGGAATAAAGACAAGGAAAATGTGGGAATTTGAAGGGTCACATGCAGGAAGATGAAACAAATCGACACAGGGAGAATCGAAGAGCCGTTTTCGTTAGTATAAAGCCAAAAGTGTAGATTGAAAGAAGTTTTGGAAATTGTTGATTGCAGAGTTGCAGAGATAAGAGCTTCGTGCTATTCTGGGCCTGTACTTGGGCAATTTCCTTCTTTTTTGTTCTGGAATATTTTTGCCTGGAACATTCTTTGAATGTAATTGACATATCATTTAATATAAAATACAGAGTATTGGCATCTCATTGATGAGAAAGAAGGAGTAATTTTGTGCATGCGTGATTTAATGTTTTATCTTTCATTCCAGACTTCTGAGGCTTTTAGGTGAAGTTTAATGCAAGTGTGCTTGGTTGCTTCATACGAATGCCTAGGTCTGGAATTACAGTAGAAAACCTAGAAACCAGCACCTAATTTATTTGGATTGTGCAATTTTGCAGGTTCATTAGATTAGGTTGTATGCATAAAACCTCATTATCTTCGGTTTCATCGAATTTATGGCAGCATTCTGACTGTAGTTTAGTTTCTTTTTCATTTACTTTTCTTTATTATTCAAACCCTTGCTTTATTTTCTGCAATTTAATTACTGTATCCAAATAAATAACTGAAAATCCATTAGAATTGAATATTAGAATAGATTTATTCACTTTGAGTCCATTGTAAATTCAAATTAGATAAACCCCAGTGCCCCTTGTTAACATCCACTTGCAAACCCTAAGATATTCCTGGCATTTCATTTGAACAACATTATTTAAGCATAACAGGAACCTTGGAGAAAGTTATTTTCTTTGCAAGCAGAGGATTTTTGGACTCAGATCCTATCGAAGAGTGTGCTTTCACAACTGGGTGAAAACACCACTCAACAATCCCTTAGAATCCATATTCTAATTTCATAAGCATTCATGTGAAAGTGCTTCTGCACTTAGAAATACAACATGAAGCCATTGAAAATCAAGAGTCAATCAACATGATCCAAATTGAACCAAATCAAGATTAGTCCTTTAAAGTTAGAGCTTTCTTGCGAACGACACCTTGAGAATATTTAATCTCTCAAGGTCCTATAGAGTGTGGCACAACCATAAACCATAGGGTTTTTTCCCAATATATGTTCACATATTCTGGATAATATGGGGAACATGCCATTCTATCCATAGAATCAGTGGCTTATCAAGATTGGCTTTCCCAATTACAAGATTTCCTAAAGCTTGGAATGGTACCGCAAGGCCTGTCGCATGCTGAAATATGAGCATTTAAATAGAAGGTGAGAAGATACATTTTTCTAGGAGTCATACTCTATAGATGAGGTTACGATGGAATTCTCCTTCATTGTCTTGAGCCCTAGGAATCATCCTGGGCAATTTCACAAGCTCATGACAGTACGTGTGGTGGTCACTTCAGTGGTGTGGCCATCGTTAAGTGCATCTTGAGAATGTGTTACTATTGGCCCACTATGGAAAACTACTATAGTGATTATGTCAATAAATACGCCAAGTGCCAACATCATGCAAACCTCACCCACTTGCCATCACATACCTTGCAACCCATCCAGGCAGTATGGCCCTTCTCATAATGGGGACTAGACTTAGTTGGGAAGATATCTCCACCATTTTTAGACTAACACACATTTATCATAATGAACACTAAGTACTTCACCAAATGGTTCAAAGCGATCCCCTTGAAATCGACTATTGGACTAAGGATTGTGGAGTTTATACTCCACAATATAATTAGTCATTTTGGGATCTCTTCAAAGATAACATTAGATAATGGGCCATCTTTAAAGAACAAAAATATGCGTGCTTTATTGAAAAAATACCATATTCAACGTAGTATTTCAACACCCTATTATCTACAAGCAAATGGGCAAGCATAAGCCTCAAACAAAACAATCATCTCCATCTTGAGGAAGATGGTGAAAGATAATCATATGGATTGGCATTTGCAATTACCTCTTGCATTATGGACATATAGGACTATTGTACGGATGCCTACTGGGGCAACACTATTTTCAATTGTATATGGCTCTGAGGCCATCATGCCCCTAGATGGGAGATTTAAACCTTTCGTGTGGCATTGAAGAACTTCATAGATGATGACACCATGTGGCAAGGCTACCTTGATCAGTTGATGCTTCTTTATGAATGTTGAGTCAATGCCTTGGAGCATCTCCATTTTTATCAAGATCACCTTGCATGAGCTTACAATAGTAAAGGCCACTTGAGGGAAGTCAAAGTTGGGGATCTTGTGCTCAAAGAAAACCAATAGAACTCAAATCTGCCACCGCACCTACAAGACAAGTTTGCAGCAAATTGGATAGGCCCCTACATTATTTTAGAAAGGGTTGGGCCTAGAATATATCAACTTACATCATTGGATGGTGATGAAGAGATTGAACCTCTAAAAATCATTCATTTGAAAGTGTTTCATACATAAGATTAAAAAATAATAAAAATATTCAAATAATACAAAAATAACAAAAACATTCAAATATGTCAAAAACAAAACAAAAAAAAAATCAAAAAACATAAAATTCAAAATTCTATTAAAAAGCTCCAAGGGTACCCAATATGCTTGGTCAAAATCAATCAAAAATGCTCCAAGGGTATCTTCACACCACTTGGTCAACTTCATTAAAATGCTCCAAAGGCATCTTAAAGCCCTTTGGTCAAACCACAAAATGCTCCAAGGGTACCCAATCCGCTTGGTCGAATCAATCAAAAATGCTCCAAGGGTATCTTCACACCACTTGGTCAACTTCATCAAAATGCTCCAAAGGCATCTTAAAGCCCTTTGGTCAAACTACAAAAATCTCTAAGGGTACCCAATCTGCTTGGTCAAATCAATAAAAAATTCTCCAAGGGTATCTTCACACCACTTGCTCAAATTCATAAAAATGCTCCAAAGGCATCTTAAAGCCCTTTGGTCAAATCAAATTACAAAAAGCTCCAAACACATCTTAAAGGCCTTTGGTCAAAAACAATACAATAATAAAAAAGTACAAAAACAATGCAAAAATAAAAAATACAAAAATATTTGCATCTGCATTCACATAGTTGAATTACATCCAATGCATTTGCATATGTTATGATCATATTCTTGCAAATGATGCCACAATTTGTATCACAATCACAATATTCAAATCCATCTTCAACTGTGTTTTCCAACACAACCATTTCATGTTGCTATAAGAAATATACTAAGGTTTCCTAGGCAGTCAACCATATCTAGTGGTCTTATCAGCTTTAGTAGAGATCCACCTTTATTAGTAGAGGGTAAGGTCTAGTTGTGATAATACCTTTGATATTCAATATCCCACCACTAATTGAAACACTAAAATCCTAGCTGGTACAAGGAAAATATGAAAACTACAAAAGTGGTCTAGATTGCCTTAAGCGAAAAGGATCTTCCCTACTTATCCCCATGTGCGACTGATTTAAAGGTGCTAAGAATTGGAAAAATGAAAAGTTTCATCCTACCCAAAAATGAGTTATTATCATCATTACATAAATCCCTTGCTTTCATTAAAACAAGCAAAATTCCCGAAATAAAGCACAAATTCAAAACCCCAATTTTCAAAGTTATAGTTCAAAGAGTGAAAAAAAAGCAAATAGTGATTATCATCACTACATAAGTCCCTTGCTCAAAAAAAAAAATCAATCAAAATAAACAGTGATTTTCATCACTACACATGAGCAAGTATCCCAAATAAAATGAAGAAAATAAGGGAATGGAGCTTGAATCCCCAAAATTCTCAGCATTGTACAAAACTGGAAAGAGACAGCCTTACGCATGACGATATGTCTATCACAATAGCTTCTGGAATTTTTATATACCAATTTTTGCATGTGGATGAGCTAGCTTAGGTAACCCAATACTGCCTAGTGGTATAGTCCAACTAAGTCCAACATAGGGATGAGAATCCCTTGAGGATCCCTGATCTTAGAAATGGGCTGAAATAATCCTGCTGGACATTGGAGGAAATGCTTGGGTTCTATCTCAAAATATATATTCATTTGCACACATAGAGATAATGAATATCCAGTAACATGGTGAAAGCCTTGATTTTTGAAAGTCTTGTATGATCAGTACATAGTTGTTGATAGGGTAACTAGAGTGTTTGAAGTCTTAGGAAAAACCTGAAAAATTCCCATATAGCAACAAATCATATGATCAATTTGAAAGCACGAGATTTTGGAAGCAAAAGGAAAAATATAACTATGCAATATAAGACGAAATGTAATGCTTTAATCCTATGCACAAAAACAAGGAAAGGAGATAAATTGGAGACGAAAGAAAAGATGTAAGGAAATCACAGCCCTCTTTATTCAAATTTCTTATCCTCGGTTACATAGACGTCTCCTCCCTTTTTAGGGGCTAGGAGCGTTAAATTGGTCTTTGTTACAATTTGTGACTTAGTCTTCCTCCTTCCGCATGCCCACGTTTGGAATGGGCAGGCCAAATGTTGCCGCCGCTTGCGTTGGTAAGGTAGACTCCTCGCCGCTCCTCTAATGCTGCAACTCTGCACTCAAAGAAACAAACAAGAAAGTCAGTAGCACCTGTGTATGAAAAATAAAATATGAATCTAACGATGGTTGAAATGAATCTAAATGAAATGAAAAACTTGACAAAAGCATAAACATGAAACTAAAAGAAATACCACGATTATGAAAGCACAAATCGCCAGTAAGTGAACTAGCAGAACTTCGTCGCTCAAAATGCTCCTTCTCTGTATCATCTTGGGTGAGGAAACTCACCATTTTATAGACCCAAGGGGTCTCTTTGAATTAACATGCAAAAGTGTTTCTTTGCATGAATGCTTTTGTTTGTGAAGAGAAGACTTCTTCTTGATCAAGGGCTTCTTAATTGCCTTTGTGCATGTCTTTGTGTGTTTTAGAAAAACTCACTTGCACTCCTATGTCATGCATGAAAAGCTGAGTGGTAGTTCTGAGTTGTCATGCGCTGAGGTCTGACTTTTTGCTGGTCAAACCTGGCATTCGTCCCACCCAAAAGCGAGCGCTAGTAATCGTCCCTGGGTGAAACGAGTACAAATCCATACTCGTCCTTGGGTAGGACGAGTACAAATTTGCACTCGTCCCTGGGTGGGACGAATAAGAAATAAAGTGTCTAAAAGGTGCCAAACTGATTTTTGACTTGCAAAACTACTGTGTAAGTGGTTAGAACCACTGTTTAACCTCTGGGGGCTACCCTGGGGGCTATGTGTGTTAATGTGATCAGTGTTTGTAGTCACATAATCGGATTGGTGCTGCTTTGGTGTCTATAGATGCCCCTTTTTGGGAAGCATTGTGCATGGTGCAGCGTCGAGCAAAAATAGATAACCAAAGCACTAATGATTAGGGTTTCTCAGTAACCTAACCAACTCTTGATGCCCCAAGTATGGAAAGGGCATGCATTCTTGAATCCTTGCTTCTGACGAGCTAAGGAATTTGATTTCAAGTATTAACCTATTTTGGTGAGGTGTGACTTGAGCTTGGACATTGATCAGTCATGAATAGGCAAAGGGCATAACCTTTTGTCCATGGGGGAACCTTGTGTTCATGCTTCGAGAATGCCAAGTGTTTGATCAATTTTGTGATTATTGCTTGTTTTCTGCCCCAAGCAGGAGCGTGATTGTCTTTGTCAATGATTCTTTGAATGCATGCTATTGCCTTGATTGGGTGTGTGTTTGTTGATTGGTGACTTAAGTGTGACTACCCCCTCAAGCGACGAATCGATGAAGGAATGACTGACATGAGAAAAGCGACGAGTCGCTTGACCCAAGATGACTTAAGTGAGGGTGCCTTCAGATGTTGTCCGTTGAATGTGCGAGCAATTTCTCGATTTTTTTTGTGGACCTATTTTTGGTGGGTGTGAACCCATTTTGGGATGTCATTTGGGGTTAACATTGGCGAAAATTCGTCTTCCCGTGGAGCGGTCCGACTATGGTAGCCTTCTTGGGGAGTAGGATAACGACAAGGTAGACCCCGACATCAATTTTCTAATGCGAAGAGGTTAAGTGCAAGAGCACTTTTGTCCGACAATTTTTAGTGTTTTTGTTGGCATTTGTCATTTTTATATTTTGGTTGTTTTGTTGTGTTTGTTTGTTTTTTTTTTTTTATATTTTGGTTGTTTTGTTGTGTTTTTTGTTTTTTTTTTTTTATATTTTGGTTGTTTTGCGTGTTTTTATGTATGTGTTTGATGTATGCAGAGGCGATTATGAATGTGATGTTTTTAATTTGTATGATGTATGGATAGGGAATGAATGAAATGAGGTGTTGATGATGTGTCGATGCACCATAGACTGGTACAAGATTTGACTCGACTTGCTATACTAATGGGATGACTTTGTGAAATGACTTTGCATGTGAAAACTTTGTTTTTGTATTTTGCATATATTTTGATGGTGATGTACAGAATAAAATGTGACAGTTGTTTTTAAAATGTAGTTAAGCTTTTCTTAGATTCAGATATTTTAACTAACTAGCCAAGATTGTACATTTATCTCGCAAGACTTTTGAACAAGGTATAAATTCGACTTGAATTTAACCAAGTTATTTCACATCCCTGTGTGTGCAATTGAGTTCGTTTATGTGTTATTCATCAGGATACCGCCGATGCCAGATGGGCTTTCAATCGAACTCGTACTGAGGATCACCTAATTAGCTCCACTAACTCCTTGATTGTGTTTGGTTAGATTAATCTGCGATGCTATCTAGGATACCATAAGCTAGCTCATCCACATGCAAACATTGATCTATACACAAGTTAATGTGACAGATATATCGTCATGCGGGAGGTTTACTATCAGTGACTGATAGGCTATCAACCAAACCGGTACCGAAGCTTGCCTCATGACCTGTCGAAATGCTGAGAATTCCAGGGATTCAAGTTCGACTCCCTGCTTTTCTTCAATTGTATTGGGATACTTGCTCTTTATAGTGATAAGATCACTGTTTATTTTGTTTTATTGATGTTTTTTTTTTTTTTTTTTGAGCAAGGGATAGGGAGTGACGAGAATCACTATTGTACGTGCCTTTTGATGTGTGCACTGTAGGATGTCAATTTTGAATGTTTTGACGTTTTGCAAATTTTTGATGTTTTGCAACTTTTGAGAACTTGGGATTCATGGGGAATTGGGTAGGGAGGATGCTTGTCCTTTTGCCAACTCTCAGCATTCCTAGGGTCATTCGCACAGGGGGATAAGCAAGATAGCCGTTTTGCTTATGGTGACCTGGATTACGGTGCAGGTTTCATCTTTCGTCCACACAACTTAGGAATTATTTTATGTGTGTTAATTTGTGTTGGGATGCTACGTACCAAGGTGTGATCCAAGTAAAACTTTCCCATGTAAAATCTGCTTAATTGTGTACAGTTTTTGGCTAGAAATTTAAAGACATCTGAATGACGAAAACCCTATATACATTAGGAAACAACTGACTATGCTAAAATAAAAAGGTGATATGCTGGATGTATGCGTTTATGGAAATGGATTTGAGGTGGAAATGATGGAATTGCCAAGTAATGACAGCCTATGGTGCTTTTGACTTGTATGACCTATCGAAGTATGCAAGGGATGGATGCAATGTTTAATGCAACCTATATTTTTGTATTTTGATTTTTATGAAAATGCATGCAAATGTTTTGGTGATTTTTTTTTTTTTTTTTTATGAGAATGTATGGAAAATGCAAATGTTTTTGTGATTTTGTTTTTTTATGAGAATGCATGTAATTGAAATGCAATTGTTTTTGTGATTTTGATTTTTGTTTTTTTTTTTTTTTATGAGTATGCATGGAATTGAAATGCAATTGTTTTTGTAATTTTGATGTGTTATGAGAATGCATGGAATTGAAATGCAAATGTTTTTGTGATTTTGATTTTTGTGTTGTTTTTGTTGATTTTTGAATACTTATGTTGACCAAGCGCTTATGGTAACTCTTGGAGCTTTTGGGTTGACCAAGCGATTGTGGTAATCCTTGGAGCTTTTGTCTTGACCAAAGGGTTTATAGATACCTTTGGGGCATTTAGGGTTTGACCAAGCGATTATGAAAATCCCTAGAGCTTTTAGGGTGACCAAGTGATTGTGATAATCCTTGGAGCTTTTAGGGATGACCAAGCGATTGCGATAATCCTTGGAGACTTTTTGGGATGACCAAGCGATTGCGATAATCCTTGGAGCTTTTTGGGATGACCAAGAGATTGCGATAATCCTTGGAGCTTTTTGGGATGACCAAGCGATTACGATAATCCTTGGAGCTTTTGGGGATGACCAAGCGATTGCGATAATCCTTGGAGCTTTTTGGGATGACCAAGCGATTGCGATAATCCTTGGAGCTTTTGGGATGACCAAGAGATTGCGATAATCCTTGGAGCTTTTTGGGATGACCAAGAGATTGTGATAATCCTTGGAGCTTTTTGGGATGACCAAGTGATTGCGATAATCCTTGGAGCCTTTTGGGATGACCAAGCGATTGCGATAATCCTTGGAGCCTTTTGGGATGACCAAGCGATTGCGATAATCCTTGGAGCCTTTTGGGGTGACCAAGTGATTGCGATAATCCTTGGAGCTTTTGGGGTGACCAAGTGATTGCGATAATCCTTGGAGCTTTTGGGATGACCAAGAGATTGCGATAATCCTTGGAGCTTTTGGTTTGACCAAAGGGTTTATGGACACCTTTGGAGCATTTGGTTTGACCAAA
Source organism: Wollemia nobilis (assembly GCA_028583015.1). NCBI lineage: Eukaryota > Viridiplantae > Streptophyta > Pinopsida > Araucariales > Araucariaceae > Wollemia > Wollemia nobilis. The sequence continues at coordinate 6,283,611 of JAQPPZ010003199.1, forward strand.
GGGTTTATGGACACCTTTGGAGCATTTGGTGTAACCCATTGGCTCTTCAGGGAATAGAGGTACCCCCAGCGTGATGATCTTTGTGCACCGGATCTGGCTCTGTAGGAATTGGCACGAATGGATCGGCCTTATGCACGGATAGGAGGGCAGGGTCCGCCCTCGGCACTGATGGTGCTATGATATCTCTGGGTGGAAGGTGCTCGCGATCTTCCCAAAGGAGTGGGATCAACATGTGATGCCAGTGGGTCGGGTCTATGCGCCACTCATGCCCTAGTCTTATGCCTAGTTGGGCCATTAGTTCGTCATGGGTGATAGGGTGATTGTGCCGTCGTGCATGATTGAGATAAGCCATCTCAGTTTCATCTTCGTAATCATTGTTGATGATCCAAAGGCCCTCGTTGGCCCCGACAGCTATCTGCGACATGCTAAGCTCGTCCGGCTCGAGCAGATTGACATGGTCTCGATGGGGTTGTTTCACACTTTGTGGGGGGACCGGATTTTCCTGTAATGGCACGGGCTCGATGGGAGCCTCCAAAGGGAATAATGTTAGGAGAATTTTGTGATGCTCATCCATGGGGACCACTTGTGAATTAATGCTGTCGGACATGAACGGGTCCCATGGCGCTATTGCATATGCTGACTCGTCTTTGGCGAGAGAGTCAGGCTCATCAGAATCTGGTGATTTTGAGATATGGAAGACCTCGTCATCAGGTAGCTCTACAACCAGGGGTTGATCCTCTGTGAGAGGAGTTTCATGTAAGTTGGGCTTTTGGGGCCCCAAAATCTTGGTCTCTACCGATGCTAAGTGCTCTGGCAGCGCATTGCTTGTATCGGGGGATTTGAGCTCCTCCTCTTTGATTTGTTCTCGTTGAAGGTTGTGGGGAACTTGGGGCCTATGGAAGGGTGACAAGATAGCACCCCCCATGCCTTGGTATGGCATTTCATACCGCTCTTCTTCTCGCTCAGGTTCCTCAAAGGCTTCTTGAAGAATTTTTGGGGGTGGTCCATGAACCTGGGTGTGCGCCTGAAGAAGGCACCCGTCATTGGTCTTAGGATTGGCCTCCCGCTCAAGTCTAGGAGGCGTCGAGGGCAACATTTGATAAGGTCGTAGAGACCTGTCTTGCACCCAGTTGTGTTTCTCATAATGTTTTGTTTTATGCATGCGAGGGGTTGGAGTCTTCACCTGCATAGTGTGTTGTAACAACTCATCCTCCTGGCGCTGAAGGCACTCTTGATTTAAAAGATATTGTTGCTCTAACTGTTGTTGTTCTAGCTCAAGTAACGCGAGTTCCATCCGACGTGCGATATGCTTGGCAAATTCTAAGATAGTTGGTCCTATCATCTCATGTCTAGAAGGCCTAGATGCCTCTCCTAGATATCTATCTCGGTCATGGTGGTCTGAGATCTCTATAGGCCGCCTCCCTCTGTTGGGGGTAGCGGCATTCCCCCGAGGCTTTGGCCTCAATAGGTGATCCTGAAAGCTAGCAATTACGGAGGCGTATTGCTCTCGCGATGTATATTGTTCTTGAGGAAGATAAGGATTTTCCTCGTGCCCCCTTTCATAAGTGAAAGAGGAACGGGTAGAGTTGGCTCGCCCCGCCTGAGGAGCCTTGTGCTCTGGATTTGTCCTTGTAGGCCTGACAACTAGAGGGGGTGAAGGAGGGATAGTGTAATCATGTGGTTCCTCCCGTCGAACCCTATGTTGACCTAGCGCTTCATTACAAGATGACCACTCATAGCGAGCATCTAAGGGAGCTCTCCTATGGATATACCTCTCATGGGAGGGTGTGTGTTGGGTGCTATGCTGAACAGGAATGCCCCTAGAAGAGGTGCCCCTATAGTCCCTTTCCGTTAAGTTGTGGAGGGGTCTGCCTTGTGTGTTAGGTCACCAAGGTGGTATGGCCAAATCCTGGGGACTATACCGGAGGCGACTTGTGCCTCCTTGGATATTCCCCACAACATTCGCCCGTGATTGGGCTTGGCTGCAGGTGAGCACCATGACGATGTCTCTCTAAAAACCCTAAAATTTAAAATGAGTCAGCTAGGGCCCAAAATTGGTGTGCGCATCCCTCTTACAGTAGATAATCCAAAAATGAAGTTTCAAGTCCTAACTCTAAATACATTAGGAGATATTAACCTTCGAATAGCTCAAAAAGCGCAAAAAATTACGTAAGCAATTTTAAAACCTAATTTCGAGGCACTAGATGATGGAATTTGGCCCCGAAAATTATCCCAACTAACTCCCTGTAAAATTTCAAGTCAATCGGAGCTACGGTTGAGAAGTTATGGCCCCGACAAGATGCACTAAAATTTAGAGAAAAATATAAAATTTCCCATATTTTGTTGGATGGTCCTGCATCACTTATGGGAACCTTAGGGTGCTTTTGGGTTGACCAAAGGGTTCATGGACACCTTTGGGGCATTTTTGAGTGACCAAGCGATTGCGGGAATCCTTGGAGCTTTTTGGAGCGAGTGACAAAATGCGTAGATTTTTATCTTTGTTTATGATTTTTTTGATTTTTGATTTTTTTTGTCTAAACAGAAAATAGCATACACACACAAGCAATGCTTATCTCTTTTAAAGATTAATAGTGTGCCCTAAATCGGGTTTAGTGTGTTTTTGTTGTTTTGTTTTGTTTTTGTAGGTTTTGAAGAACGTTTAAATGCATTATGACGGCTCATATAACTCCCAAAATGGTCGCCCCTTCAATATACCAGCCAGGCCGATATACCAACCTCTCTATATACCCGCCCTTACGAGAGGGAGACTATAGGTACGTGAGAGCAGATGGTACATGGTACGTAGGCGGTATGGAAGGGGGATTGTCCTGTTAATGGCACCTACCATAGAAGACTTACCCTCGCGCGCATGGGAATCACCCCAGTGACACTCGGTCAGATTTCGTCAAGATTTACGCCTAACAATAGTTGACAATCAGGGAATGGATGCAAAGCTAAGCCAAGGTGGTGATGAACCCACCGTTGGTCTTGCTCAAGGGTTGGGGTCTTACGACCAATGCCTTGGTTTAAAATGTAACGTGATGTGTGGGGTTCGTTTTAATTTTGCAAAATTGAAACAAGCAAATGAAAAGAAATCTTTCCCTAAGCCATTCAAACTGAAAACCAAAAACAAAAAAATAGAAATTTAATAGAAGCTGTAAAAAACAACCCCTACCTCTTCTCTGCCTAATCGAAAATTTTTGATTTGCTCTAAAAATTTGCACAGATCTATAATCGTCCCTGGGTGAGGCAAATAACAGAACCGTAATTGTCACAGGGTGGAATGAATAGTTTATTCGTCTCGGGGTGAGACGAGTAACAATTCTGTAATCGTCACTTGTAGAGACGAATAACAGTCCGATTGTTGAAAAATAGGTACTTGTAAAAAAAAACAAACAAGCAATTTTAGATCAGTAATTTAACCTAAAAAAAAAAAGAGGACAGAGGTCCCACCGTGATCGCCATTGAAAGCACGAGATTCCGGAAGCAAAAGGAAAACTATAACTATGCAATATAAGACGAAATGTAACGCTTTAATCCTATGCACAAAAACAAGGAAAGGAGATAAATTGGAGACGAAAGAAAAGATGTAAGGAAATCACAACCCTATTTATTCAAATTTCTTATCCTCGGTTACATAGACGTCTCCCCCCTTTTTAGGGGCTAGGAGCGTTAAATTGGTCTTTGTTACAATTTGTGACTTAGTCTTCCTCCTTCCGCATGCCCACGTTTGGAATGGGCGGGCCAAATGTTGTCGCCGCTTGCGTTGGTAAGGTAGACTCCTCGCCGCTCCTCTAATGCCGCAACTCGCACTCAAAGAAACAAACAAGAAAGTCAATAGCACTTGTGTATGAAAAATAAAAGATGAATCTAACGATGGTTGAAATGAATCTAAATGAAATGAAAAACTTGACAAAAGCATAAACATGAAACTAAAAGAAATACCACGATTATGAAAGCACAAATCGCTAGTAAGTGAACTAGCAGCACTTCGTCGCTCAAAATGCTCCTTCTCTGTATATCCTGGGTGAGGAAACTCACCATTTTATAGACCCAAGGGGTCTCTTTGAATTAACATGCAAAAGTGTTTCTTTGCATGAATGCTTTTGTTTGTGAAGAGAAGACTTCTTCTTGATCAAGGGCTTCTTAACTGCCTCTGTGCATGTCTTTGTGTGTTTTAGAAAAACTCACTTGCACTCCTATGTCATGCATGAAAAGCTGAGTGGTAGTTCTGAGTTGTCATGCGCTGAGGTCTAACTTTTTGCTGGTCAAACCTGGCATTCGTCCCACCCAAAAGCGAGCGCTATTAATCGTCCCTAGGTGAAACGAGTACAAATCCATACTCGTCCTTGGGTAGGACGAGTACAAATTTGCACTCGTCCCTGGGTGGGACGAATAAGAAATAAAGTGTCTAAAAGGTGCCAAACTGATTTTTGACTTGCAAAACTGTTGTGTAAGTGGTTAGAACCACTGTTTAACCTCTGGGGGCTACCCTGGGGGCTGTGTGTGTTAATGTGATTAGTGTTTGTAGTCACATAATCGGATTGGTGCTGCTTTGGTGTCTACACAATCACATCATCAACTTTCTTTATAATATTTTGTAAATTAGGTGGTATTAATAAAATAAACTAGATACCAGATATATTTTAGAAATGATATTTAAACAACCACTGATTATTTTATATATTTTAAATTATATAAACTTATCCAGAGAATACATACATTCCACACCATTACACTGCACATATGGATGGTTTAAATAATTAATTCTTATAATTAGAATTATTATTAAAAAATCATGGTTGTTATACTTTCTGTGGTATCACCTATTAGATTGTCAAAATCATATCATATGCATTCCTTATGTTTTAAGTGATTAAAACATACAAGTTCATTCACATTAGATTAAACACCATATACATAACACATTATATATTGCATTCACCTTATCATATCATGAGTTAAATGCATACAATAAAATAAAAATCAAACATGCATTTAACAATAAATATTACATCCATAAATACATAGTGCATAACTCATCCATTCACATCTAAGATCACATCATAATCTGTCTATACATACAATCATAAATCCATCATCAAGTCAATGAATGATATATCACATAATTGGATCATATCACATCTACCTGAGCATCCATATAAATATCCAAATCATCATAAATATCCTCCATCATCTAACACATACATCAAATCATCATAATTCCATAATCACATTGCATAAATAAAAATAAAAAATAAAACAAAAACATGAGCAATAAACGATACACATAATGAGTCATAATGCAAAGATATCATATAAATGTGTGTATCAAGAATATGGGTATACAAAATTGCCCATGGGCTACAATAATATAGGTCAAGCAAAGCTCAAAAATAAAATCCAAGTGCATCATCAGTAAAACACGGGGCCTATGCCCTAGGAATCACCTCCCCCTATGGCTATGTCATGAGTAGAGTGATGTGAGCCTATTGGTCTCTTTGTGCAAGTTTGGGTCCTCTAGCTAGGAGAAACAAAATACTGCCTGGAGGTGGAGAGCCTACTAACCTATGAACCACCTGCACCTGGTGCCTCCCTAGGGATAAATTTGTGCCTCATAAGCTGCATCTGGAGAGAGGATATATAGGAGACATACCCCTGGATCTACCCCTCATACTCATATAGCAATTACTATAGATGTAGAACTTCTACCCATGGATCTGTCCCAAAATCTACCCCGGTATCACCCTATGGTATAGGAGGAACAACAAACTACATCCTAGAAGCACCACCCTTGATAGTAGCCTGCAAATCCTAGATCTATAGTGTGAGCTGCTCTATAGTGGTGTCTCATTGTGCTATAGTAGCATCTCGTTGTTGTACCTATATATTGGTTGATTGGAGTTTAGCCTCAATCTCATGCAACTATGCTCTCAAAGGAGAATATATCCCCTTAGGATCTAGCTCCTCCTCATCCTCCTCAGGAGCCTCCTACTCCTCCACTACCACTTCCTCTACTGGTTGGACCCATACCTTAGTCTTGGCTCAAACTCTATGCCTTACTGTATCTACATCATCATCCTCGCCATCATCCTCGTGGTCTAAGCTGCCATAACCATACCACATCAAATCCTACCACCACTGCACAAACACATTTGTGACTCCCCCAATGACTCCTGGGTCAACTGATAGGGCATCCTCCTTATCAAAAAGCTTTGTGATTCATGGTGGGGGAATATCTTTCTCTACTACAAGGTTCCTATATAAAAATGGAACAAGTGGCACATCCTGTTGCATCCCATACTCAAGAAGAACCTGGGAGTAGAAGAAATACTCCCTAATGCCAACCTTGCGGTCGATGAGCCATCACTCACATCACTTCCTAGCTATGAAACTAGCTGGATCATCCCAAGTTGGGCACTCATGGTATGGTCACCATATGATATCTTCGACATTCAATCCAGTAAAAGTAGTAGTGTAGTGGGAGAGCTCCCCCGCATGAGAATGGATCTTATGCTCCTTGCTCCCTCAAGCCCATATAGTAGCATAGCACTGCATCCACTCCTTGATTATTATAATATTGGTAGGAATCCCTATGGGATGATCTAAATTGATGTGCTACCATCCCAAAACCTTTAAGAGCACACTGCAAGCAATGCCAATGCGACCCCACTGATAGATGTGGTACAACTTGTCATAACACAGGGCCAACAGAGACCTCCCCCATGCATATATGATGGACTCTACACTGTCCATAAGATCCTAGACCATCACCAGGAGGTTCCATGGGAACAATAATCCTGAGCAATCTAGAATGAGAATATTGTTGACAACCATCAACAACACTGTGTTCCTCTCGAAGAAGACATTCTCTTGGTACAGTGCAAAATAGATACACCACTAGATTTGGTGTCCTTGAAGGCATTTGTAGAATGCATTCCAAACATCTAAGTAAATACAACATCACGGTCATTGGTGGCCTATGAGACAATAGATACTCCATCAAAGGGGATCTAGAAAATCCTATACACATCCTCCGATGTGATAGTCATCTCATTGGTGGGAAGGTGGAAGGTATTAGTATGGGGATCCCATCGGTATACCAGGACTATGAGTTAAGCCTGATATGACATGATATTAGGCTGCCTAGTAACATACTATAGCCTACGAGCCTTGATCCAGGTCTAGTTCGTAGTATCCAGGAGGTACAGAAGGTCATTCAAGAGCCTCGGGTCTCAATCTGAAGCAATGAGAATCTAAAAGTAAAATAAAATAAGGCATAACTACAATGAATCTAAGGTATAAATCATAATAAAGCATGAATAATAGTGCAAATAATGATGATCTATTCTAAATTCTAGGTGAGAAGAGCAATAAATGCACCTAATCATGCAACGAATTTTAGAAAAACAATTTAAAATTTCAAAAAAATCAAATAATCACTTCAAAATTCAAAAACAAAATAAAAATTGCCTAAGTATTTCTAGTCGCTATCACCTATAGTGGCCAGAAATCATCCGCTAAAACAGGAGGCAGCCAAACCTCCAACGGGTAGATTTTCGACCATTGAAATTCAAATCAACCGCTGCCATCGACAATGACCAAGTTGCAGGCCAAAATAGCCACTCTGAGCAGCAACGACCAATGGGCGACATGACAACAGCATTTGCCCTAGGCCAAAAACACCAAAAAATTGAAAAAATTTAAAACTGGGGGCAAGCCCACCACATTAAATCCTAAACTAAGCCTAAACTATGGGTTTGGTTTGTTTTCAGCGAGATTAATGAGGTTCATTTTCTAATTACTTAAAGTGCGGTTCATTTTTACCTAAAAGTGAAACAAGTAAGGTTAAATATTTTAAAGAGTAACCGAGAAGCTCTGGATCCTTCGCTCGATGATACCTCGCCTTGCGCAACCATGATCCTCGACACAACAACACTCCAAGTCACAAAAGTCGCTTTCTCTCTAGAGCTCTGAAAAGCAAATTGCCAGCTCAAAAAGTGAAAAGTCAAAAACCCTAGGTTGTTTTATATTTTTCAAGTTATGCCTCGGTTGTTGCTATTTTTAGTGGCCCAAACTTCTTGGCCGTTATAGCCAAGAGTGGCCAAAATAGGTATTTGGGGGTCACTGGATCTGATAGCAGGTAGCAACACAAGCAAAAATAGGAGGAATTCCCTCCGTGAGAAGTAGAAAAAAACATCAAATAAACACATTTTTATGACTCATGGTCATCGTAATGTTCAAAATAACAAAAAAATCACATAAAAACACATCTCGAGTAAGCATCATATCAATTTACTTACTCTATCAACTCAGTGGTTGTAGCAATTTGAACTCCATGAAATTTGGCGAGATGAGTAAGTTACCATAGGGCTACTTAGGATAAATTATTCATTTTGGAATTACGATGTGCATCTTTCAATCCTGAAGAAGACCAAGATGATCAGACTACTCCACGGGTGTGATAGAATCATCCTGATTCCCTTATGACACAAAAAACATAAAGCCAAGTGATTCAATGCAATCATGAATAGAATTACTCATCCTAATTTCCTAATAAGGCTATTGATAGCCAGACCACTCCCTGAGATAGGGATGAATAATTATCATAAACAATTGATATCATAGTTGGATGGGGGTTTTTCCCATTAAAATAAAAAATACTAGAAAGAAAACCAAAACGAGTCATATTGGTCAAGAAATTTGTCATTTCATTCATTTCCCTTCCCTTACCCATTCATTGTCTGAGGGGGTAGTTCAAATATTCAAATAATCATAATCAAAATCAACAAAAGATCACTCAATAATATCAAAATTGCATTCATCCTATGAATAATTGTAGACAACTATTATAAAATTTCCCTTGTTTGCTAGGGTCATAAGAAAATTGTGACATCTTCAGTCTGTAGCTCTCCTACCGGTCAGATCTGATTGTAGCAACATAAGCTACCTGATTGTGTCTAAGAAATGAGTACAATTGAACATGTGCAAGCCCTATGCTAAGTTAAGCCTTCTAAATTTTGAAGCAATGATTCAGGGATGTGCACCATCTTATGTGATTGGGGCATCCAACATTGATCAGACCAATGATCATCATACACCTTACAAACATATCAGTCTACGTTTTTGCTCGGCATTGTGTTTTTCACACAGTGTACACAAAAATGGGTATCTTTAGACACCTAAAACATGTCATGTTTAGGATAACTACTAACATAGGTACATTCACAGACCATGTGACTAAACCTTGGACATTCCAAGTATCAAAAGTGGTTCTCACCACTCATATGGGGTAGTGTTATCCCATCCAAGCTTGGCCGCTGTAAACTAGAGTGGATATATCCTGGCTGCTCAAGCTTAGAGCGGCCAAACATCAGCCACTATAGATGACAACAACTAAATTTTAGTCACTGCAGATGACATCAACTAAGCCATAAAATAAAATTGCCAACAAATTGGTCCATTCATGGGTGGAAGTGGCAGTTTACCTACATTAAAGGTGAGCGGGTACAACTTTGCATTCCCCTTCATGATCAGTTCACATGGGAGACTTAAGTCCAAATTTAGAATTTAGTTAAACATAGAAAAAAAAAAGCTTCTCATGCTAACATCCTCTATGCATGAGGGATTCAGTCATAGGGTTTTGAACATAGACCTAGGGCTTCACATACTTTAAAGTGTGCAAGCCTAAGAGCACCAAGGGATCATGAATTGAATAGAACAGGTCATTGAGGAGAGCTTTTCAAGACTTGGAGAGCTTCCCTTGGAGATCATTTTTACAGTGAAGCCCTGCTATATTGGAGAGCATATTGGAGCATCTTTGAGGAGCAATGAAGTGCTAACCGATTTAGGGGTTTTCCATAGACAAGATATTTGATACAACGGACAAGAAATTACAAATCTTTCAACTTTGGCAATGAGCTTAGATCCATAGCCTTCGAGTACTAGAAATAGGTTCACCTTAGCGACCAATGTCTTGGATAGTGGCCCATCAGCCCAATCTAGCATTATTTGTACTAGTTTCTTACATTTTAGCTTGTTACTTGCTTTTCATATTATTAGCATAGATTCACTTAATTTACTTGTTCTAATAGCACTAATTTCATTGGATTTGTTTTCATTAAGTGTATTCATTGCTAACAGCCTCATCCAGGGAGGCAATCTCGGGCATCTAAGCCTATGTTATTATTTCATTATTTATAGGGCTACAGGTTCATCGGATAAATCCACAACATATGAAAGCAAGAGGATCCCTCTAGCAATCAGACCTAGAGAAGGAGGCATTTGTAAGCCCTCATACATTTTCATGTGCATCACCAGGAAGCCTGATAAAGTGTACCACCCCTTGCAAGGGGACATTTTATGCACCTGCTACCCTCTTTGTGTGTAAAATCATGTATCAAATGAATGGTATCCCTTAGAGGGATGCATATATAACTGAATCTTGGAAATATCAATACACAAGCATTTATTCATTTATTTATTTACATTCTGGTTATATCTTCTTTTATGACTTTCATTTAAATGCATGTTTAACATTAAGATATTCCACTAAATCATAATTAGAGTAGTGGATATGATACATCGCTTCCCCAGGGTCTCTACAATATTGACAACTTCATTGAGACCATTTGTAAAATTTGAATGAGTATATTCCTCATTATCAACACCGATCTTATTGGTGGGCTTGGCAAGGGATTTTGCATGAGTCTTTGATGAGGTGTAGCTTGAATGTGAATGGGCACTACATGAGGATCTGGTTGATTGTACCTCCTATTTTTGGTGACCAAATTCACCATGCCAAAAAATCCTTGCATAGGTGGTTCATTATGTACTTGATTAACTTGTCCAACATTGTTCCTTGGTGTCTCATGATTTGACAATGGATTCTTGAATATTTCCATGTTTTTATTATCTGAAGCCAAGGGGTTGTTGATTATCAACTTGTTCCTATTGATCATATTTTGTACCACATGCTTGAAGTCATAGCACACTTCGATATCATGCCCCTTTTGTCTTTGGTATGGGTAGTAATGATATTCCCTATATCCTTTTGATTTAGGGTGATTAGGATCAAGAAATAGAACTTTGAGTAACATTGAGGCCTTAGCTTCACACAATTGATTGAAGATCAATGCCAAAGTCTTAGATAGTGGTGTGAATTGGTGAGGTTAGTGATGTTATTTGTCCTTGCCCTACTTTTTATTATGCTGATTATATTGCACAGGGGATGGTTGTGCTTGGTAGTTTTGCAATTTTTGGTTGTTTCCCCCCTTTTGAAGGTTTAACATTACTTGATTCACATGTGTAGGCTTGGCTTGGTGATTCTAATTTTTTATGTTCTTGTTGTTCCACTCCTTCTTTGTTTAGAGTTTTATGACACCTTCTTGTAACTTGATATCTTCTATGACCTTGGCTTGTGCCAATGCCTCTTTGAATGTTTGGTATTTTTGCAACTATAATAATAGCGAAATGTGCTTCACATAGCTTTTAGTAAACATCCACATCAAATCTATATTTGGTATGGAGAAGGGAAGTTTTTCCATCAATTGCCTCCATCTATTGTCAAATTTCGTGACTGGCTCATCATCATATTCCTTTAAATTAGCCAATTCAGATAGATTGGTCTTCTTCTTAACACAAAATGAAAAGCATTCAAGAAATACATTCGCTAGCTACTTGAAGCTAGATATGCTATGACTTTTCAACTGATTGAACCATTTCAGGTTAGGGCCTAAATGGGTTATTATAAAAAAATTAAGCAATAATGAATCATTATTTTTGATATAGAAACACATATTCATAAAGCTAGTTACATGCTCTTGTGCGTCATTGTCACCCTTGAATTTTTCTAGCTTAGGCATCTTGAAATTCTCAAGATACACTGGGAAAGGGACCGAAATACATAGGGTCTCATTGTAGACCTTATTCAGCATGGGCTTTTGATAAGCCGTCCCCTATCTCTCAATATATTTAACCTTTTCAGCCAGGGCTTTGTATGCTTGAGAGGATAAAATGTCCTCTTATATTAGAGACTTTTATGGTTATAGTGGAGGTAAATTTCTCTTAGACCAAGATGGACGATTGCACTCATTATCCACATCTACAAAGGAGAGCTTATGGTATTGTTGATATTTCTCATCTCTCTTCGATTCTTCATAATGACTACCCCTAGGTTGTTCCAATGCTTGGCACTATTTTTGCCTTGAAGTACACTGGGGTGTATGTTGAGTATAATTTTCAATTTGTATAGGGTGTAGTTCTGGCTATGACACAACATTTCTATGGTGTTATTCCCTATACTCACTACAAGGAGGTATATTAGCTTGATCTAGTATGTCCTCTCTCTCTTTGTTCTTCTTCTAGTCGAGGATGCATTATTCGCATAGGTACTACTCGTATAAACATTGTTGAAGCAACATTTGATGTTGAGTGTCCTCATGCTCGAGACACTCATGCTCTACATGCATGTCTTCCAATTGATCTTGGAATATGCACTATATTTTCTCTAAATCTAGCCTATGTGATCTATCTACCAGATCAGTTGTGTAAGACCTTTGACTATTTAATTTTGTACGAGAAGCTTTATGAGTATTGTCTCCAATAGATTTATATACTACACTCTTGCCCTTGTTTTTCAAGATAATATTTATGTTACGTTTGATGAGAACCAAAAATGCTCATTTTATATACACGGTTAAGGAGAATTATCATGATGCAGAACAGAAAATTGCACACCCAGAGATCCCAAATCTGCATTCATTAACTTGAGATAACTCTACAGTAACAGCCCACAGGATTTACAATAACCAATGTTCAGCTTGGTTTTCTCTAACTCTCTACAATTCCCTAATTCTGCATCCCCCTCTCTTTACAATCCTTGGGTTTTTATAGAGGACCCGACCCTCTGAGTCATCATATCATAGACTGTGGAGTTTTTTGTAATCGCCCACATGAATGTTCTATCGCCACCCATATCCTGTTGCCAGGTGCCTTGGACCATCATTGCATGGAATGGCAGAGTGCTCTATAACCACCTATAACTTGATGCCACGTGCCCCTGTAACGGCCCTACAATCGTCGCCTGACCTCTACCACATTCTTCTTCTAGCTGCACTGTATCAGCTCCTGCATCTGTCGCCTGAATTCCATGAGCTGTCACTATCGCTCTGTCACGGCCCTCAAGAATTCCACCTGTTACTCTATAATGGCCTTCGAAAATGCAACCTGTCACAATTTTGTGACACCTTCTTCCTCTACTTCTTCCTCTTCTCTTCTGGTCGCAATATCGCGACATGTCACGATATCACGACATTTTTCTTCCTCGCCTCCTTTCTCTCCTTCGGGTCATGAAAATGTGACATGTCGTGAAATCATGACATATTCTCCTCTCTGCTCCCTCTCGCTTCTTCAGGTCACAAAAATGCGACATGTCATAAAATCACGACATTTTCCTCCGTTGGCTCCTTCTTCACCTCCTGGTTGCAAAAATGCGATATGTCACAAAATCGTGACATCTTCCTCCCTTGGCTTCTTCTTCGCCTTCTGGTCACGAAAATGCGACATGTCATGAAATTGCGACATCTTCCTCCCTTGGCTTCTTCGCTTGCCCTTTTGTCGTGAAAATGCGACATGTCACGAAATCGTGACATCTTTCTTCCTTGGCTCCTTCTTCGCCTTCTGGTCACGAAACTGCGACCTGTCACGAAATCACGACATCTTCCTCCTCGGGCTCCTTTGCTTGCCCTCTGGTCGTGAAAATGTGACATGTCACAAAATCATGACATCTTCTCCTCTCTGCTTCCTCTCGCTTCTTCGGGTCACGAAAATGTGACATGTCATGAAATCATGACATTTTCCTCCGCTGGCTCCTTCTTCGCCTCCTGGTCACGAAAATGCGACATGTCACGAAATCATGACATCTTCCTCCCTTGGCTTCTTCTTTGCCTTCTGGTCATGAAAATGTGACATGTCGCAAAATCATGACATCTTCCTCCCTTGGCTTCTTCGCTTGCCCTCTGGTCATGAAAATGTGACATGTCACGAAATCACGACATCTTTCTTCCTTGGCTCCTTCTTTGCCTTCTGGTCGTGAAACTGTGACCTGTCGTGAAATCATGACATCTTCCTCCTTGGGCTCCTTCGCTTGCCCTCTGGTCACGAAAATGTGACATGTCACGAAATCATGACATCTTTCCCCATTGGCTCCTTCTTCGCCTTCTGGTCATGAAACTGTGACCTGTCGTGAAATAGTGACACTTCTTCTTCCTGGCTTTCTCTCTCCTTGGTGGGTCACGAAACTGTGACATGTCACGAAATCATGACATCTTCTTCTCTGTGCCTTATCTCTCTTCTACGGGTCACAAAATTATGACATGTCACGAAATCGTGACATCTTCCTCTTTCACTCTTCATCCTGCCTTCAGGTTGCGAAATTGTGACATCTTTGCTTTTGGCTTCCTCTTTCTTCCTTAGGTCACGAAATTGCGACATGTCGTGAAATCATGACATCTTTGCCTTTCGTACTCTCCTTTTGCTTTTGGGTCGCAAAACCGTGACATGTCACAAAATCATGACATCTTTGCTTGCAGCCTCCTCTTGCCTGATTGGGTCACGAAATCATGACATCCTTGGCACCCTTGCTCCTTTCTCCATTTTGTGTCGTGATATCGCAACACATTTTTTGTCATGATATCGCGATAGCTTCCACTCTCTCACTCCTTCACTTCACTTGTGTCGTGATATTGTGACACATTTCCTATCATGATATCGCGATAGCTTCTCCTTGCAGACTTCTCGGATCCACTTGTGTCGTGATATCACAACACATTTGCTATCATGATAGCTTCTCCCTACTGGTTACGTCCTCTACTTGTGTCGCGATATTGTGACACATATTTTGTTGTGATATCACGATAGTTTTCTATGCTAGCTCCTCTCTCCACTTTGTGTCACTATATTGTGAAACTTTTTCTATCACGATATCACAACAAATTTTCCTCCTTGCCTTTTGCTTCTTCTTCTATCGCGATTTCATGACACGTCATGAAATCATGACGTCTTCCCTCCTTAGCCAACTTTTTAGAAGTGGCCCTCCTGCCACTGGATGCTTCTGCATCAGGTGCCACTGGATGCTCCTGCATCAGACACCCGGGGTTGGTGGAGAAGTGATCTTCACTTCTGCGCTATCTGGTTGCTACCTTCTGCAACATATCTAGACCTTCGTCTACCTCTACAGCCTGTTCCAACCCCGTCTCCTGGCCAGAACAACTTCTGTCTTCCTCCAGACAGATTCTACTACTGCTGCACACCTCTTTGTCTGTAGCCTTCAATGGCTTCAACTTTTGAAGCACTCCATCTTCTCTTTCACCAGTTCTTTCACCCTGGTCTCTACTTCTCGGTTTATTCTTACGCTTTCTGTGCAGCTCCTCTTGCAGGGCTTTCACTTGCCTCTGCAAATTTCTTCTGAGCAGCTCCTCTTGCAAGGATTTCATTTGCCTCTGTAAAGCCATGAATTCTTCCTCTGGCACCATATCTCTCTCACTACCATGGCTTCTTTGTGGAGGCATTCTTTTCACTTTTCTCACAAGCTTAACCGGTCCTGGTGTAGCCGCCTCACTCTCGACGATTCACTCACTCACTTAGAACCCTTAACTCTCGATCCTGGCACAAAATACCTCACGACCAGTGATCTGCTTACGTGCTCAAAATATTCTAGCTCTGATACCACTGATGCAGAACAAAAAATTGCACACTCAAAAATCCCAAATTTTCATTCATTAACTTGGAATTACTCTACAGTAATAGCCCGTAGGCTTTACAATAACTAGCGCTCGGCTTGGTTTTCTCTCACTCTCTACAATTCCCTAATTTTGCATCCCCCTCTCTTTACAATCCCTAGGTTTTTATAGAGGACCCGACCCTCTGAGTCATCATATCACAGACTACAGAGTTTTCTATAACCGCCCGCACGAATGTTCTATCACCGCCCGCATCCTATTGCCAGGTGCCTTGGACCATCATTGCATGGAATGGTAGAGTGCTCTGTAACCACCTGTAACTTGATGCCATGTGCCCCTGTAACGGCCTTGCAACCGCCACCTGACCTCTGCCACATTCTTCTTCCAGCTGCACTGTATCGGCTCCTACATCCGTCGCTTGACTTCCATGAGTCACTATCGCTCTATCATGGCCCTCGAGAATGCCACCTATTACTCTGTAACGACCTTTGAAAATGTAGCCTTTCGTGATTTCGTGACACCTTCTTCCTCTTCACTTTTGGTCACGATATCGTGAAATTTTTCTTCCTCTACTCCTTTCTCTCCTTTAGGTCGCAAAAATGTGACATGTTGCAAAATCGCGACATCTTTGCTTGCAGCCTCCTCTTGCCTAATTGGGTCATGAAATCACGACATCCTTGGCACCCTTGCTCCTTTCTCCATTTTGTGTCGTGATATCGTGACACATTTTTTGTCACGATATCGCGACAGCTTCCACTTGCTCACTCCTTCGCTTCACTTATGCCGTGATATTGCGACACATTTTCTGTCGCGATATCGCGACAGCTTCTCCTTGCAAAATTCTCGGCTCCACTTGTGTCATGATATCATGACACATTTGCTGTCGCGATATCGTGACAGCTTCTCCCTACTGGCTATGTCCTTCACTTGCATTGTGATATCGTGACACATCTTCTGTCGTGATATTGCAACAGTTTTCTGCGCTGGCTCCTCTCTCCACTTTGTGTCACGATATCGTGACACTTTTTTTGTCGCAATATCACAACAGATTTTCCTCCTTGCCTTCTACTTCTTCTGTCACGATTTCATGACACGTCACAAAATCGTGATGTCTTCTCTCCTTAGCTGACTTTTCAGAAGTGGCCCTCCTGTCACTGGATGCTTCTGCATCAGGTGCCACTAGATGCTCCTGCATCATATCACTGGTTCAATTAGCATATGAGATGTATTTTATATAACTTATGCATATAATTGATAGAAAATCCGGTATTATGCTTGATTGGTGTTTTTAGTGGGAAATGTGTATAAATGTAGGTTTTATTACTAATATGGTGTTTTCCAGTCTACATCCACTTGGACCTAGCATACTTCTGGTTACAGAGACTAAGGCAGGAGAGTAGGTACCTTCCACTTCAAAGAAGGTGTCCAACAGAAGTATGCACCTTCCTCTTCAAGGAAGGTACCAAGCAGAAGTAGGCGCCTTCCTCTTCAAGGAAGGTGCCTAGCAAAAGTAGGTGCCTTCCTTATAAGGAAGGTGCCCCCAACAGAAGTAGGCACCTTACTTATAAGGAAGGTGCCCCCAATAGAAGTAGGTGCCTTCCTTATAAGGAAGGCGCCCAACAAAAGTAGGCGCCTTCCTTATAAGGAAGGCGCCTCCATGCCTTCATACTTTGTAAGATTTACCAAGTCAAATTTGATTGGTTGACCAAGGACTATGGAGGAGGTTGCACTTGAAGACAAAGGAGATCTATTTTAATCATGCATTTATTAAATAGAATAAAGTCTTTGTTATTATTATCAATCGATTGGCCAGTTGAACTTGTAAAGCTCTTAAACGATATTATTATTTTTAGGATGCATTATTTTAGGATTTATTGTTACATACACCTAAGGATGTTTATATTTATCCTTCTAGTGAATGAACATACTTTAAAATAGAAGAATAAAATATGTGTAGAATCAATTGTAACTAAATCACATCATGTTATTAAAATAGACTGATTTGTTATTGTAATGAGATCTGGATGCGCTTTATATAAATATGTAGGCCAGATGAACAGAGGGAGATCAGTGATTAATTTTACACAAAACTTATTTTATTTTATTGTTTAATTAATTAAGAGTGCAACTCCTCTTATTCGAGCAAGCTCTACGTAGATAGCCGGGAGGACTATCTACGGGAGCTTGGACCCACTCCTATCAGTAGTCCTCCCCTATTTAATTTGTGCACTTGCTTTTTGTAGATTAGTTTATTGCTTTATTTAATTTCAGTTGTGTGTGTTTATTTTCTCGCATTTTATTTCCAGCACTTTACTTTTTGTTTATAATTTATTTATTTCATTTCCCACACTTAGTTTATTTGGTTTGGTTGGCATCCAATTACACAAACCTCCCCACCAAACTAAATAAGGTACAACTAGATTTGTTCCCAACACTGCAGGCATATACTGCGTGACACTCATAAGTTTATGAACTTATCGTATTGATAATTTATGGAAGAGAAATGAATGTTTTTTGGAACATGAATTTTTGCTCACCAAAGTTGTTGTCTATGCTATGTTCCCGCATGCATATATGGGGTGTGTGTGTTGCAGGAGCACTTTGAAAAATCTCCCTGCTTATGGGTATACCTCTCTCTACCCTCAATACATGTACTCTTGGAGCGAGAGTGAGTAGTAGTGGTTATACATCCTAATCTTCCTAGGACTTGATATAGTCCATTGAGTTGACTAGTCTTCCAAGGTTCATTGGGAGGCATCCCATTGACTCCAATAGTATCGAGATCTATTGTGAACCTTTCAGGTTCATTGTGATTTAGAGTCCTTAAGGGTATGCATTCTAACGCAACCCTATCATCTTGCCCCTGATTGGTTGGATCTTCTTTATGTCGATCATGTGATTATAGGGGCCTTGAGCCACCCTCAGTACTATCATGAGAGGAGTGTGTGTTATATCCTCTAATTGGGGTATTCTAATGAGAACCCCCATGGTTTGAGTTATCACCTCTATTGTTAATCGAACGTCATTCAAAAATATTCTGTGTGGGAGGTTCAAACTTGTTATTTTGTGTGTGATTTGGAGCTTCAATTTCTACCACATTTGTGTGTCGAGGGTGGCCTCTTTGTGTGTTTACCATGATTTGTGAATTTATCTTGTATGTAAGTTTTAGAGAATATAAAGTATACAAGGGTGTTTAACTCATTTAAAAATTCTTTGTGTATCCTAAAATTTTTTAGTGTATTTTGATTTGTTGAGAATGTAGTCTATCTCTTATCATGTTTTACATTTTTTTTTATGATATTCTTAGACTGTTTAAAGGTTTTCACCTATATACTCACAATGACATAACCCGATAATGACATCCAAGCAATATTTCCCCCAAGATATGGAGATGAAATCCATAACTGAATAAGGAGCATAGGTACTACTGATTCTCACCTAGCACATCATGGTCAGTGATACACCCCTTTGAAGAGGAATTTATGTTATTTTTCATGGATAGGATAAATATTAAATTGGCCTTGGCCATGGTCGGGTCCTGATAGTACAATGGCAAATGAACCAACCAAGTGGTAATGACTTCCACTGTTGGTATCGATCAACGGGGTGGATGTGAGAGCCCAACGCCATTGATTTTCAAGTGAATCATGGTGTGTGTGGCTTCTTTTTAATTTTACATAAATGAAATATGCATTAAAAAGTACTCATGATTATTTTCCTACATGCTTAGAAAAATATGTTTTACTTTTAGAAAAATGCAAGGCTATATGTTCTTTTTTTTAGAGAATGCAATGCAAAAATTAAGATGAAATTTGCCTTTGGATAGGCTCCAAGAAAACAAATAATAAAACCCAATTCTAATAGTGGTCGTTGTTCTATGAAGCAGGCAATAGTCTCAGTTGCTAAATAGAAAAACAGCTACAAATCTTAGCCACTAATGACAATAACAGCTAATAGAACTGGCTACTGTTATCAAAAGTGGCTAGTAGCAAATATAAATTTTTTCATATATTTTCCCTTAAATTTTTCTGTGGCTTAATCATAGCCTATAATGAAGATAAAACACTAAAAAATAAAAAACACAGAAGAGGAAACCTACCTGGAAATCCTCATTCAATGTAGAAGTAGGTTGCTTACTGCTTTTTAAGGTTTTCTACTAGTTTTTGTTACTCAAGGTAGCTAGGATTATAGCCACTATTTTCAACCACGGATGAGATTGTGCATCACTATATTCAAATGTAGCTAGTACCTACACATAAAAAAACAAATTAAATTAGCAAAAGTAGTGTAAATTGTAGGGTTTCCATCGTGATTGCCATTGTAGAAGGGCTTAAAGAGAATATATCCACACTAATTGCAACATGATAGGTAAATTTAAAAGAAAGATAGCATCTATATTAATAAATGGTAAAACTCAGTTATATATCCATCCCTCTTAGGGATACCAAGTGATACATGTTTACAATTGTGTTAAAAGCCCCTAAATAAGGGTGATATACTCTAAGTGCTCTTTAGGTCTCCACCAACTTTACATGAGGGATTACTAGGATGCCTCCTCCATTTTCAAGAGGAATGATATTAAATAGTGTGTTGAATACTTAGAAGGATCTATCACCTGCGTACAAGAAAACAAAAAAATACATCAAAAGCATATGAAGCCTCTCACGATGAGGCTATTATCCAAGAAATGCAAGAAATGAAGCAAACATGTAAATAAAACATGAAAATGTATAAATATGCTTAGGATATTGAAAAATAAGCACAAAGCATGGCTTGAAACATGTATATAAGGTTAATATTGCATGAAATTTGAAGTATTAAACATAAAAGAAGTTTATCTATAAAATCTTATAAAAAAATCATGTATGACATAAAATAAAGGTAAAGCTACCTATGATGCTGTTAATTAACCTTAGAAAAATCTACAATATGACTAATCTATGTTAGATTAACCTAAATGAACATTAATAAAACTAAATATATAGCTAAAATAGAGAAATAAGGGCATCAAAATATAGCTGCGGGTGCTCAAAGTAGCTAGCTCTGTTAGCCACAATTGACAGTCATAGCTAAGCCTATGGGCTGCTACTGACAATAGTGGCCATGGGAAAAGTATCATTTCTCTTGAAACCAAGGTTGTACATGCTCAAATCCTTCATTTTATTAATGGTCAAGGGTCGTCTTAATGTCTGAACACTGATTTGTGATTTATTTCACTCAAATTCAGGTTAGATTGGTGTGGAATGGTAAGGTTTTCTTCTCAATCCTTTGGAAGCTCCATTGTTGCAAAGGCATGTGTCAATCTAGTATTTAGAAGCATCTCCATACTCTTCAAAGGTTACAATTGGCTGCCCAGGTGTTGTAGGTGATTTGGAGAGGAGAGGGAAATACTCCAAGAGAGGTCCCAGGTTCAAATCTCCACCCCACCAAAAAGCTAAATTGGGTATCCAAAATCCAATTGATAATGTTGGTGTGGGTAGGGTCGGGTGCAACTCCTCGGTGAATTTGACGGTGTAGAACCCCATGTTTGTCATATCTCATACCAAGGCGACCTGGCAAGGGGTTTTTCGCTTAAAAAAAAGGTTATAATTGGCTCTCCAATTTGGCAGGGCTTCACTACAATGAAATTGGGATCCATAACTCATACTTTGTAGGCCTATAAATAGGCATTTTAAATCCTAATCTTAGCTTCTCAAGGAAGCCAAGATCAAGAATTTCTAGAATGGGGTAGTTGGATGGAACCTTCTGGAGGATTCATAGTCCATAACCACTTGAATTGGTTGTAAATGTTGTTGGAATAACAAATTTAGCTCAGCTCGGAAGGTTGAGATAGTTATAGAGCTAGTCGTTGTTGCTCAACATGGCTAGGACTCTAGCCACTATTTAAAAATATGGTTGATATATTAGCTACTAATGTCATTAGTAGCTAAGGCCGAATAGGCCTAGGATTCCTAAAATGAGTGATTAGAACCACTTGGGAAGGTCTAAGGTCATTCATATGATCTACAAAGGTACCCGTATGAGTAGTCTCCTAAGATATATATTGTGTGATGTTTTAAAAGTAAAAAAATGATGCTATGTTGATGTTAAATGGCACAACCAGGTGAGTAGACTTGGATTGTTACTTATGGTATCAGAGAAAAAGTAGATCTAAGTTGTGTACTTTGATTGTGAATTTTAATTAAACTAATAATTATTTCTTTCACCTTCAGGTTAGATTGCAAGAATGCTACAAGGTGGATTTTCAATAAATCCTGCAAGAGGTAAGGAGGAATAAACCACTAAGAGACCACCTAAAGGTCCAAGGTAAATATTGATATGAGAAGATCCTCAACATTAAATAAGGAAGAAAACATTGAATGAGCCTCCACCTAATGAACCTATCAGGGAAGGGAAGAACCTTGCAAAAGTGGTTCAAATTTTGCAAACCCACATGGAGAAACAAAAGGAAGAAATGGCCCAACAACAAGAACTTATTACCCAACAACAAAGGGTGATAGAGGAGTTAGCTAGAGAAAGAGACATTAGTTTAAGTAGAACTGAGGAAGTATCTAGATAACCTGATGGAACCAATGTTAAAAGGACCATATTAAGTAAGTAATTGGATAGGAACCTAATAAAAATGTTATATCCAATTTCACTGTAAATTGTGATGAAGATTTAGTGGAGAATTGGTTAAATGAACTGGATTCATATTTCTCTTTAGTAGTTTTATACTCTGAATATAAGACTACTTTGGTAGTCATGAATATGACTAAGGTAGCCCTTGATTGGTGGAAATCATATAAGAGAGGGCATAAAATTGAATCTTCAAATCTCAAGTGGGAAACATTTATCAAGGAATTCAGGGATAGGTTCTTGACCAAGCAGTATTATGTAGAGAAATTTGAAGAATTTCTAATTTGCATTAGGAAGACAGGATGGTGTGAGAATACCACCAAAATTTCATTCAAATTCTAAAATATGCAACAGAACATGAAAGCAATGAGGAGATAAATACACAAAAAATCATTATGGGATTACATCCTAGAATTATGATAATGGTAAACATGTACAATCCTGACAATTTACTTGTAAATTTTGATTTGGTAAGGAAGGAGGAAGCCAATCATGAAACTAGAAAGAAATGGTTTAGTTATCAAAATATGTCTAAAAAGGAAAAATTTGAACTCAAGAAACGTAAAAGTATTAGGTTTATAAGAAACCCAAAGGAGGAGAGCAAGGTAGGTAGGATGATAAAAATAAGAAACTCAAAGGAGGAGAGCAAGGTAGGTAGGATGATAAAAATAAATCTAACTACCAGAGTGGTAGGTTCAAGCGAGATGGTAAATAATTTACCAAGAGGCAGGATAAAAAAACTAGCACGTCAAGATAGGACCAAAGAAACAAGAATTTTTGATAAAAATGATAACAATAACAGATCAAATAGAGCTCATTCAATTGGATGCTATGTGTGCAAAGGGGCTCACTATGATAGTAAATTTCCCCATAGAACTGATTTACGTCAGAATGCTACAAATGAAACTACTCATAGGATCTTTGTGACCACATGTTACTTTAAACTTGATGTACAAATTACCCCTTTCTTGTTAAATGGGAAAATATTTGGAAAAAATGTGCAAATTTTGATAAATAGTGGTTCAACTGATAATTTTGTATCTACTAAAATAATGAGGGACATGTCTGTTATACCTAGAATTTTGGCCAAGGATTAGAAGGTAGAGTACGGGTCTAGGAAAACATACCAATTCAACCAATGTTTGTTTGACGCCCACATTTCTTTACCACAAGGTACAACTAATTTTCTATGGATGAAATGAAGTTAAACCACATTTACTATCTGCAGTGCAGATAAAAAAAGTTATTAAGAATAAGGTATGGTATTTATAGTTAAAATAAATAAGAAATAAGAGTTAAAAAATGGAAACTAACCTTCTCTACAAACATCTAGTATTGAGAGAATTTAAGGATGTTTTTCCTAAGGATTTACTAGGATTACCTCCTTAAAGGGAATTTTATTTTTCCATAGCATTTCTACCCGGGGTGGTTCTTATTGTAAGGGCACCATATAGGGTGACTCCTATTGAGCTACAAGAGCTCAAAATGCGACTCCAAGGTCTATTGAAAAAAGGGTTAATCAAATATAGTGTATCACCATAATGTTTGTTAAGAAAACAAATGGCACCTTGAGAATGTGCATTGATTACCAAATGCTAAATAAGGTAACTATTAAAAATAGCTACTCATTACCTAGAATTGATGATTTGTTTGACCAGTTAAGAGGAGCAACCATATTTTCAAAATAGATTTGAGATATGGTTATCATTAGTTGTGGATACGAGAAGAAGACACCTCTAAAACATTATTTAGAACAAGGTATGGAAATTTTGAGTTCACTATTCTACCTTTTGGGTTGACCAATGCCCCAACCTCATTCATGAACCTTATGAATAGTGTTTTTAGAGAGTAGCTGGACCACTTTGTGCTTGTGTTTTTAGTTGATACTCTGATCTATTCTAAGAGCAATGTGGAACATGATCAATATATGAGAATTATACTTGGGATTTTGAGGGAGAATCAACTTTATGGAAAGTTATCAAACTGTGAATATTATACCCTATAAGTGAAGTATTTGGGACACATTGTCTCTACTGAAGGAATTTTTGTAGACCCCAAGAAGATTGAAGCTATAATTGAGTGGTAAACACCTACTAATGTGATATAGGTGTGAAGTTTTATGGGTATTGTAGGGTATTATAGGTGATTTGTCAAAGGTTTTTTGAGAATCACCCAACCAATTACTAATCTTCAATGAAAAGGTAAACTCTTTAAGTGGATAGACCAATGTAAAAAATCTTTTCAAACTTTGAAAATCTACTTGATATCTGCACCAATATTACAATGATCAAATATTGATAAGCAATATAGAGTGTGCACGGATGAATCAATTGAAGGGTTAGGGGGAGTCTTTACCCAAGGTGATACGGTCATTTCCTACGAGTCTAGAAAAATTAAAAGGCATGAGGTTAATTACACTACTCATGATTTGGAGTTGGAAAAAGTGGTCCATGGCTTAAAAAATTGGAGACATTATTTGCTCAATAAACCATTTGAATTGAAAATAGATCATCCGAGTCTTAGATACATATTCACCCAACCCTTATGAAAGGCAAATATGCTAGATGGAATTTTTAGAAAAGTATGACTTTGGTATTGAGTATTTAAAGAGTAAGCATAATAAGGTAGCAGACACTCTGAGTAGAAGAGGGGACATTTCTATTATGGAAAAATTCCAATATGATCTGATAGACCAAATTAAAGTTTTTCAAGCAAAGGACGAATTTTGTCAATCATGTAGGGCACATGATGGACAAGAATCTAGAAGAGTTACAAATTTTATGGTCAAATATGGCCTACTACTCTATAAGAATAGTTTGGTAGTTCCAAGCATAGAAGGGTTAAAAGAAACAATTCTAAAATAAGTGCATAATATGCCTTATTTGGCACATCTTGGGGGAACAAAAATGCGTAAAAATTTGAAGAAAACATATTTTTGACTAGGTATGAAAAAAATATTATCAAATATGTGGATAGATGTTTAGAGTGCTATAAGGTGAAGGCAGAACATTTACATCTAGTTATAAATTTATATCCACATGAAATACCTAAGAAAATATGGCAAGTGATGTCAATGGATTTTATTGTGGGATTGCCTAAAACAAGGTTTAGGCATGACACAATCTTGGTAGTGGTAGATAAGCTAACCAAGGTAACACATTTTATACCAAGAAATGTTTAATATGATGTTCTAGGAGTAGCATGGTTTTCTAGAAGTCATATTCTCTGATAGAGATTCATGTTTTACTTCTGAATTTTGGCAAGCAATGCATGAGACATTAGGAACAAAACTGAATATCAAAATTGCATACCATCATGATACTTATGAATAGAATGAAAAAGTAAACCAGGTGTTAGAATATATGTTAAGAATGTATTACATGGATCAACATGCAAAATGGGAATATTATTTATACCTAGTGGAATTTTCATATAATAATAGTTTTCATTCAACACTAGGAATGGCACATTTTGAAGCTCTGCATGGAAGGATATGTCGAATCCCCTTGTATTGGGATAATCTAGAGGATCGAGTAGTGATTAGTCCAAAAATGGTAAAATTAATGGAAGAACAATTGAAAGGAATTTAGTAGAAGTTGAAAGATGTCGTAGACCGACTAAAACATTATGCGGACCTAAAAATGTCACCGAGGGAATATTTTGTGGGATATAGGGCATTCTTAAGGGTTAAGGCAATCATTTTTTATAAAATATTCTTAAATTGATTCTATATTTGTAGGTCCATTTGAAATTGTGGCTAAGATAAGACCTGTTTCCTATAGACTTGCTTTACCACCAAGCTTGTCCAAGATTCACAGTGTCTTCCATGTGTCCCTCTTTAGAAAATATGTATCTGATACCATTCATGTCTTGGATGTGTCTAAATTGCAGATGATCAACCACCTCAAAATTGAAGTTTGACCTATTCGCATACTTGGTTTTAGAACCAAGAAACTGAGAAAGAGAAGCATTGATCAATGTCGAGTCCAGTGGGACAACTTTTCTAACAGAAAAACCACGTGGGAAGATGTGGTAGATATGCAAGAGCAATTTCTATACAATTTTTAGTATATTTAAAGTTTCAAAAACTTTTATGAGATTCGATGATATGTGTATATTTGCATCGAATATGAAAACTGAATACTGAGTAGAGTAACTTGTTTTTGATTTGTGTTAATTACCCAAGAAATTTTATACTTATGTTGGTACATATATATATTCTAGCTGAATAAAATAAGGCATTATGTATGATTTATTTGTATATCACAGTAAAATAGTCATGATTTTATGATGAATTGGATACTATATCTATATTTCAAAAGAAAATCATGATTTTTTTTTAATTACTTTGGCATTTATTAAATCCTTATGTAAAATTTTACTTTGCTTAAGAAAACATGAAACACAGGGACCGTGTTTGTCCTAAGTTGGGGAGGATGTAATGACCCTCCTCACATGGATAATTACAAATGAGCAAATTAGTAATAACCTTATATTTTCTTGTGAATCATGGTACTGCTAATTACTATTGTGTATGCAGGATAAGGTTCTAAGTCAATGAGAGAAGAGTAGTTGGTCATAAGGAAAAAGGTAAAGGGAAGTGATGATTCATATCACGAGTACATGGAAACTCGCATGCTTGCATATAATGTAGATTTTATGTTTGTTTGTTGCATTTGGTTGAGTGGTGATGATGATGAGAGCCACTGATTATTTTATTCATTGCAAATAGTTTTAAACTATAGAAAAATAAAATAGATATTAATAAAGGATATGCATAAATGCATGGTTAAAGAGGTCCAAGAGTAAAAGTATTCATGTGGATATACAATTGTTTAAAAGTAAAGGTGAATTCTTTACTTGAAATATTGCTAACTATGGAGTTTGGTAGCGAATATTTAATTTGGAAAAGCTTATTTTCCTCGTGATGGGATGGTATTCATGGAATATTAATAAGCCAACCCAACTATAGTGGATTGAGGTGTTAGTTGTAGTAATAATGATGCAAAATCCTCTCTCAATGGCAAACCGCAAATGGAGGAAATGAAGTTAAGAAAATTTAAAAACAAAAACATTGTTAGAGGGAGGAGCAACGATATGGATATGGGAGAGTGGTGCAATAGAAAATTTGAAAAAAATCAGAAGCACCGAGAAGAAGCTTGGAAGAAAAAGAAACCAGAAGGTTGTAGGCATGGGATTCTAGGTAGATTTGTTTCAAAATGTTTTCCTATTGTTTGATTGTGTTAAATTGAACGAAAAGTATGGAGACTTCATTGAGTGATGCTTTGTATTTTGTTTTATGGGTGATTAAAAAATGCAAAGTTTGTCTGGTTAAGTGCTTGATATTGTTTTCTTTGTGTGAAATAAATGGTCAAAAATATCGTAGGTTATCCCTCGTGTTTGCTCAAATATTCTCTTATTGTAGTTTTCTATGTAAAAGAAACAAAAAATAAAATTGTAGAGTGTTCCCTGTGATTGCTTAGTGTGACTATAATTACTATTCTTTGTATGAAAGAAATGGTAAATATTATTGAAGATAATTTACTTGTGACTGCTCTATGATTGCTTTTATTTGGACACAAACATGTTATCCTATGAATGTTGCCATTATCCGGAATGGATATGGTGTAAATAGATTATGCATGCATTGGAAAATTTGAATGTAGTGTGAATTTTTGTGAACACCTATGCATTGTGTGTTGCATAAATTATTAGGAATGCATACATATGTTTGAGCCATAATATGATCCTACCAAAACTCAATATTTAATAAAACTCAGGCATAGTAGAGCTTCAACTGCATTATCGAGTGTCCGACCAGGGAAAACATAGTTGAAGAGGAAATTAGGTATCCACCATGATGCTAGAAGGAAATATTGATAGTGTTAATCCGTTTGTAGATTCCACTCATGAAAAGTTTTGGGAAATTATTTGCCATATTTGGTATAACTTTCCAAGTGGAATGGTGCTATGTGTGTCATTCAATCCAAGGTTAAGATTTTTGTCGTGTAAATGATGAAAGTTTGGGAGTCAAAATTATTACCTGGAAATGATGTGTATTTTGTTCGCATTAGATAGTTTGGAAATATGTCAACCCAACTCCTATGTGTATTGCTAATCCTACTTACATATGAGAAAATAGATTAGTTTTAAAATATGTTTGTGCTTTTAAAAGTTTATTAATGGTAATCTATGTTGCTTATTCAAAAAATAAACTCTTGGTAATTATGTATTTAGTTCCTAGGCTTTAGGATGTAAGTTTTAAGGAGCTTACATGTGTGCAATTATTTTCTATTGAATCTTAGAGTAGATTAGTTTATTTCATTTTTGAAAAGAACTAGACTTTGTATAATCATTCTCTATTGCACTTTTAAGAGGTTGAACACCGCATTAGAGGTGCAACGAAGTAGTGTATATCTAGCAGTCTGTAAAAATCTGAGTTTGTTTATTAAAAAAAGAGGAAGTTCAATGGATGTGAATATTGCCTGGAAGAAATATTTATTCATGTTTGCATGGATAGAACATGTCTAATTCCATTTAAAAGAGTGTCAAGATATTCTGTGTGAAGATTCTATTTGTGGGTTTCTTCTTTGAGGTTGGAAAATTTTTTCTACCATCACATTCTTAGTCAAGTTGGACTAGCACACCTCATCTATGGAAAATTTATGTATTTTGTATTTGGTTTAAAAATTATGCTCACATTGGAAAATGTATGCTTTGAGTTAGAATAACTCCGAAAATTGCATAACTCTTTTAATAGATTTTTATTGGAATATCATGTTGGTTGCTAAGCTAGGAATAAAAATAAAATGGTATGATTTTTTTGTGAATCATAAAAGAGTCCTTGCTTTGACCTTTGAAAGAAAATCATAATCTGAATACTTTAAATTTGGAATAAAATAATTAGAATTATGGTTGGAAATTAGTTAACTTATATATTGTGGTTATTTTGATTTTATTTGCAAGAAAGTTTACTACTTCTCATCAAGTCTTAAAGTCACAATTTGAATGCATTATGTTGTTAATGTTCCTTTGTCAAACCTAAACCTATAAGGACAAATTGAAAATCTTAGTAAAAGCTTAGGAGTGTGAATGCAAAACAATTCTTAGGGGTGTGAGACCCTAAGTAAAAATTGGGGCATTGAGAGAATACTCGAAAATCACCCAAAATTGTTGGTATGTGAGTAGACACACAATAGTACCTAGAGAAACTACAAGCTGATGAGTATGGTCAATTTGAAAAGACTAGGTATGAACTGGTATGAGAGGTGGTATGTGATGCTTTCTCCACGTTGCATCTAGTATAGTATTGTGATAGATTCCATGTATCTTTGACTAAGCCAGTAAGATCTTGTCGTATGATATGGGACATACTAATGGAAATTTAAAAGAACATGAGTAATTAATCCCAAGGTGAGTGTATTGGCATGGCTCTAACTTACCCCATATAGAGGGCAATCACCTAGATACTGGGTATAAGTACGCTATTTTTATTTCATTCAATATAGGAACAAGTTTAACAATTAGTTGAAAGGTTCAGAGTGATAAGGAATAGGGAAGCAAGCACCCCCCTCTATGTTTATGGGCCCTAGAGGATAACCCTTGCCATGGTTTGACCCTCATGCCAAAAAATGATGATGTAAATGAGACATGTCAATTCCACCAAATGTACTTTTATGAGATATTGCCAATCTCGTCCACTTGGATGACTATGTTGCAATAGTATTGAACCCAAAAGTGGTGTGTTATGCCTATGCTAAAATAAATTTGTGACAAAGAAAAATTGGGTGATTGCTATGAAAATGAAGGTAAAGCTATATGTTGTGTGATGTTTTAAAAGCAAAAAAATAATGATGTTATGTTGATGTTAAATGGCACAACCAGGTGAGTAGACTTGGGTTGTTACATAGATCTAGATGGGTAGTTTCTAGACGTGTAGCTCTGGAAGATAAAATGAATATTTCTTAGTCTTCGTTTGGGAGAGGAAACAAATAGTTTTCAGAGCCTTCATTTATCTATAAAAAAGGAATGAGCCCTTTCATGTACACAAGTAGTGTGAATGTAAAGTTTGTTGAAATCAATAAAATAAAGCTACCATTGCCCCATGGTTTCTCCTACATATTACAGGATTCCACATAAAATATCTGTGTTACTAAATTTTGTAGTTATGTTTTCTACTTGCAGGTGAAATTTTAATTTTAACTAACATTTGGTATCATAGCCTAGGGTTTTATGCAAGTGGGAGCTAAAACAATGATAGGAGGTGTAACCAAGTTTGATATTGATAAATTTTATGGCAAGAACTTCACCCTATGGAAGATGAAGGTGGATGATTTTCTAGTTTATAATGACCAAGCTCTAGCCTTGAAAGGGATCATGAGTAAACCAAGGAGAATGAAATATGAGGAGTGGGTAGTTTTGGATAGGAAGGCAGTTTCTACAATTCATATCTACCTAGAAAACTCTATATTGTTCAATGTTGTTGAAGAAAAGACCACATAATCCCTCTAGAAAAAGCTTGAAAAGTTGTATGAAACAAAATCAACAAAAAATATTTTTTTTTGAAAAAACAACTTTATAGCCTAAGGATGAAGGAAAATTCATCTGTAGGAGATTATTTGAATGAGTTTAATACCCTTATCAGTAAAATGGTTTCAGTTAGTGTGAATATGGAGGATGAGGAAAGAGTTATCACCCTACTTTGTTCACTCCCAAACACTTGGGATCATATGGTTATGACCATCAGTAATGCATCATCAAGAGCTCTAAAATTTGATGATATGGTAGCTGATTTATTGGTAGAAGAGTTGATGTGAAAAAAAATCTCTGGAACCCTCAAACAATTAAGCTTTATATGTGAGAGGTTGATATTTTGAGAGGAGTAAAAAAGGTATATCATAGTCTAGACCTAAGTCTAAAGGATGCAAGTAGAAAGAGAAGTGATGGCATTGTGGGAAGCAAGGGCACTCAAAGAAGGACTATTGGCAATTAAAAAAGAAAAATAATGATGAAAAGCAAATTCTACAATCAATTGAGGCTAGTACAATAGATTTAGGAGAGATGACAACATGTGAGGCTTTCTATATTAGCAATAGTAGATCTATTTTATATACTTAGGTATTGGACTTGGGTGCATATTTCCACATGTCTCCTCACAAAGACTGGTTTACCAAATAACAACCATACTATGGTGGGATGGTATACTTAGGTGATGATCATCCTTTAAAAATTATGGAAATAGAGGATATAAGTATCAGGTTGGACGATGGTAGAGAAAGGATGTTATATGATATACGACATGTGCCTGATTTGTAAAAGAATTTACTCTCAATAAAGATGATGGATAAGCTAGAGTATTCTATCACTTTCACTAATAACTACTATAAAATTACTAGAGGAATTCTTGTAGTAGAAAAAGGAGAATATTATGGAACCTTGTATTGTTTATGCGGTGATACGATGACAAACCATGAATTAAAAGTAAATTAGACTTGTGTGAGCATTATATTTTTGGTAAAAAAAAGAGGGTTCGGTTTACGGCAAGCCTTGTTAAGAGTTTTGATTTTATGCAACTTATACATTCAGATATATTTGGACTGGTCCCCACTCAGTCCTTAAATGGTGCTATCTATTTTATGAATTGTATTGATGATTATTCTAGGAGAGTGTGTGTTTATTTTATAAAAAGTTGAAATCTTTGGGTAAATTTAAATAGTTTAAAGCATGAGTAGAGAAAATTTTGGGCAATCCTATTTTATGTCTTAGGTCAAATAATGGGGGTGAATATTGCTCCAAGGAATTTTATAAATTTTGTATATAGAAAGGTATTAAGCACTAGAATATTGTACCATATACTCCGCAACAAAATGGTGTGGTTGAGTGGAAAAATTGCACAACCATGGAACGTATAAGAAGCATGCTTAGTGTATCCTTGTTGGATAAAAGGTTCTAGGTAGAGGCTATTAATACAACTATTTATCTTATTAATAGGTCACCTAAAACTGCATTCAATGGATATATTTTAGAGGAGGTTTGATGTTGTAAGCTAGTTTATTACTCTCATTTGCGTACCTTTGGTTGTGATGCATTTGCCCATGTGCCTAAAGAAAAAAGGTCCAAACTTGACTGAAAGTTAAGCAAATGTATTTTTATTGGCTATGGAGATACAGTGAAGGGGTATAGACTATGGTATCCTACTGCACACAAGGTAATTATTAGCTAGGATGTTATTTTTGATGAAAAAAAGGAAGGAGGTACAACAAACTCATAATGTTGTACCAGTTGAAGTAGATATGAACAAATATGAATATGAAAATCAACATGCTAATTTTTTTGATCAACACGCAAGACAAGTGAAACAACAAGTAGATTAGCCACAACGATCACAAGAACAAGAGCCACAATCAACATATCATTGGGTTTGAATATCTACACGTTCACAAAAGTGTCTTGAAATGTATTCTCCTGTTTATCAGTCTTCTTTTACTTTGTTAACTGATGATGATGAGCCTAGTTCATTTCAGGAAGCTACAGATTTTGAAAATGCAAAAATGTGGAGGAAAGCCACGGAGGAGGAAATTGAGGAACTTCACAAGAATAAAATATTGTAACTTATGGATCTCCCTCCTAGAATAGAGGTTGTTAGCAACAAGTGGGTGTACAAAGTAAATAATAACAATGATGGGTTGTTAGAATACTATAAATATCATTTAGTGGCTAAATGTTATGTGCAAACGTAGGTATAGAATTCAATGAAATTTTATCTCTAGTTGCGAAAATAACTATTGTTAAAGTCTTACTTGCACTTGTAGAAACACAATATTTAGAACTAGAGTAGCTTATTTTAAAGACTACTTTCCTACATGGTGATCTCAAGGAGAAGTTTTATAAGGATCAACCTGAGGGCTATGAAGAAAGAGGCAAAGAGAATTTGGTTTGCAGAATCAAGAAATCTCTGTATGGGTTAAAACAGGTACCAAGGGTGTGGTATAGAAAATTTGACACCTTCATGAAGAGCCAATATTTTAGTAGGAGTGAAGCTGACCATTGTGCATACTATAAGAGGTTTGATGATGAAAATTTTATTATTTTGCTATTGTATGTTGATGATATGTTGGTTGTAGGCCCTAGCATGAAGAACATTATTTATATTAATGCTCAGTTGGCTAGGATATTTGAAATGAAGGATTTAGGAGTAGCAAACTAGCTTTTAGGGATGAAGATACATAAGGTCAAAATAGGAATAAATATCTAGTTAAGTCAAAAGTCATATATAGAAAATATTTTTTAGTGCTTCAATATGCAAAATGCAAAACCAATTAGTACCCCACTTCTTTCACACTTAAAATTTTCTTCAAAATAATGTCCTAGAATAGAAGCAGATAAGACAAGCATATCTTGATGTAGGATCAATGTATGAAGCTACTTTATTCATGAAATACAAGTAATATATAGTATTACGTAGGAATATCATGTAGGTTAAGTAGTTGCAACAATCTACCAAACATGGCCAACCACTTAACTACTAGTTAACCAAATGCTAACTAGGGATGTCCATTAACTGCTAGAGGACAAAGGAGATCTCTAACAGTTAACAACCACCTAACAAATGCTAACAACTATGTCTTATGTGGGCATACTATGCCTCACGTGCAAACAAAGTGCAATAATAAGACATAACAACAATAATAATAAATATTAACTTAGGCTTAATGAATAAGCCTAAGTATCCTCAACACTCCTCCCAACCATATAAGCATTGGACCCCAATGCTATCAACAAATGTGGAAAGTCATGGGCCATATCATGGTGAGAAATCCAATGAGCCATGTGTGGAAAGTGACCACGATGAGTGACAAGGTATGTAGTGGAAGAACCCTATCCAGTGTGATGAGTCTTAATCTCAAAAACTTGATCTAAAATGAGCGAAAGCTGACGATCAGGTGCCACTGCTGCTGTAGGGATCAAGTACCAAAAGAGGGTCCTAAAATGGTGTCTCTAGAAAGCAGTGCTCATCCAAAGGAACCCAAAATCTACCTCCAACCTGTGGTGAGTGAGGATTGTGATGCTTACACACCACTCCCTATGGAGTCTCCTGCAAGTCCTATGGTGTCTTGCATAGAAGGCTCTGTCGATGATCAGTATGGGAAGTAACATTATCTTGCTCATCCATGTGTGCAATGGTGGGAGTGGGCAAAGCCAAAGGTAACTTCTATGGAACAAGTGGTTCTGTAGTTGTAGGTGTACCCAAAATTATACCAATGGAATCAATGACATATTTATCATGAGTTAGAATGGTGGGTTCCTTAACAACTTGCTCTTGTGATTGTTCATCATGTAGGAGTGAAACTTCTTTCTTTGCATGTTTCTTAGGTGGTGTTTTTTCTTCATTTTGTGTGGGCAAATGCTATTAGGAGCCAAGATGAGTGCTTGAATTAATGGCTTCCTTACTTGCCTACAACTCAACATCAAATTGGAAGTAGGTGTAGTGCTTTGTATCAAGTAGGTTTTACCATGCAACTCCAATGTGTAGGTGTTATTTTTAGCATGATAAATAACATTCCTATAAAATTGATAGGGTTTACCTAGCAAGAGTCTACAACAATCCATATTTGTGACATCACACCTAACTTTGTCCACAACTTGTCACCAAAAGTAAAATTCAGTGTACAAGTATGGGTGATGTTGGATGTGGAGTCTACATCTTTCCACCCAAGTGCATAAGGTTGGTGATGTGGTTTGATGGGAAGTTTCAACTTCTCCACAATGGACTTCGCAATGAGGTTCTTTTGCGATCCATTATCAATGATACAATCAACATAGTAATCATGCGTCAAGTGGGCTCTAGTGACAAACAAATGATCATGCCCCCTTGAGCAAATACATTGGACATTAGGGTAATTTTTTTAGTTTACCCTTTAAAGTAGGATATTCTTCTTCTGTCCCTATAGCCAAAATGGGACCATCTTGTGGTTCCTCATGTGTAGGTTGTACAATTAGGGATTTCTTCTTCTTAACCTTCTCAAAAGTATAGCATTTGGATTTTAAATTTCCATGCTTTTTACAAAAATCACAATACAATGAAGAAGAAGGATCTTCTAACATGAAAGGAAGAAGAATATGCTTTAGGAGAAGTGGGAGGAGAAGAAGAGTGATGGGAAGCATGAAAATTGTTCTTCACCTTCTGTTGATGCTGATTCTCGCATTTGGAAGAGCCCTCCTATGATGAATGAGATTTTTTATATGCACCAAATTTCTCCTCTGCAAGAATGACATGATTGAATGCCACATCCAAGGTAAGGAAGACATTGAATTTGATCTCCCTAAAAAATTGATCTTGCAAGCCACGAGTGAATTTATTAATCAACTCCTCTTTTGAATTTTTCACACCAAGCAAAACCTTCAACCTATTGAATTAGAATATGAAGTCAGAAACAAACATCCCATAGGTTTACCTCAATTTGTACCACTTGGTAGTGAGATCACTTTGGTAGTTTGGTGGAAAGAAGGTGTTTTTAAAAATTTGAGTCAACTCTTTCCAAGTCATGGTGGCATTATGGCTCTGTCTTTCTACAATGAGAACTTTTGCTAAACCTGTGAGTTTTAGTGTAGCAAAAGTAGCTTGTTCATCCTCCAAAATTTTAGCATAAGCAAACCAATTTTGCATATCCAAAATCCATGTAGATAAGACATTAGGATCTCTAGATCCATCATACATTTTAACCTCACATTTGGATTTTTTTGCATGATTATGTTGGATTGTGAGTTCACCAGGGTTAAATTACACAACAATATCTCTCATTTTTTCTACCAAAATGTCTACTGCTTCAGTGAGG
The DNA here is from genome assembly GCA_028583015.1 of Wollemia nobilis. Classification (NCBI taxonomy): domain Eukaryota; kingdom Viridiplantae; phylum Streptophyta; class Pinopsida; order Araucariales; family Araucariaceae; genus Wollemia; species Wollemia nobilis. The sequence goes on from JAQPPZ010003199.1 coordinate 6,319,804, forward strand.
TTTTCCATGTTTGTTCTAAGGTCATGAACCATATTTTTCCTAGTATATGCTAGAATAGGAGGATTACGAAATGGATGCAAGAACTAATCTAGGCTTTTAGGAATTTGACAATGTTCCTAATGCAGCAATGCCTAGATTTTACAAAAACTTTGCTCTAAAAAATAGGGCTATTTTTAGTGCCCTTTATAGAATAACTCAATTTTTGCAATTACAAATTAGCACTAAAAACAATGGAAAATTAGCCCTTTTACAATGCCAAATTTTGGTTAGGAGAAAAATATTATCAAACTTTAGAAAATTTGCAACACAATACAAAATATTTCGCTGAAATCGAACGAATAATGAAGAAGTTATCACCTTTTGAAATTTATTGTCCTTGTTGCAGGTTTTGGCATCAATTTTGTAGTTTTGAGTTCAAAATTTTCAAATTTGAATTTTTTTTCCCTCCAATAAAGGTTTCCTGCCAAAAAAAAATCACACGCCAAAAATATTTTATCCCCCGATCAACTAGGGTAGGACCGAACAGTCAACAGTCTGGTTTCAATCAAACGATTGCAAACTCCTCTGTCAACAACTTCCACATGTCTCTGGAAACAACCGTCAATGTGAAAGTATAGGCTAGAAGAAGTCAAACTCCTCTGATAGTGGCCTCGAGGGCTGTGTGCCCCCAACTAGACGCTGCTTGTCACACGCAAGTGTGGCAAGGTGACCACCATGAGATGGTTACCGCTGTAAGTGCATGGTTGGGCTAATAAAGCCCGCTTGGTCCAACACGAGACTGATGTGGGATAAAAGCACCCAAGAAACTGGTGCTTCCCAACTTCCACCATCGTCGACGGTTATTGAAAAATTTGCTAGTGCCGTAAAAAAAATAAAACCTTAGAAGTTAAAAAACTACTTCTTGCCAGAATTTTAGCATGTCACCGGGAACTCTGCAAATCTCCGAGAACGTCTAAAAATCACTGAAAACATCTGTAATATTCACTAGAAAACTCCTGTCGTGTACCGAAAATAGTTTACATGCCTGAATATTGGATTTTATAGCCAAAATTTGTATTTTCATCGGTTCGTCTATAAATCGAGACGTCATCAAGGTGCATCGACTGGCGGGCAATGTCGATCGCACTATTAGGAATGCAGGATGCGTAGGCGGCTAGCTGGCATTGCTCGGTCATTCGGTCTGCACTACCGCCTGTTCGATGTCGATCAACTATGCTATAGAGTCGGTGCAGCCGTGCGATCGAGACTTGGCCTAACGGTGCCCTTGGCCAAATTTGGTGCCCTTGACTAGATGTCATAGTGGTTTTCGCACGTCGGTTGTACGTCTATCGATGGTTGTGGCCCATCGATGCGTTGGTCGAAGCTGCTGTTGTCAGTCGATGTTGGTAGGACATTGGTCGATGGTGCTGTCGAGGTTGGTGGTCATCATTGCCGGCCTTCGGTTACTGCCAGTAGTTGGTGTCACTGGGTTGGTGGATGTCGGGTGGAACCGGTGCTAGCCATCGACGCTATCCTTTTAGTGGTCCACCAAAACAGGTGGCCACTATCAGTATTTCCTAGGCTAAAAGCCTACATGGAAAAAATTCATGCATGATTTTTTTTTTTTTAATAAAATTTAATATTAATATAAAATTTTAAATTTTCTTCATGCAAAGAAGAAGAAAACAATTGTTTGCATGCAGAACTCAAACTTTATTGCAAAATTAATTTATGAAAAAATTTGCACAACTCTTGATAATTCTTTGGTAGATCTGGTGCTACTCGGAAACCTCTTTGGCAGATCAGCTTCTTCTCAAAAAATACCTTTTCTTGGATAGAATTTAACCTCAAACCGGTGCTTAACACCTAGTGGAGGGGTAAATTCTGCCCTCTGTCACCTCAACTTCAACTGGTGTTGTGAATGACTTCAAGTCAACTCCAACTAGCATCTCCCTAGGACCTAGCAGTGAAGTGGTTGTTGAGTCCTCCTTCCTACAAATTTTCCTCAGGCTAATTGATACCAATGATGTAGTATCAATGTATGAAGCTACTTTATTCATGAAATGCAAGTATTATATAGGATTACATAGGAATCTCATGTAGGTTAAGTGGTTGCAACAATCTACCAAACATGGCCAACCACTTAACTACTAGTTAACCAAATGCTAACTAGGGATATCCATTAACTGCTAGAGGATAAGGGAGATCTATAATAGTTAACAACCACCTAACAAATGCTAAGAACTATGTCTTATGTGGGTATACTATGCCTCATGTGCAAACAAAGTGCAATAATAAGACATAACAATAATAATAATAAATATTAACTTAGGCTTAATGAATAAGCCTAAGTATCCTCAACATATCTTGTGTACCATATTCATCAATAGTAGGAAGCTTCATGTATGCCATGGTAAGCACTAGATCGAATATTACCCAAGTAGTGGGAGTTGTCAATTGGTACATGGTAAATCCTGGTAAGGAGCATTGGAATGCAATGAAGTGGATACTTAGATATTTAAGAGGTACTTCAGATGCTGCTATTTACTATGGATAAAATAATTTACAAGTTATAGGTTTTGTGGATTGTTATTATGGTGGAGATAGAGATGAGAGAAAGTCCATTACAGGATATAATTTCACTCTTGTTGGTGGAGCTATGATTTGGACTTCTAAGTTGTAGTTTATGATACCTTTATCAACCACTGAAGTAGAATACATTGTAGTGATTTAGGCCAACAAAGAGATAATTTGGCTAGAGCGATTTTTGGGTGACTTGAAGATAATGCAAGAGAAAATTACGTTGCATTGTGAAAGTCAAAGTGTTATTCATCTAGTGAAGAGCCCAATATTTCATGATCGCATGAAATACATTGATGTTAAAAACTATTTTATAAGAAATATGGTGGAAGAAGGTAGGATCCTATTGCAAAAAAATGATATTGAAGTGAATCCTACAAATATTCTTACAAATCCAATCAAGACAAAGAAGTTTGAGCAGTGTAAAACTTCTTTGGGCTTGCTAAAAATGTAATAAGGGTAGCATTGGGCAATTGGCACTAGATGGAAAAACATAGGCAAAGAATTCTTGTATACTGACTTCAAGTGGGATAATGTTAGGAGATGAAGTCACTATCCATATTTCTAATGTTCTTCAACAAAAGGTAGATCCAAAAATCTTGACTACAAATGTCTAAATTATAGATGTCTAGTCTATATATGTCTATCTATATATGTCTAACTGCATATGTCTAGACTGCAAATGTAAAATCTGCAAACATCTAGTCTGCATATGTCTAGACTACAGATGTCTAGACTATAGACATCTAGTTTGCAGATGTCTAGTTGTAGATGTCTAGAATGTAGATATCTAGTCTATAAATGTCTATCTACAAATATCTAATTTAAAGACATCTATCTATAGACATCTAGATGGGTAGCTATAGATATCCAAATGGGTAGCTACATATGTCTAGCTCTAGAAGTCTATATGGATTGTTCCAGATGTCTAGCTCTAGATATCTATACAGGTAGTTCCAGACATCTAGCTTAAGATGAGTAGTTGCCATACGTGTAGTTTTGGAAGATGAAATGAATAGTTTTTTACCTCTTCCTTTGGGAAAGTAAACAAATAATTTTTAGAGCCTTCCTTCTTTTATATATAAAAGCGGAATGACCCCTTGCATGTACAAAAGTAATATTAATGTAAAGTTTACTTAAATCAATAAATTAAAGAAGCTACCATTAGCCCATGGTTTTTATTACACATTGTAGGTTTCCACATAAAATTTTTGTGTTACTGTAATTTTTGATAGTTGTGTTTTCTTCTTGTAGGTAAAATCTTAAGTTTAACTAACAAAATTAAGCTAAATATTGAATTGGTCCAGAATCATATGCATCAACAAGTTGATCAACATCATTATAAGCATAGTTTTTAGTGGGGGATATGGTTTTTCTTTGCTTACAACCCTACAAATTTTCATCACTTCAATTCTATAGTGTTAAAAACTAGCTGCCAAATATGATGTACCCTACCAGGTATTATAATGAATTGGTTCAATAGCCTACAAATTGGTCCTCCCACCTACATCCAAGCTCCATCTAGTTTTCCATGTTTCTTCTCTCAAGAAGGTTGTTGGCAAAAAGGTACAAGTTCAATCTACTTTACTAGAGCTAGATGAATAAGGTTCCATAATGCTTTAGCTTGAACAAATTTTATACTGAATATCACACACCCTTTGTAATCGTGTCATCATCAAATTTCTTGTTTAATGGTGTGGACTACAACCAAAATATGCCATATGAGAGTCTCTCTAATACCTATTGTAGCAATTTCATCATCTCTAGCTTTAAGGATAGAGTTTTTTTAAGGGAAATGGTATGCTAGGAACCCATCTAATGACTCCATTTCCATTGTGGAAATCCTATAATAATGATATTTTGTAATATTTTGTACTAGTATGTGGCACTTAAGGCGCCTAGACAAGTGGGGTCATTTCATGTAACCATGATAAAAAAATATAATCATTTATTGGTAGAATATTTTAGCCTGGGTGGCACTTTGCATGCAAGTTAATTCTTGAGGGTTAGGTTAGAGTTGCATGAAATATATATTTAGAAGATAAGGGACATAAATGAATGTATCTTTTTGCATATTGAATAAAATTATTGAAGGAGGTTGCTCCTTCAAAGAGGTTGTGATTCTTTTGGCTTTCACTCTATATGGATATCCATCATTAAATAATGCTTCTCACTCCTTATTTCTCAATAATTATTAATAGGATGTCTTTTGGTATTTTAAAAGTGTTAGAGGATTGAGACAAGGTGATCCTCTTTCACCTTCTGTCTTCATTATCCTAGTGGAATATCTAGGAATATCCATTAAAGCTTATGTTGGCATTGAATGTATTAAACCTACTCTCGCTATTGATCCTATCTCCCACTAGCATTTTTTCAATGAAACTCTTATCTCTACCCTCTCATCTATTCCTCATGCTAAAGAAATCAGAAGAATCCTCCTGGACTATGAGAGTGTTGTTGGTCAATACATCAAATTTCTCAAGAGCAAACATTTTTTTCTCAATACTTCTCTTCTCAAGTAAGGGGTCATTGACAAGATTCTTGGGTGCACTATTGTTGAATTGCCTTCTACCTATTTAGGTTTTCCTTTATTTAAGGGCATAATCAAAGAGGATCTTTGGAATCTAGTTTTAGAAAGAATACAAAAGAAATTGAAAGGGTGGAAGGACTCTCTTTTTAGCCAAGATGAAAAAGCACAACTCCTAAAAGCCTCCCTCCAAAGTATGCTAGTGTATTTTTTATCCCTACGTAGAATTACTACAAAAGCTGCTCAAAAAATAGAACAATTCCAAAAGATCTTTTTTTGGTTAGGATCAAAAAGTAAAAAAAGATATCATCTCATTTCTTGGGAACAAGTATGTGCAAAAAAAGATGTAGGAGAGCTAGGGATGAGAAAAGTGATTATGATGAAGAAAACTCTTTTAGCCAAGCATTGTTGGACTATCACCAAACAAGAGAACAATCGGTGGACTTATATTCTTAATGCTAAATATCAAAATAGGAGAGTTAGATTATTGAAAGAGTGGGAGTCACATTATGGATCTACCTTTTTGAATAATATTGTTAAATAAAAAAGGCTTATCTTGAGAGGTAGCAAGTGGAGTTTAGGCAATGGTGAAAAGATTGATTTTTAGGATGAATCATGGATGGAAGATGCTCCCCTCTCATAGAAATCCTCATATGCCCTTTTGAGACCTAGATTCTCATAGTTCTATGGAACAAAAGTAGCAAATTTTAGTGAAATTGGGGCAAGAAAAGATGGAAGAATCTGTAGGTTTTTTAACACAACCAATGGGAAGATGATTGTCTGAAAGAGTTGGCCCTCAAATTGAGAAATTAAGTGATAAGGAATATTATGTGTGAAGACTCCTTAATCCAGGAATATGAGAAAAATGATACATTTTTTGTGAAGTCTACATATCACATTATGGCTAATAATAATCTTAGTTGGTTCTTGAGGATGCAAATCTAGTTCAAAGAGCTTCTAACCAAGATTTATTTCTTCTACTAGTTAGTCCTTCAAAATAAAATTATCTCCACAGAAAATCTCAAATTCAGAGATATGATTCTTCTCAACTATTGTTACCTCAACACCTTTTCATAGACAATGGTTTCTCTTTGGAAATTTAGAATCACATCCTAAATGTTTTGGGGGTTTGTTGGTTTCTCCTAAGAACATTGATGGAAACGATTGAACAATGGTATTCCTCCCCCTTCTATAGTCCTAGATGGCAAACCCTTTAGATATTTGGCCTCCCACACTTCTTGTGGGGAGTTTGGAACGAGAGGAATAATAGGGCATTCAAAAATTGCTCTAGAGATCCAACATAAGTAGGAGCCAGAATTTTAACTTCTCTATCTAAAAACATATCCAACATTTATTTTTCTCCTAGCATTGATACTTTTAAATAAGCTCAACTGGCTATCAAGTTTTGTCTTCCAAAACTTGAGCAAGGCTCTAATTAGGTTGATTCCAGAAGATTGCATGCCAAGTGGTTTCCTCCTCCTAAAAAATGGATAAAATTAAAATTTTATGGAGCCTCAAAAGGAAATTCAAGACTAACAGGTACCAGAGGAATTACAAGAGATAATAAAGGGGATATTATTTTGGCCTAAGCTCAGAACATTGGAACCCAGTCCAACTACATTGTTGAGGACAAGACCCTCTTCCAAGGTCTTGTTTTGTTGGAATATTTGAATTTCGAAAAGGTAATTATTGAGGGAGACTCCCTTAACTTAATCAATATTCTCAATGGCATCCATAATCCTAGTTGGAACATTTTAAATTTAATGGCCGAGCCAAATCGAATCCAAAGAACTTTTGAGAACGTTTAGTGCCAACACATTTTCAAAGAAGGAAACATGGCCTGATTTCATGGCCAATTTAGGAGTTCATCAAGAAAATTTTATTACTTTGCGGAAAAAATTCCCTCAAAATTTCAATGTTATCATGAGAAAATACTTTACAAGATTCATGGATGGCTCTTGATCTTATGTGCAACTTGTGTCTTTTATTCTATTATGTTGTTGCCTTGAACCGACCAGGAATCTTATGTTTATCTAAGAGTAGGTCTATGAAGATATCAGCCATTTATGTGGATGAAATATTTTGGGTTATGAACTACTTTTAAAATAACTAGGGCAGGTCAGAGGAAGATATGATGTAACTTGCTCTAACCTTGTTCAATTTTGCTTGGAAAACCCTTGGATGTCCTTCTCTATTGTTTTTCTCTCTAATGGTTGTGGACTAATTCCATATCCTCTTCTGTTTAAGACTTGGTTTTCTGCCTTTTTATGTTCCTCTTTATCTAATTTCGATTAGGGTTTACTTTGCATTTCTCAGGTTTAAAAAACCTTTCAAACCTTTTTCCATCTAATAAAAAAAATTAAAATATAAATAAAATTAAAGCTTTATAGTTATAAAGGAAGTACATAGTAAAACACTTTTTAGAAACCACGTACTTCTATTTACACGTGAAATTCCAGGCATCGCCGGAGAACTCATGAATCAGCAATGCCTCAAAGGGCAGGACAGACAATGGTTGCATTCGCCCGAGGGAATGATGGCGTAGGAGTTATTCACGGTTTTTTTTGGTTATTCTGAACACTTAGATAACAATCTTTCTACCGTTTTCTAGAGAAAGACAAATTTTAGGTACGGAGCAATCTTTTCAAACAGTGAATCTGTAAAGATAGATACCGTAAGTGTCAAGGGTGATCAGTGAAGTATTTTTCTCTTTCATATAAAGGGGCAGAGTTTATCGATCGAGCAAGTTTATACGATAGGTCAGTTAAATAGAAAGTAGGCTGTCCTTAATGTAACTATATATATTACATTGTTATGTTGGTTATGTAATTTTTTTTTCTAATTTTGCGTTTTGAAATTAAACTTGCGTATCATGCAGTCATTTTGGTAATCCTATAGCCTCAAATACTTGCAGGAATGAGCCTGCAACTATATAATTTTGGACAGCCAGCTGCCTAACTGCCATTGAATAAGCAACACCCGTCAAAAATACAGTTGTCCAGATAAAGGATGGAATCTAAAATTGAACATTCTATACTAGAGATGACAATGATTGCATTTTCTGTGAAACGAAGTTGATTTTAATGACTAAAAATACAGTTCAGAGAACGTGCGCACCTCTTAAATGCAGATAAAAACAAATATTAAAGAATATGCAACGAAACATCCTTACGATATGGATCGAACTCGTTGTGTCCTCTCATTTGATGGCGACCGACGACAGGGAAGATTCAAAACGTGGGCCCAACTATTTAATTCAACAACGTTCTTCTTTTTTGTTTTTTAAGCACAGGGTTTCGTTACATCTACAGTCATCCCTTCGAATCTTGGGCTATTCTCTTATAACTCCTGTCCTATTTGGGGTTCATATTGTCGTTGTCGTTGTTCTGGCAGGTACTCAGAGGATTCAGATCAGACTACTGCCTTTGCTAACTGACACCACCAACAAAGGCACCACCAAAATTTAAACCTAGGTCTCTTCTTAATAAATGCTCATCCAAACTAATCTTCGACATAAATTTTTTCGGCCCATACCAGCACAAGTTTATCCATCATTGCCTGTAAAATGGCAAATTTACTTACCTGTCGTCATCGTTTTTGGGCGTGATGTCGGCACGCTAAGCATTTAATATTTAAAATGGTAAAAAATGGTTCGATTTATATTTGAAAGTCTATCTCCGATCTGTACATTTGTTCCCTTTCATAGTCAAATAATTGAGTAATTGACGGGCACTACCTTCCCCACCTATCTATATAAGAAGAATAAATTGTCGTCGAATATGTAGATACGGGTTGCACGGGAGTTTTCCACACGAGGTGTGTGTTATAAGCCAGAATATTTTCCCGTGCGAGGAATCTTTGAGTACGAAGAGGAAGCAGAAATGAAAATGAGCAAAGCTTGTTGTGACGCATTATCGAGAACTTGTGAGGTTCGAAAGGTTTGCATCATTCTCTGAATTACGGTGTCTGCAAAAAAAAAAAAATGTCATCACTGGTATTGTACTTTGGCCTAAAAAATCTCGTGATATTTCTGCATGTGTTATGTTTAGGCTATAAAACAAAATTTAATAATCTTGTCTCCGTTTCATCTTGCAATACTGTGACTACCTTTCGCTGTCAACGGGTAAGAAACGAACACATATTGCTCCTCTCTACGGTTTTTGGTCGGTCTTTAATCTGTCATGCGATCAAACGATGCCCTTATATCTGTGTACGTCGTCAACAATATACAATATCTTCCTCTTATTTTCTGGATTTGCAGAGTGTGCAATAATAACTCACAAGATTATATCAATGACTATAAGTGGGATCTATGGCTTGCATGGTATTTTGTTTGGAAACAGACTGATGGAGTAGTAAATCACTTAAGCTTCAAAGATCATTGTGATTATCATTCACTAAACTCGATTAGGACACTTACAACCAGAGTTACAATCATGAGGATTAGATCAACCCGTGTACAATATTACAGCCGATCTTAGTCAAAGAGTTATTTTTTAATACTAAAATTAAATTAGTATTATTATTAAAGATATTTTTATATTGAACTACAAAAACCAAAACATAAAACTAAAATTATTAACATATGTATTTATATTTAAATTGTATTCAAGCGCTTCACTTAGAAAATATATATTTTTTAATCTTGCCAACACGTACGTTTTACGTGCCAAGCTTCTAGCCACAAAAATTTAAGACTTTTTGACAGCCTTCTTACTTGTAGCCTCAAAATAAAAATGGTTGGTCAACCATCCAATCTAAGAGAATAGGGGTAAATAAAAATAAAAACAAAAAAAATTTAGCTTTACGCTTGTAATTAGCCTATCAAACATTTTGGGTGCAGTTGTTACTCCCCACCTCCGCCCTCAACTGTGCAATAGTTGTTACTGCTGTCCACCCTAGCTCTCAATTGTGTTCATCCTTGGGCATAAATGAATGTGAATTAAAATGTTTGTTGATTGATTAATCTATTGCTTAAATATTATGTATATTTTGTTAGATTAGTTAGACTAGTGCTTTAATATCAAGGAATGTGTGATGTTTTTTTGCTTGTAGATTTTTTTTGCTTGTAGAATTAAAATTCACTAGTTTTCCATTATATGGAGTTATAAAAATTGTTTGGCATTAGAACAACTTTTTTGCATCTAATAATCCCAAAGATAAAAGGAGATGGCCACCCTTGTCTTCCTATAATTTGTTTTAGACTATATCATTTTTGGGGAGAACTCCACTCATAGATGTGTATGGTCATATATTTTTGTCAATATTTGTATTGGTGAGAAGTTTAATGTTGATGAATCTAATGATGCTACTAAATGCTCCAATTTTTTGAGATGGCTTGTTGATAAGTTACCAAACAATATATTGTTTTTTTGTGGTAATTTAAATATAGTGAGGTCTCTCTAACATAAAGAGGACCTTCTATTCTTACATTTGTGCACATGAGAGTGAGAAGCCTAACTTTATTTTATGAATAAGATAGGTCTTTATGATCCTAACTTATGGCCTCGTCGAAATTATTCTAGGCTCTAGTTTCTTTTGTGTAATCTTGATGAAGAGAGTATTAGAGTGTTAATAGAAACTACTTTAATGTTTCCATATTTTATTGTTGAATTTTACTTCAAACAAATTGTGTCTACAACCTCATATAGTTTACTTTATTTTTGTTTTCCCATCCAATTTAGAATAGCCTAGGGACATTATGATTTAAAGCTTGCATACACTTATTTTTATTTCCATGACAACCATATTGAATACTTTTAGACTATTAAGGCTATTCAAAGTGTGTGGAAATACTTCCTTGCTATTATGGGAACCTAGGAATAATAGAATACCACTATTTCATACACAAAAAAATTTCTTTGCGTGTTTGGTAGATAGGTTGCCAATTTTTAAAATCAAGGAAACATATTTATGCAACTAAATTCTTCATGAGTGTCTATTAGGTTTGAGCAATATCCACTTGATGAGAAATTATAAGTCCAAGTGGTTAAAGTATATTTGGTGAAAGGTTCTCAAATACAAGCTCATATATTCTAGGTTGATTTGGATATAGATGTTGTTAATATTTCTTTCAATATCTTCATTCTAAGCACTCCTTATGATAGATTTGGGCCACTAAAACTACTAACAAGAATCTCACTACTCTCTTTAGTGTTTCTTTTGCTTTTGTAGACCTATATGAGCTTGTATTTCAATCTCAAAAGATAATTGTAGAAAGGAAAGCTTTTTTACAACAATGTATTAATGCTATCCCTATTAAAAAAGGATCAACATTAAATTATGATAGCCTTGTTACTTTCAAAGAGCTCATTGATGCTCTTTTTCAAATGTCCAATAAAAATATATTTGTAGATGACTATGTGGATATTACAAGGTTAGTGGCGTATTCTTGGCCATTATCTCTTATATACCTTTAAAAAATCCTTGTAATGTAGTCCTTAAGGGATTTAATTAATCAAGACCAATGTTCAAGTCCAATCAATAACCATCATAATTTAAAATTTATTAAAATTTTATATTTTAAAATTGTATAAAATAAAGGGATTTATATTTTTTAGGTTAGACAATGGAAGAAAAATTATTATTTAATATTGAAAAAAATTTAGTTTTCACTTTTTGATTTTAGGTTTAGTTATTTATTGCATTATTTAAATATTTATAAGAATTTACCTTGTATTTTTTAAATTTAACTTCAAATATTATTCAATGGAATATATTTCATTATTATAATACTTGAATTTTTAAAAAACCTTTGTCAATATTTTAAATGTTTATGGAAAATAAATTTTATTTGATCAAGAATTCATTTTTGAGCAATCACTATATAAAATCATAACTTTTATTTTGTACATTTTCTTGTATGGTTGATTTTATTCTTATAGCTTTAATATTTAATTATGTGGTTCCATATAAGATATTTATAAGTTTTTATATTATCCTTAACAAAATTAGGTTATATTGAAGGAAATATGTTTATATGACCATGTATTATATTACATATACCTATTAAGACTTATTAAACCAAAATATAATATTTAACTAATTATGGATAAAATATTCATTTAGCCAAATTAAAATAAAATTTATTATTGATTTTTTAGAACACTTAAAACCCTTCATAATTCATAATTATGATCTTCAAAATTATAAAAAAAATTGAACTCTAATTTTATATCTATTTTATAATGTTATAATATTTATCCTTTAAAAAAAAAAAAAAAAGCTAGAGAAGACTTATACTAATTTTTTTTTTTGGTATTATTAAGAAATGAGGGTTTTGAAAGGAATACCTCAACATTTTACATCAAATCCCCCATGGGAGATAAATCATAAAACACATCTCTACAAACAGCCACCCTAGCTCAGAAGAAAGGACACAAAAGACAAACATAAACACCACATGCAAACATTTCCAACACCAAAAATAAGAAGGTGGATCCAAAAACCAAACAGTCAAAGAAGAGGATGAAATATGCATCACAATCATAGGGTGTGACATTCCAACAATTTAAATTACCATAAGTGCCAACACTTTTGAAACAATGGCAATGTAACATACTGAAATGCCATTGATTGGATTCCTAACATACTTTATGAGAGTTATTCATTAAAATATTTAGGACATCTATCAAGAAGTTATTTCTCCACACTGTAAATCCACCCTCACTTAGAATATGTGGTACCCTCAATTGATTTAAACCTTGGAGGTATCTTCTCTACTCCCACATCATATTTGTGATATTCTATATTGAATCAATAGTGGAATTAAGAATATTAATCACATTCTTTGAGTCCCCTTCAATTTGAGTATTCATATATCCCAAGTCATCCAAGAGTTTAATACCTTAGAAAGTAGCTCAAGCCTTTGTGAAGTGGGAAATTTGGGATGATAAATGCTCATAATATGTTGTAATAACTTCACCCATGTTGTTCATAATGATGCCACCCACCCTAGTAATCCTGGGATATCCTTTTGATGTCTCGTAGAAGTTCAATTTGATCCAACCAATGGCAGGGTGACCATATCACATTATTCCTTGGATTCAACATAGGAGGCCTAAGGTCAAACCTCGAAAAGCCCAACTTAGCTTCCAATTGGACTTCAACACGATAAATTTTCAAGCAATTTCTCCCCAAATTAGGAAACACATTGGTAACATTATCAATTAAATTCCACAATATTTGAGAAGACTTATACTAAATTAAAGTTGTTCCCCATATTTAAATTTATCTTAGAAAAAGTAAGTTTTAAATGTTATTATATAAGTCCTAATTAAAAATTAAACTTGACAACTTCTAATAATTTTAAATGAATATAATAATACGTAAACCCATGTCATTATTGTATTAGTTAAATATCTTATAATAAATATTTGTGATAAAATTTAACAATTTAAATAATTGATGAATTGCCAACTAGTCCTTGGTTCAATGGTTGGGAAAAATAGTTGATGTAGCCCACACCAAGGTTCAAATATTTGTGGTACAAAATAGATCAATGTGATTATCTTGATGTAAAAAGAAAAGGGAAACCATTTCAAAACCCTATTTAAAAAATAATAATAATAATTGATGAATTGAAATGGTCGAAAAATTAAATTTTATACATGGAAGATGAAAATATAGTAAATCAAGAAAAATGCCTATGTTTGTTTTAAGTGATAGGTGAGAAACAATGGTGAAATTGTTCTATTGATCAAAAATGCATTACATAGTTTTATAGTTCTTGAAAGAACTAAAAATAGACACGGTGGTTGAGAGAAATCCTCTTAAAATTATTACAACAAACTAACTTAAATATAGCTCTTATCCTAAAAACATGCTAATCTTGGACTATGGTCAAACATTGACCAACCAAGCCAAAACCTCAACGTATGCTAATAAAATTAACTAGAAATATGTAAATCAAAACATTAAACTAAAACTAAATACTAGGACTTAATACTTAGGAATAAGGAGGTAATGTTGAAAATATTCTAACATTCTCCCCCTTGATGCTAAAGACACTCATGCAAGAGTTCTTTAAGCATCACAGAGTTGGAAGAAAATATTTCTCTTACATTTCCTCCAATCTTGAATCAAGAAATCAGAATTTACAAAATACTTATGGTGGCACTCCTTCCACTCTTCATGTGGAATTTTCTGCAAATGCTTGAGTGCCTTCTTTTGTTGATTAGCTCCCCCTTCAACAAAATTATCTCCTCTTGTGGTTTTCAGCAACCACTCTCTTACATATTTATCATTATGGTCTTTAAACCATGCTCTCACATTTTGATCTTACTTTACATCTTTAACACTAAAAAATACTCCACATGAGTATTTACAATTAATCATCTCACATAGATGATTATACCATAAAACTCTTTCACATATTTTTACACAAAAAATCACAACAAATATGGCCATATAATGACCAACTACGTATGCAACATAAAGTTGCTCCTCACATAAATATTCTCTCACAACAATGACATTACAAGAATCCTTTTCCCAAGGAATTTTGAACACATAATTTTGGTCCATGTGACCCAAGTTCTCCATCACTGTATTCTCTCCAAGAAGACTCTTCATCAAAGTTGTCTCAATGATACAATCACCTTTCTTTTCATTCATGCTCACAAAAAACAAATCATTAATCATAAAAATATTACCTTTAGTATGAGTAGATTGTGTGCTTCCCATAAAGCTATTTTGTAGCAGTTCTACTTTAGGGTATGTTGCTTCAAGATAAACCATCAAATCTTCACTAAGAGTTCTCCTTTTTTCAATCCATGTTGGTGTGTTGAAACACCATTCATTCAAGAAATCATACATTGTTGCCTTTTCAATACAACTCTCTTTCTGCAATGTAGTCACTCCAAGTGAGTGATCTTCATCCATGAGTGATGTTTCCTTTGCCATTACGACAAGAAAATCAGCAATCTCATTTCCATTTTTTGTTTCTATCCCATTTGCCCTCTCACTTTCCATATACCAAATGAGAGAGTCTTGTGTGTTCTTTTCTTCACACAACACATCCTTCACCCTTGATGAGTGATCTTCAAACAAGAAGCCTATCACTTCCATATCCTCTTCATAAAATGTTTCTTGTGGATCATCATCCCACATTACTTTATTTGTTCTTTCAAGAGAGCACATATCCATTCCAATTGAATGGTCATCAAGCCAATGATCATTCGTGAACATTGCTTCTCTACCATCATCTTCTTTATTATCCTTCATGAGAATTGTAGATGCATTCTCCATGAAGTATTCTTCAACAAATAGCTAATTTAGTGTCTTCTCCATAAGACACTCTTCTTCATATGTCTCCTTCATGAGACATTCTCCATCATACATCTCACCTTGGTGATATTCAAGCAAGGAACACTCCAATGTGAGTGTTTCTCTTCCTTGATCTTCAAATTCTTCTTCCTCTTTGCTATCAATGTGAATGCTTTCAAAGTATACCATTCCTGCAAAAAATTCTTTAGTACAAATTTTCTTTTCATATTTTTCTCCTCCTAAAAGAAATAATTGACTATTACAATTTTACATGCTATTACAAGACATGTATACAACTATGGGTGTCTCGCAATAACTCTCTCCAATGAGATCTATACAAGGCTCCTTCGCCTTCTCATCCTCTTCTCCATGAAGGGATTCCTCATCTTCATCTCTCTTCTCTTCAAGAAGTTCATCATCACTATTTTCTTCAAACATGTCTTCCTCTTCAAGGAAGAATTCACCATCATAAGAATGTATGTCTTCATATGAGTCTTGAAAAGACTCTTCAAAAACTCCTTCAAAAGGATCTAATTCAGAAACTTCTTCAAGGAAGCAAGGCTCCTCCTTGATTAAACAATATTCATGATTGTCACACATGGCTTTATGGGTGTCCTCATAAAACCCATAAGCATCCTTCAACACTTACCATGCAATTGTAGCTTATCTAAAATTGGCTATGAGAGGAAAAAAAATATTTTCCATTCCTCTCCTCAAATCCATAAGAGCTAAGAAATTTGCATATTGTTGCTCCTTCTTCTCTTTTCTCTCCTCGCCTTGTAGCTTGCTCCAAGTGGTTTCCTCATAGCCTTCTTGAACTATATCCCATAAGTCTTGAGAATTCAATAAGTTCTTCATCATTATGCTCCAAATAACATAATTATCTCCATCAAATTTTGGTACAACCAAGTTTGCATACATGGCTTCCTTTTATTTACCAAAGTCTCAAGCACCCAATTTATCATAAATCGGCCAATACTGATTGAAACAAACTAAAATTTTTCTTGTAGACTTCTAATATACTTATCTAAAATCCACTAAATTTCAGATCCAAATTCACACAAATGAGAAATATGTGATCAATTTACTTTTGCCCTTTCTAGATCTTAGAGTGTTTTTGAGGCAACCTCAATGTTCTTCACATAAATCAATCCATACAACTCAAAAATTTCTGAAAATTAAACTCTGTATTCCTGAGACAATAATTTGAAAACCCTCTAAATTTTTGAAGAAAATTTGGAAAGGTTAAAAATATGTGATCATTTACTTTTTCCATTTTTATCACAATTCTGGATCTAGGATTTTTGAAGAAAAAATAAATATTCACACAAATCAATAAATACAAATCCAAATGACCTAAAATTTTTTCAAAATTATTATTTTATCTAAATAATATTTCTCCCAAAATTTGAGAAGCAAATACCCTGTATTCCACCTTATAAAACCATTTTATTGAAAAACTCAAAATGCTAATAAAATCCGTAAATTAGCTCCAAATAACCTAAAATTTTGACAACATCCTATTGATACAATTATATAACAACACTAAAAATTTAATAATAAAATACCTAAGTATGCATGATATATTAATGATTTACTCGACATCTTCCTTGCAACTCTGTCGAGTGCTGGCCACTTGAGTTTATCTAACAAAGTGCGTGCTTCAGATCTCTTCACGCCACTCTCCATAGGTTTTGATCCATCTGAGAAAACCTGATCTGATACCAAATGAGAAACAATGGTGAAATTGTTCTATTTATCAACAATGCATTACATAGTTTTATAGTTCTTGAAAGAACTAAAAATAGACACGGTGGTTGAGAGAAATCCTCTTAAACTTATTACAACAAACTAACTTAAATATAGCTCTTATCCTAACAACATGCTAATCTTGGACTATGGTCAAACATTGACCAACCAATCCAAAACCTCAACGTATGCTAATCAAATTAACTATAAATATGTAAATCAAGACATTAAACTAAAACTAAATAGTAGGACTTAATACTTAGGACTAAGGAGGCAATGTTGAAAATATTCCAACAATAGGAGATGTTAAGGAGATTTTAATTTTTAATTTATTTTTTAATTATTATTGTTTTCTTTTTGAAAGCAAGCGAGTTTCATCTGGGTTGAGTGCAAGCAGCTTTAGAGGTTATTTTACGAGACCTTTGGGCCCTGGTGGCCAATATTTTTATGGTTTCTACTAATGATTTTAGCAAGATATGTTGTAGGGGATCCAAGATGGGTTAGAAATATATATTTCAATAGATCTTCATGTAGTGAACTTGATTGAAAATGGCTTCCAATTTGATGCACAAAAGAAAAGTGAAAATCATACCTTTTCTTAGCATCCAAGACATGGATTAAAGAATTTTCAATACAAGTTTCAAGTAGTTTATTAAAAAATGATTCAAATATCGACTAAATATAGTTCTAAGGAGCACCCCCAAAACAATTCCACTATGGAAACCCCTTTCAAGGACAAGGGTTTCAAAGACTTGGCCCAAAAAAATAATTTTAGTGATGCCCTCCATAGTGGATAGCCTCATTATAATGCTAACATTAATATTAGGGTTTCTTTTAAATCTTTGAGAATGCCTAATATTGATCCTAGAAAATCTGTGTTGGGATGTCTTAAGGTAGCTGATGGAACTTTGATTCTTAAGCTAGATATGGGCGTGATTTAGACTAGCATAGAAAAGTTGAAAAATAGGCCTAATTTATCATTTCTTGGGTTTTTGTTTGAGCCTATTTGTTTCCAAATTTTAGGCTACAAAAAAATTGAAAAAAAGGTGAATTATAAATCTCTATTTATCCAAATGGTTATTTTCTTGTTTTATTTACTAATAATTAAGATAGAGAGAAAATATTTCAAGTAGGTCCCTAGTTCTTTGGAAGGGCGGGGCTTTCATGAAGCCTTGGCATACTAAATTTAAATCCAAAGAAGATATGTCTTCTATAGGTCCTATGTGGGTTAGACTCTTTGGCCTCCCAATTGAATTCTAGAATTTGGTTATATTTTCTTCAATTGGAAACTCTTTTGGAACTTTTATGATGACTACTAGTTATACTAAAAAAAATGAACATATTATTTATGCTCAAATTTGTGTTTTAATAATTTTGACAAACCCCTACCTGAAAATATCTCATTAATTTGAGGAGAACACTTGGTAGCAATAGGTGGACTATGAGAACATTTCTTTTTGTTTCTGAATTTGCCATGAATATGGTAATTTGGCTAGTGTCTACCCAATGAAAATTCTAGATAAAAAGAAAGAGGATACAAACTTATCAAATTTGCAAATGCCTAAGAAGAACACTTAGAAAAACCAATTATAAAGGATCAATTGAAGTTATCAGCTAATATGTTTGAAATTCTTTCCACAAATGATATACCATGTGAGGAAGAGGAAATAATGGAGAAAAAAATATTAGAAATGCAATTTAAAGGTGCAAGGAAGGACTCAAAGACAAACCAACAAATTAAAGTTTTTCAACAAGAAAAAAAAGAGAGGAAATATACACAAGAAAAACAATCTTTTAAATATTGAGACTTCAGATAATACAGGTCCCAAGATAGACTATGTTGAACCTTCTAGTAATATTTTGGCTTTATACATGCAATATTTGTGGTTAGAAATCATCTCAGATTCAATTAGGGTAAGTCAAGAAATAATAGAAAAAAAAAATATGGATTCCAACCAAAAGGTAGGTTGCAAGACCAATCAACATCATATGGTCAAATAAGGTGAAAAACTTGTAGAGGAAGGTAATATTACTATCATTACCAATTATTTTAGCCTTGGTATCAATGAAGATCATAACTTGAAATATTAGAGAACCCAAAGGGAGTCTTTCAAAACAAAATAAAATTTTGAAGAATAGAAAAAACTTCCACATCTTGTTTTCCTTCAAGAAACAAATATTTCAATAGAGGAAATGGATTCAATTGCTAGTAAAATTTGGCCAGTTGAAAAAGTTGCTCCCCTTAGTTCCCAAGGAAGTTCTGGTGGCATTGCTTGCCTTTGGGACCCAAAAGAGGTTATTTTTCACCATATGGTCATTAATTGGGGTATTTTGGCTATAGTTATTCAAAGTAGACATTCTAAAAAAATTATGCTTTGCATAACTATTTATGCTCTGACTACTTTGGAGGAAAAGAGAAGATAGTGGAAGGATATAACTTATATTATCTCTCATTTTTTTGAATCTTGGATATTTATTGGAGGATATTTCAATACCATCCTATATTTGGATGTTAAAATAAGGGGAAATAGAAATTTTGGCGAACACACTAACCTCACGAGTGAATATATTACAAACATTCATATTGTGGATATCCATCCAGATAATGGCCTTATGACTTGGTATAATAGAAGGTAAGGCTTAGCTTGTATTATGGAGAGATTGGATAGGTTATTGTTCTCTAGCACTTTTCTAATTCATGGTCAAATTCCTAAGTTGAAGACTCTTAATAATGTGGGTTCAGATCACTAGCCAATCATGGTGGAAATTTGGAAAACCAATGTGAGTTTCTCACCTTTTCAATTTTAGTTAATGTGGCTTAGAGACAATTCCTTCAGATCCCGAGTGTAGAAATGGTGGAAGGAAGGTAAACCAAGGTATATGACTAATATGTTTTGTTTTACCAAAAGGTTGCAATACATTAAATCCAAAATCAATATTTGGAACTAGAAGAAGATTGGATATGTCTAACAAAAAAACATAAAATTATTACTCAACTTGAAAATTTGAATAAGAAAATCCATTTAGATGACCTCATAGAGATTATAAGTACAAATAAAATTAGACTCATTACTTAGTTAGAGGAATGGGAAAAAAGAGAAGAACTCTTATGGAAGCAAAAATATAAGATCCAATTGCTCAAAGGAGATCAAAATACATATTTCTTCCACAAATATCTTCTAGATCAAAGATCTCACAACTTTACTTCTTCCTTAAAATCTAATTTTGGATATGTTGTCTACACTTGGGATGTCATGAACTCTGTTTTTATCAATTACTTTTCCAATCTATTTGATGCTGCACCACTTGAATTTTCTCAATAGAATATTATTCATGCCATCCCTACTCTTATCACTTCTGAGGAGAACTATATTTTAACTACTCTAGTTACTATAAATGAGCTTCAATAGGTGGTTTTTAAAATACAAAAAGGAAAAACCCTAGGTTTTGATGGTTTTCCTATTGATTTCTATCAAGCATTTTGGGATATCCTTCATGCTGATTTATTAGAGGTGGTGGAAGAAGATAGGAAAACCAAAACAAAATTGAAGGTTATTAATAAAACTTATATAGCTCTTATCCTAAAACCTCAAGAGATAAATCATATCTCATCTTTTAGACCTATCGGTTTATGTAATATTCTTTTGAAAATAATTACAAAGATCTGTAGAGTAGAAAAATGGTGCACCTAGCAAATGAAATTGAAATGCATCTAATGTTCTAATCAAGCATTCAAAGCGACATGAAAGTAAACCATAAATAAGTGACAAATGTTTGAAAGGAAATGGGGGGTTCTCTTTGTATTATATAATTTTTCAAATAGAAGGTTACAATATGTCCCCTTGAGGGCTCCCAAGTTGATACAATTCAAGTTACAATTTTGAAGGATCCAATCCTTTCACAAACTGATGGCGCACTTTCAATGTTCTTCTTGCACTCACTATTGAAGAGAAGGCTTGCGCTAATTTTGCTTTGAGCTATATTTCTTCAACTTCTTAGCTCCTTCCTCATGCATTGGAATACCTATACCTACATACAAGGAACTAAAATATGTTAATAGCATATGTGTATTATGATGAAATCCATGAAATGCATACATTATTAAAGGTAAAAAGTGTAATCGACACATCTAAACTATTCCAAATGATATGAAAACTTATCTTGATGTATATTATATGATTTTCTAATGATCTGAGCAAAAATTAAAGTGTGATTATGAGCAGAACCTATGGCCATCCCTAAGAGTTCCAATTAATACTGTAATCACAAAAACCCTAATTAACAATTCAAAATCACTTCAAACTTCACCAAACTTTATTATGATGCTAATATAATGCTACATAATTGATCTACACTAAAATTGGATCAAAATTGTGGGCCAATTCATGGTCGTCCTTGACATTTCCAATTGGGACTATCACAAATTGGGGGTTGTCCTCTGGTGGGATGACCACCAAATATGGTGTTTTCTACCACCAATTCCACTTGGATCTGGTCTAGAATCCTCCTAGGGGTGTTGTCAAATTTGGTGATTAAAATCATAGGAATTAATAGGTTTTGAAAATGATGAGCATATTTGGGAATGCCTTGAAAATATATTCGATTGACGAGTTTTCCAAGGGCAAATATGAGGGCACAAGGTAAGGGGAAATCTCGATAACACTTTGTGGTCGATGCTTGCAAAGGTCTCTCTTTCAAACTGAGTGGAATAACTCAAATTTATAGCCCAAGAGGGCAAAGGGGTAAAAGGGGGCAAATTAGAAAGTTGGGGCATGCAAGGCAGGTGCTGCCACTTGTCAATGCCTTTGCCATGCATAGGGTGGAAGAGGCTTCTCATTTGAGCCTCCAATTTGTAGTCTCTAAAGGCCATGACAACCTCCCAATTTTTCATGAGTGATTGGGTAGGATAAATGGTAGAAATTGATTTCCATTTATCCTACCCTTTGAATTTTGAGGCATTTGGACCATGGTCGTCCCACCCAGGAATGGTTTCTTGTGGTCATCTGTGGGTGGGACAACCATGAATTGTGGTCATCCTGGGGTGGGAGGTCCATGGCTACATGGATAAAAACCTTTCAAAAGTGAGGTAAACCTTCCCAAAAGTGGTTAGTACCCCTAATTAACCCTTGACGGTTGCCCAATGGGACCATATGGTGTCAATAAGAGTGGCTCCTTTGAAATATTATCTGATTTACATGATTTTAGTATCTACAAATACCCCTTTTTGAGATGCATTGTGTGAAACAGAGCGCGGAGAAAAATGGATGAAAAAATGATTAAATAATTAATGTTATTCATTAACCTAACCAATTTTAAATACCTTCATTATGGAAAGAGCATACATTCTTGGAATCCTTGCTTTTGACATAATTGAAGGATTCCAAGAATGGCAATCATAGGGGCTTAGGGTATACTTGGTCTTGGTTCCTTATGTTGCATATATTGGGATACATAACCTGAGGCTTTAAGTATACCAATACTTTTTTTTTTGCATTTGCTTATTTTCCCCAGCATCGACTTGAAATTTATCATTGACAATCATTATTTTGAATGTATGTAAATTACAATTTTGGGTATTTAAGTGTTGATTTTGATTATGAATTAGTTATTATGACTACCCCCTAAAGTGATGAGTCATGAGGGAATGATCAATGATAAAATTTATGATTCACTTGACCCATATGACTTGATTGGGATAACCGTCAGTTTTACCCATTATAAGATTTATCAATTTTGTGAAGATTTTGATCGTTTTGTTGATATTTCATGGATGAAAGTGACTAAATACATCATTTATGTGGAGTGGTCCAGAAAAAATGGCCTTATTGGGGCATGAATTAGAGCTTTTAAATTCATCCATAAATAATTTGAATGCAATCTTGATCCTTTGTGAAATTCATCAATTTTGACCTATTTTTGGTGGATTTTGGGCCATTTTTTTGGTCTTTTTTAGTTATTTTTTTTGTGGTTGTACCAGAGTGGGATAGATACACAATTTATGGACATTCTAGGGTGGTAAAATTGGCCAATTTTCTATCCATACCACCTTAGGATGGCCATGCTCATTGTAATGCTTTTTAAACCCAAAATTGGGCAAATGAGGTCATTTTCACATTTATAACTTGGAAAATTGAGAGGTGAAGAGTAGGAGATTTATTTTTTGAATTAGAGCATTTCTAAGACATCCCAAAATCACCATAATCCATCCATAGGACTCAAAAAGCGATGGAGCCGATGCAAGATGGGTAAGGGTTGCATTTTCTCCTATTCTTTATTGAACTTGAAATTGTAATTAATTGCACATTTTTCCAACAAAAACACACTAATTATTGGTTAATGAACTATAATAGTGATAAAATGTAGGAATTTAGGCTTTATTTTTGGTTTATATGCATTGTTATTCCATTTTTTTATGTTTTCTTGCTATCTTATGGCTATTTTTGGGGGCCAAAATGGCATTTTTTGAGCATTTTTGGGGGTCCTCCCTGAGTGGGACGGCCATTGGTGGCTGTACCTGGGTGGGATGATTAAAAAATTTGGGGCCATCCCTGGGTGCAATTGCCACAAAATTAGGGCAAAAATATCACTTTTTGAGTCTTTTTTTCTATTTTTGAGAAATTTTGATGCATTTTTCGTGCATTTTTGTTAACTTGCTTACCTCTTCCAGGTGGTTAAGATTTGAAATCAATTTTTGAATCTCTTTCAAACCACTAGGGACTTTTTGATAGAGGAGTATTTTAAATGGATCGATGCCATTGGTATTAAGTATGTGACATAACTAGAGCCAGTAGTGAGCAACCAAGCTTATTTGACTTCTCTAATAGACTTTTTTTTTTTTTGGTAAATAAAAGTCTTCATTAATTACCGGGTTTTGCAGGTTAACCCAAAACCTATTACAATATCCAGCCTTCTGCTGAGATTATAGATCCTAGTCATCCTTGAAACTTTCTTACCAGAACTTGTGTTGAATCCCCTACAACACCTTACTAACAAGGCACACTCATACCTAAACATAATTGTAAACATTACTTACATTGACAGAAATTGAAGTTTGGAACTTTGCACTTGTGAAACCTATTGCTTGCCCATTTCCTATTCTCTATCGGAATCCTCCAAGGCTTACACCCTGTTACCTTCATTTCAAATTTGGTATGATTTAGAGGGAAACCCCATAGTTATTACCGACTCCATGGGGAAAGAACACCCATTCATCTTTCTCCTTAACGGGTAGGTTTCTTTTCATGACTAATAATGTTTTCCACTTCACGTGGCACACCTTGTGTCCATGTCACCAAACTACCAACATCAACACCTATGTTTTCCACTTCTCTAATAGACTTATGGGATCCTTGCACCAAAACATTCCACCTACCTATAGGGGATATGACAATGACTCTAGAGGATTTCTATTAGATTTTGCACATTCTGATAGAGGGGTGACCTATTGTATCTACTCACCGAGATATGAGAGATACGATTTTATAGAGATACTTTGATAGATATTGGTGTGAGGTAGTGCGAGACTTACCTAGTGACGGTATATTAGTGTATTTATGGTATGAGGCATAGTTATTAACCATGAGACACACCTTACTAATGACGTTGAACTCCAATATATTTCTACTAGACTCGTTAGGAGCCATGTTCCTATAGAACCTTTTGGAGTTGGTTTTTAAACTTGTGGAGTGCACCATAGAGTAGCTGCTAGTGATGGCTTGGGGCACTACTTTACTGGAATAATTGTATGATGAGTTGTATGAGATCCACTCCCATGGGTGAAAGGGCTTAGGATGCAGCTTTCTACTATAGGTGTGGGGATGGCAACATATTGTTGTGGATCAACCACGGGGACTACCTTGGACAACACAAGTACAAATTATGGATAGGAAGATAGTTTATGTGATTCTATGGCAGTGAGACCAGGAGATAGGTTAGAGCTATCCCTTTTTAGGTATGATTGACCATTATGCATAGTCCTTTGCAATACTGTGACTACCTTTCACTATCAGTAGGTAAGAAACAAACACATAATTCTCCTATCTATGATTTTTGGTTAGTCTTTAATCTGTCATGTGATCAAACGATGCCCTTATATCTATGTACATCATAAAAAATATACAATGTCATCATATTATTTTTTGGATTTGCAAAGTGTGCAATAACTCACAAGATTATGTCAATGACTATAAGTGGGATTTATGGCTTGTATGGTATTTTATTTGGAAATAGACTGATGGAGTAGTAAATCACTCAAGATTCAAATATAATTGTGATTATCATTCACTAAAATCGATTAGGAAACTTCCAACCTAAGTATTAGATCAAATATTATTCAGAGTTATTTCTTAATATTAAAATTATTATAATGGAGAAAACTAGGGCATCAGTTGGGTAGTCAAAGATATTTCTGGTTACTGTGGATTTGAAGACAAGATTGCTGCCCCAGGAGGGCCCAATGGGGACACATTTGGATCCTCTTCTAGAGAGACATAGTTATTTTGCAGATTTGCTAAAGGATAAATCTCCATTAGATACTAAAGAAGCACAAAAAACTGCATTAAAAATGCTCTTTATGACTGCTGGAAATAGATCAACATCTCAATGAGTTAATGGATGCTTGCCATAGTCAGAATCAAGGCCAAATATTGTCATTGAGCAAAATATGGTCAAAAAAATAGTTTTATATAGAACCAATCATGATTTGATCTGTAAATTCATGGGTATTTGCCCTACCCTATTTTTTTTGCATTCCTGGGTCCGGAAAAATTGGGAGCCTCTTGGTGAGTATTCTTTGTGGTTTATTAGCAATGGATATTTTATTGTTAGTTTTTCTTCACTTGCCAATAGGAATAGGGCTTTTGAATTAAAAAAGAGGAATCATGGTCCGACAAGATTATTTGTTCAACCCTAGAGAGTGGGATTTGATCCTCAAATTGAACCCACTACTGTCCCAATTTGGATCCATTTGTATGCATTTCCAATGGAGTTTTGGAGTGAGCAGGTATTGGAAATTATCGATAATTCCCTTGGAAAACATTTAGGTGTTTCCAAAGAAACAATAGAAGGAAACACAATTGTTTATGCAATATTATGTGTGGAAATAGATCTTAGTCAGCCTCTATTGGCAGCTGTGGAACTTGAACTTGCAGTACTATCTTGGATTCAACAACTGGATTATGAGGCATTGCCCTTTAGATGTAGAGTTTACCACAAATATGGGCATTTGGCCCGATCTTGCCCAAATAATATGAACATAAAAATTGAGGCTCCTCTAGGAATGCCAAATATTCCTAAGGAGGGTAATTCAACAATCAACAAAGAGCCAACCAATATTTCTTGAGGTAAATAAGCACAGGGAGATGGTTTTGAACAGCCCAAAAGAAGGAGAAGACAAAAGAAAAAATATGGTAAAGAGCAAACCCAACTCAAGCTCTCCAATAGGTATGAGATATTTAAGACACTAATGGACCAAGAAGAAGAACAATTCATGGAAGGAGTGGATGGGAATAATAAAAATAATAATGACCATGTTCAAGCTTCTCTTTTATCTCCCCCATCATAGAGCAGGTAATTGAGTATAGTGAGTTACCGCAGTCAGAGAGTGCAGGGGCATTGATAGTACATAAACAAGAGCAACCAATAATTAAGGATGTCAGCATGGGCATAGCAGAAAATAATAGAGAAAGACCAACTCTAGGGATAACTCAGGTGGAAAAGAGATAAAAAAATAGCAACTCTCAAGAAGTGGGTATAAAATCAAATAAGGAATTGATAGCAGTTCAAGGAGACAAACTGATAACTAGAGGATCAGTGAGGCCAATACATTTTTATTACTCTCAAGGTAACCAATGATTATACAATCATGGAATGTTAGGGGTTTAAACAGTAGAATCCATCAATCTGTTGTTCGAAGGCTCTTAGAAAAATGTAAAACAGATTTTTTTCTTATCCAGGAGATAAAAATATCATTGGATCTTATGTGTAAAACAGTTAACATACTTTGGAGGGGTGCTTCTCATATGGAAGTGGCTACCCAAGGGGCCTCAGGGGGGATAGTTACTATTTAGAACTCTCTTGAATGGATTGCAATAGAACATATAGCTTGGATGGGTGTTCTCACATCACATTTTAGAAATAATGTCACATCTGAACATGTTTTAATCACAAATTTTTATGGGGTTCAAAACCTAGATGGTCAAATGCATCAATGGAAAGATGTGCATAACATGAGAGTCTCAAGGGAAGAGTTAGATTGGATTATTTCTAGGGATTTTAATGCTAAATTATCCTCTAGATATCAGGAAGGGGGAACCCCAATTTTGGACCTAGGGGATTGACTTATGATTGTCGAAGTCTAGGCATTACACTTGGTGGATATTAAATGCCCTCGAACCAACTATACTTGGACTAATAAGAGGAGGGATCCACATAGCAGGAAGGTGAAGTTAGACCATTTTTTGGTTTCAAAGGAGGCATTTGTAAAATGGAATATAAAATTTTAGATTTTGGAGGGTCCAGTTTCAGATCACTTTCCCATTTTTTTGGAAGGAGGTATCAAGACAGTGCAACATCACAAATCATTTAAATTTGAAAAATTTTGGTTACAAAAAGAGGAAATTCAAAAGAAAATTCCATAGTGGTGGGAAGAAGGTTGCACAACATATGGGACAACAATGTTTAGATTCCACAAACAACTTCATTATGTCAAAGATCAACTGAAATAATGGAGACGAGCTAACAAGATAGACTTCCAGGTCCAAAGAGCTCCATTGGTGGCCAGATGGGATGAGGTTCAAAAATGCTTTAGGGAAGTAACAATTACAGAGCAACTCAAACAAGAGGATGATGCATTGCGTAAAGTGATTGAGTACATTGACAACCAAGAGGAGACCTACTGGAAACAGAGAGCAAGAACCACTTGGTTATTAGAAGGTGATAAAAATACCAGATTTTTCCATCAAACTGCTTGTGCTAGGAGACAGATGAACAACATGGAATCTCTTCAAGATGAGAATGAACACTCCTTTGATACAATTCCAGGTATGCATTTCCATTTAATGGATTATTTTTCTAAACTATTTAAGGAAAGTATGGTTGAATATTAAGAGGCTCAAAAATAAGTTATTGTTTTCATACCCTCTATTATCTCTGAAGAAAAAAATTAGGCCCTACTTAAACCCATTGATAGAGAGGAACTACAGAATGTAGTCTTTGGAATGAGCACCGGAAAAACACCAGGTCCAGATGGCTTTCGAATTGATTTTTTTCAGGCCTTCTGGGATAACTTGGAGGAGGATGTAATGGATGTTATAGAGGAGTTCAAAGGTAGCAAAAGAATGCTTAAAGCATTAAATAATACTTTCATTACCTTAATTCCAAAAGGGGAGGAGGGGGTACATATTTCAGATTATAGAACTATTGCCTTATGCAATGTCATATATAAAATAATCACAAAGGTAATGGCTTCACTACTAAAACCTCTTCTACATAGCATTATCTCCTTAGAGCAAGGGGGTTTTTTAGAGAGTAGGCAGATCTTGGATGGTGTGGTTCTAGCTCAGGAGGCAATCCATTCAATGCAAACATCTGGTAATAGAGGAATTTTCATAAAATTAGATATATCAAAGGATTATGATAGGGTGGAGTGGAGCTTCTTGTCAAAGATAATGGTAGCCTTTGGTTTCTCTCAAGATTGGATAGAATGGGTCATGAGTTGTGTTTCTACTCCGACATACTCAGTTTTAATCAAGTGTCTTCCCTCACAACCATTTGTAACTACTCGAGGCCTTAGTTAAGGAGATCCTTGCTCTCCCTATATTTTTCTCATATTGGCTGAAGGACTGGGTAGACTCATCTTGAGGAGAAGACAACAAGGTTTGCTAACAAGTATCAAGGTGGGTGAGGAAGTTTTGACACACCTAAATTTTGTGGATGACACAGGATTGGTGGGAGTGGCCAGCTTCAGGGAAGCAAGAATGATTAAAGATACACTTAGTGTCTACCTTAGGGCTACAAAAAAAGTCATCAATGATAAAAAATCTAAAGTGATATTTTTCAATCTTGATCAAAGGCTTCAGGATAGAATTTTAGAGATCTTGGGATTCACAAGGACTTATCTCCTAGTGGTATACTTGGGTGTCCCTTTGCATTTTAAAAAACTAAAAATAGATATCTGGAGGAATATTTTTGACTGTATCAAGGAAAAAATTAATCATTGGTCTCACAAATGGTTAAGCTATGGGGGTAGATTAACTTTTTTACAGATCGATCATTCAAAGCCATGCAAATTTATAAATTTTCTATAATTACTGCCCCACATACCATATGGAAAGAGTTGGACAAGATGGCTAGAAAATTTTTATGGGAAGGAGTAAAAGGAGAGAGGAAATGGGCCTTAGTAGTTTGGGAGAAAGTAAGCCAGCCCAAGGTAAAAGGAGGTTTGGGACTGAGAAGATCAAAGTTAAATAATAAAGCTTTGGCTAGAAAGCTTTACTAGAGGTGGATTTCCCAACCAACTTCTTTATTTAGTAGAATCTTAACTAGTAAATATTTTGTACAGGTAAACCCAAATGAGGTGGGTCATTTCCCTTTGGATGGTAATGGATCCTTAGTGTGGCAAGCTCTCAAGTTAGGATCTCAGGTAGTAAAATATGGATTATTTTGGAAAGTGGGGAGAGGGGAGAAGGCATGATTTTGGACAGATTCATGGGATCAATACCCACCTATCATTGTTGAATTTCCTAAACTACAACCAATAAAAATAGCCATAGAAACTAGGGGGTGGGTCCAAATTGAAATTTATTTCAACACTAGTCAGCTGGGGGATTATAAGTTTAAGTAGTTTAAGAAGTTGGATGAGTGGCTAATTTCAATCCCTCCGAATTTGACACCCATCATGACTAAAATCTTGGTAGAAATATTTCTCACAGGTAGAGATGAGGAGGATGAATTATCTTGGGGCTATGGGAGACTTTGTGTCTACACAGTGAAGGATGGATATGATAAGATCCTTCCAGAGCCTCCTCCTCATACATATTAGGTTGAGGATTGGAGAAATATTTGGCAGTCCTAGGGTTGGTTGAAAGTAAACTTTTTTGCCTGGAAGTTCATGCATAATGGAATTCTTAATTTTGATAATCTCAGATGTAGGGGAATCATTGGTCCATATCAATGTGTTTTATGCTACAAGAGTGAGGAAAAATCTAATCACTTGATGTTTGAGTGCCCATTCACACGCTATATTTGGGAGAGATGGTTTTTATATTATAAAATTCAAGTTAATGGTGATTTGAATCGAATTAATATTTGGGAAATATGGAAGAGGGGTAGATTTAAATCTAAAGCTCTTTGTATTGGTTGGGATCTTGGATTAAATTTCATTTGGTGGCAAGTGTGGTTGGAGAGAAATGCCAAAATTTTTAGAGAAAATTTTTCTTCTTTAGATGGAGTTTGGCAGGTCATTTGGAGCAAAGTCATAGAAACTATGGAAGTCTATGCTAAAGAGGAAACTCAGGTTGTTATTGGGGCAATGAAGAAGGAAGTTGAAGTGCAATAGGGACAAGATAGAGCTAGTTGGAAACCACCCCCAAAAGGTTAGATTAAAATTAATACTGATGGAGTTGCAAAAGGTAATCCGGGTAAAGTTGGAATTGGAGTGGTTTGTCGGAATCATGTTGGAACAGTGATCTATTAGGAACTACAAGGCTTGGGAAGAGCCACAAACAATGAATTAGAAGCCTTAGCTATCAAATCTACTTCTATTTGGGCAATAAAACAAGGTTATAGGAGGATAATCCTAGAATTAGATTCTCAAATAATGGTTGGAGATCTAGATTGCATGAGGAACTTTGCTTTGAAAACATGGAGGTTGAGGATTATTGTCACTCAAATTAAGGAATTATAGAGGGAATTAGATGATGTGATTCTAGTTTATGTGAGTAGATATCTAAATAAAGTGGCAGACTTTCTGGCTAAGATGGGTACTGAGAAGGAAGTAGGGGTTCAGTGACACAGTGACATGGCTATTGAAGATGAGATGATTAGGCAGGTTGGTGAGCAAATCTAGTGCTTAGCTAATTTGTATAACCATTCCATAAATACTATTTAGGATATTTGTGCTTCAATGTAAATCTTCTTTTATAGTTGTAAACAGATGAACAGTCATTGTAGAAATATGGTTTAAGAGGTTTGGCTCCAATGCAAATCTTATTTTACTGTTGTAAACATGCATTCTCTTTGGCTAAGGCTTGGAAAAGTCTCATCCCAACTTTTAAATGATATTTTTTTTTAATACAAGTTTTTTCAAATTAGTTTTCAAAAAATATTAAAATTATTATTATTAATAATAAAAATATTTTTATATTGAGCTAAAAAACCAAAATATAAAACTAACAAGGGTTACACAATCGGATGGAGTAGGCATTACTCATGTTGATCCTCTATGACTGTTGCAGTGGAGCAAAAGATAGTACTTCTTCTTGTGAGCATGATAATGAAGCGAAAGATAGTACCTCTAAAAACTTGAATTCAAGGTTACACATAGACTAAAGGCTACGGGTTGTTGTGCACTTGCAGTGGATGCTAAAGTTTTGATATTCATTATGATCTCCAACCCTAATGGCTCCTCTCATTAAATTATGCACATTTGTGCTTAGAATGGTCCAAAAGGTAACCCTCATTCTCCTGATGTAATTCTTTCATTTCTTGGTAGTTTAGAATCACTCACCCTTATCGTGTATTTCATTGGACACATCCCTAATGAATCTTCCCTTAGGGCCTGAGTTAACACAGTTTGGACTCCTCATCAAGTTAAGATAATGATGATTCAAAACATTATAAAGGGATTTTTTCTATTTCTCTTTGTGGAAACAATCCATGCTAAGGTGATTTACGAACATGACCCTTGGTACATGAGAAAATCTCTGCTTGTTTTTTCTCCTTGGACCCATGAATTTTCTAATTCTGGGGAAAGATATACCAAATTCCTTGTGTGGGTGGAATTCCAAAGACTCCCTCTACTTTTGTGGCACTTTATCATTTGCATAACAATGCCTCTTGGGCATGTCATTTTGGTGAAGGGGGATAATTTTTTCCATGCATTCCCTAAAAAATGTGTTTGTGTTGAGATTGATGTTTCTTGAGAGCTCAAGGAGTCTATTGACATACAAGTTGGCTATATTGTGTTACACCAATGGGTCCTCTACATTAACTTACCAAAAACTTGTTTTCGGTGCCAATCCTCAACACACAAGATAAAATACCATCTCTTGATGCCACATAACAAGGATAAGTAGAATTCCACCACACTTAGTGCACCCACTCCTTAACCTCAGGAGGATGGTTACTATGGGAGGGTGTAAAAATACATATTTGGTTGATTTTAAAGGTACATGTAGCACAGGGGTGTAGTATTCCTGGTGGTAAAGTGGTTCTCACAGGCTTAGAATGATCAATTTACTATCCTTGTTCAATTACCTAGATCGTATAATCGTACAATATTTACAACAAATCAGTATGCAACCGTAAAATAGCTTATACGAACTCAATTCATACCACTGTATGATCCCAAATAATATAGTTTCAATTATTATATGATTTTACACACAACCAATCCTTAGATTTGGTTTTGCAAGCTACCGTACATAGTTTTGTAACTAGTTTGGTCAATTTGCCAATATTGCCATATCGGGTAAGTTTTCTTCAAACACCTAAACTACCAAATCGAGTAACTTTATTTTGTATGATTTGTACAAACTAAAAGTTCATCTAGGTGCCAATTAAGATACTCTTCTGTCCCAATATTTCTTAGACAAGTTTTGGGAAGTTTTTGAATGGCAATTACTCCATTCTTATTGACATGCAAGTTCTATCATCAGGGTTTGAGAGAGTTCTTATAATGGCAATATCCAAAAATCATACAATGGCCTTCAAGATATCCTAATTAATACAATCCTCATCACAAATCATTCCTAAGGTTCACATTAGTGTTGGTTCCATTCCATCCTTTATAGCAATGCATTAACATCATCTATAGATATAAGAAAGTAACATGCAAAAAACAGATATCTCAAAACATTACTCCATCATTCTAGAATCATACAATACATGAGAAAATGTTATGAAATGGTATTCTTCATCATTAATATTCAATGGTGTAGTACAATCACTAACATATTACACAATAACCAGTAATTCCATACAATAATCTTAGATATGCATTCAATACTCAGACTATTCAGACCAAATCATAACCAGACTATTAAAATTGAAAAGGGGGTCTTATATAACATTTCCTAGGTCATTCCAAGTGGTTTATAAGGCAATTAGTTATTCAAAACTACCCATGTATAGTAGAATACATAATTATACCCTTTTACTAAGTCTAAATACCTGATTTATCAAATTAATTCGCAATTGTAACTCAAATTGCATTTCATTGCACTTTGTACATTTTGCCTTCTAGTTTGTACATTTTACCTCTTGCTTGTATTTTTTACTCTTGTTTGTATGTTTTACTCTTGTTTGTATGTTTTGAAAAAACTATCAAAATTGTTAAAACTGGGCAAATCCTCTTATCACTTCTTTTTCTAGGAGGTGGATTTTTTGCCTACATCTACCCTCCCCTTTACTTTGGTTGGTGTCCTCGTCGACTTGTCTTTTTTTTTTAGCTAGGCCACATATTCTCTGACTAAGGCTTCACTGTCTTCCAGTTAGGCATGAAGAATTGTGTGTTGGTTCTACAACTTGGCTGTGTAGTTACCCATTTCTACTGCTTTCACACCATGTAGGTTGGTTGTCTCCTCAGTAGTCTTCAGGAGTTCCCTTAATTTTTTTCACACTCAGTAGCACTCTTCTTAAGCTTCTCCATCAAATGTGCCTTTGTTTGAGCTACTACTTCTATCTCTTCATTTTTATATATAATGGTCTTCAAATGATGATTAATATTAGCCTCCAAAGCACAAAAAATCTCCTCCGTAACATTCAATCGAGTTTTTTTCTATAGGATCATTGTTGGAATATTTTTAACATTGCCTCCTTAGTCCTAAGTATTAAGTCCTAGTATTTAGTTTTAGTTTAATGTTTTGATTTACATATTTCTAGTTAATTTGATTAGCATACGTTGAGGTTTTGGCTTGGTTGATCAATGTTTGACCATAGTCCAAGATTAGCATGTTGTTAGGATAAGAGCTATCTTTAAGTTAGTTTGTTGTAATAAGTTTAAGAGGATTTCTCTCAACCACCATGTCTATTTTTAGTTCTTTCAAGAACTATAAAGCTATGTAATGCATTGTTGATCAATAGAACAATTTCACCATTGTTTCTCATTTGGTATCAGATCAGGTTTGCTCATATGGATCAAAACCTATGGAGAGTGGTGTGAAGAGATCTGAAGCACACACTTTGTCAGAGAAACTCAAGTGGCCAGCACTCAGCAGATTTGCAAGGAAGAGCTCGAGTAAATCATTAATATCTCATGAATCCTGAGGTATTTTATTATGAAATTTTGAGGGTTGTTAGGTAATTGTATCAAGAGGATGCATTAAAAATTTTAGGTGATTTGGAGCTAATTTGCTGATTTTATTAGCATTTTTAGTTTTTCAATAAAATGGTTGTATAAGGTGGAATACAGGGTATTTGCTTCTCAAATTTTGGGAGAAATATTATTTCGATAAAATCATAATTCAGACAAAATTTCAGGTCATTTGGATCTGTATTTATTGATTTATGTGAATATTTATTTTTCCTTCAACAATCCTAGATCCGAAATTGTGATAGAAAGGGCAAAAGTAAATTGATCACATATTTCTCATTTGTGTGAATTTGGATCTGAAATTTAGTGGATTTTCAGATAAGTATATCATAAGTCTATAGGAAAGGAGTGGCTGAGAGCTAGGTGGAAGATTTATGAATGGTGGATTATAGAATGGCCACCATGTATAAAGAATTGGAAGTACCCAAATTCAATGGAGATAATTATGCTATTTGGAGCATAATGATGAAGACCTTCTTGAAGGCTCAAGACTTATGGGATATAGTTCAAGAAGGCTATGAGGAACCCTCTTGGAGCAAGCTACAAGGTGAGGAGAGAAAAGAGAAGAAGGAGCAACAATATGCAAATTGCTTAGCTCTTATGGATTTGAGGAGAGGAATGGAAAAGAATGTTTTTCCTCTCATAGCCAATTGTAGATCAGCTACAATGGCATGGAAAGTGTTGAAGGATGCTTATGGGTTTGATGAGGATACCCATAAAGCCATGAGTGACAATCATGAAGATTGTTTAAGCAAGGAGGAGCCTTGCTTCCTTGAAGCAGTTTCTGAATTAGATCCTTTTGAAGGAGTTTTTGAAGAGTCTTGTAAAGACTCATATGAAGCCATGCTTTGTAATGGAGAATTATTTCTTGCAGAGGAAGTCCTGTATGTAGAAAACCAACAAGATGAAGAATGCTTCATGGAGGAAGCATATGTTGCTGAATTTTGTGATGAAAAGATAAGAAGAGGTGTGTATTCCTCAAGAGGACGAGGAGGAAGAAGAGGATTTGTTGTTGATAGAAGAAAAAGTGATAAAAAATATCTCATGGAGGAGATAAATGAAGAGTGTATTATGGATAATGCACCTAAAATTCTCATGGGAGAGAATAAAGAAGATAATAGGATCAACCAAAATTGTTGGCATGTTGATGGAGAAGCAATTTTTATGGAAGACCATTGTCTTGAAAACCATTCACTTGGAATGGATGAGTGCTCTCTTGAAAGAGAAAATGAAGTTATGTGGGATGATTTCCCAAGTGTAGTACA
The DNA here is from genome assembly GCA_028583015.1 of Wollemia nobilis. Lineage (NCBI taxonomy): Eukaryota > Viridiplantae > Streptophyta > Pinopsida > Araucariales > Araucariaceae > Wollemia > Wollemia nobilis. The sequence continues at coordinate 6,355,700 of JAQPPZ010003199.1, forward strand.
GGAAGAAGAGATGAAGGGCATAAGTTTCATGCTCCATAATGAAGATTATCTCAAGGCTGAGATAATAAAAGGAAAAGAATATTTTGAGAAAGACTATCTCAAGGAGGAGATAGAAAATAGTGAGATAGTCATTAATGGACTTCATGATGTAATGGAGGCATCATCAAAGGATATTGAGAATTGTCTTGAAGAAGCAATTATGGATGAATATCACTCGCTTGGAGTGACTACATTGCAGAAAGAGAGTTGTCTTGAAAAGGCAACTATGTATGATTGCTTGAATGAATGGTGTTTCAACACACCAACATGGATTGAACAAAGTAGGAGAACTATTAGTGAAGAGTTGATGGTTGATCTTGAAGCACCATACAATGAAGGAGAACTGCTACAAAATAGCTTTATGGAAAGCACCAAATCTACTCATACTAAAGGTAATGTTTTTATGATTAATGATTTATTTTTTGTGAGCGAGGAATGAAAAGAAAGGAGAATGTCTTCCAAAGGCATTATTGAGAGGTGATTGTCTCATTGAGACAACTTTGATGAAGAGTCTTCTTGGAGAGAAGACAGTGATGGAGAACTTGGATCACATGGATCAAAATGATGTGTTCAAAATTCCTTGGAAGAAGGATTCTTGTAAAGTCATCGTTGTGAGAGAATATTTGTGTGAGGAGCAACTTTATGTTGCATATGTAGTTGGTCATTATATGGCCATATTTGTTGTGATTTTTTGTGTGAAAATATGTGAAAGAGTTGTATGGTATAATCATCTATGTGAGATGATTAATTGTAAATACTCATGTGGAGTATTATTTAGTGTTGAAGATGTAAAAGAAGATCAAAATGTGAGAGCATGGTTTAAAGACCATAATGATAAAGATGTAAGAGAGTGGTTGCTGAAAACCACAAGAGGAGATACTTTTGTTGAAGGGGGAGCTAATCAACAAAAGAAGGCACTCAAGCATTTGCAGGAAATTCCACATGAAGAGTGGAAGGAGTGCCACCATAAGTATTTTGTAAATTCTGATTTCTTGATTCAAGATTGGAGGAAACGTAAGAGAAAAATTTTCTTCCAACTCTGTGATGCTTAAAGAACTCTTGCATGAGTGTCTTTAGCATCAAGGGGGAGAATGTTGGAATATTTTCAACATTGCCTCCTTAGTCCTAAGTATTAAGTCCTAGTATTTAGTTTTAGTTTAATGTTTTGATTTACATATTTCTAGTTAATTTGATTAGCATACGTTGAGGTTTTGGCTTGGTTGGTCAATGTTTGACCATAGTCCAAGATTAGCATGTTGTTAGGATAAGAGCTATCTTTAAGTTAGTTTGTTGTAATAAGTTTAAGAGGATTTCTCTCAACCACCATGTCTATTTTTAGTTCTTTCAAGAACTATAAAACTATGTAATGCATTGTTGATCAATAGAACAATTTCACCATTGTTTCTCAATCATATCATTGTATCTCTTATTATCCTTTGTAAGCTCTTATATCTTCTTATATTGCACTACTAGTTTCTCATATTTATAGTCAACTATGTTCTTAGATATTCATCCTTCGCCTGCAACTATTATTTTTTTGTTGTTAATTGAGCTTCCAACTCCTTGATCCTGTCTTATGCATTTTGTGAGACCTATCACTTCTCCTCTTCTAGTAAACTAACTTTGGCCTCAAAACCAACCCTGTTACTTAGCAGTTCTTCTTCCACTTTCTATAACTTATCTTCTATCACAACCTTACTCTTATGTAATTCTTCCTCCATTGAAACCATTTCCTTTCGAGTGGCATCTATCTCTTATTTCTAATATTTCTTTATCTGATATATCTACTCCAATCCTATGCTCTACCACTGTATCTAATGTGTTAGTAATTTCAACTTCCTCAGAGTGATATCCAAGCCTTAGGTGACCCTATTATGTTACAAGTTTGTTGTATTCAAGGGACAAGTTAGATAATTGGCTCTATCTAGGTACAACCTTGGATGTTGCTAGTAATTGGTTCTCACTCCTTCTGGCAAGTCATATCTTCCTAACATCATTGTTACCTATTCCATGGGTAAATTCCATGGGTGTTGTACGTGAATATCAACAATTTTATTTATACGATCCTCACTACTCACCTATTTTTTTATCTTTTCCAATTCGATAAACACTTGTTCTTCCCATATCTTCAACTCTCCCACACATCCAATACAAAACTATAGTTTGGTGCTAGCCATGGCATTGCCTATTTGAGAGAAGAAATATTCAACCTGATCTTCTACCCTTTTTTCATCCTCCTTAGATTCAATTTTTGAGAACTGTGGTACCTCAAAGAGGTAGGTTGTTTGTATCCTCCATAGTTCTTCCTCTATAGGAGTTTGTTATTCCTCTTCTTCCAAGTGGTGACCAGAGCTTCCTCCAAGCTCCATTAGTGCTTTCTCTATGTCTATATTTTCATGTGGTGGATTCTATCCCATAGACCTCTAAACCACCACATATTCTTCAATATCCACAACCTCAAGATGATATTGATGCTACTATGTAGATTCTTGGACTTCTTTTTGGTCAGTTAAGTCCACTTGTTGTTCTTCAGTCATTTGTTTTTCTTCTTGATTCTATTGGACTTCCATTTTTGTGACTTATTCAACAACAAGATCTTCCTATTTTGTGATACATTCATATTCTCTTGTGTATCACTCTACTCATTTTTATTCGTGCTTCCTCCCATCATGAATTTGAAGTGAGGCTTATTTGTCTCTCTTGACTCTTCTTCTAAGGCTTCCACTACCGCATTGGATTTATCATTTACTTCTTGTGTAGTGGTTACTATTTCTTGTACTATTTGCCTCACTTATATCATCCAAAATTTTGGAAGAGTCTAAAATTTTGATATTTGTAGTCTAGAAAATATGTGGGGATTCTAGCATCGCCTCTACTTTTGTCCAATTCCAATTGTGTAAATCCAACTTCTCCAAGTCTGACTGGTCTTCCTCTTTTTTATTCTCTTGTATAGGCTCAACTTGTTTTTCTAGGATGGTATTGTTTGTCATTATTTCCCTATTTCTTCTTGTTCTTACTTGTATTGGACTGGATTGCCTCCCCATAATTTCCTCCCTTCCCTGAAATGACGATTTCTCCTTCTTCCATTCCTAAATTTCTTGTTGTTCCAGTTCAGGTTGCAATTGCCTAGGCCTTTTTATTTGATGGTGTACCTCCTCCTCTGAAGAAGTATTCTCATGTACTACCATGGCCTAAGGTTCTTTCTTTTCTCGAGACTTATCTGGAGTCCCCTTCTGAATTGGCACTAAATTTTCCCACTACATAATGGTTGGCATATTTGTATCAATATTAATAGGCTCTGTCAATCCTACAAAATGAATTCCCATATCTATAACAACATTCAATAACAATCCAATAGCATGGAAATTCATCCTAAAACTCTTCAACCTATTTATCAACACGTCATGCATATTTTTCTCTAGATAGGTAGCCTAATTGTACCAGATTCCTTTTGTGATACCTTCCACATATTGAGATATCTATATTGGCATATCTATGGCTCATGTTTCTCTTAATAGTTGAGCCATCACAATATTCATGGCACAATACCAATATTTCCCTATCAACTGGTTTTGTTTAATCCCTTGAGTTCCTACACCTAAGATATTTTCTTCGGTCGATGATTTCATATTGGTAAGTTAAGTGATGATGCGATGTGTCTCATTTAGATCAAGCAACTTCTTGAATACCTCAATGCCATATTTTTGCAATCCAAATGTTTTCTTGAACGTCTCTGCTATAAATTATACCTTCACCAATCGCTTGCCTACATTAACATAGGCAAGTTTGCTTATAGGATTATTTTCCTAAACTATATACAATAGATAGTTATAAAATAAGGTATTCTAGTGTGGTGGTACCTATGCTATTACAACTACACTAGCATTCTCAAATTCTCTTCTCCATGGATGGGTTTTATTTTCTTATTTGCTCCACCACTTCCAACATGTATCTCCTCCATGTTGTATAAATGATATCCTTGTTATATCAATCTGGTTTTCCTCAGGTTCACTACTCAAATCCTCCTCTAGATCTGGGTAATGGACTTCACTACATAGTTCCCTCCTCAAATCTCTTTCCTATACCATTTTATCCTCTTGAGACCTTGGTGGTATCCTCTGATCAACCGTCCAATACCTCTACCATCTCCATGACCTGTATCCTCCTCTCATATAAGGATGATTCCAGGACAACTGTAGGATTAAAATTATCACCCTTGGTATTTTCATGGATGTGAATCTCTCTTGTGCAGGGGTCCTAGTGACTGTTCAACTCTATTGGCTACAATTCTTCTTAATCGATATTCAAACTCTTTGACTAAAATTATTTTTTTGCCATTCCTTTGGTTAGATTTAGTTTCTATACATCACCCAAAATATAATTAGAACTCCTCTAAAAACTATACAGTGCTACTGTAAAGCGTACAATACACCCTCCAAATCATTTATGTACGTTTTTAGTTTGTACAGCCACCTCCATATCGTACAATATCTCAAAATACTTCAAATCGCTCAACTAACTACAAATCATATATCGACTGCATCAAAACATATAGGGGCTATACCAATCTATACCACATCGCTTTCCTTTTGATCTCATTTGTCATATCTGTACAATTCCATATGATTTTGTATGATTTGGTCAAAAAGGCTTACATTGACCTCTAAATTTCTTGAAATCACACAAATTCTTCCTAAAATTGTACAATATGCCCTCTAAATAATACAACACATATTTTAAAACCCTTCCTCACTCGAAACTTACTTTTTTCACTTCATTTACATGATTTATCACCAACCTAGTTGTCAAACTGTCACGATCTATCTCTTTAGTCCAATTCTAGAGCAAACCTATAATTTTTCCTTTACTTGGTGCAATTTATCCCAAAAACAATTTTTTTGGGTTGTATTACAGGGTTGTACGGTCATCTCCCCTTTTTCTTCTACCTTCTCTCATTCATTTTTGTTTCTTTTATCTAATTAGGGATTGTAATATCCTTTTTCATTACAATTTCTTCATTTTGGATCCAATCTTAAATTTCTTTGAACCTTGGATGGACATTTTTCACAATCTAGATCTTGCTTTGATGCCTTCTACTGTAAACCCTTGCTTCTTTTCAACTGAAATTCAAAATTGCTTTTAATGGAGTCAAAACCCTTGCTTTTCTCTTCCAGTTCAATTTTATTGAATGCAAAAAGTCTCCCTGGTGTAAATTTAAAAATGGGTCATGCAATATTATAGTTTACTAAAGGATTTCAATGCCCATGTATAAAATTTTATTCATTTGCACGCTTTTCACCTTCGCTCTCCTTGAAATTTTGAATTCTCCCTTGTAGGATTTACAAAATTACTTACAATGTCCCTTATTTAAATTGCTATCAAACCCTAACTGTTAAATTTTTAAAATTGTGCCACTTTACCTTCTTGCATGTCTTTTTGTCTTCCTTTTCCAAGAAGATTGACAACTCACTACTTTTCACATGTGATTTCATCTTTTTTCCACTCTTTTTCAACAACTCATCATTCCACTCATGCGGACATTAAATGCAACAATTAAAAATCATACATCTACCCCTAAAATCATACACTATATGATCTAAATTGTACAATAGGCTTCCTTGTATGATTCTACTTGTACTTTTTCCATTTTTTCTTGTACGATCTCCCACTTTTGCTTTTTCAACTTTAAAATTGGTTTGTATGATCTATTACTTAGAGAAATTTTTCTATTTTCTCTCACTTGAAGAGGTTGCCATTTTTAGTTTTCAACCAAATTCCTCCTTAATTGTGTTCCAAATAATTTTCACAACTAAGGAGTTTTATTTTATTTTATTTTTTATTTTTTTCTTTCTTTTCTTTTTCTTTTTATTTTTATATTTTTTAATATTTTTTTCTTCTTTTTTTTATTTATTTCCTAATACTATTTACACTTACCATCGTGGAAATCGCACAGTGACATTCACTTGCATGATTCCATTTGATTCTTCTCTTAGAGGTTTGATTGTGATATTATGAGTTATTGTGTCATCTGGTGCCACTTTCTCTCTATGGTGATTCATCCCCACTTGTGATGTTACGGAGTTTCCTGGCCTTCCACTACCATGTGTACAATTTGGAATTGTACAATTGCAAGATGGAGTATCTTCACCTAGTTTCTCTTCCTATTTTTATATAGGTGATTGATCCCTTGGTCGCGGTGCTCTAATTATTCTACTATCATTTGAGCAACTTATATGCCTGTCTCCTCAGATCAATTCTATCTCCAGACTTGGTGATAGAATCCTTTGGTATACTTGGTTTCTTTCATCTATGAAATGCACTCTTTCTCTACCAGCAAGGCCTCTACCTCGTAACTACCTTCCACATCATATTCCTATTGGCATCAAACTTCTCTAAACTAGAGGGGATTCCTCCTTTCTTTGGAGTAATCCTCTACCTCCTTCCACTCTTTGAGGTCCTCGTTGGATTAGGGGTGGTCATCCTAATGGATATTACCCTGTAGGGTTTGGTAATATTCCTCTTATCCCTAGTATACCTTATATATTCCTTGTCTAGTTCAAACATACCAAAGGCGTGTCTCCTAACCATCTAGAATTAGGAGGTCGAAACCTTCCTCATCCTCTTCCTCCTCTAGGTGTAACATCACCTTGACTTTTTTCATTCCATGGTCAAATACCTCCTCCCATTCCTAGCTAAAGCCTTAAATGTCCTTGTTGATTCCTTACTCTCATTGCTTTATTATCAAGAGTTATCTCTACCAACTCAATGTTGGCTAGTGGACTTCTACTTCATCTTATGCTTGGTCACAATTATCACAGTGCTTTGATTCTATGAATTGTACATACTAAGTGATATCTCCATATTATTTTATTGAAGTATCTTAGTGGATATGAGGTTTCCAAGATCTCTCTATATGCATCAAAAAAATTTGTATCAAAACTTGAGTCATTTTGATTATCTTCTCTTTGTTCTGATCAATCCATTGGTAAATTCATCAATATCTCCAATATCCTTACTTCTCTTCTTTGTCTTATTATTTTTTGATAGGCTATTATATATTCTTGTGGGTCAAGGTTGGCTTGATTCTCCTGAGATCTCCCTAGATGTTGATGTGTTGTTGTGTAGGCTAGGGGATCATGATTATCTTGAGGATTCTAGGGTCTCTCTAGGCAATTGTCATCATCACTATTTTTTGTGCTAGATTCCCTTACTAACCAAGGTATTCCTTCATAACTATATTCACTCAAATCTACCCATGTATTACCTTGTAATTTAGGTTATGTGGTTGATTCTTCAATATCTCACAAAAGCATCTCTGCATCTTCATTTTTCATTGGAAGATCACTTGGTGGTACTTGTGAACTTGTGCTTGCACCATAATTTCTTATACCACTTCTTGGAGTTATCCCCTCATTATCCTTAGCTTCTCCTTATAGTTTCTATAGCCTAACTATTCTTTGTTCATCCATCCTTTGTATTGTACTATCCAATTCCTAGATCGTTTTTTCCTTCAACCTTGAATTATGACCTTGCAGTTGTTGTGTTTGCAGTCACATTCTTTACTGAAATAGCCCTTTTGGTTCTAATGGAGTAAGTACCACCAATTATTCATCAATTAACTCATTCTCATTCTCCTCTGGAACTTCCATTTCAAAAGTGTCCACTCTATCTTCATATCATACTATTAATTGTATCCTTCTTCATCCTTCTACTTGTTGGGGTAGTTCTCTACATTCCACAAAAGGATACATCATATTTTGATTTACTTGGGGTGTTTCTTCTTTCCTTACCATATTTATAGGTAATATTAATATCTCTTGATATCCTATTTCATTTGGAGTAATCCGCTCTTCATATTCCACTGTTACTCATTTGGTCCCACCCGTAAATCTGACATGCACCCACAATCTTCTTCTTTCTTTAGGTCGAGGTACCAACTCCTATTGTTCTATAGTTGGTATTGTCTCCTCCCCTTCTACAAATAATTATGTGAGTACCATGTCATGCTCTTCATGTGATGGACCTTTCTCATCTTGAGTTCTCTGTTGAGCTCTTGCTCATCTTCTTTGTTCAATATCTTTTGAAGAAATGAATAAGTAATGTACTTTGTATGGATTCAAATTTGATCCATTTACAGTGTCAGGTACCTCATTCCCATTCAATTTTTGAAACTTGATTACTCCATTATTCATTACTTCTACCACTTTTTAGGGACCAATTCATAAAGTCTTAAACTTACCAAGATTGATTTCCTGCTTTCCATTAAACTTTAGAACCGAGTCACCTAGACTAAGTTCTAGGTTCCTCAAGTGTTTTTCATGCCACAATTTTCTTATTTTTTAGGATACCTCCATTGCCCATTGTTTCATGACTCTTCTTTCATCCAACTTAATTAGTGTTTTCATTCACTCCTTCAAACTTTCTTGATCACCCAAGTGATGCTCCACTACAAATCTTAGACTTGGTATCAAGAATTCAACTAGCACCACTACCTATTGTTCATACATCAAATGGAAAGGTGTATACTCTATTGTTGGTTTAAAAGTTTTTTTTTATACCCACAAAACGTATGTTAATATTTTCTCCCAATCTACTCCTATTCCATAGGTTTTGTACAAATTAGATGCCAGGACTTTATTTTTTGCTTCCACCTTCCCATTATATTTTAGATAATACGGACTAGACAATGAATGCAAAATCTAGAATTTGGTTGTTAGCATCTTGATAATCTCATTTACAAAGTATCCTCCCCGGTCACTTGTTATCTACAGTGGAATACCAAATCTTGTAACTACCTGCTTGTACAAGAATCTTGATATACTTTTAGATGAGTTGTCAGGTAATGCTCTTGCTTCGAACCACTTTATCAAGTATTATGTTGCTACCATAATGTACCTGCACTTCCTTATTTGAGATATTTTCAATGGTTCAATGAAGTCCAATCCTCATCTTTCGAATAGTTCCTGGGATTGTGATGGATGTAATGGCATAAAGTCTCTCTTTATTGGATTTCCTATCCTTTGACAAGTGTCACATGCTTTTACGTATTATTTTGCATTATTATATAGTGTGGGCCACCATAATCCTGCTAGTAATATTTTTCTAGTAGTTGCATTTAGTCCCATGTGTTATCCTGCTAAGCCTTCATGAGCTTCTTTTAATGCCACTTTAACTTCTTCCTCCATCATGCATATTTGTAAGATACCATCAATTCCCATATTATACAACAATCCTACTATCAATTGGAAAGGTGTTGACTTCATAATTACTTTCTTTTTCTTGGTTGTTGTAATATCTTATGGAAAATATCCTATGTATAGATACTGGCCAATCAACTTGTACCACAATGAAATAATATTGATGGTGAATAACTATGCATCAGGGAAGCCATCCAGAATGCCTATTCCTATAGGCTCTCCTCATCGTATTCGAGATAACTGGTCTACAATTACATGCTTCTTACTAGATATTACTACTACTCAGAATACAAACTCCTATAGGTTTACGAGCCACTTACTAATCCACCATTGTATCATCATTTTTTTTATCAAGTACAATAGAGTTTGGTGTCTACATAAAAATCAAAGGTATTATCCAGTAGGTAATGCATAAACTTCTAGACTACATATACCATTCCCAAGGCTTCTATTTCTATTGTACTATAGTTTCTCTCTGCCCTTGACAATAGGTGACTAGCAAAGAAAATAGGTTAATCCAACCTAAACTATCCTTCTTGTGCTAAAGCACATCCAATTGCAAACTTTGAAGCATCAATGTGGACATGGAATTCCTTATCCCAATTTGGGAACACCAAAATTGGGCTACTGACAAGCTTGGCTTTCAACTCCTCAAAGGCTCCTTGGTGCTCCTTTGTCCATATGAAAGGGAAATTTTTCTTTTTCAAAATGGATAAGACACATGTGTATAATTCCTGATAAACCTTCAATAATACCTCGTCGATCTAAGTAAGGTTTTAAGTGAACTCACATCATATGGTTCTTCCATGTGCAATATCACACAGATATTATTAGAATCTTAATCCCTCACTGCACACTATGTGCCCTAACAAATTTCCATATGATACCATCAGATAACACTTTATAGGGTTTAATGAGATCTGTGTATTTTTGCACCTACTCATACATTCACTAAGGGTAGGAAGATGCTCCTTGATCTTCCTATAAATGGACCAATCATCCAAAAATGCTTTGAAGTTACCCATATCCAACTGATCAAATATATACAGTATAATGCATTGAAATGTAGTTGGGCATTACAGATCCTGAATGGTATTCGATTGTATGCATAGATGTAATTATCCATAATAAATGTGATTTTCAGATTATCTTCCTCGACTATACTTATTTGATTGTAACCTAAAAATCCATACAAAAATGAATAGATATCATGTCTTGTGATTTCCTCCATGATGGAATTTGTGAAGGGGATAGGGAAGGTATCCTTAATGGTTACTATGCTTAGACTCCTAAAGTCCACATATATTTTGATTTTTTCCATTTCCTTTTTCAAGGTGACCACTCTAGGTCATACCCATTCACTGGTTGTAACCCTGAAGATGATTCCTACATCCAACATCTTCTCTATATCTGCATTCACTAATGCAGCCAAGGTTATGCATAAGGGGTTGGACTCAAAATGTACTTGTAAAAAATAGCGAATTCTAATCAAAATCAAGGTAAATCTAGGTGAATCCTAAGCAAATTAAATAAATCATCTTCACACCAAATTTTTGGGTATTTGAAGCCCTAAAAATTAAGGTCATATTTGGGGCACATTTTGACCTATGAAATCACATTATAACTTCTTGCAAACACCTCCATTAGATCAGGCTTCAAAATATCTTTCCAATGAGTACAAATATGCCTATGTTTCTATATATCTTATGGTAAATTAACGCTAATAAACAATTAGTCCTAAATATTTTAGGCAAATGATCCAACGTCGAGGGTCCTCATATTCACCAATTTCCAATTTTGAAAATCCTAATATTCACCCAATTTGCGAATATTCACCACTATGTATAACCCTGAATGCATCATAGTTTGGATTCATCCTATATGATCTTCTTCTTACTGGTTGTGCTCCAGGAATCAACGTGATCTTATGGATGCATAATTTAGGTGGTACTCTCTTCAAGTCCTTGTATGTCCATGTAAAGACATCCTTATATTCCAAGAATATCTTAAAAGTTGTTGCTTTCAATACAGGGTTCCAATCATCACCATAGTGAATCATCCTAGGTTCATCCTTTGTCCCTAGATTGATGTCCACTATCCGAGTTCCTTTGTATTTTATATTCTCTGGCTCACTAGTTTATTTCTCCAAATTATTTGGGTGTGTCAGTCTTGCATTAATTTCTACATATCCTAATGTATATTCTGCAAAGATCTTTGTAAATGTTAATTTCTCTTCCATCTCTTTCTTATGTTCTTGACTAACTTTGGTTTTATCTTGTTTTTGTTGAGCAAAGTGCAGCAAACAGTATTGTCATTGTTGTCAACACAGTCAAACAGATTTATTGATGCAATGGACAAGAGTTTATTGAACAGCAAGGTGCAGCCAAAGTACAATGGATAGGAGTTCAGTGTTGAGCAAGGTGTTGCAGGAGGATTGTCATTGTTGTCAATACAGTTAGTTAGATCTAATGATGCAATGGATAGGTAGGTCAGAAGTCACTCAGATGCAGAGGATAAAGTTCAAAATTTAGTCAGATCATGAGTCCTTAAATGATAGATGCACAGAAATAGAAAACATAATTTAGAATGAGAAGAAGAAGTCTTCAGAACCTGAGATGTCAAGAAGCGGAAAGGTTTTTTTGTGAAAACCAAGGTAGTCAAAATAAAAAGTTTTATTTAAAATCATGGATAACAGATTTGAAATGGGTTTTTCTTAAAACCCAAGTTGGCTCTTCGTTTCATTGAAAAATATGCCCTGGTGATGAAGATATTTAAATAGGCAGTCAAAATAAAAAGTTTTATTTAAAACCATGGATAACAGATTTGAAATGGGTTTTTCTTAAAACCCAAGTTGGCTCTTCGTTTCATTGAAAAAGATGCCTCGGTGATGAAGATATTTAATTTTAAATATTTAGTTTAAATTTTATTTAAAATTTAAATTAAAATATTAAATTAAATTAAAAGGGCCGACGTGTTGCTATTTCGAGGCAATAAGCTACAGGAAGGTGATGAAGGTGGTAGAAGGTTTTGAGGCCGACAAAGTTAAATCTGGGCCGATGGATTTTAGGGTTTGGCAGCCGACAATTTCTAGGGTTTTGCAGCAGACATTCTTAGGGTTTCTCAGCCGACGTTCTTCTAGGGTTTGTTCCTAAAATTTCTTCTATAAAAGGAGGGCTTCTTCAAGTTTGAAGAATGGGGTGTAAAGATAAAGTGCAAATGCGAGCATAGTTTTTGTGAAAGTGAAGTTCGTGTTGAGCAGAGAGCAAGTCATTTCGATTCAGAATGAGAGCGAAGTGATAGTTCTTCAGAGTTGCAGTAAGGTGTGCGTTGCGATGAGATAATGTGCGAAGAGCGAGTAGATTGACTTGTGCAAAGATAAGAGCGCGATGTGTAGAAGTTGTGTTCTAAGTCTGAAGTGACAGTGCATAGTTTACAGAAGTGATTGATCATCTGAATGCAGTAGAGAATGCAAAGAAGTACAGAGAAGAGGTGGAATAGTGTGACTCATTTTGCGCAGAAGCAACAGAATGCAAAAAAACAGCAGACCATGAAAATTGAGGTGAAAGTTTTATTCTGTAATTTTTATTATTGTCTTCCAAGTTGTTGCTTGGATTAAGGGGTTGGTGCCTCTTTCCAGTAGGTGTTGGTAAAATAGGAGTTGGTGCTCCATTCCCGTTGAAGCGAGATAAAGTTAAGGGGTTGATGCTCCTTCCAGGTTGGTCTTGGTAAAGGATTATGTAAAGTTGTAGCTTTGCATTGACTGGATTTGGATGGTAGTCCAAGCAGTATTTTTGAGGAGTAGCCACATTGGTGAACCTCATTAAAATGCTATGTTATGTGTGATGCTTTCTTGATGCATTTAGTATCTCTTTTATCTGCTTTAAACTGTTGCTGGTTTTAAAATCATATGTTTTAGAAATTTTAAAGAACACACTGATTCACCCCCCCTCTCAGTGTCATTGTGATTACAACAATTGGTATCAGAAACAGGTTCCCAATTTTGGCTAAATCAGTCAGGGTTGATCTTGGATTAGTACACAATGGCTAAGAAGAATAGATCCTCATCCAAAAAGGCATCTCGGTCGGTTTCAGTTCTGTAGAAGAGAAAATTGAACCGAAAAAGGTAGAAGAAGTGAATCCTGAAGTCTGTGATGAAAATCTTGAGGCTGAAGTAGATTTTGAAGGAGAGTTGATATCTGCACTTGAAGAGTGGAGTATAGAAAAGAAAAAGAACAAAATACTATCCAAGAAATTGGAAGAATATGGGGATGAGATTGAAGATCTCTTCCTACAAGTTCAAAAGGCCAAGAAATCAGAAGAAGCCTTGAAGACATAGCTGGATAATAAGAATGATGTATACAGCACAAGTGAAGAGGAATATAAAAAGGTTATTGTTGATCTAAAGCTACAAGTATAACAGAACAAAAGGATTGAAAATATTCTTAGGTCTCAGATCAATGAGAAAGAGACTGTATGCTGCCAACAAGAAGAAGAGATTGTTTTATTGAAGAAACAACTAAAAGAGGCCAATATAAATCTTAAATTTGAGAAGAGCACAAAGTTTCTAGATACAATGATAAATCAACAAAGAAGCTCCATAGCTAAGTTTGGTCTTGGATATGAAGCTGAACAACCTTCATCCTCCAAATATGCAGAGAAGAAGAAGTCCTCGGTTGAAGGATTGAAACAAGAAAAGTCTGAAGCTGAATCCTCAAAAGGAAGAAAATATCAAAGAAGATCTACAACAAAGCAACCACAACAAAAGAGGTTCTCTCACTCTCACTCTTTTAATAATAATGCTTTTTATGGCTATTGTTCTAAATGCAACCACTTTGGTCACAAGGCAATTTATTGTGGACTGAACAATAGATCAAAGAGTTATGCTGATAAAAATACTTCTATTTTTTTGAGTGAACACCCTGTGCAATGTTTTAGATGTAATGGCCATGGGCACATAGCAAGGTTTTGTTCAAGCACTTACGTATCCAATCTAAGGCAATACCATAGATTTCATCATACACATAGAATGCAATACGAGACGGGGAATAAAACATGTGCAATGTTTTAAATGCAACGGTCAAGGGCACATAGCAAGGTTCTGTCCAAGCACTTCTATATCTAATCTAAGGCAAAACCCTAGATTTCATCAGAAATAAAGAGGACAACACCGACAAGGAACATATCATGTGCATAAAATAAAAGAAAATAATCATCAATCAAGAATGCACAAGAGACAACCCCACAAGAGAAATGTTCAAGTTCACGAACAGGAGCAAAATAGGGATGTTGTTGAAAAACCCAAGCCCAAGTTCAGAAAATTTTGGAGAAAGACAAAAGAAAGGAAATTGTGTCTCCTTGGACCTACTCTGCCATTGCTCTAAGCAACTCCAGGTGGCACATCCTCAGGAGGAGCAATATTAAAGTTTTATTTTAATGCTCCTATGTATTTATCTAGGTATCTGAGGATGAAATTCCAAGGATAAGAAGCTTGAGGCTGAGTAAGGTGCACTACGGTTGGCCATAAAGTGTTTGACAAAATGTCATCTTTCGACATGCATAGTTGAAAGTAAGAGTTGGCAGTAAAATTGCAGTCTTTGGACAAAAATCGGTACAGATGTGAATCACTTGTCAATTCTGTTGACAAAAGTGAAATCAGCATGTTGAATGGGAAGATTGAAGAAAAAGTTTTTTAATGAGCAGCCAGATGATTTCCAGCCTAGTGATGAATAGTTGAGTTGCTTTCATAGTGGTTGTTTTGATCAAGTTAATGCTTTTATTGATACATGATTTGGGCTTACTCCATTGAGTTTGATTTGAGCAAGTTATTCTTTGCCTTGGTGATTTATGTTGGTGGTTGTCTTGTTCAAATACATTTGGAAGGAAAAGGATGTCTACTAGTTTCCTTTTCATGTAGTGATTGGTTGAATGCTTCAAGGTTAATCTTGAGTTGAATGATGTTGGTTAAACCTTGTCTATAAGCATTGTTGCTAAAGCCCTAATTGGTTGAGAAAAGATGTTGGTTGTGTTGTGGTACAATGTTTGGTACTTGCACAAAGTTGAAAGTGGATTGAGGTAGCCTACTGGATTCTCACTTGCAGAGAGAGACAAACAGCTGTCATTGGGTTCAAGCTTGTTGAGAATATATCCAAGATGCATGGTGAATTTGTATGCAGATGTTTCTGGCATTGCAGAACAAAAATTTGGCTATATAAGATTATTGTATGCCTTCACTAACAGTGGACAAGTTTGAGTTTGCAAAGCAACAGAGGGTAATTGCATAGAAGACAGTGGTTCAGTCATGTTCTTACACATGTTATATTGGTGAAGTTGACGGTGATGGTGTCATTCACTGGTTATTGTTGCTATTCACATTGTTGATTTTATTGATGCCTATTATGCTTATCATGATGTTTTCAATCAGTGAAATGAAGTGGTCTTGGACTCAGGGGGAGCATTTGTGTATTTGTTTTTCTTCTTGTTCATGCTTGGAATATTTTCTAATTGTAATAATTTATGTCTAAGAATATTGTGCATAGACTCAGGGGGAGTCTGCAGCAGCCCTTTGGTATTATTGTCAAAGGGGGAGAAGATTCTAGAGAAAATTGCACATGTGTTGCCAACAATTCCAAAGGGGGAGATTGTTGAGCAAAGTGCAACAAACGATATTGTCATTGTTGTCAACACGATCAGACAGATTTATTGATGCAATGGACAAGAGTTTATTGAACAACAAGGTGCAGCCAAAGTACAATGGATAGGAGTTCGGTGTTGAGCAAGGTGTTGCAGGAGGATTGTCATTGTTGTCAATACAGTCAGTTAGATCTAATGATGCAATGGACATGTAGTTCAGAATTCACTCAGATGTAGAGGATAAAGTTCAAAATTTAGTCAGATCATGAGTCCTTAAATGATAGATGCATAGAAATAGAAAACATAATTCAGAATGAGAAGAAGAAGTCTTCAGAACCTGAGATGTCAAGAAGCGGAAAGGTTTTTTTGTGAAAACCAAGGCAGTCAAAATAAAAAGTTTTATTTAAAATCATGGATAACAGATTTGAAATGGGTTTTTATTAAAACCCAAGTTGGCTCTTCGTTTCGTTGAAAAAGATGCCCCGGTGATGAAGATATTTAAATAGGTAGTCAAAATAAAAAGTTTTATTTAAAACCATGGATAACAGATTTGAAATGGGTTTTTCTTAAAACCCAAGTTGGATCTTCGTTTCATTGAAAAAGATGCCCCGGTGATGAAGATATTTAATTTTAAATATTTAGTTTAAATTTTATTTAAAATTTAAATTAAAATATTAAATTAAATTAAAAGGGCCGACGTGTTGCTATTTCGAGGCAATAAGCTACAGGAAGGTGATGAAGGTGGTAGAAGGTTTTGAGGCCGACAAAGTTAAATCTGGGCCGACGGATTTTAGGGTTTGGCAGCCGACAATTTCTAGGGTTTTGCAGCCGACATTCTTAGGGTTTCTCAGCCGACGTTCTTCTAGGGTTTGTTCCTAAAATTTCTTCTATAAAAGGAGGGCTTCTTCGAGTTTGAAAAATGGGGTGTAAATATAAAGTGCAAATGCGAGCATAGTGTTTGTGAAAGTGAAGTTCGTGTTGAGCAGAGAGCAAGTCATTTCGATTCAGAATGAGAGCGAAGTGATAGTTCTTCGGAGTTGCAGTAAGGTGTGCGTTGCGATGAGATAATGTGCGAAGAGCGAGTAGAGTGACTTGTGCGAAGATAAGAGCACGATGTGTAGAAGTTGTGTTCTAAGTCCGAAGTGACAGTGCGCAGTTTATAGAAGTGATTGATCATCTGAATGCAGTAGAGAGTGCAAAGAAGTATAGAGAAGAGGTGGAATAGTGCGACTCATTTTGCGCAGAAGCAACAGAATGCAGAAAAATAGCAGACCATGAAAATTGAGGTGAAATTTTTATTCTATAATTTTTATTATTATCTTCCAAGTTGTTGCTTGGATTAAGGGGTTGGTGCCTCTTTCCAGTAGGTGCTGGTAAAATAGGAGTTGGTGCTCCATTCTGTTGAAGCAGATAAATTTAAGGGGTTGGTGCTCCTTCTAGTTGGTGTTGGTAAAGGATTATGTAAAGTTGTAGCTTTGCATTGACTGGATTTGGATGGTAGTCCAAGCAGTATTTTTGAGGAGTAGCCACATTGGTGAACCTCGTTAAAATGTTGTGTTATGTGTGATACTTTCTTGATGCATTTAGTATCTCTTTTATCTTCTTTAAACTGTTGCTGGTTTAAAAGTCATATGTTTTAGAAATTTTAAAGAACACACTGATTCACCCCCCCTCTCAGTGTCATTGTGATTACAACAGTTTTTCCTTGATCTCCTCTAAGTCAATACAAAGGTAGTTGGGCTAAAAAAATTCATACTCCATTTTTAAATGAAGAAGTCCACTATCATATGTAGCTTCATATTCACTACATTCATCTAGGTACAACATTCCTTCTCCCTCCAGTTCATATCCTTCATCTTCTGAGGAGTTTTCTAATTTTTTGGTTGTGTTTACATCCTCACTGAACTTTTGATTAGTCAAATTAATCATATACTTATGCTATTCCTTATTAAAAGTGATCTAATTATTTCCCCAGTTGTGATTAACTTTAGCTACATTTAGTCATCCTCTTCCCAATAGAGCATTGTATGTAGGCTTCTACATAGTAATCACAATGAAATCCAAGATGAACTCTTGCTCAGCTATCACCACTTGTTATGATGTCAAGACTTCCTTTGTCTTGATACCATACTGGTCAGTACCATATAGTTGGAAGCTTGGTGCCCATAGATATGGTGCGCCCAATTCTAGCCAAGTCCTTTTAGGTAGCACATTGACGTTGGATCCTCCATCAATGATAAATTGCATCAATTTGTGCCCTAAATTCTCCATATGAACTAATATGGTTTTCTTTCCCACATCAGTCATTAATATGGCAGGGTCCATGAATTGGTATTTTTATTTCTTTTCTTGAATTGGTTGACTTTGTACTTACATCACTTTGTGAGGTTGTATCTCCTCCACCATTGATTTTTGTAATGATGGGAAAGCTTCTAATAGATTAGCCATTTTGATCTCTATTGTGGTGTTCAAAACCTATGCTACCAAATTCTGCACAAATGCCTTCTATTCTAATGGTTCTTTTTTTTTTTTTCTTATTCTAACTTCACTTGTTTATATTTTTGTGCTTCATCTTGTAGTACTTTCTTTGCTACTTGTCAGCACTAATTTTATTTTGCTGGCTTAGGATAATTATCCTTTTTAGCCTAATTTCTTGTCAAAACTAAAACTTCTTGAGTTTCCTCTTTAACCTGAGGAACCTCAATATCTAAATATTCTACATTTTGTGGGTTACTTGAAGGACAATTTCTTGTATTTTAGGCGAAGGATAATTTTTCATGAAATACCTCCACTCTTGGAAATTGCAACATTGTATGATCGGTCTCCCTTATGAATCATACTAAAAATGGCTCTATCCTTCTTGAATATTACCTTGGTTCTACCTTCCACCTCGCTAGCTAGTTCTATAAATGCCACTTGTTGCTTGTTACCCACTTCCTAGGGTCTATGGTTTCTCTTCATGCTCCTGGATTGATAGGACCTATTGACATACTCTTTCATTATACGGACATAGCATCGCCTTGTGTTCCATCACATTACAGATATGATAGTAGTCATTTTTTTAGCACTTTATATTTGTATGACCCTCAGTTTTATATTCTATGCACCAAATGTCATTCCTATGAGGATTGCTTTTTTGTTCTTTTATTATCTTATCTAATTCTTGATGGAATGATGCTATTGTCCTTTTTATAGTGTTATCTTCTCAACTATATGAATCATTGGACTTGGGATGAGATAATAATCCTATGTACATCTTCTTCGAATCACTTCCAAAATTCTTTACATGCTTCAAGGCTTCATCATACATTTCTAAAGGTACTACCTTCATATTTTTCTTATATTTTGGTAGCAATACATATATGAACCACTGCTTTACCAATACATCTACCAAGGGCATCTACATCTTATCTACTAACTACTTTAGTCTGCAATTGTATGATTTTACATATTCATCAGGATTTTGCTTTATCATAGAAAGTTCAGTGACAATATCTCCATCATCCTTCAAGGGATTAAATTCCTCAATTAATTTCTCTTTCACTTAATTCCAAGTCCATAAATCTACCATATTTTTTCTTTTCAAATACCAATCCATCGCCAATCCTCTCAAGGTAGCAAGAAATAAAGTTGACCAATCATCTATTTGATCTACACCATTTTCACTCCAAATGATTATACAGGTTTTGATATGTCTTTTAGGGTCTTCCTTACCCTCACCTATAAAATATGGAAATCTCTGCTTGGCTACCTTGTTAGCCATATTTGGAGAAT
This sequence comes from Wollemia nobilis, assembly GCA_028583015.1. Classification (NCBI taxonomy): domain Eukaryota; kingdom Viridiplantae; phylum Streptophyta; class Pinopsida; order Araucariales; family Araucariaceae; genus Wollemia; species Wollemia nobilis. The sequence goes on from JAQPPZ010003199.1 coordinate 6,375,340, forward strand.
CATCCTCATCACTTGAGGTATCCCGTGGAATCTCTGTCTAATTACTCCTTTGGGATGTTTTACTATGCTCATTATCAGAATTTTCTACCCAAGGTATCTTGTACTATCCCACCAATAATTGAAAAAACTCACATGCATCTTCACTCTAAGACTTCCTTCGGTAATGTGAGGGATATGGTCTTGGTATTTCTTCCTGAGACCCCACACTCTGTTGCCTTGGTGCTTGACTCTCATACTCTACACTCCCTTGCAACCCTTTTATCATTTTCTCAGGTTTCACCATCCACTCTCCTTCCTCTTGCAATACTTCTATGTCAACTTTCTCCTCTACATTTGGTGGTTTCATTACCTCCTCTTCTATCCCTATCAAAAGTGCTTTGAAATATCCTTATTTCGATGTCTAAACTTGCTCTATTTTTGGTTCATGTGTACTATGATTTGAATTACTTGCATTATATATTTGAAAAATTCTCGTGCTTCATATTACTAGAATTTTCTCTCATACTTCTCATCTCCTATGCCTTTGCACACTGGTGTCTGTCATTCACCTCCAGTTTTTTTTTATTCTTACTTTGTCAATTTGACCTTTTTTACCAAAAATGCCAAGTTATATAAGGTAATTGTGCCAAATGTATCATAGGGGTGCAATATTCCTAGTGGGGAAGTGGTTCTAAAAGGCTTAGAATTATCAATTTACTATCCTTGTTCAATTACCCAGATCGTACAATCATACAATCGTTACAACAACCAATATGTGATAGAAAAATAGCTTGTACAGGCTCAAATCATACCATTGTATGGATTCAAATCGTACAGTGTCAGTGCTTGTATGATTTTACACACAACCAATCCTTCAAATTTATTTTTTTCAAGCTAATATACACAATTTTGTAACTAGTTTGGTCAATTTGCCAATATTTCCAAATCGCGTAAGTTTCCTTCAATCGCCTAAACTACCAAATCGGGTAAGTTTTTTTTATACGATTTGTATCACGTCTGGTGTATGATTTGTAAAAATAAAAGTTCATCTAGATTCCAATTTAGATACTCTTCTATCCCAATATCTCTCATATCAGGTTTTGGAAGTTCTGGAATGGCAATTACTCCATTCTTATCAATATGCAAATTCTATCATCAGGGTTTGAGAGATTTCTCATAATTGCAATATCCAAAAATCATACAATGGCCTTAAATAAGTCCTAATTGATACAATAATAATCACATATCATTTCTAAGTTTCACATCAATGCTGGTTCTATTCCATCCTTCATAGCAATGCATTAACATCATCTATAAACATAATAAAGTAACATGCAACAACCAAATACTATAAAATATTACTACATCATTTTAGAATTGTATAATACATGAGAATTTTTTTTGCAATGGTATTTTTTATCATTACTCTTCAATTGTGTAGTACAATCACTAACACATTACACAATAACCAACAATTCCACACAATAATCATAGATATGCATTCAATACTCAGACTACTCAAACCAGATCATAACCAGACTATCAAAATTAAAAAGGGGGTCTTATATAATGTTTCCTAGGATATTCTAAGTGCTTCTTGAGGCAATTTTTTATTCACAACTACCCATGTATAATGGAATACATAATTATACCTATTTACTAAGTCTAAATACTTTATTTATCAAATTAATTCATAATTGCAACTCAAATTGTATTTTCTTTGCATTTCATTAAACTTTATACATTTTGCTATCCAGTTTGTATATTTTACCTCCTACTTGTATGTTTTACTCTTGCTTGTATGTTTTTCCAAAACTATCAAAATTGTCAAAACTGATTAAATCCTCTTATCACTTCTTCTATTAGAGTAGGAGTGAACATTAGAAAATATATTAAGTAGGTAGGTTTATATACAATAAAATGAGGCTATGAATAGCCTAAGAGGTAATTTACCCATGAAGGTAGCTAACTAAAATTATTAAATAACAAAGCACCTAACTACTAACATCATAGTCAAATTGACTATGATGACTAACCTACTAATCCCAAGATATTCCATAGTGAATATCTTTAAGGTAAAAGTAAATGTAATAATGTATATTTTACCATGCGGTAAGTAAAAACTACCTAGGAGAATATTAAAAATTACCAAATGAGGTAATAATTATAGTTACTATAGCATAGTAACTCTAACATACCCCTTATTACATTATTTGGATAATATATATAACTTTCCCAATACAATGAAAAAGATGTTGATATGTTGGGTCTTGCTCTAGACCAGACTCTATCACAGTGCTCTAGCTACTCTAAGAAAATTTTTGGTTATTCCTCACTTTCTTTTCACATCAACAAATGTCCTTATTGTAATCTTGTCATCCAACCAGATAGCATGGGTAACCAGTAGCTGCAACCGCTATGAAGAACACAAGCTTATACTGAGAGGGGGGGTGAACAATATAAGAGCACTTTTTACTTTTTCTCTCAAACCAATATATGCAATGTAAAGATAGCAATATCAACAACAGTAATCAAAGCAATGTACACAACACCACACACAATAGAGACACAACAATTTACGTGGTTCACCCAAATATGGCTACTTCCACGGAGAAAATATTTCACTAAATTTTCTCAATCAATCTCTTGGGAATCCTTCCCAATTACAATGTTTATGGACCTCTTTCCAAAGGAGATGTTGATCCCCTAAATCTGGTTTGTGGATCTCTATCCATAGGAGAACTCTTTCTCCTCTACTCTGGTTGGTGATCCTCTAGAAGACTCTGCCTCCACTGCACTGATTGGTGGATCTCTCTCCACTTGAAGACTCTTGTCCTCACTCAGAAGACCTATCCTCAATGTCCTGGCTGATGGATCTCTATCCACTAGAGACTCTATCCTCTTTACTCTGTCACCTCCAAAGCTCTATCTCAATGCTATACTAAACATAGTCTAGTCGGTCTAGCACAACTCTGCTCAATCTCTTGCACTAAACATAGTCCAGTCGGTCTAGCACAAGTCCACTCAAATCTGCACTAAACACAATCCAGTCGGTCTAGCACAAATCTGCTCAATAGGTCCACTCAGAACCTACTCAAATCTGCTCAATAGGTCCACACAGAACCTACACAACTCTGCTCAATAGGTCCACTCAAAACCTGCTCACCACATAGAACCTGCTCAACTCTGCTCAATAGGTCCACATAGAACCTATCCAAATCTGCTCACCAGGTCCACACAGAACCTGCTCAACTCTACTCAATAGGTCCACATAGAACCTATCCAAATCTGCTCAACAAGCTCACATAGAACTTGCTCAAATCTACTCAACAGGTCCACATAGAACCTATCCAAATATGCTCAACAAGCTCACATAGAACTTGCTCAACTCCACACAAAACCTATCCAAATATACTCAACAAGCTCACACATAACTTGTCCAAATATGCTCAACAAGCTCACACAGAACTTGTCCAAATATGCTCAATCACTTTCTCAACTCAAATCAATCTCATAGAAGCATAAAGAGAATTTTTAGAGACTCAATATGTTCTATACTCAAAACTCAATCTCTTTCTCAACTCAATATCATAGAAGCATAAAGAGAATTGTTAGAGACTCAATATGTTCTATAAACTTATCTCTTCCACAAAAAAAAAACACAAAAAAAAACTCAACTCAATCTCAACTCAAATCAGAATATAAAATAGTTTATTTTATGGAACTTGAACAACCACTTCATACATCCACTTGACTAGGCCCAATCAACTCTACTCAACCAATCACTCAAGAAACAACTCTTGCTCACAAACCCTAGTCCAAGCATGTATCATCCAACTCAAAATATTTCCAACAATGCTCAACAACAAATCTCACATAACAATGATACTCATGATATTTTCAAACCCTAGTTCAACTCACTTCAACAACAATGCTCATAAATAAATCTTCACATAACAATGATACTCATGTTCTTTCCTAACTCAAGTTCAAGTTCTTTGCACAATCCAATGGCTTCAACAACAATGCTAATAAAACAAGGTTTTAATCACAACACTTAATTCCAGAAAACCTTGAAGCATTAACTCAAACACTTCACTCAACCAATGGTCTCAACAACAATGCTTATCAAACAAGGTTTAATCACAACTCTCAATTCAGAAAACCTTGAAGCATCAACTCAAAAACTTTCAAAAAAGGAAACCCTAATTAAATCCTTTTCTCTCCAAATATGTTTTCATAAATCAACCAACCAATCAAATTATCAAAGGAGAATATTACCCATACCTTTTTGTTGCCAAGGAGTTGTTCACAAAATCTGCCACACTTAAAAATTTCTTTTCCAATCTCAATAAGGGTTAGAGGACTTCAATAAAAATCACAATGCAAAATATAACTTTAAATACACCTTATTACTCCAACTTAATTTTAACATCCACCAAAGTCCTTTTAGAAGAAAACCCTTATCAAAAATAATAGCCAACAAGTCTTAAAATAAATCTCAATTAAGACTTTATTATAACTCCTTATACCTCCTAAAACATAACTCTCAAAACAACAATTTCCAGATTATAAAACTCAAATAATCATCAACACTTCACCTTCAAAAATCAATCACCACAACCTTTATTTAATAAAGTTTATTAAAAATTAATAAACTCTAAAACAACCTTATCACTCCAACCTTAGGGCATAAACCATAAAATTTTAATTTAAAAAATTGTACCTGCCTCAAGGGGTTTCGATCCCATGACTTGCCCTCACCATGAGTGCCTTAGCCATGGCTAAGGTTGCCACATGAGCTACATGCTCATTCGCAAAGGGGGAAGCACCATGTGCTTCCTCTTTGCGCTTCTCCTTGCCCATGTTTAAAAAAATGTGTGCCTTGGGCGCTTCCACAACACTACCACCAAAAACCACTCCATGAGAATCGAACGCATGACCTCCATGCTCTCAACGCCTTTGCGCTCTCCAAGCTGCCACTAGGCCACACTGCCCAATGTGAATTTGGGGGTGGTCTCACTCCATCTTATCCTCTGCTTCCTTTGCCAATCATTTTAAACCACACGAGCTCATTTTCGCATATGCCACACAAAATTCATTCGAGCAAGGATAATTAATGAATGACTTTGGGCATGTATTTATATTGCCCTCCTCCTTTGTCTAAGATGTCGGTGCTTTGATTTGAATGCATCACATCGGTGCTCTAAGGCTTCGAAAGCCTTAGTAAAACCCAACCTTTGGGTTTTTAATTATTAAAAACTTTGTGCTCGAATATATTTTATTTCTCTAAAACCCAACCTTAGGGTTTTAATCAAATGAACTTTATCCTTTAAAATCTAATTATATTATAATTAAAAATTATAATATTTAATTAGATTTTTACCACTTTGGTAAATATTATAATAACAATTATAATATTTTTAACCTTCCAATGCTTCGGATGAATTGCTTCCATGGAGAAGTAAAAACCTCTTTCTGACCCAATATTTTTGGGTGTAAAATAAAATATTTTAACCCATTATAAACTTCCATTAAACTTTGCACTCGAACTGAAGAAGAACTCTCACTGGCATCTTGACATCAATGACAACTTTGGCTTAGGGACTCAAAATGTCCAACAATCTCCCCCTTTGTCATTGATGGCAACCCACATTCTTTTTACTAAAACCTGACCTTTATTTTTCCTTCTGCTCCCCCTGGCTCAATGCTCTCTCAAATATCAAATCTCTCCCCAATACACAAATCTCTCCCCTTTGACATCAATGGCAAAGGGTCACCTTTGGGGCTCGGGGCTAAGAATGAGCCTCTTAGCTTAGCCCCTCCCCCACCTCCTCATGAGGTGGTTAATTTTAGGGTGGGAGTATTTCTACTCCTCAAAAACACTGTTCTTTACCTTTATTCTTTTCCCTTCTTTTTTGAGTTTCCTGAATCCTCTGACTATTTCTATCCAAGTCATCATCCCTATTCCTATCATCATTCATGTTCTTGTTCCTATTCTTATTCACATCTAGGTTCTTATTCCTGTTCATGTTCATATTCTCATCCATGTTCCTATTCTTGTTCTTATTCCTATTCATGTTCATGTTCCTATTCATGTTCATGTTTCTGTTCCTATTCATACATATTTTTAGAATGTCTGCTCTACACCACTTTGTTGTGTGACCATCATTATTGCACTTATAACACTTAATGATATTATTCCTTGGAGGTGCAAATATCTTAGGATTTCTCCTAGTGAAGTCATATCCTCTTCTTTCATGAACCCTACAATTCATTGCCTTGTGACCAAATTGATTACATGAGTAGCAATACCCATGGAAAAATTATCCATTCCCATATTCCTATCTTTCATGTGTCCTGCATTGTGAAGCCATGTGCCCAAACCTGTGACATGAAAAACATCTTCCATTGAAGCTTCCTTGTTTTGACCTCATCGGTCTCCTATTCTGATTGTTGTTCCATCTATATCTTCTTTATGCATTGTTCCTATCTTTGTTGAACTCTTTATTGTCCAATTCTTCCTCTGATGTCTGAATTTCTCTTACATTGTCTTCTTTTGAAGTATCTTCATCTAAAGTTTCCTCTTCAGAACTTGAAGTTAACTCTCCTTCCTATTTCTTTTGAGTTTGTTCAAAACCAAGACCTATTTTGTTTGTTGACCTTATTTGAACCTTGACTATCTTATCCATAATATTTGAGCTATTCTTGAATCCTTTCATCTTGATCTTGGAGTCCTCTAAATATTCTTTTAGTAGTGCCACTTCTTGTGCTAACTTCTCACATTCCAAGATCTTTGCTTCTAACTTATCTTTGAATCTTTTTGCCTTAGCCTTTGATTTTTCTAAATCCTCTATGAGCAATCTTCTCTCTTCATCACATTCTTGAAACTGAATTTCAAGTTTAGAGTGTTGCTTTCTTACCTTCTTTACCGTGTCAAGGGCATAGATAAGTTCTCCCTTGAGATCATAACCATTCTCTACTGAATAATCCTCTATTTTTTTACCTTTGTCCACATCATTACTTTCTTTTGGCTTGTCTTCTATAGGATCACTTACTTCTTCTTCTAAAGCCATTAGAAGATTTTCATCTGGTCCTTCAAGTGCATTCTCATATTCATCATCACTGAAACTATAACCATCCCTTGTACAATCATCTTCAAGATGTCCAAATTTACCACATCTAAAACACTTGAGAATAACTGGAGTCTTTTTCTTAACTGGTTCTTTTTCTTCAACCATAAATAGGACTTCATCTCTATCATTATCTGAAGAACTAGCATCACTATCATTTGAGTACTTACTTGCATTATCCGCATAGTAGCTCCTCTTTTGTCTTTGAAAGAACTTCCTTCCTTGTCCATATTTGCTTTTCTTTTGGTGCCTGTGTCTTTCTGATTCCCTATACCTGTGATCCTATTTTTCTTCACCATTGTTGTTCTTTGGCTCTTTACAATCTGTTGCAAAATATCCATACTTTCCACAATTGAAACACTTAATAGATCTTAGATCTATGGGTCTTCTGGAACCTTTATCTCTTCTACCATAATTTGCTTCTTCATCACTGGATGACTCACTGCTTGATTCTGACTTCTTACCCTTTATCTTCTTGTTCACTTTGAAAGCAGCCTCTTTCGGAGGGATAGGATCTTTTGTTCTTATCTCAAAAGTTGTAAGCATGCCAAGTAAAGAATTTCTTGTCAGACTATCACTATCAATTGATGTTTCTATAGCAGAGACTTTTTAACTGTACCTTTTTGGAAGAGTTCTCAAGATCTTATCACAAGCATCAGATTCATCAACCTTCATTCCAAGACCTCTCATCTCATGTACAAGTTCATCAATCTTACTGAGATAGTCACGAATATTTTCATCATCCCGCATTCTTAGATTTTCAAATTCTCCTTTGAGATTTCTGATCTTAGCTTTCCTGACACCTTTATCTCCTTCATATATGTCATGCAGTAGTTCCCACATTTCTTTTGTTGTTTTACAATCCATAACCTTCATAGATTTTGATCTATGCAACCCTTTTATAATTGCATTCATAGCTCTTGAATTTGCATGCATTAGAAGCTTACCTTCCTTATCTGTAGGAGGATTGACTGTTGAATCATATCCAAGTTCCACTGCATCCCAAACTTCATTGCCAAGTGCCATCAAGTGAAACCTCATCAACATACACCAATACAAGAAGTCACTTCCATCAAATATTGGTACTTGTATTATTGATGGACCCATCCCTTTGATCCTTTTGATCCATTGTGTTCTTGACCACTTTTCCTTCAAGCTATCAAACTCTTCTGAAGGAACCCGCTCTGATACCAATTGAAGAACACAAGCTTATACTGAGAGGGGGTGAATAGTATAAGAGCACTTTTTACTTTTTCTCTCAAACCAATATATGCAATGTAAATATAGCAATATCAACAACAGTAATCAAAGCAATGTACACAACACCACACACAATAGAGACACAACAATTTACGTGGTTCACCCAAAGATGGCTACTTCCACGGAGAAAATATTTCACTAAATTTTCTCAATCAATCTCTTGGGAATCCTTCCCAATTACAATGTTTATGGACCTCTCGTCCAAAGGAGATGTTGATCCCCTAAATCTAGTTTGTGGATCTCTATCCATAGGAGAACTCTTTCTCCTCTACTCTAGTTGGTGATCCTCTAGAAGACTCTACCTCCACTACTCTAACTGGTGGATCTCTCTCCACTTGAAGACTCTTGTCCTCACTCAGAAGACCTATCCTCAATATCCTGGCTGATGGATCTCTATCCACTAGAGACTCTATCCTCACTACTCTATCACCTCCAAAGCTCTATCTCAATTCTATACTAAACACAATCCAGTCAATCTAGCACAACTCTACTCAATCTCTTACACTAAACATAGTCTAGTCGATCTAGCACAAGTCCACTCAAATATGCACTAAACATAGTCCAATCGATCTAGCACAAATCTTCTCAATAGGTCCACTCATAACCTACTCAAATATTCTCAACAGGTCCACACAAAACCTGCACAACTCTGCTCAATAGGTCCACACAAAACCTACTCAAATATGCTCAACAGGTCCACACAGAACTCTCAAATCTACTCAAAAGTCCACATAGAACCTTCTCAACTCTACTCAATAGGTCCACACAGAACCTATCCAAATCTACTCACTATGTCCACACAGAACCTTCTCAACTCTACTCAATAGGTCCACATAGAACCTATCCAAATATGCTCAACAAGCTCACATAGAACTTGTCCAAATCTACTCAACAAGTCCACACAAAACTTGTCCAAATCTGCTCAACAAGCTCACATAGAACTTGTCCAAATCTGCTCAACAAGCTCACACAGAACTTGTCCAAATCTGCTCAATCACTTTCTCAACTCAAATCAATCTCATAGAAGCATAAAGAGAATTGTTAGAGACTCAATATGTTCTATACTCAAAACTCAATCTCTTTCTCAACTCAATATCATAGAAGCATAAAGAGAATTTTAGACTCAATTTTTCTCAAAATTTTACTCAAAATTCAATAATCTCAACTCAAATCAGAATATAGAATAGTTTGTTTTATGGAACTTGAACAACCACTTCATACATCCACTTGACTAGGCCCAATCAACTCTACTCAACCAATCACTCAAGAAACAACTCTTGCTCACAAACCCTAGTCCAAGCATGTATCATCCAACTCAAAATATTTCCAACAATGCTCAACAACAAATCTCACATAACAATGATACTCATGATCTTTTCAAACCCTAGTTCAACTCACTTCAACAACAATGCTCATAAATCAATCTTCACATAACAATGATACTCATGTTCTTTCCTAACTCAAGTTCAAGTTCTTTGCACAATCCAATGGCTTCAACAACAATGCTAATAAAACAAGGTTTTAATCACAACACTTAATTCCAGAAAACCTTGAAGCATTAACTCAAACACTTCACTCAACCAATGGTCTCAACAACAATGCTTATCAAACAAGGTTTAATCACAACTCTCAATTCAGAAAACCTTGAAGCATCAACTCAAAAACTTTCGAAAAGGAAACCCTAATTAAATCCTTTTCTCTCCAAAGATGTTTTTAGAAATCAACCAACCAATCAAATTATCAAAGGAGAATATTGCCCATACCTTTTTGTTGCCAAGGAGTTGTTCACAAAATCTGCCACACTTAAAAATTTCTTTTCCAATCTCAATAAGGGTTAGAGGACTTCAATAAAAATCACAATGCAAAAATAATAACTTTAAATCACACCTTATTACTCCAACTTAATTTTAACATCCACCAAAGTCCTTTTAGAAGAAAACCCTTATAAAAAATAATAGCCAACAAGTCTTAAAATAAATCTCAATTAAGACTTTATTATAACTCCTTATACCTCCTAAAACATAACTCTCAAAACAACAATTTCTAGATTATAAAACTCAAATAATCATCAACACTTCACCTTCAAAAATCAATCACCACAACCTTTATTTAATAAATTTTATTAAAAATTAATAAACTCTAAAACAACCTTATCACTCCAACCTTAGGGCATAAACCATAAAATTTTAATTAAAAAATTGTACCTGCCTCAAGGGGTTTCGATCCCATGACTTGCCCTCACCGCGAGCGCCTTAGCCATGGCTAAGGTTGCCACATGAGCTACACGCTCATTCACAAAGGGGAAAGCACCACGTGCTTCCTCTTTGCACTTCTCCTTGCCCACGTTTAATAAAAATGTGCGCCTTGGGCGCTTCCACAACACTACCACCAAAAACCACTCCGTGAGAATCGAACGCACGACCTCCATGCTCTCAACGCCTTTGTGCTCTCCAAGCTGCCACTAGGCCACACTGCCCAATGCGAATTGGGGGGTGGTCTCACTCCGTCTTATCCTCTGCTTCCTTTGCCAATCGTTTTAAACCACACGAGCTCGTTTTCGCATATGCCACACAACAATCATTCGAGCAAGGATAATTAATGAATGACTTTGGGCATGTATTTATATTGCCCTCCTCCTTTGTCTAAGACGTCGGCGCTTTGATTTGAATGCATCACGTCGGTGCTCTAAGGCTTCGAAAGCCTTAGTAAAACCCAACCTTTGGGTTTTTAATTATTAAAAACTTTGCGCTCGAATATATTTTATTTCTCTAAAACCCAACCTTAGGGTTTTAATCAAATGAACTTTATCCTTTAAAATCTAATTATATTATAATTAAAAATTATAATATTTAATTAGATTTTTACCACTTTGGTAAATATTATAATAACAATTATAATATTTTTAACCTTCCAATGCTTCGGATGAATTGCTTCCATGGAGAAGTAAAAACCTCTTTTTGACCCAATATTTTTGGGTGTAAAATAAAATATTTTAACCCATTATAAACTTCCATTAAACTTTGCACTCGAACTGAAGAAGAACTCTCACTGGCATCTTGACATCAATGACAACTTTGGCTTAGGGACTCAAAATGTCCAACACGCTAGGTGTACTACAGTAGATCACTACATACGAGGTTCATTTTGTTACAATATTATTTTGTAAAATTTTTTATAAGGTATCTAAGGTGTCATTCTCTACCGAAATGCACCCTTATAATTTTCCCTCCTTGTTGCAAAACAAGTTTGTAATGGAATTTATACAAGAAGTGTGACTAAGGTGTCGGTTGCTGCCGAAAATGCATTGTTATAAGTAGTCCTTATTTTTTACAAAAAAAATCTCTATGAGGTACGAAAGAAATTTTTATCCCCCCTTAACTACAAAAGATATGCAACTCATGAATATTTTTAAGGCTTTTTAAAAATATTGCCTCCTATGCAAATTTCAAAAATTACACCAAAAAATCCCCCCCTTTTATTACAAGTACTTCAAACAAAAAGAGTTTGCTATTTTATGAAGCCTAAAAAAAGGTACAATCATCCCTTTATTCCAAGTACTTCAAACAAAAATATTTTCTATTTATGAAGCCTAAAAAGAGGTTTGGAATGGTTCTTGTCGAGGGTGAAAATTTTGTTTCCCTTACAAAGCTATATGGGCCATCAACACCTTGTGTGATCTTTTCGAATCAGAGTCAGAATCAAACACTTCACTAGAAACATTACCTCTTTGTTGTCTATTTTACATCTGTTATGTGCCTTTACCATTTTTGTTTTTCTTATTTTTAAACCAACACCGATTGGTGTCATGGTTGTCATTTTTACAATTTGTGCAAAACTTCTTTTTTGATTGATGTGCTTGCCCTTATCTCTTGAAGATGATCCTCCCTTCTAAAATTGTTCTTTCTTCTTTCCACCCTTGTTGTTCAAGTAAAGTGCATTATTTGACACTTCATTGCTTTGCAGCTAATTTGCTTCCTCTGTTTGAAGCAAATTGACTAACTCCATAAAGGTTACTATTCTTTGAGATACATTAAGGGATGTCATTAACATCTTGTAGGATTCTAGAAGAACCCTCAATATAACTGAAGTCAAGATAGTATCTTCTACTTTTAATCCTAAATCATTCATATTTGACTTCAATTTTTGCACTCTGTAGAGGAATAGTTCTACTGTTTCTCCTAACTTCATATGGAGTGTATAAAGTTGTGTTTTAAGGTTTATAATAGTAGATTGATTATTTCCTTCAAAAATGGTAGATAGAGCATCTCATGCATTTTTACCATGTTTAGCTTCACTTATGTGAGGCTGGATTTCATCAGTAGTAGCTAGGAGAATCAACATGAGAATATGGTTTTCCTTTTTATCCCATGCATTATGATATGCTCCTATTGATGTGGGTCTTTTAATAGTGCCATCCACTAAATCCCACATTTCCTCTACAGTAAGTATGGCCTTCATCTTGGTTTTCCATGCTGAATAGTTAGAAATTCTAAGCAATTGTATATCATTTAGGTATTTTTTGATAGTTGCAATCATGAAGTTTCTATAATTGCACCAAGATGGTCTTTCTTTCACTCTTAATTGATATCTAATGGCACCTACCTGAAAACTCTCTTGAAGAAAGATGACTAGTTTTAGGAAATTTAACCCAAACAAATAAGAAATGAAAGAGAATTCATTCTAATTGATATTTAATATCACCTACCTAAAAATCCTCCTGAAGAAGGATAATAAGTTTGAGGAAATTGAGCCAAACAAATAAGATTGAATTTAGGGTTCTATGGAAAATAAAAATGCACAAATTTTAGCGTTGGAGTTTTCAAATTTTGTGTCTCCTTGTGTTACAATTTGGCAAGAAATAATAAAATTTCTTGATTTTTTCCCCCTTTGATTTTGCAAAATTAATAAGGATTTGAGAAGATTTTAGGGCTCCCTAATTTTTCAAAATAAATGGTGCTCTTCATTATCTTACGTCCCCTTTTTGGAGAAAACAAAAGCCCTCTTTGATTTAAAAATTGCAAAAAACAAAATAGGTCGTTATTTTCCAATTGAATACAAAATTCTAGTTAATTTTAAGCATGGCTTAAATTAATAATAAAATTAAATTGATAAAAATCACTGTTTAGTGTAAAAAAAATATTTTAGATCGATTATTATTTAATTATTAATAATAAAATTTAAAAAATACAAAAAAATGAAAATATTACCTTGTATTTGAATAAAATTCAAATTTTATTTGTTTTGAATGCAAAAAAATGTATTTGAGTCCTCGTAGGGACTCTATCTCATGATGCAAGGCAAAGCAATGCCTTAGCGATGGGGCTTTGACCACCCCAGCAATGGAACTCGATGTGAATGAAGGTTCATGTTAGCGTCTTTATTTCCTTTCACTGAAGCTAGGTGAAAAAACAAAACTTGGGACTCTTTAGTCCCACATGCGCTCTGTGAGTGCATGATACTTGTTTAAGAATCTAAACACTGGATATAAATTCAATTACCTTTAGGTTATCAATCAATGTCTTTTTATTGCCCAAAGGATAGACCATGAATCACCATGTGTGCACACACTGATACTGACATGTCAATGATCTCATCCAATTGCACAATGACACATCAGCTACATTGGATGCCAACTCAACAAGGTCCTCCATGCCATGTGTCTACTAGCTTAGCACCAAGTCAACTTCTTTTATTCACGTGTCATCCACTAGCTAGGTTCCACATCAACACCTCGGGATCGGTGTTATATTGGGTTTTGCACCACCAGCTGAGTAGTTAGGATCTACCATATGGATTCCTCAAGATTTATGCTGGCCACATCAACTTCTTAGGGATCAAGCCAGGTTAGCTAGCACTATCACCTTGGATCGAGTGTTAGATATTTTTAGTTTCTGATTTCAAAGTTCCTCATTGTTAGGTGGGATCTATAGCACCCTAAAATTGGCACGGTTAAACCTTAGTAAAAAGATAAAAATTTGAATTTTTAACCTAAAATCGCCCGTAAACTGCCCGTTACCCGCTCCCCTTGTTTTTCATGCCATTTTTAGGATTTGTTTTGACCGTTGGACGATATCGTCGTCGATCAGACGAAATCATCCTAGATCTGACGAATTCATCTGGAATAGAACGTCCAGACGATTTCGTCCCAAAACCGAATTTTCATAATTAGCTTCTATTTCAACAACTTCTCTAACTTGGGCAGAAAGCGTGTCTGCGCGGTTAGAGTCTCCCCCATTGGAGATCTCCCAAATTGGGATGATCTCCAACCTCCTAACCTCTCCCTAATCCTATATAAACTAGGATTTTCTCAGTTTATCCCCATGAACCCCCTAGCTGATTGATTTCCCTACAAATTTAGTTCCTTGTGCATTAGAACATCCTCGCACCATCATTTGCATTATGTATTTCAAGTTTTCTTGCAAGAATTCTATTGTTTTTCAGTCGAAGCAAGCTCGGATCATCGAAGGCGATTCCAGATGATTTCGGACGATCCTATCGAGGATCGACGATGATATCATATGATTGGAGGCGATCCTGACTGGAGTCCATATTGGGGGCAATCAGAGCCCGAAGTTTGCATTTTCTTATCTTTTCTCTTCATTTTCTTATGCATTAGCTTGGTTTATTTTATTCTTGCATCCTGGAGTTCACCTCATTTAGTATAGATGCATGCTAAAGTTAAAATAAATTATTAAAGTAATGCATTTTCCTTTAATCGTTATCTGGATCTATCATTTAGGCAAATTTACTATCATTTCTATCATTTCCCCTTGCTTTTGCAGTTGTATTTTTGGTTTTTGGTATCTGTCTCTGTGATCTGCAGGTTTTCGATGAATTCATCAGATCAACGATGATCTCATCTGATCTCAGATGACCAACTGAGATCTGAGATGATTCTATGACATTTCAGATGATTACGTATGATTTGAGACGATTTGGACTTCTACAAAACTCAGAATCTACATCAGACATCCGAAATTAGGTATATTCTGTCTTATTAGCATACTTTCTGTGTTTAGCATTTATTCATGTTTTTTGTATTCATATAAATCAGCATTGGCATATAGAATAGCTTAGATTCATCTTGGCCAAACCTAGGATATGAATGATTAAAGCACAAAATGAACACATCAAAACCATTCTCAACCTAGGCATGGAAACTGCCACTCGAAAGTTTCCTGGTGAACCCACCATCCATTGAAAATTCACCCTTATACCCCTCCCCCGAGAGGCGCGACCTTCAAAGGGCCTCTCAGTCCGAGGTATTGTCCCATCCTTCTCGCATCCCCCTTTCGGGTGCGGATCCTATAGCTTGAAGGTAAGGATGCGAAAAATTTGGAGCGATACATTTTGGTGAACCCGACGTGAAAACTAAAAACCTTTTGAAAACAATCCAAAAAAACAAAACATAAATGCATTTAGAATCATCAGAAAAACAATTAAAGATTGCATATCATAGTTAGATGGTAGATTATAATAAAAGACGAGTTGTCACCATTAATGTTGAAAATCAATTAGCAACCATAGAGATTACTTCTTTGCTTAGAGTATCTCAAACATATAGAGTCCCACCTTTATGGGACGAACTTAATAGGATATTGAATCTTATTTCATCTAGATCAACAGAACTTAGGCAAATCAAGAGGTTTGTCCTAGATAGAATCCTAGATCCTGATCAAGTGACCTTATATCATGAGCTTCAGAGAGCTTGCCATAGGTGGTTAGCAGATAAAAGAGCCCTTGTGTCTTCTGAGTTGTACACCTTTGAGGAATACCTCGACAATGCAGTTGTAGTACATAAATTTCTATCTCGTATAGAGGATCAAGAGGTCGTCCTTATGGATAGAAAGAGATGGAATAGAGTTCCTAGAGCTGTGTTATATCGAGAGTATTGCCATGAGCTCTATTTTTACAAGTCAGAGTCAGAAGTAGATAACATCACCATAGCACACTTTGTCAAATTCTTGAAAAACCATTTCCAATTTGAAGAGGAGCATTTCATGACTCTTGATGAACTTGATCCCATCAATGACATCTATAAACTATTTATAGAAAACTAAGCCATTATTTTATTATTTCTTGCATTTAGTGTGTTGTTTGTTGTCTTTATAATCATAAAAACATAAAAACAAAAAAAACAAAACAAAAATATAACAAAAATCAAAACATTTTCTTTTAAGTATTATAGTAGGTATATAATTAAAATATATACCTCCCAAATTTGTTGCAAATATATATATATATATATATATATATATATATATATATATATATATATATTTGCTAAAATCTAAGTTTAAGCATAATGACTAGACTTAGGAATGGAAAACAGACTGAAGTAGAAGAATATTGGTTAGGAAAACCAGTAAATAAACCAGATGTACTTCCTGAAGACCCAATTCAGGAGGAAGGAACACTAGACCAACAAGAAGAAGAGTTTGTTGAAGCAAATGAACAAAGAGAAATTGTCAGAGAGGAAGGATCCTCATCCCCTAAAATGACTCCGGAAGGAGCTGTTACTTTTGAGAACATGGAACATTTTTGGAAGTTCCTCAATACTAATATTGGCACTCTTAATAGAGCAGTCCATATGGACAAGGATCAAATTAGTGACACTCAAGCAACCCTAGAAGAAATATATCACACACGCACTAATCCCTTGTCCTTCGTTGATCAAGAAAGTGATCAAGCTGGACCATCCAATTTGGATATGGCCGCTATAATCCAGAACATGCAACAACAACAGGTTACCCAACCACCTAGAGTGCCTTGTTACCAAGCCTAGAGTTATTCCCACACAAAAGAAACCTTCATTCACTACTCTATTTCACCAAGTTATTGATCAACATACCTCAAATCAACAAAAGCCTAAAACAAAACCTAACACCAATTTCCAACAATCTGGGATACAACATAATGCTACTACAAATCTTCTTCATAATACTCTTCCTACCAACCATTTGCATAATAGCAATATAGCATCCAATCCTTACGTCACGCCATCATACGCTCATAAATCCCATACTCAGGTACCACCAAACCAATATGGTGGACAAACTAGTAATCTGGAAGCCATGGTGAAATAGTTAGTCTCCCGCATGGACCAGATAGATCCCTACCATCCCTCGTACAATTATCGAGAGATGTGTAGTCAGCCTTTAGATCCTATAGTTGTAGCACAACCATATCCTAAACACTTTCCTATGCCTGTCCTACCTATATACAAAGGAACCAAAGATCCCATAGAGCATCTTCGTATGTTTAGGATAGCATGTCATGATATATCACATGATGACTTGTTATTACTAAAGATGTTCCTAAAAAGTTTAGGAGGAATGGCATTAGAATGGTACTATCAACTACCCACTCATTATTTGAGGAATTTCGAAGAAACCGCCAAGTCTTTTGTTCATAAATTTAGTGCCTACATCGAAAGGCATGTAACCATTAAATATTTGTACAACTTAAAACAAGACAAAGATGAATGTTTTGCTGATTTCCTAGCTCGATGGAGGTAGTTGATAGGAAAATTACACTTTGTGTTACCTTATCGGGAAATGTTGGATATCTTTATCAATAATTTACAAGAACAACTATCCTATGAATTATCAACTGCTACCTTGACCACCTTCGATCAGGCTATAGACTTAGCCCGAAGAGTGGAAGATGCTCTCATTAGGAGAGGTCAGCTTAAAAAGAAAGATGATGAGAAAACATCCAAAAATCAATATAAAAATAAACAAGTTGTGGGTGATGGAGTCACCGATAGCAGAAACGTTGCCAATGTTAATACTGCAAAAACAACGAAGAAGTTCATATTGAAACCTCCTGATAAACCACCTCAAGAATTTACTAGGTTAAATCAACCTCTATCAACCATTCTCTCGTAATTACTAGCACGAGGTTTGATCCAATTACCAAATATCCGGGAACCTGATCCAACTATACCTGGATACAGAGTTGATTTACACTGTGATTTCCATAGAGGACCTGGACATGCTACCAACGCTTGTAAAAGATTAAAACATAAAATACAAGACCTGATTGATAACAATGATATGGAGGTACAAGCCTTCCAACCTAAACAAAATCCTCCCAATAATGCTCAAAAGAACATCCCCCAAAATCAGAATCAGAATGCCAATCAATCATTGGACATATTTCAACATCCTTTACCAAAGCATGGTAAAGAAGTGGCTAATCAAATTGAGCACCATAATGTTCCCCCTCCTACCCGATATGTAGGAACTATTAGTGGGCATTTACCTACTCATGATGTGGAAGTATTTGACACAACTTTATCCATGGTTACGACCAGACCTCTATATAACACTCAGACACCTGATCTTAGTGATGTAGAATATGAGACTGAAAGTGACATGGAAATTACCTCAAATCAATCGAATAGCTCGAAAGATGAATCAGATCCTATTCAACCTATCACAAGTTCTATGGTTCCAGAAGAACCATTTCCAAGAAGAGTCACTACTAGACCATCTTCTCACCAATTACTTTCTAATGAACAAGCCATAAATGCTAGACCAAGACCTATTCATCATCCGCAAAATAATATTGTCGGTACCATCGAGTCTGTTACTAGACAACAGGCTCAAAATTCTCAACAAGATCAAACTCGGAATGATGGATCAGCTCCATTTGTTTTGAAAGTTCCTAATAAAGGGAATCATGCGCCTAATGTTCAACCTAAACCTCCTTATAATATTAATGAACAATTATCAAATACTACAACTAGAATTTCCCTTTTGGACCTTTTAAGATCCTCTCCTACACATAGGGATGAATTAATGCTCACATTAAGCCAAATGATGGTACCACAAAATATTCAACTTGAAGCCATGGCCAATACTATAATAACTCGTGAAGTCGATTGTATTGACTTTCGGGATAGAGATATACCACAACATAGTTTACATAAGGATAACCCCTTATATATTACTGCCCTAATTGGAGATGTAGCAGTTAAACGAGTCTTGATTGACAATGGTTCATCTTTAAACATTTGCACTTTTGACTTCTACCAAATATTTGGGTTTAGAAGTGATGAAATGAAAAGAACTGATATGATCATAAAAGCCTTCAATGACGAAACACAAGAAACGTGTGGAGTTATTACTATACCATTGCAAGTTGGTCCAAGAACCTTAGACACGACCGTGTTTATTGTACATTGCCCTGCATCGTACAATATACTCTTGGGTCGCCCTTGGATCAACGTGATGCGAGCTGTTCCCTCAACTTTACATCAATGTGTTAAATTCGAATTTAAAAATTAGTTGGTTACCATTCATGGTGATCCCAGACCCTTTGATATGTGTGCTTTGGCAGAACCTGTTGGAGTTCAATTTTGCCCTGCTTTATCATCCACACATCCTAATTCTCATCAACCGTCTAAACATGTGAAACACACACCCATAACATCATCTACTACTCCATCAACTCCACCTCTACATATAGTTCAACCATCTTTCGAACAAACCACATTAGGACTTTCAAAAGATCCTAAACCCACAACCAATGCTTCTTGTTTTACTCCTATAACTTCCATACCTATAGATCCATCCATCGACATCTCTACAACATCTACACCTACCAGAGGCATATTTTCCACATCCAAAGATGTAGGAAATGTTCCTTCTTCCTCTTACGCTCTTACTGATGAGCT
Organism: Wollemia nobilis; assembly: GCA_028583015.1. Lineage (NCBI taxonomy): Eukaryota > Viridiplantae > Streptophyta > Pinopsida > Araucariales > Araucariaceae > Wollemia > Wollemia nobilis. Next base: position 6,395,395 of record JAQPPZ010003199.1, read on the forward strand.
CTTACCCGATTTATCTAAAATTCTTATATAAAAAAAAACAAACGTTGCTATGCAATATTCCCTTATTTTAAATAAATTGTCACCCTCTCCTCGCACCTTGGGCCTCCCACAGCCTATGGGAAGTATTTACCAAGTTGGGAGTTGCGCTTTTATTTATAAGGGATATGACTGGGGAAGAATACCTAGAAACATCAAGACACATTATGATGGATATGCTCGATGTTATTTTGCTAATGAGTATATTAAAGCTAAGCCTATAATGCTTAAATTGGGATATAAAGGGAAAGGTTTGGGACCTTCCCAAAATGGTATGAAAGAACCTTTTGAGGTAGAACCATGGCTTGCCCGATGTGGTGTGGGCCTATTTCCTAGTAAAGGTCAGCCCTTCCCATTTGAGGATGATGACCATCTCATATCTTACCAAGATTATTTGGATGAACGTGATCCTTTGCATTTAATAAATAAGCCATTTACATGTAATATGCTATCCATAGCTTACCCTCAGATGATCGTCGAATCCGACGTTGAAGCAGTTTTTCCCTTTGAATTAGAAGTTCCTTCTTTGGCTCTACTACTTCAAGATACGGAATTAGGAGATGAATATCGTGCTGGCAGACTTAGTCAGCTGGAACTCCTAGATGATAAGTGCATCAATGCTTTGGAACATCTTTGAGCCTACCAAAATAAGCTCAAGCGAGCATACCTCAAGAAATTTCATCATCAATCCTTTGAGATCGGTGACCTTGTCTTAAAAAAAAATTAAAAAAATACTAATGCAACTAAAGATCTTAAAGGTAAATTTGAACCTAACTAGCTTGGGCCATATGTCATCACCTGCTAAATTTGGCTCGAGGAGCATACCGATTAGCTACCTTAGATGGTAAAGATCTTAAAGAACCTATGAACATTATGCATCTTAAGCGCTATTATGCATAACATCTGGTCATTTCATCATTGTATATATTCTTATTTTGCATATTGTTTCATTGTCGTCATCCATATAAAAATTTCAAAAAAAAAATAGTAATAGTATTTATTCTTTCCATTTATAAATTAAAATCAAAATATAAAAACTTCAAAATCATCAAAATATTCAAAAACATCTTTTATTTCTTGAAGTATTGCAGTTATATTTTCAATTATTTTGGATAAATTAGCATTTATTTGGAATCCCGCACTTTCACACTCACATGAATAAATATCTTGATTTTATTTGGTATGATTATTAATCTCTCTTATATCAAAGTCCACAGTTGAATTAAATAAAGTTTTTGAGCATAGAGAACTGATCTTGTTATTTACTTGAACCAAGCATATCTCTTCACATTAAAATGATTTCATTGCAAATTCGATATGATGCTACATAGTAGAAATGGTTTCTTGAGCGAAAAGTTTCCCTTGCTATCCTATCATGCACATGGTCTAGAATATTTGAGAATTGACAAAAGGACAAGCTCACCCCTACCCAAAATAAAAATCCCTTGCTCTACAGCCAATCCGAGCAAGTATCCCTAGCATAGGAAGAAAAAGAAAAGTCAAAGAAAATGAGAAAAAGAAAAATATCATTTTGTACCATCGCAGCAATATTTCAGCATTATCTCGATTCCAAGAAAAAATACAAAAAAAAAAAAAAAGAAAGAAAGCAAAGAGAAAAGAAAAAGCAAAAAGCAATAAAATCCCTTTTCCTACCCTTTGAAAAGAAAAGAAGGGTGAATGAGCTTGAATCCCTGGAATTCTCAATTATTCGAAAACTGTGAGGTAAGCCCCATAACAGGTGGTTTGTGCCCAACCCGCTTGGCCTTGGGTAATCCCTAGCATGGTGATATGTCCGTCACATTAGCGACCTTATTTTGTATAGACCTATGTCGACTTATGGATTAGCTAGCTCTTGATGACCTAACTTACATAGTAGTCTGGTACGGTTACTTGCATATAAATCATGGGCAACGAACACTCATTTGGTTAATTCAAATTACTTGTATCAAATTATCTTGCTCAAAATTGGTGAATGAACAATACAATTGCACACACATTTGTATTTGAGATATTTTGTATCATTATGATAAATCAAGATCGGTAATGAACTCACATTTGCACATGAGGGTTCCTTATAAATCTACATTTTGTCTTTGAGATAATTTAAAATATCTCTGCAATTCTTTTGGAATCATTTCATCTTCTTATTTAAGAACATTTGCTTAGCATAAAAACAATTAAATATATGTCTTTCCCAAAAACCAAAATTCTTTCAAATCACATCTTCAAAAACCTAGTAAATAAAGTCATGTTTATATATTATTATTTTTTGTTTATCTCAAAATCAAAAATCAATCATGCAATAAAACTAAAATATCAAATTCCTTTTTTGGATTTCGTGATGATGGTATAAGTATGTACCTATAATTCTATGCCTAGCGCAAACCATTGTTCTTATTTTATTTCCCATTCATTTTAAATTCATAAAAACTTATGGCTTACATCATTATGTTACCCAATTGTGCTTTAAAAAGAACGCAAATTTTTCTATTTTATGTCATTATGTCAACATTTAATTTTGCAATGATGGTATAGTTCCTAGGGACTTATTCAAAAATTTTATCACACTTAGGAATTTATGCCTAGCAAAAATCATATTTCTTTTAATATCTCATGCATAATATTTTTATGAAAATCTGAAAACAAATCATCACCATCATCATTTTCTCCTCATCACAACACAAAAGTCTTAAGACAGTCTCTTAAGCACTCTTTTACTTTTAGCAATATTTCTATACTGGGATTAGCTTGATGACCTAGCGAGTGGCGACTCCATGAAATGGTCTATAACAACGACAATGTCCTTTGAAATTATTGTTAGAAGTCCCTTTTTATTTTTCATCAAAACACACCACAACACAACCAATTTGTTTACATCAGATTATTTCATTTAAATTTTATGCCATGACATAAAATTATAATTTATTTCCAACGACATAATTACATAAATAATCAATCACAAAATTCAAATATTAAAGCATCATACAACATATACACAAGTCATATCATCAAAAATATAATCTATATATATCAATCAATTATGTACATCATCTAGATTGGTACACCACAATCAATACCCTGGCATACTCAATCCCCTCAAAAAGTAGTAATATATACAATCTCTATGCAGTGAGCGGCTAGCCTCGAGAAGCCCTCGAGTTCTCAGCCTCATCTCCTCTCTCGCCCTGAGGTGGAGGAGGTGGTCCCATAGAGGTCTGGGTTGTGTCTTGGGTCCTCATCGTTGATCCTCTACCCCTCTAGGACCATGTGATAGTACAACCCTTGGTAGAATGCGGTCTAAGCAATAGCCCATGCTAGATCCTGAGTGCTCGCCCCTCCGCTCCGAGCCCTGAGCCGTGTAGCCTCATCCTGAAGTGTCTGCACCTGAGCCCAGAGGTAGGCATTCTCTACTCAAAGAGCCGCCATCTCATTGCTCTCCCCCACCTCAATACCCTTGCCATTATCGGGTGATGGTGGCCTCTCCCCCTACTGAGAAGGGAATCCCTCCTCCCTCCTCCCTGTCTGCTGTAGCCTCTATGGAGCCTGTGCCATCCTCTGGTGTCTCTCCTGTGGAGACCGTCATTGCTCTCTCCCACCGTGACCCCATGCTACCTCAATAGTAGCCTGGCGTCGCCTCCCCATCCATCACACCATGGCATGCACCGGACCCTATGCCCTCATCATTCGAGGAGGGTGGATGCCTATGTACCAGGAATCATATCAGTCTGTAACCCCCATGTCGTCCCCATCCACTGGCTGGATGGGGGCATCATCTACGTCCTGACTCTAGAATCACTGCATGTTTGGAGCCCCGCTCAGTGTAGTACTATCCCGAATAGTCTGGGAGTACTCGTAATCCCTAAGAGAAGGGATCCCTTGCTAAAGACCGAACTACCACAAAACTTGGTCGTAGCGATGGAGCTCTACCTCTCCCCGCTCCATCCTTAGCCAGCAGACTCGCCTGATGCAAGCTAGCTCCTGCCCATCCTCTGCCCACCCTGGATGCTCCCTCCATGGCCTCCAGGTGATCTAGTCTGGGATGAGGTCGTCTAGCAACCTTCGTGACATCGGCAGATCTATCCGCCACTGTGACCCCCTCTGTAACCACCAATAGAAAACCCGGGGCCTCTCTCGATCAACCCTTGTTACTGGGAGCCCTACTAGCCTCCGCAATGCGATGTGCTCCCAACACCAAACCTATAGTAGTGATGTCACAACTAGACATCGGCCTCCCTTGTATACAACCCCATGCAGGATCCTATACAAGCGACATAGCACAAAGCTACCCCATGAATATCTGTACCCGTGGTCTCTCATGTCGCAGACCACATCTGATAGGAGCCAGGGTAATCTGCACCCACTCTGGTGGCACAACAGTAAGCCACCCACTATCCCGGCCAAAACTCGAGTCAACCTAGATGCCCTAGGCATCTACCTTAGAGACTCGATGTTCACTCCACCCTTCTCCAGGGTGAAGCTCGGGTCTCCGCTCAGCCTCATCATCACCTAGCCCTGATTTGCTGTAGGAGTCATCAGCCATCCCTGTATGGGGATCCTCAAGATCCTCCATACATCCTCTAGTGTGGGAGCCATCTCCCCTATCGGTAACTAGAAGTAGGATGACCCCGGATACCACCTCTCTACTAGGGTTGTCAATATCCCTTTGACCGTTGGACGATATCGTTGTCGATCAGATGAAATCATCCCAGATCTAACGAATTCTTCTGGAACAGAACGTCCAGATGATTTTGTCCCAAAACTAAATTTTCATAATTAGCTTCTATTTCAACAGCTTCTCTAACTTGGGCAGAAAGCGTGTCTATGCGGTTAGAGTCTCCCCCGTTGGAGATCTCTGAAATTGGGATGATCTCCAACCTCCTAACCTCTCCCTAATCCTATATAAATTGGGGTTTTCTCAGTTTATCCCCCTGAACCCCCTGGATGACTGATTTCCCTACAAATTTAGTTCCTTATGCATTAGAACATCCTCACACCATCGTTTGCGTTCTGTATTTCAAGTTTTCTTACAGGAATTCTATTGTTTTTTAGCCGAAGCAAGCTCAGATCGTCGAAGGCGATTCTAGACGATTTCGAATGATCCTATCAAGGATCGGTGATGATCTCGTACGATTGGAGGCGATCCCGACTGGAGTCTAGATTGGGGGCAATTAGAGCCCAAAGTTTGCATTTTCTTATCTTTTCTCTTCATTTTCATATGCATTAGCTTGGTTAATTTTATTCCTGCATCCTGGAGTTCACCTCATTTAGTATAGATGAATGCTAAAGTTAAAATAAATTATTAAAGTAACACATTTTCCTTTAATCATTATCTGGATCTGTCATTTAGGCAAATTTACTGTCATTTCTATCATTTCCCCTTGCTTTTGCAATTGTATTTTTGGTTTTTGGTATCTGTCTTTGTGACTACAGGTTTTTGATGAATTCGTCTAACGAATTCGTCAGATCGATGATGATCTCGTCTGATCTCAGATGACCTACTGAGATCTAAGACGATTCTATGACATTTCAGATGATTACGTATGATTTGAGACGATTTGGACTTCTGCAAAACTTAGAATCTGCATCAGACATCCAAAATTAGGTATATTCTGTATTATTAGCATACTTTATGTGTTTAGCATTTATTCATGTTTTCTATATTCATATAAATCAGCATTGGCATATATAATAGATTAGATTCATCTTGGCCAAACCTAGGCTATAAATGATTAAAGCACAAAATGAACACATCAAAACCATTCTCAACCTAGGCATGGAAACTGCCACTCAAAAGTTTCCTGGTGAACCCACCATCTATCAAAAATTCACCCTTATACCCCTCCCCCGAGAGGCGTGACCTTCAAAGGGCCTCTAAGTCTGAGGTATTGTCCCATCCTTCTCGCATTCCCCTTATGGGCACGGATCCTATAGCCTGAAGGTAAAGATGCAAAAAATTTGGAGCGATACAGGATCACACCGGGAGATTCAATCAGTAGCATGTAGGTTCTCAAGGAGAATTTTAGTGCATTTAGGAGATTACCACAGGTAAGGGTCATTATTGTCAGTGCCTCAGATCACTATCCAAGCACGTGAGGGTTCCCATTGTCAAATATGTGATTTTATGCCTAGTTGTCTACACTGTTAGGTTCATCATGTGCAATAATATCACCGTTGGGATTGCATCAGAGTTTCACATATGAGGTCTGCAAGTATTCTGGGATTGCATGCAATAGGACAGTGCCTCAATTTTTGTGTTTAAGCAATAAAATTTGTTTGCTCAAACACCAAGAAATGAGCTCAATACCTTGGGAAGTGTATTGTACTATCAGGATCTGCCTCGGGATCCATTCTGAGTAGCAAGTCGATGGGGGGTCCCACCTTAGGCTTTCTGCCCCCTTTGGTTCGATCAGCTCTGCCCTTCTCCCAAGTCACTCACTCACCCTTGTCCAAATTTTTCTCTGATACCAATGTTAGAGTAGGAGTGAACATTAGAAAATATATTCAGTAGGTAGGTTTATATACAATCAAATTCATCTATGAATAGCCTAAGAGGTAATTACCCCATGAAGGTAGCTAACTGATGCACTTAGATAAAAAATCCCCTAACTACTAACATCATAGTCAAATTGACTACGATGACTAACCTACTAACCCCAAGAAATTCCATAGTGAATATCTTCAAGGTAAAAGTAAATGTAATAATGTATATTTTACCATGCAATAAGTAAAAACTACCTAGGAAAATATTATAAATTATCGAATGAGGTAATAATTATAGTTACTATAGCATAGTAACTCTAACATCTTCTTCTTCTAGGAGGTGGATTTACTACCTATAGTACACACTCCAAGTCGACACATGTATCACAATCGGTAAAACATTATATGAAAAGGAAAATTATGATCCTACAACTAAGGCTCCTCAGTCTCAATAGGGGGATGTAGTAGTGCTTGCTTCAAATTCCTTCAGTACATTTTCCCTAGCTAATACCAGATGCTCCCATAGCCTGAGAAGTGGATCTACAAAATAAAATGCTACTCCAAAGAAGTGACTTCAGATGACCGATGTTCATTTGGGCAAAAACTACAATGTGTTGGAGTATCTTAATGACAATGAGGATATGTCGTTGGATGAATAGCCATCATCGATGAAATTGATAATTCCTCTAGAGGAAGCAAAATCTAAAGTTCCCTCCCCTTCTATGTGGGTACGATGTTCTCATAGTCCTCAATAAGGGAAAGAAGATGAAAACACTTTACCTAAAAATTTATTTGATCCTTTTGGACCAAAATTTCCAATAATTTTGCATTGGGAAAACACTGATCTGACCCAAAAGTTTTGGCAGACGTAAGACTTGGATCTATAGTTCTATAGTTTAGGGTTTCTATTTTGTTTTGTTATGTATTCATCCTTTTATAAGTTTCATTTAGTAAGGTGGTGTTAAATAACTGGGTTCTCGCTCTATTAATAGGGATTTCTTTTTGGTTGATGATGTTAGCCACGTAACGTGTTTGTCTGCCTCTTTTTTTATTTGTAAAAATGTATTTTATTCTTTAGTATAATGGTTTTTACATTTAGAAAAACATAAAACTAAAATTATTAACATATGTATTAATATTCAAAAGGGTTTCAAGTGCTTCACTTAGAAAATAATTTATTTTAATCTTGCTAACACGTTTTACATGCCAATATTCTAGCCACAAAAATTTAAAACTTTTGAGGAGCCTTCTTAGTTAGAGCATACGAGTAAAAATAAAAAAAATAGGTTTACGCTTGTAATTAGGCATGGAGGCAGAGGGTAAGTAATTCGGTTAAATTTTATGGAAACTTCATATGCATTTGAGTTCGTATGCGAGTAGACAATAAATAAATTACTATTTTTATGTAGACATCCTACTCTTAAACTCAATAGTGGGAAGCATGGTATCCTTATAGAAGATATTCCATGAATGCACCTACTCTCACAATACTCCAAGATCTGTGGAGTGCAAAGAGAACATTCCTAAGTAGAGGCAACACACCTTGGGTTATATTTTCTTTCCCAAGGCTAAACAATATTTGCACAATTTGTGTAGCCTATCAAACATTTTGGGAAGGGTAATCCTCACCCTTGGGCATAAATGAAAATCAATTAAAATGTTTGTTGATTTATTAATTTATTATATAAATATTTTTTTAGATCAGTGTTTCAATGTCAAGAAATGTATTTATTAGTTTTACATTATATGGAGCTATAAAAATTATTTGAAACTGGAACAAATTTTTAGTATTTAATAATCCCAAAGATAAATGGAGGTGGCCAATCTTGTCTTCCTCTCTTTCTTTTAGACTATATCAACTTTGGGAAGAACCCCACTCATAGATGTGTATGGTCATATATTTTCATCAGATTTTTGAGATGTCTAATGTTGATGAATCTAATGATGCTACTAAATGCTCCAATTTTTAGAGATGGCTTGTTCAAAAGTTATCAAATAATGTCTTGTTTTTTTTTTTGGTAATTTAAATATAGTGAGGTATCCTTATGATAAATAGGGGTTTCTATCCTTACATACGTGCACATGATAGTGAGAAGCCTAACATTATTTTATGAATAAGATAAACCTTTATGAGCCTAAATTATGGCATCATCCAAACTCCTCTAAGCTCTAGTTTCTTTTGTGTAATATTCATGAAGAGAGTATTAGAGTGCTAATAGAAACTACTTTCATGTTTCCATATTTTAATGTTGATCTTTGCTTCAAACAAATTGTGTCTACAACCTCATATAGTTTACTTTGTTTTTGTTTTCCCATACAATTTAGAATAGCCTAGGGATCTAATGATTTAAAGCTTGCATGCAGTTATTTTTATTTCCATGACAACCATCTTGAATAATTTTAGACTATTAAGGTTATTTAAAGTGTGTGGAAACACCTTCCTTACCATTATGGGAACCTAGGAATAATAAAATATCACTATTTGCTACACAACAATTTTTCTTTGCATGTTTGGTAGATAGGTTACCAACCTTTAAAAGTAGGGAAACATAGCTATGCAACTAAATTTTTCATGAGTGTCTATCAGGTTTGAGCAATATCCACTTCATGATAAATTATAAACGCAAGTGGTTATATTATATTAGGTGAAATGTGCTTGGATCCAAGGTCATATATTCTAGGTTGATTTGGAGATAGATGTTGTTAAAAGTTCTTTCAATATCTTCATGGTAAGCACTCATTACGATAGATTTGGGCCACTAAAACTACTAACAAGAATATCACTACTCTCTTTAGTGTTTTCTTTGCTTTTGTAGATCTTTATGAGTTTGTATTTCAATATCAAAAGATAATTGTAGAAAGAAAATCTAGTTTACAACAATGTATTAATGTTCATCCCTATTAAAAAATGATCAACATTAAATTATGATAGCCTTGTTACTTTAAAAGAGCTCATTGATGCTCTTTTTTAAATTTCCAATAAATATATGTTTGTATATGACTTTCTATGTGGATATTACAAGGTTATATGAAGTATTCTTGGCCCTTATCTCTTATATGTCTTAAAAAATACTTGTAATGTAGTTCTTGAGGGATTTAATTAATAAAGACCAATGTTCAAGATAATTTTGTTATAATGTTAACATATCTAAAGAGAAGGAAATAGGATAACTAATAATTTAGCAAATCACATTGTTGAATTTTATCCTAGAAAGTTTAAATTTCAAAATTCAACTAGCCAAGGCATATTCTATATCATAATGGAAAATTGAACGTGTCTATAGAGAAAATATAGTAGTTTTAGAAAGATGAAGAATATCTTGGGTAGGAAGGTAAGTTAGATGTGTTCTACTTAACCTAATTATAAATGTAATTTTTTTAATAATTTCATGGAAGTGACCCAAAAAATTGATTTATTGCTCATTATTTGTTTTTGGTAGGTAAAAGATGAGGGTTTTGAAAGGATCTGACAACCTTGTACATTGATCCAAAAGGAGTCCACCAATTATTGCTCATTAATAAAAAAGCTAACCAAATATTATTTTTAGAGATTTTATTACGTTAGGTTAATGAAATAAATTCTAAGGAAAAAATAGAAATTCTATGTAATAGTGAAAAAGCTATGGAGCGTTATTATGGAAAACTAGGGCATTCTTTAAAACTAACAATTGTTTTGTCCATAAAACCATCATAATTTAAAATTTATTAAAATTTTATATTTTAAAATTGTATTAAATAAAGGGATTTATATTTTTTAGGTTAGACAATGGAAGAAAAGTTAATATTTAATTTTAAACAAAATTTAGTTTTATATATATTTTTTTATTTTAGGATTAGTTATGTATTGAATTATTTAAATATTTATAAGAATTTACCTTGACTTTTTAAAATTTAATTTCAAATATTATTCAATGGAAAATATTTCATTATTATAATACTTGATTTTTTTAAACCTTTGTCAATATTTTAAATGTTCATACCAGATAAATTTTATTTGATCAAGAATTCTTTTTTGAGCAATCACTATATGAAATCATAATTTTTATTTTGTACATTTTCTTATTCTTATAGCTTTAATGTTTTATTATGTGGTTCCATATAAAATTTTATAAGTTCTTATTTTATCCTTAACAACATTAGGTTATATTGAAGGAAATATGTTTATATGACCATGCATTATATTACATATACCTATTAGGACTTATTAAACCAGAACAATAACACTTAACTAATTATGGAAAAAATATCTATTTACCCAAATTAAAATAAAATTTATTATTGATTTTTTAGAACACTTAAAACCCTTCATAATTCATAATTACAATCTTCAAAATTATAAAAAATTTAAATTCTAGTTTTATATCTATTTATTATGTTATAAGATTTATCCTTAAAAACCAAATAATAAAAGTGGAGGACTTGATACTAAATTAAAGTTGCTCCCCATATCCAAATGTAAATGTTATTATATAAGCCCTAATTAAAAATTAAATGTGACAACTTCTAATAATTTGAAGTGAATACAATAAAAAGTAAACCCATATCATTATTGCATTAGTTAAATATCTTATAATAAATATTTGAGGTAAACTTTAACAACTTTTTTTATTTTGTTAGTGTGAGAAACTCCTATGACCAATGCACAGGGTTGAGCAGTATCCTCTCAACCATGACCCCTCGTAAAGCCGATAGCTATGCTTATCAATAGGGAATTTAACACACAACCAGAAAAAACCTACCCCATCATACACTCACTCGTCCACACCATAGTTTGAACCTTGGACCTCTCGAAGAAGAGCCAAATCCTGAACCATTGCATTGTCCCTCTTGGGACTAAAATTTAACAACCTAAATAATTGATGAATTTGCCAACTAGTCCTTGGTTCAATGGTTGGGAAAAATAGTTGATGTAGCCCACACCAAGGTTCAAATATCAATGACACCAAATAGTTCAATGTGAGTAATTCAATGTAGAAATAAAAGGGAAACCATTTTAAAACCCTATTTAAAATAATACTACACCACCAAGAATTCATTTACACCTTTCAAAGACTACAACATCAGGTGTTACAATTGCAATAATTTTAGGTATAAAGCAAAGTGATGTAGAACAAAATTTCCAAAACTTCCAAATATAAGCAAGAAAAAAGGTGCTCAAAATGTTCAAAGAGGTATGACTTCAAAAGTTTAAAAAACAATATTGAAAAAAAAGATGACCATAGTAATTTGGGAGTTTCACTCCCATCCCATAATTAATCACCTCAATAAAAGGAGGTGGTGAGGGGCCTACACTAAGTTTCCTCAAGGAACCCTTTGCCATTGATGTCAAATGGGGAGAATTTCACTAAGGGGGATCAACTTCTCAGGGGGAGCAATTTGGAAATCCAGTTGTAGTCAAAGACATTATTTTATAGGGTTGCCATCAATGAAAAAGGGGGAGATTGTTGGAAATATTGAGCATTCTGTTGTCATTGATGTCAAATGATACAAGGGGTAGAAATATTTTGATTTCAAAGGTGTAATGGTTGTCAAAGCAAAAATATTCCCCATGGTTGTGAAAGTAAAGAAAAGAAAATATTCAAGCAAAGGGTTATAATATTTAAATTTTAAATTTAAATATTATTAAGAGTTTTTAAAGTTGCAAGGGACAACATATTAAAGAGATAGACAAAAGTTTAAAGTTACATGGATCAAATGAATAAGAAAAAGAAAAAATTTTGATTAGCAAAAGATAAAAGTTTAGAATTAATATTATAATAATTGAACTATTATAATATAAAAGTTTTGAAAAGGAGGAGGCACCAAAAGTTTATGAAGGCAATAAAATATTGAATATTTCAAATAATCATCGACGTCTAAGGTAGAGGCACAAATATCATAAACGCACAAGCAAAGTTAATAAGCACTAATGTTTCCTCATAAAGTCCAAAATCCATATATATATATGAGTGATATGAAGAACACAAGCTTATACTGAGAGGGGGGGGTGAACAGTATAAGACCTCTTTTTACTTTTTCCTTTATACTTCAAAACAGTAAAGCAATATATCCAAAGCAATATCAAAGCAATGCACAAAACCATCCACAAAGTGACACAACAATTTACATGGTTCATCCACAAAACTTTTCTCTAAAAGTTATCTCAAAGTTCTTTGGGAAACCTTCCCAATTACAATGTTTATGAGCCTCGGCTCAAAGGAGAACCTTCCCCCAATCTGAATTTATGAGCCTCTGCTCAAAGGAGATACCTTCCCCTACCTCTGCTCTGACTGGTGATCCTCTAGAAGACCTCTCGCCTCCGCTGCCCTTAGCAAATGGAACTCTATCCACAGAAGACACCTGTCTTCCCTGCTCTAGCTGGAGACTTCTGTCCTCAACTCTATCACCTCAAAGCTGGTCCTCGAATTTGCACTAAACACAGTCCTTCGGTTTAGCACAAATGTCCTCGTCCTCTGTCTTTGATCAGCACCAAACACAGTCCTTCGGTCTGGCACAAATCTGTCCTCAGGTTCTTCTCATAGAACCAATACACCTCTGTCCTCAAGTTCTCTGATAGAACTATCAACCTCAGCTTCACAAGTCCTCAACAAAACCTATCCACAATCTGCTCACAAGTCCCCAATGGAACCTGTCCAAACCGCTCACAAGTCCCCAATGGAACCTGTCCAAAACCTGCTCACAAGTTCATCAAAAACACTTGCTTGGCATGAACCCACAAAGAGAATGGTTAGAGACCCAATGTGATTCATCCACCTCATAGAAGCATAAAGAGAATTGTTAGAGACTCAATATGTTCTATACTTAACTCCCAATCTCAATCTCAACTCAATTTCAAATCTCAAAAGAATAAGATAGATGTAGTATGCTTTTCTCAAGAACATGAAACACAACCCAACAATTGCCAACCATGCAATATCTCATATAACAATGATACTCATGTTCTTTCCAAAACCAATATCTTTTCTCAACCAAAGGAAACCTTGTTGAAAACCTTTTCACTCCAATCTTATTTCAGGAAAACATACACCAATCATACTCATAAGAAGAATGTGCCCATACCTTATTGTAGTGAAGAAGCCCCTTTGAAAATCTGCCACAAACACAAAATTCTTTTGCCAATCTTCACAAGGGTTAGTAGATCACAACATAATCAACATTACTCCACTTTTCAATAATCATCATCAAGGTTTTTAATTGCACAACTTCCTTATCTCTCCTAAAACCACTTGTACCATAAAATAAAATAAATCACAACATTGCATTAACCTTATAACTCCCAAAACCACTTATACCATAAAAGTAAAATAAATCACAATATTACATAACCTTATAACTCCCAAAATTCTAATAGTTCAAACAACAAAGTATTATCATCATTAAATAAAAATGAGGGGCATACCTTAGTAGCATTTTAAGCCTTCGTCAATACTCGAACCCACGACCTCTCAAGTCGTGCAAGCCCTAGCACTAGGGCCTCAACCATGTGGACCACGCTACTCATGTTAACCAAGGAGCACTTGCTCCTTTTACTTTACTTCCACCGACACGAGGGCAAAAACCAACCAGTCTACTGCAACGAATAGAGCAAAAGAACTAGATGGGATATTTAATCCGTTACTCTCACGTCGTTAATTTGTCTTTTTGTTGCATTATCGGAAACACCCTTCCACGAAGATGTGCATTGCTAGCTCCACTATTGAATCCAATTTAATAACCAGTTTACTGCTGATCCGATTTTTTGTCTAACCATACACAGTCGATAATGTTGTGTTCTCCATACTTCGCTGCTCCATGCCCTTCTACGATGTGATCTTGCCTAAACTTCATCGAGAGTCTGCCTCAAACTCTTCTCTCTGTCGTCTACTACTGCGCACGTCCTTGCTGTATCTTGAATGCTCTCGTGCTCCTTCGATGAAGAACTATCTGCATTCTATCTCTCCTTTCCTATCGAGGACACTCAAAGAAAATCAAAACATTACAACATCAATAATCTTACCACCATATTCCTTTTCGCCGCTGTGACGTCTCTGGTGCGCACGTCGAAGATGTTCAAATTGCTTGCTTCACAAATATATCCCTTCGCTGCCTTAAGTTCTGCCTCCTCCACAGGGTGTGCACATCAAAGATATTAGAATCGCTTCTTTCACAAAGATATCCCTTCGATGCTTCAAGTTTTGCCTTTTCACATGGTGCGCACGTCGAAGGTATTCGATGATCCGATAGATTGAGCACTATTGATCTTCGCCACTCGAAGAATGAGAACTCAACCGAACCAGTTCGCAAGGCGTGTCTCTAATATCAAATGCTGCACTTTCATTACTAAGAGCTTGATCTTCGTGCACCCATTTTAATATTGACCGAGCATCATTTGAATCTTCACCGCGAGCCCTCCTCTTTGGCGCTGCTTCCGAGCATCATTCTTCGTTAGCGCAGGGGCTCCGACTAAATCGAAATTGCACAAGGATTCATATCGAGAACATCCACTCTAAAATGAATTCCATTGCCACATTTTATATGTACTTTGATGCATTATCAAACACGTCGGCAAATACTTTAATTTTAATTTTAAAATATTAATTTAAATTTTAAAAATAAAATTTAAACTAAATATTTAAAATTAAATATCTTCATCACCGGGGCACCTTTTTCAACGAAACGAAGAGCCAACTTGGGTTTTAAGAAAAACCCATTTCAAATCTGTTGTCAATGGTTTTAAATAAAACCTTTTATTTTGTCTGCCTTGGTTTTCACAAAAAACCCTTCCGCTTCTTGACATCAATGACAACATCAACACTTGAGCAAAGGCAATGTACCCAATGTACCCAAAATTGCCAACAATCTCCCCCTTTGTCATTGATGGCAAAACTTTACTAAAAACACATCTTCAAGAGCCAAAACTGAAACCCACAACTGAGAATCTACCTTTGAAGTTTTGCTCCCCCGAACTTGAAGCTTTCCTCTTCACTTGAAGCTCTCCCCCTTACTCATATCTCTCCCCCTTTGTCATCAATGGCAAAGGGCCACCTTTGGGGCTCGGAACTAAGAATGAGCCTTCTTAGCTTAGTCCCTCCCCCACCTCCTATTGAGGTGATTAATTCTGGGGTGGGAGTAAAACTCCCATTAGGCACTGATCATCATCAACGTCTATAACTTCCTTGTCGGGCCTTCTCTTGAACTCTCTGTCCATATTCCTGTTCCTGTCATTGTTCTGATCCTTGGACCTGATCATGCCACTTTTCTCGTTCCTGTATTCTAGAATTTCAGCTCTACACTTGTCTAGCTATGTGACCTTCATTGTTGCACTTGTAACAAGTAACAATGTTATTTCTTTGAGGCATATCTGTTCTTTGAATCCATTTGTCTTGATTAAACCTCTTCCTATTATTTGCCTTGCAATGAATTGCCTTGTGCCCAAACCGATTGCAAGAGTAGCAATACCCATAAAAGAAATCACCACTTCTGAAAGCTGTTATTTACCTTCTTCACCGAGCCATGCAATGTACGACCATGTGACCAAACCTGTGACAAGCAAAACATCTGCCTTGAAACTTTCCTTTATTTGACTTCTCAGGTCCTGAAAACTTCTCCTTCTTCTCATTCCAAAATTTGTTTTCTGTTTCTATGCATCTATCATTCAAGGACTCATGATCTGAAATATTTTCCTCATTAGAACTCTCTTCCTTTTGGAATCTCTTACTAGACTCTCCAACTTGTTTCTTGTGAGGCTTAACAAAACCAAGACCTGTTTTATCTTTTGGATTTCTTTGACTTTGGATGAGAGACTTAACCTTTTTGGAGCTTTCTTGAAACCTGTACAGCTTATCCTTGTACTTTTTATTTTCCTCTTTCAAAGAAGCCATTTTCTGTTCTAATTCACTATACTCAAGCACCTTAGATTCTAACTCATTCTTGAGTTCTTGTGCATTAGCCATAGAGACATCAAGACTTTCTATAAGTTCATCTCTCTCCATACAACATTCATCTAACTTATCCTTGAGTCTAGCATTCTTCTTTCTTTCCTTTTTCAAAACACTAAGAGCATTTGTAAGTTCACATTCAAGATCCTTTATTTGATTGCACTTTGAATTATCAAGGCCTTTTTCAGATTTCTTATCACTAGAGGTGCTACCCTTTTCAAAAACCATACATGCATCTTCCTTATCATTTTCTAAAGCATCCTCATACATACTAACAACCAATTCATTATTTGTGCAATCATCCTCAAGGTGACCAAAATTTCCACATCTAAGACATTTCATGATAATGAATCTATGTTTCGGTTCTTCCTCTTTTTCGATATGAACAACATCTCATTTTCATTATCACTTGAAGAACTTTCACTATCACTTCTAGAACACTTACTTGCTTTGTCTAGGTAGAAGCTCTTCTTGTGCTTGTGAGAATACCTCTTTCCTTTATTGTTGTGCTCATCTTTGTTCTTCCTTTGATGCCTATGCCTTTCAGAATCCTTGCTCTTACAATCCTGTTTAACTTCATCACTTTCATCCTTGGCAACAATACAGTTAGTAGCATAATGACCAAACTTTCCACAATTGAAACATCTCACGTTTTTCATATTTTTGTGCTTTCTAAAGAACTTGCCTTTCTTGCTGTAATATGCCTCTTCATCACCAGAAGACTCATCACTCTCTTGAAGTTGTTTACCTTTGGAATTCTTGGTAGTCTTGAAAGCTGCCTCCTTCTTGACATCAACCTTCACTTGAGTTCTTAACTCAAATGCTGCAAGTATACTATGGAGCTCATATTTTTTTAACTCATCCAAATCTTTAGCTTCCTCAATAGCAGAAATATTTTCACTAAATCTATTAGGAAGAGATCTTAAAATCTTATCACAAACATCATTTTCAGCAAGCTCAAAACCTAAGTCTTTCATGGAGTTAACAACTTCATCCATACGAAGCATGTAGTCACTAATATTTTCATCATCATTCATTTTGAGTTGTTCAAACATACCTTTGAAGTGTCTCAACTTGGCCTTTCGACATTTGTATCACTCGTATGAACCACCTTCAACTGATTCCACATTTCACTAGTTGTCTTGCAGTGAATCACTTTGGTGAGATCTGCTTTTTGTAAGCCTTTCAGGATTGCATTCATTGCTTTTGAATTGCTGTGATGTAGGAGCCTTTCTTCTTTAGTATTAGGACCATGTTCGGAATAGTGTACTCATCTTCAATCACTTCCCAAACCTCATTCCCAAGTGCCATTAGATGAACCTTCATCCTTGCACTCCAAAGACCAAAATCTGATCCATCAAGAATAGGTCGTTGCATTGCCACTTGAATGATCCATTGTGTTCTTTACTAGCTTTTCCTTCAAGTCGTTAAACTTTCCGAAGGAACCGGCTCTGATACCAATTGAAGAACACAAGCTTATACTGAGAGGGGGGGTGAACAGTATAAGACCTCTTTTTACTTTTTCCTTTATACTTCAAAATAGTAAAGCAATATATCCAAAGCAATATCAAAGCAATGCACAAAACCATCCACAAAGTGACACAACAATTTACATGGTTCATCCACAAAACTTTTCTCTAAAAGTTATCTCAAAGTTCTTTGGGAAACCTTCCCAATTACAATGTTTATGAGCCTCGGCTCAAAGGAGAAACCTTCCCCCAATCTGAATTTATGAGCCTCTGCTCAAAGGAGATACCTTCCCCTACCTCTGCTCTGGCTTGTGATCCTCTAGAAGACCTCTGCCTCCGCTGCCCTTAGCAAATGGAACTCTATCCACAGAAGACACCTGTCTTCCCTACTCTAGCTGGAGACTTCTGTCCTCAACTCTATCACCTCAAAGCTGGTCCTCAAATTTGCACTAAACACAGTCCTTCGATTTAGCACAAATGTCCTCGTCCTCTATCTTTGATCAGCACCAAACACAGTCCTTCGGTCTGGCACAAATCTGTCCTCAGGTTCTTCTCATAGAACCAATACACCTCTGTCCTCAAGTTCTCTGATAGAACTATCAACCTCAGCTTCACAAGTCCTCAACAAAACCTGTCCACAATCTGCTCACAAGTCCCCAATGGAACCTGTCCAAAACCTACTCACAAGTCCCCAATGGAACCTGTCCAAAACCTGCTCACAAGTTCATCAAAAACACTTGCTTGGCATGAACCCACAAAGAGAATGGTTAGAGACCCAATGTGATTCATCCACCTCATAGAAGCATAAAGAGAATTGTTAGAGACTCAATATGTTCTATACTTAACTCCCAATCTCAATCTCAACTCAATTTCAAATCTCAAAAGAATAAGATAGATGTAGTATGCTTTTCTCAAGAACATGAAACACAACCCAACAATTGCCAACCATGCAATATCTCATATAACAATGATACTCATGTTCTTTCCAAAACCAATATCTTTTCTCAACCAAAGGAAACCTTGTTGAAAACCTTTTCACTCCAATCTTATTTCAGGAAAACATACACCAATCATACTCATAAGAAGAATGTGCCCATACCTTATTGTAGTGAAGAAGCCCCTTTGAAAATCTGCCACAAACACAAAATTCTTTTGCCAATCTTCACAAGGGTTAGTAGATCACAACATAATCAACATTACTCCACTTTTCAATAATCATCATCAAGGTTTTTAATTGCACAACTTCCTTATCTCTCCTAAAACCACTTGTACCATAAAATAAAATAAATCACAACATTGCATTAACCTTATAACTCCCAAAACCACTTATACCATAAAAGTAAAATAAATCACAATATTACATAACCTTATAACTCCCAAAATTCTAATAGTTCAAACAACAAAGTATTATCATCATTAAATAAAAATGAGGGGCATACCTTAGTAGCATTTTAAGCCTTCGTCAATACTCGAACCCACGACCTCTCAAGTCGTGCAAGCCCTAGCACTAGGGCCTCAACCATGTGGACCACGCTACTCACGTTAACCAAGGAGCACTTGCTCCTTTTACTTTACTTCCACCGACACGAGGGCAAAAACCAACCAGTCTACTGCAATGAATAGAGCAAAAGAACTAGATGGGATATTTAATCCGTTACTCTCACGTCGTTAATTTGTCTTTCTATTGCATTACCAGAAACACCCTTCCACGAAGATGTGCATTGCTAGCTCCACTGTTGAATCCAATTTAATAACCAGTTTACTGCTGATCCGGTTTTTCGTCTAACCATACACAACCGATAATGTTGTGTTCTCCATACTTCGCTGCTCCATGCCCTTCTGCGATGTGATCTTGCCTAAACTTCGTCGAGAGTCTGCCTCAAACTCTTCTCTCTGTCGTCTACTACTACGTGCGTCCTTGTTGTATCTTGAATGCTCTCGTGCTCCTTCGATGAAGAACTGTCTGTGTTCTATCTCTCCTTTCCTATCGAGGACACTCAAAGAAAATCAAAACATTACAACATCAATAATCTTACCACCATATTCCTTTTCATCGCTGTGACGTCTCTGGTGCGCACGTCGAAGATGTTCAAATTGCTTGCTTCACAAATATATCCCTTCGCTGCCTTAAGTTCTGCCTCCTCCACAGGGTGTGCACATCAAAGATATTAGAATTGATTCTTTCACAAAGATATCCCTTCGATGCTTCAAGTTTCACCTTTTCACACGGTGCGCACGCCGAAGGTATTCGATGATCCGATAGATTGAGCACTATTGATCTTCGCCACTCGAAGAATGAGAACTCAACCGAACCAGTTCGCAAGGCGTGTCTCTAATATCAAATGCTGCACTTTCATTACTAAGAGCTTGATCTTCATGCACCCATTTTAATATTGACCGAGCATCATTTGAATCTTCACCGTGAGCCCTCCTCTTTGGCGCTGCTTTCAAGCATCATTCTTCGTTAGCGCAGGGGCTCCGACTAAATCGAAATTGCACAAGGATTCATATCGAGAACATCCACTCTAAAATGAATTCCATTGCCACCTTTTATATGTACTTCGATGCATTATCAAACACGTCGGCAAATACTTTAATTTTAATTTTAAAATATTAATTTAAATTTTAAAAATAAAATTTAAACTAAATATTTAAAATTAAATATCTTCATCACCGGGGCACCTTTTTCAACGAAACGAAGAGCCAACTTGGGTTTTAAGAAAAACCCATTTCAAATCTGTTGTCAATGGTTTTAAATAAAACCTTTTATTTTGTCTACCTTGGTTTTCACAAAAAACCCTTCTGCTTCTTGACATCAATGACAACATCAACACTTGAGCAAAGGCAATGTACCCAATGTACCCAAAATTGCCAACATGATAATAATTCATTTTGTGATAGTTTGATGTCGAAAGATATGTGTGTGCAATTCGATGAGTGATCTGACGCAAGAAGTGTGAACGATAATGAATAGGAGGAAGAGTATAATGAAAGTCTTGGCATTGGAGAAGGAAGCAAATTTAATAGTTTTATCTACCCCTTGACATCATCCACTAGGGTAGCCTAGGTGGTGGTTGGACTTGTGCTAAGTCGTTGCATGAGAGGAGGTGCACGGTTCGAAGCTCAACGGTGCCAGTTTTGATTTGATTTTTTTTGAGAAGCATGACAAAGAAGACAAAAATGTTGATGCATATTTGAAGTTCCATCCACTTGGTTATCCCAAGTAGTCACAAGCTATGTTTGGGCACTAGAGGTAAAAGGATCAATTCACACCAATGTCAACAAAATTTTTATATGAGGTATTTGTTTTATCATTTTTGAAAAGGAGTTATAAGGGTGTATGGTATAAATATTTTTATTTTGGCAAATAGGAGGTATAAGGGTATATGTTATAAAACCTTTTACATTTGCAAATAGGAGTCATAAGAGTGCATGTTATAAAGTCTTTTATTTTTGCAAATAGGAGTTATAAGTGTGTATGCTATAAAGTCTTTATTTTGTAAATATTATAAAGGGGAGCAATAAGGATTTGTGATATAAAGTTTTATTTTGAAAATTTCAAAAATAAAATTAAGGGATTACATATAATTTCAAAAATATTTGAATGCAAAAATGAAATCAATATAATTTTGATTTTCATTCCTGTTATATCTTTGTCTTAGTACTACGTGTCATTGTCTAATGGATTACATTATTTGAATGCATTATATATGTTTCTTTCGTTGGTTAACTTCTAGTTTTATTACGATATTTGAATAAATCCAAGAGCATCAATTGTTTTCCCCATTCTCTTGGTTCATGTCAGAATTGTTGTTAAATTGCTATAACAGCCCAATGAATCTAGGCACTGGTCTACATAAGGCATAACAATTGGTTATTTTATTTCTTTGTCATTTTAATACGTATAGTATTATATTAATCTAGAGTGCATAATCAATGATTTATCATATAATTACCATTTGGGTTTCCTTACCCGTTATGTAGTTTTATTTTAGCAATATTTGTGTTTATTAGAACAAAGAGGCAGGTTGACCAGAGCTGGTAATAGCTTGTTGGTTTCAAACAAATTTTTGTAGTGTGACAATCGAATCCTATGGATGCAAGAATCGGTTCCAATAAAGTGTTAGGATGATAATTCTTGTCATCTAACCTTTGTGATTGCCAAAAAAAGTGGTTATAATTGAGACATGTTTTGAAGTCTAATCTTCATCAAGTAAAAGATATGGGCACATTCTTCTTTGGTTGAAATAATTGATTGGTTGAGATTTTTTGAAAAAAATATTGAAGTGAAAATGACTTGGTTAAGTTTTCCTTTGTGAGTTTGTTGAGTTGATGAGTTTTCTGAAATGGAAGTAAATGCTATAAACCTTGTTTGATAAGCATTGTTGGATATTTTGAGTGAGTGAATGCATATATCATTGTTGTGTGATTGAGAACCCTTGTTGTTGAGTTTGAAGATTGGATTAGAGTTTGAAAGAACATGAGTATCATTGTTATATGAGTTAAAGCATTGTTGTTGAAGTGGTTGGTTGAGTGAAGAACTTGAACTAGGGTTTGCAAAGATCATGAGTATCATTGTTATGTGAAATTGTTTGATAAGCATTATTGTTGAAGTGATTGATTGAGTGAAGAACTTGAGCTAGGATTTGCAAATATCATGAGTATCATTGTTATGTGAAATTGTTTGATAAGCATTTTTGTTGAAGTGATTTATTGAGTGAAGAAATTGAGCTAGGGTTTGCAAAATTCATGAGTATCATTGTTATGTGAGATTGGCTGATAAGCATTGTTGGAAACATTTGAGTGAGTGTTCATAAGTTTGGACTAGGGTTTGTGAACAAGGATTATTTTATTGAGTGATTGGTTGAGTAGAGTTGGTTGAGCCTAGTCAAGTGGATGTGTTGAGGTGATAGTTCAAGTTATATGAAACAAATTGTTCTATATTCTGAATTTATTTGAGAAAGTGATTGAGTGTTTATGAGTGTGAAACATATTGAGTCTCTAAAAATTCTCTATATGTTTCTATGGTAAAAAGAGAGATTGAAAGTGATTGATTGTTTATGAGTGTGAAACATATTGATTCTCTAACAATTATCTATATGTTTCTATGGTAAAAAGAGAGATTGAAAGTGATTGAGCATTGTTTTGAATGTGAAGCATATTGAGTCTCTAACAATTCTCTATATGTTTCTATGAGATTGGACAAGTTCTAGTGAGGACTTGTTGATAATATTGGATAAATTCTAGTGAGGACTTGTTGACCAGATTGGACAAGTTCTAGTGAGGACTTGTTGAGTAGATTTGGACAAGTTCTAGTGAGGACTTCTTAAGAATATTTGGACAAGTTCTAGAGAGGACTCATGGACAAATTAGTGTGAGCTTTTGAGAAATATCATAAAGTAAATTTGAGACAATTCTTTGAGAATAATTGTGAGCAGAGTTTATTGATTGATTTTTTCAAACCTTGAGTTAAGATTTGGGGTAGATCCATTAGAGTTGATTTGTGATTAAGTTAAGCTTTGTGTTAAGGCTTGAGGATAGATATTGAGAATAAATTTGTGCTAGACCGAAGGACTATGTTTAGTGCAAATTTGAGGATAGTTATTGAGGATATATTTGTACTAGATCGAAGGACTGTGTTTAGTGTAGATTTAAGAACAGATTTTGGTGTAGATTTGAGGATAGGTTTGTGCCAGACCAAAGACAAAGTTTGAGTATATTTGTGCTAGATCGAAGGACTATTTTTTATTTCAAATTTGAGATAGATCTAAGAGCAATATTTGGAAGTGACAGAGTATAGAGGATGATAGTCTCTAGTGGATAGAGATCCATCAGCTAGGGTAGTGAGGACAAGTCTTCTGAGTGAGGATATGAGTCTTCAGTGGATAGAGATACATTAGCCAGTGCAGTGGGGGTAATAGTTCTTCTAGAAGATTGCCATCCAAAGCAGATGAGAAAGGAGTTCTCATGTGGATAGAGATCCATGAACTTGATTAGGGAATTTGTGTATCCTTTGGACAGAGTTCCATAAACATTGTAATAGGGAAAATATTCCCAAGAGATTGATTGAGAAAATTTTAGTGAAATATTTTCTCCGTGGAGTAGCCCACATTGGGTGAACCACGTTAAATTGGTGTCTCTATTGTGTGTGGTGATTTGTGCATTGCTTTGATTACTATTGTTGATATTGTTATCTATACATTGCTAGAGTAATATTCCATAATTTGGGATAATTACCATTTTCCTCACTTAGGTAGAGTTTTATTTACCATATGGTAAAAAGTAGCTTGTTACTTTTTACCACTAGGTTATTTACTTTTACTATTTACCATGTAGATATTTACTGTTATAAATATCTAATGGTTAACTAGGGTTATTTCCTAAATATCCTAGGTTAGTTATCATAGTCATTTTGACTACGTTAAGTAGGTTAGTGGTTAGCGCTTAATTAACTAAGGGTGTTTGTTAGTAATTCTTTAGGAAGATATTATTCCTAATATCTATCCTATGTTTTATTGTCCAATTTAAACACTTTATTATTAATATTAAACATAATGTTAACTTACCTCACTTGCTATCATTGGCATCAGAGCAACTGAAGTGCAGGGCAAGGCGAAATTCAATTTTGTTCCATGCAGGGCAAGGTGAGAAACTTCTTGTTTCGCTGGACAAGGCAAAATATATCATGTTCTAGCATTTCAAGTAGGAAGCACTTTCACGTTCTAGTGTTTCAAATAGGAAGCACCATTTGAATTATTTATTTGGTTGCTTTAGGTTAAATTTTTTTTCTAACTCCTAAGTTAAATTTTTTTTTTGGGACTTAAGGCTCGTAGGAATGTTTTGGAATCTACGCCCCCCTCTAAGCAGAGGAAGGCATGGCCTTCTAAGTGGACCAGTGACCGGCCCAATAGTGTCCTCACAAGTGAAGGGCTCGAGAGCCCTCTACCGATGACCAAATATTTTTCTTCTCTCCATCCTGATAATGGGACCCATGGGTGACCACTAGGCAGGCCACCAGAGCATATACTTTGATGATCGGCCTCAAGGGTCACACTGATCACTTCGATAACACCACATGGATACCGTTAAAAAGGGTGCAGGAGCACCCTCCCCAAAAAATTCTAGCCATATGAGGGCCAACAACACTGACAAGAGGGAAATCGCACCCTCCCAGGCAGTGGACCCCTCCACGAGGGTAGAAGCATTCTTGGGAGACCACCAACTGGAGATACTCTCCAATGATGGAGGACCGACCAACAACTAGAGTGGGAGATTGATCGACCACTCCACGAGGGTAGGAGGGTCCTCAGGATGGTGACCATGGTGTCCAAGTAGGATCACCTTGACAATAATCAACATAGAAACCTAGAAGACTATACAGAACCTGACACGACTCCCTAGAACTCTACCTGACATATGACACGAGGACAATTTTGACAAGTAGATAGCTAACCTAGTTGGCATGACTCCTGAGGTAGGATATGACATGACTAACTTGGAATGACACATGGTGACTTATGGATCGACCATACTGGAAACCTAACTGACACATGACACGTGGACTAACTGGACTGGACACCTGACTGGGCCCAGTGGGACTATGACATGGAAAATTTTGAGTGCATATGTGTGGCATATTCTTATTGGGTCTAACATGGTCAGATGGCATGAGGGGATTAGTAGTCTCATGTGACAAAACCTCTTCATCGACGACCCAATTTCCTGACAACAATAAAATGTTAATGGAGGCTCCTTTGTTTTTATATATCCCCATGATCCCAAATGGGATGCATGTGGGATAATTGATTTAAAATCCCACACACATGCCAGTAGGGATATAATGAAGCTTTGATTCCTTTGGTTTCATAGGCGCATAAGAGCATCATGGCAAGAGCGCTCCTACATGATCGCGAGGTCTTGATTTCAACCTTGCGCGCGGTAAATTTGGCTATATAATTTTTTTTTATGCGTGAACTTTATTAAATTTAATTTTTATGCTTTTTTTAAATTATTTTTTAGTTATATTTTATTAATAATTGAATTTTCATTATAAAGAAATCAATTTTTTTTTCAAATTAAGATTATTTTTAGCAATGTTATTTTTATTATTAATAAAATTATGCTAATATTAATTAGAAAATTTGCATTTAAAATTGAAATTTAAAGGTTTTTTTAGACAAATTTTGCAATATCAAATCAAAAGGAGCTTTTGTTTTCTCCAATTGGAGATATAAGACATAGAAGAGCACCTATTTTTTTTTAAATTAGAAAGCCCTAAAACTCTTCTCAACCTTGTTAGTTTTGCAAAATTCAAGAGGGATAACATCAAAGAAATTTGATTCTTTATTGCAAAATTAGAAAACAAGGAGACACAATTTTGTAAATTCCAAGGCAAAAGTGTGCAATTGTTTTTTCTCCAAGGGAGGATATAATACATGTATTGCACATTTTATTATTTTTTGCAAAAATTGAGAAGAAATTGTGACATTGGGTCCACTACAACCAAGTCATGTGTTGACTAGTTTTGGAAGCCTTTCAAACGTGGGTCGTGTGTTGACTTATTTTAGAAGGAGTGCTAGTTTTGTTAAATTTGCAAATTAAGGGGGTAAGACAAGAAATTGATCTTCTTTGCAAAATTGTAATACAAAAGTGAGGAGCACTTTGAAACAAAAATAAACTTGTTAAATTTTCAAAGCAAAAATAAAAGGCAATTGTTTCATGCCCCAATCTTTTCAAATTTGAAAAAAAAGAGGAGATAAAATATATCAAGTTTTTTGCACAACATAATTCCAAATATTATTGCAAAAATTAAAAGGTGCATTTTCGATTTTACTCGACACCTTCATTGGCAAATTAGGTGCATTTTTTATTGCATCTGACACCTAGGTGATAAGAATTTTGTGGGCATTCTTGTTTGATTATTGCATTATTTCTTTGCAATTATAAGTCATAGAATCAAGAACACTCCATACCCCAAAATTTCACTAATAATTTGTGTAAATCCTTGCACAGATTTAAAGCCAATTACACTTGATATTCTCTCCTAAAAATAATAATATATCCTCAACTAATTATTCCTAATTCACTCTTATTTGTTTGGCTTAATTTCCTCAACTGATTATTCCTCTTCAAGAGGATTTTTAGGAAAGTGCCATTAAATATCACTTAAGAGTGAAATAAATATCATCTTAGGCAAATTCTAGGACCTTCATCATGGCAACTATCAACAAATACTTAAATGATACACAATTGCTTAAATTTTCTAACTATTCAACATGGAAAACTAATATGAAAGTCATCCTGATTGTAGAGGAAATGTGGGATTTATTTGATGGCACTGAATCAATACCTGCATCAGTATGAGTAGATCAAAAAGCATGGGACAAAAATAACAATCGTCTTCTCATGTTGATACTCCTAGAAACTACTGATGAGATCCAACATCACATAAGGGAAGCTAAAACTGGTAAAGATGCATGGGATGCACTTTGTACCATTTTTGAAGGCAAGAATCAATCAATTATTCTAAACCTTCAAACACAACTTCATACACTCCATATGAATTCAGGTGAATCAGTAGAACTCTTCCTCTCTAGACTTTCAGAACTAAATTTTACACTCAATGCTTTAGGAGCTAAAGTAGAAGACACCATTTTGACTTCAGTAATATTGAGATCTTTTCCTGAATCCTATAAAATGTTGATTACATCCCTTAATGTATCACAAATATTAGTCACCTTTGTGGATTTAGTCAATTTTCTTCAAACATATGAAGCAAATCAACTCCAAAGCGATGAAGCGTCGAAAAATGCACTTTACTCAAACAATCATGGTGACAAGAAGAAAGGAAACTTTCAAAAGGGAGGATCATCTTCAAAAGGTAAGGGAAAGAAAACTCAAAAGAGGTTTTTCTCACATTGTAAAAAGGATAACCATGACACCAATCGATGTTGGTTTAAAAACAAGAAAAATAATAAAGGCAAAGGCACATCACAGAAGCAAAACAAAGGTAATATTGCTAGTGAAGTGTCTAGTTTTGATTTTGATTCTGGTTTAGAAAAAGCGCACAGAATACTCTTGGCTAAGATAGTATTGTAGAGGGAAAGCAAATTTTCACCTTCATCAAGCACCATTTGCTCTCTCTCTCTTTTTAGGCTTCATAAATAGCATAAATAGCAAAGTTTTTGTTTTAAGTATTAGAAATAAAGAGGTGATTGTACCTCTTTTAGGCTTCATAAATAGCAAACTCTCAATGTTTGAAGTACTTGTAACAAAAGGAGGGAATTTTTTGGTGAAAAATTTTCCTAGGAGGTAATATTTGTACAATCCTTCACAAAGCTTATTAAGTTGCACATATTTTGTAATTAAGGGGGGATATTCATTTTTTTTCTTCACAATTTTTTTGTAAAAAGAGAAGAAGACTTATAAGGGTGCATTTTCAGTAGCAACCGACACCTTAGTCAAACTTCTTTCAAATATTTAATTACAACATGTTTTGAAATAATTGGGGGAACTTATAAGGGTACATTTTCGACAGCGACCGAAACCTTAGCTACCTTATCCTTTACAAACTCATTTTGTAATCAAATGAACCTCGTATGAACTGATCTACTCTACTACACCTAGTTATTGCAGTCATTGGTTACCCATGCAATTTGGTTGGATGAAAATATTATAGTAAGGACATTCATTGATATGAAGATAAAGTGAGGAATGACCCACTTTTTTCTTAGGAGCAGCCAAAGCACTATGATAGAGCAAGAACCAGTAATTCAGCATCTTTTACATTGTATTGGGATAGTTATATACATTACCCAAATAATGTAATAAGGGGGGATGTTAGAGTAATATTCCATCATTTGGAATAATTACCATTTTCCTCACTTAGGTAGAGTTTTATATACCATATGGTAAAAACTAGATTGTTACTTTTTACAACTAGTTTATTTACTTTTACTATTTACCATGTAGATATTTATTGTTATAAATACCTAATGGTTAACTAGGTTTATTTCCTAAATGTCCTAGGTTAGTTATCATAGTCATTTTGACTACGTTAAGTAGGTTAGTGGTTAGTGCTTAATTAGCTAAGCACATTTGTTAGCAATTCTTTAGGAAGATATTATTCCTAATATCTATCCTATGTATTATTGTCCTATTTAAACACTTCATTATTAATACTAAACCTAATGTTCACTTACCCCACTTGCTATCATACATTGCATAATATTGATTGGAAAGAAAAGTAAAAAGTGGTCTTATACTGTTCACCCCCCTCTCAGTATAAGCTTGTGTTCTTCAATTCATTATCTTCACCATAAAACATTTGCAAATATTGAAGCACTGGAAAATCTATGTGAATGGGTAAGATTACATCCTTACCATACACCAAATAATAGGGATAAGTCTTGTTAGATATTTTAACTAAGATGTGATCGACCCATAAAGCTTGATTTAGGATCAAATGCCAACTTTACTTGTTATCACCAAGAGTTCTCTTCAGAATCCTAAGGATATTCTTGTTCATAGATTTGGCCTAACCATTTCCCTATGGATAGTAATTTGATGATATTTTTAAATAAATACCACAATTACCCACGAACTCACTGGTTTTGGTGCCGATGAATGGAGTTCCATTGTATGTTATAATTGCATTTGGGACATCAAAGTGAGTGATAAATACTTCAAGGAATGTGATGACTACCTCCTGGTTTGCATTCTTGATTGGGATTGCTTCGACCCATTGAGTGAAGTAGTCAATTGCAATCAGAATGTATTTATGCTCGATAGATGAATTAGGATCAATGATCCCAATAAAATCTAAGCTCCATTGTTGAAATGGTACTTCTACTTGGATCAAGTGAAGAGGCAAATATGTATTTCTACTTCTACTGACATACCTCTGGTATTATCACAACATTGACTAAATTTGAATGCATATCCAAAAAGAGTGGGCTAAAACTAATATGCTTTGATGATTTTTAACACCATGAGTCTCCCTGCATAGTGGTCTCTTAACAATATAGAATGGAACTCTTCCAATATTTTCTACTTTTTTGATTCTCAAACACACCTGAGAAGAACTCCATCAATGTTCTTATGCAAAAATCCATTTGGTAACATTACATACTCAAGGACCTATAGTATAAATCTCCTTCTTTATGAAGCATTGAGATGTGAAGGACACCTTCCTAAATTGAAATATTTTACAAGGTCCTCTATCTAATCATGGCCACTTAAGTAATTATTAGCACTATTACTTTCACTTGCTAACTCTTCATACTGACAAATCATCGATTCAAAAGCAGTGATTCTTGCAAGATCCTAAAATAGTGCTCAGTCACAAACCAACTTGGTTGGCCAAATTTCAATATCATACTCCTAGATTTTAGAAACTCAACCAACTCTCTTATCTCCAAGCTCACCCTAGATAATTAAACTTTAGACATTTGGATGAACAACATACACAATTATTTTTCTTTGGGAAAAAAAATGCTGAAACTTCTTCAAGGACTTCATCACTGCATACCCTTGCTTCTCAATGAAATTGTACTTTTTATCATGCATTTGGATGACTTGAATCAAGAATACAATAGGTTACTCATTTCCATATTCTCCCTTTTGTATGAGCACAGTTGCGTAACTCTTTCTCACCAACAACATAAAGGATAAAATCCTTCAAATAGTCAAGCTTTACCAAAATAGGGGCTTAAGCAATTATTTCCTTGATTTCTTCGAATACTTTCTTCCTTTTCCCAGTCCATTTGAACTTAGCATCTTTACTCTAAAGTTTAGTCATTGGTTTCACAACTTGGGAAAAATATGTAATAAAATTTTGAACAAAATTAATCTACTTGAAAAATGAATACAACCCTTTCTTGTTGAATGGAAATGGAAACCTCAAAAGAGACTCATCTCTAGCTAGATCAATAGCTAAATATTTTTATAATATTATATGTCCCATGAGATTTCCCTTTTTCATCGCAAATATAGAATTCTTCGGATTTATGGATATTTTGAACTCTAAGAATTTCTCAAACACTTATCGTAAATGTAAACTATGCTCCTCCCTATTATGAGAGAAGACAATCATGTCATCCAAATAAATAACAATGACGTGATTTAGTAACTCATCGAAAGCTACATACATTGCTCTCTGAAAGGTTCTTTGTACAATTCAAGAGAACAAAATTCATTTTTTTTTAATTTGTGGAAAACATCCCAAAAGGGATGCCACTTTCGAGTAAGATCCAAGGAGCCAGGGGTATCCATTCTGCCAAATGCCCAGGACTCGAACCTGGCCTACCACATTTAACATACTCAAGTAGCAAACAAACACACAAAACCAATTTAAAAATAAGTAAATAACAACAAAAATAATAAAATAAAATAAAAAACATGCTCCTTGAGTGTGTCAAAAACAAAAGCACAACCAAACATGCACAATAAGATAAAAGAAACCACAACACAAACCACATAGAAAAACACAAGAACCACATAATAAAACACAAACAAGACAAAAACAACAAAACACTACAAAGACATAACCCAAAAAAACATGAAAAATAAACACAACCAAAACCTAAAAAATTTAAAAAATAAAATAAAAATAAAAAACAACCAACAACAGAGAATAAACAAACAAAAAATACATAGAAAACACCCACACATAAAAACACAAAATAACACAAACAAAGAGAAACCCAAGAACAAGAACAAAAAAAACACAAGAACAATAACAAAAAACATAAAAAAAAAAACAAAACAACAAAAACACAAGAACAAAAAAAAACAACACAAAGAACACAAAAACAAAACAAAACAAAAGAACCCACCCACCTTAAAAAACTAAACAAAAAAAAACAAAAAAGAAAAAGAAAAAAAAAATGAACAAAACAATGACCTA
Organism: Wollemia nobilis; assembly: GCA_028583015.1. Taxonomy (NCBI): domain Eukaryota; kingdom Viridiplantae; phylum Streptophyta; class Pinopsida; order Araucariales; family Araucariaceae; genus Wollemia; species Wollemia nobilis. Next base: position 6,427,203 of record JAQPPZ010003199.1, read on the forward strand.
TCTAGACCAGAAGACTATTAAGGCAAGAATCAACAGAGGAAACAAAATAAAGAATAAAATGAGCTAGGGAACTAAAAAAAACTGAATGAACCAAAGAGAAGCAAAAAAAAAAAAACAAGAAGAAACTAGGTACCTTCATAACTGGAACCATCCAAAGAAATGATAGAAAGAAGATCTTCCCTAATTTGAGAAGCCCACCATATAGGACGGTGACCATAACAAGTAAGATCACATTTTTCAAAAGCCCAGTTAGCTAAAGCATCAGCACTCTTGTTTTGATCTCTAACCACATGATTGTAATCAACTTTCAAAAATCCCATCTGGATTAACTGAATCTTATCAAGAGACCAAAATTCATTTGTTGATAAGAATATGTACCCCATTTTGTGGTGAATGTTATTTTGTACTGATCTTCATCTTTGACCCAAATATGATTGTAGCCAAAGAATCCATCTAACAGAGAAAATATTTGAGCTCCTGCAATTATGTGAATAATCTTATCAATCTATGATAAAGGATAATGATCCTTCAGAGATTCTTGATTTAGATTTTTAAAACCAACACATAGGTGAATATCTCTATTCTTTTTCCTCATAGGGACCAAATTTGCTACCTAGGTAGAATTCTTGATTGGGTAAATAATTTTAGCGTACAACATCTTCAGCAGTTTATATTTCATCAAGACTTCAATTTTAGGATTGACTAGTCTTTTTTTTTCCTGAAGGGTTTCACTCTTTCTTGAAATTCAATGGTATGTTGGATCACATCCTTTTTGTAACCCTTTAAATCTTGGTAACTCTATGCGACAATATCTGGAAGTTCATGGTATAGCTCATTGATCTACTCAAGTTCTTCTGAAGTGCAATCAATGCCATATTTGATTGACTTATTAGGTTCCAATTGCATCTTAGTGTACTCCTTCTCATCTAATTTGATCTTATATTTTTCATCTTTGTCATTATGATCAAAGAGAATTTTGAGCATAATAAATCCTTTTGGGATATGATTGTTTCTCATCTCGATCATTCCCTTAGCTTATTCTTCATCAACTGTTATTTCTTCTATATTACTAGCCTCTCTTATCAGGAATTTTACAATTTGCTCATCACTTTCGAACACTTTCTAGAAGATATTCTTATCAGTAACTGAAGGCCTGTACACCAATCTTATGGTCTTTGGTTTCTTCACCACATGCTCAACTAGAGAAAAGTTGGTGATAATGGATGCCAAAATATCAACATGTTTATTTTGTTCCTGCGATATCACTTGGATGTTCAATGCTATATAAGATTCAAACAAATCCCCAAAATTTGTTGCGATATGCATTCAAATAGTGTTTCTTGGAGACACACTTTTTAGTTACTTGATTCACAATCAGTTCTAAATCTCTAAAAATCTACAATTGTTTAATACTAAGCTTCTCTTATTTCCTCAAACCTAAGCATAGTACTTCATAGTTGACAGTATTGTTTGTACAACTCTAGGTCAATTGGTATGAATAAGTATTTTGTATTACAGAAGGGTAAATGAGAATAATTTCTGCTCCTACACCATTTTTACATTCCATACCATCAAAGTAGAGCTTCCACAATTGATATAGAATAGGACCTTGATAATTAGACACATTCACTTCAACCTTTTGAGGATTATTTATGGAGTAACAACCAATCTCAGTTTCCATCATGGCATTAAAATCATGCGTTGAAAACTCATCTTCTCTATTAATATCATGTAGAACTTCTTCAGTTAAAAATAATTCTTCTAATTCTTTAGTCATCATGTTGATATAATTTATGGATTTTTCTTCTTCCTAAATATTCTATATATGAAAAGTATAAGTCTTCTCATTATAGATTTGGATTATTTTACCTTTAAAAGGAATCTCTAGATGGGATTAGTCTAGAGAAATATAGCCTCCCAACTTGGTAGTGAACTCTCTTGAGAGGCACATACTGAAATACGACTCCAGATCAACCACAACCACCTCTTGGATCATAGTGATCTGAGGTATTTTATGCAACACAATCGGGATGTCTTTGATGACTCCTACTATTATTATAGGAGTACCATCCAACTACAAAACTCCTGGGCTACTCTTGGTATATTCCATGCCCATAATGTCACAAACCACCTTTGACATGATAGTTGTCACAGCGCCAAAGTTGATTAGGCAGTTATGCACAATCGAACCTTCCATACTGAGAGACAAATATAATGGGGGTGGCCTATTATTTCCATTAGTTGAAGTGGTTAGTGTCTGAGCTAACACAGTCTAAGTAGGATTATTTCCCTTATCTTTAATAAACTTCAACAATTCTTGCAACAAATCAACTTGTCGAGGCAATTTTAATGCATCATAGAGACTAAACTTTTTAGGAATATTCTTTAGCTCCTCAACAATGTTGTACATAGATGCTTTGGACTCCCTTCCTTTGTTTTTAGAATCATAGTTACTTTGATATTGTTGCATGGATTCTACCCTCTAAAGCTTAGTCAAGGATGGGTATTTGAGCCTTTCTTTAGCATGTTCCTTTATTTTATCTTTTGTTTTTGAAGTTGAAGCCTTTTCTTGCAATATTTATTTTGCTCGTGAAGGCAAGAGATATTTTAACAAGAAAGGTGCATCTAGCTTGGGTGCTAGAACTAGTACTTTTTCTTGTGCTTATTTTTTCTCATTTTTCACTTTCAGGTCAGTGAGTACCTTTAATGGATCTATTTCAGTTGGATTTACTATGACTAGATTTCTTCCAACTCTCGTGAGAACTAAAACTTTTTTTTTGGAAGGAACCATAAAATTATGATCAACTTCTATAATCATGTTGATTTGACCATCGGGAGAGATATCTACCAATATTTGTACATATTTTAGGTGAACCATGTAGGATTCTTTGCCATGCAGATCATTGTAGGTAGAGCACCGGTACGCTTTGTCTGATGGGCCAACTTCTTCATTTATCAATACGGTCATATTTCTCTCAGGCATCTTGCTGGTTGAAGTTGATTTCTCTCTCATGATTTGTAGAGGTTGAAATCTCCTAGGTTGGAAATCTCTCTTAGCTTACTTCTTCTTAATAACAGTAATATCATTGCTCATCACTATTATAGTTGAGTTCATTTATTACATCTCTTTCAACAACTTCTCTTGGGTATCAGTATTCAAGGGTGCTATAGGAGTGGGTAATGGAAGTGGTATAGGCAAATATGGTAGTGTTTGGAATGGAACTAGAGTAGGCAGTTGTAGAATGGAGGGAGCATGTATTTGTAGAATAAATATTGCTAATATTTGAGATGAAATTAGATTCCATGAAGGAACCAAATACACGGGGGACATTGGTAAGGGTTGAGAAGATGTATTGGAATACAAATTTTGTGGGATATTAGAAAATATAGACATCACCATTTTGATGGAAGATTACCAATAGCAATTAGATCAGCCTTAGAATTTTGCATAGTAGAGTACAAGGTTAGGAATGTATCATAATTGTAATTATATATGGCCATGCTAATGTTAAAATTAAAGGCTTGGAGGTAATAAAATATGGCTTATTCAGGAGTTGGTCAGAGACCATCAGGGACTCTTTTCTAAGTTTGAGTGAACCTAACATTGAAATCAATGATTTCCTATTGTGGATGCCTCTAAATATTAGTAAACTAATGTAACAAAGATAAAGGATCCACTTGTTCATTGAAACCTTTTATCATCAACTTAGCCAAATGGTCCCATGTGGTGATAGTGGTAGGCAGTAAAGACTAGTACCACTAAAAAAAATTCTCTCTAAGAGAGAGCACAAGAAATATTACCATGACATCTTCATTTGTGATGTTATGAATGGTCTCCAAAGAATCCACATCTTGAACTTACTCATAATTTGTTTTTCCTATACCATCTTAAGTAGGAAAAGCCTTCAATGCTTTTGGTGGGATTGGGTTCTAAACTTGCAGATTCAAAGCTCTAAAGTGATTCCAGGTTGGGAATTATCTTGGTGGTGGTGATGGGTTTTGGTACACTTGAACCGAAGTGTTTGATTGAGGAGGAACACTAGTAGTAGTTCTAGCAGGACTTGCAGGAATAGAAAACACACTAGCTACTTGGGAAGATGTTACAACTGATGGGACAGTTTGAGATATTATTTTAGGGTGCTCTTCTAAAAATTGGGTGTCAAGCTCAAAGAACTCAATGGGATTTTCTAAATTTTTGGCCTGCAATCTTGTGATCATGAATTAAAGCTTTTGCGAACTTCACGTTTAGAGTATTCTAGGTAAAATTGAGTCACCAGATGTTCTAATCATACATTAAAAATGAACATCAAACCTTAATACTACTTAAAGTTGAACTTTTAGTGTCCCACCAAGTGTGCCAAAAATTGTTGGTTATGAATATTCTTAAGTGTAAAAATACATGCCCTAGACCCGACCAACATTGAAAGTCCAAAGGAAAGAGATGTCCTTCGGGCCAATCTCCAAAGAGGGTTGGTTCCCTTACTAATCTAAAAATTGGTGTTAAGCTTAGGGAGAGAAATTGACAAAAAGAAATGGGAAATGACTGAAAGAAATGAGAAATATGGTCGTGAGCCAGAAACATAGTGTGGGGATGAACTAATAGCTAAATAACCAGATCAAGTTATAACCAACATTTAATCAGAAAGAATAACAAATGGACAATTCATAGCTTGCAAATATAACTTCCAATTAGCATGTCAACATTCATTTCTTTGTCAGCGATTAAATTCAAATGTAGAATTTTAATTCATCTAACAAAGTTATTGAATATAGCAGAAATGATAGGGAGAAAGTAATAACATACACCACTAATATAAGAACCAGAACCAATAGTCCTTTTATTAAAGAATAAAATTAAACTCAAATTTTTTTAGTAGAATATCCATCCATTTTTTACATCAAATTTTCTAATATTTATAGAGGATTTTGCCTCTTATACTAAATGCTTGTTAAATAAGATGTTGGCTAGTCAAAATTGAACAGTAATAATTCTTCATTGGTACCAGTAACAAACAAATCAACAAACATATTGGGAAGTTTCAAGTGATTTCATCACATGGTGTATTAGAACTTTAGTAGAAATCATCAGTCTAATTTCAATATCCATGACAATGCTTTGGAAATGAATATCCACTAAAGTGGATGGTGCTTCAAAAATGAACAAGATTACACCAAATTCAAGAGAGCAATATTTAACTTCTATAGTTCTTCAGAAATGATCCCAAAAATATCAATTACATCACCCCAGGAATTAAATTTACTAGCTTTGAACCCTTCCCAAAGAAGATCTTCACTGAAAATGCTAGGGGTGATGGTGTTTTCTTTTGAAATGAACTTTCGCTCAAAGTTACACCCGAAATGGGCCTTCATCATGGTTTCACCTAATTCATGCCCAAAATGGTCTTTCGCTTAGATTTTCACCTAGAACGTGCTCTTGCCATTGTTTTCACCCGAAACGCATTCGAAAGGAGCATTTCGCTAAAAAATGGGTGAAATAGAAATTTCACCAAAAATTGGGTGAAATAGGAATTTTTCCAGAAACTAGGTGAAATAGGAATTTTACCAAAAATTGGGTGAAATGGGAGTTTCACCAAAAATTGAGTGAAATTTCCAACAAATGATTTTGCCAGCGAACTTATTTGGAAATTAATTTCGCTGTGATATTTTCCAAAAATGATTTTCGATGCACTTGGGGGAAAAAAAGCATTTCGCTCGAATTTTACCTAAAATGACACCCATCGAGCACTTAGAAATTTTTTTGACAAACTTTTTTAATGTGGCAAAAATGCTCAAAATGGATTTGGCTAGAAAAATTGCTTACATATTTGGGCAAAATTTTAACAAAATTTTAATGTGGATAAAATGCCAACATTGTAACAACCCACGCATACGAAAACAAGAAAAATACACAAACAGAAAGAAAAAATGTTCATATAATTTTTTTTATTAAGGATAAGGATTCATAAATCCCTATCTAACCTTAGACCAACTTAATTTTTGACATCCCTTAAGTTTCTCAAGAACCATACCACATGATATTTCCCTCACGCAAGTTCATTTTGTGTAGGTCTATCTAATTTCATGCACATAAGTCCATCCATATCACCATTCTTGATGAGATAGACTTACCACCCTCAATTATTGGAAGGTATACAAGCATATCCATGCCACACACAAATAATTATGTGTGGGAATTCTACGTATATTGTGAGTTAAGCTATCAATCTCATCCCCAGAAAATATATCTTAACCCTTGGTATGAACTTCTAAACCTAGATAACCCATCTCCCTAAGGGGGTCTTAAGCCCTTAGGTCATCCTCTAAGTTCACCTAGAACTTACAACTTTTTATTTTTATATTTTATAAAAAAACTCATAAGAATATCAAAGATAAATCTAGATACTAAATCTAACAAAACAACAAAATTAAACAAGCATGAAACATACATTAAAGGGAAAGCATGCGATAGATAATTAAATAGCATTTCAATCAGAAAGGATATCAAAATACAATAATAAACAATGCTCATTCAATCCATAGGAAAATATGGTAAAACCCCATGCTTTCCATAATTACTTTACATATAATCCATTGGAGAAATCTCCATTCTATTGTATAATCAAGAAGGAAATAAGGTAGAGAGCAAACTTACAAAGTAGTCCATCTCCTAACATTGGTCCTCCCACTCTTTCATTGATAAAGTGAGGATAGTAGGGGATCAGGACACTCATGGATCCGGATAGACATGCTTCTAATGCATTTACTCATTTATTTGCCAAATTGCAACTATACAATTAACCCAAGCAATTCAACTTTATAATGCATAGTTATTATCATAGAGCTTCCCTCTCTATGACCCCTCTCACCCACTTATGAGATTCATCCTACTATGCATCCCACCTCATGCTTTCTTTGCAATAAATGATCTAACCCTCACTTAATAATTAAAGTCCCATACCCTTAACTGTTTAATGCACTAGGTTATTTCATCTCATTTAATCAAAGCAAACCAATTTAGTTTGCACCACATATGTTTCTCATCACTTCATAAAGTAAGGTCCCATACCCTCATTTTACAAAATGAACCATAAACATAATATAAATTCTATTCCATTTTATAAAGTAAGGTCCCATACCCTCATTTTACAAAATGAACATACAACATAATATGAATTCCATTCCATTTTATAAAGCAAGGTCCCATACCCTCATTTTACAAAATAAACCATAAACATAATATAAATTCCATTCCATTTTATAAAGCAGAGTCCCATACCCTCATTTTACAAAATGAACATAATATAAATTTCATTCCATTTTATAAAGTAAGGTCCCATACCCTCATTTTTTAAAATGAACCATAAACATAATATAAATTTTGTTCCATTTTATAAAGTAAGGTGCTATACCCTCATTTTACAAAATTAACCATAAACATAATATAAATTCCATTACATTTTATAAAGCAAGATCCATACCCTCATTTTACAAAATTAACATACAACATCACATAAATTCCATTCCATTCTATAAAGCAAGTTCCCATACCCTCATTTTACAAAATTAACATTTTATAAATTAAATTCCATTCCATTTTATAAAGCAAGGTCCCATACCCTCATTTTACAAAATGAACAATAAATTAAATTAGAAGTCTACCACAAAATGGACCTTCTCCTTAAGATGAGCTTCCTACTTGACTAGAGTCAGTAAGGTATTTTTACCCACCACCATACAGTCCTAAGATGGTTCTTCTAATATGCTATATGTACAACCCTTCAACTTCAGGTACACAGTAACAACGAGCTATGCTCAGTGATGATCTATGCTTGATTATGGTAAAAATCATAACATAAATATACCATAGCAATGAGCTCACTCGACCACTATAGAAGCAGTAAGCAATGCTTGTCCACCATGGAGATATTAACAAAGCTAAAACAAATGATGATCTTTGCTCGACCACTACAAAGGCAATGATCAATTCTCAGCTGACAGAGCTATTAACAAATATAAACAAGTGGTGAGATTTGCTCAACCACTACAAAGACAGTGAGAAATGCTCAACCAATAGAGCTATTAACGAAGCTAAAACAAGTGATGAGCTTTTCTCGACCACTACATCCTTTGAGATCGACGACCTTGTTTTAAAGGAAAATAAAAAAAAACACTAATGCAACTAAAGACCTTAAAGGTAAATTTGAGCCCAACTGGATTGGACCATATATTATCACTGCTAAATTTGAATCGGGAGCATACACATTAGCTACCTTAGATAGTAAAGGTTTAAAAGAACCTATGAATATTATGCATCTTAAGCGATATTACACATAAAATTTGGTTATTCTATCATTGTATATATTTGTTTTGTATATTATTTCCTTTTTTGTATATTATATAAACAGTTTCAAAAAAAAAAAAACAATCACATTGTATTTCTTTCAATTCCTCAATTAAGATCAAAATACAAAAACATCAAAATTATCAAATTCCTCAAAAATATTTGTTGTATATATTTCTTCTTAAAGTATTGCGGTTATATTTTCAAGTTATTTTGGATAAATTAGCATTTATTTGGAATCCCTCACTATCACAAACACAAAAATAAATATCTTGATTTTATCTGGCATGATTACTAATCTCTCTCATATCAAAGTCCACAAAATTCAATTAAATAAAGTTTGAGCATAGAAAATTGATCTTGTTATTTACTTAAACCAAGCACATCCTTTCACAATAAAATGAGTATATTTGTTTTTTCCATGCTACGCTACATAGTAGCAGTGGTTCTTGAGCGAAAAGTTTCCCCTACTATCCTATCATGCACATGGTCTAGAATCTTTGAGAATTGACAAAAGGACAAGCGCATCCCTACCCGGAATAAAAATCCCTTGCTCTACAGCTAATTCGAGCAAGTATCCCTAGCATAGGAAGAAAAGCAAAGTTCAAGAAAAAGAGAAAAAAAAAAAGTCATTTCCGCATTATCTCAAATATCAAGCTAAAATACAAAAGTACAAAAAAAAAAAAGAAAACAACAAAGAAAGCAAAAGCAAAAGCAATAAAATCCCTTTCCCTACCCATTGAAAATAAAATAAGGGTTGATGAGCTTGAATCCATGGAATTCTCAATTATTCGAAAACTGTGAGGCAAGCCCCATAACAGGTGGTTTGTGCCCAACCCGCTTGGCCTTGGGTAACTCCTAGCGTGGTGATATGTCCGTCACATTAGCGACCTTCTTTTGTACGGACCTCTGTCTGCTTATGGATTAGCTAGCTTTTGATAACCCGACCTACATAGTAGTCTGGTACAGTTATATGCATCTAAGTCATGGTTAATGAACACTTATTTGGTTCATTCAAGTCACTTGTATCAAATTATCTTGCTCAAAACTGGTAAATGAACAATGCAATTGCACACACATTTGTATTTGAGAGATTTTGTGTATCATTATGATAAATCAAGATTGGTAATGAACTCACATATGCACATGGGATTCCTTATAAATCTAACTTTTGTCTTTAAGATACTTTGAAATATTTTTGCAAATTGTTTGGAATAAATTCATTTTTTTCTTTGAAGAACAGTTGTTTAGTATAAAGACAACTACAATCAAAATCATTTTCAAAAACATGCAATAAAGTTACATTTATATATAACTTTTGACTTTCGTGACGATGGTATAGTTCCAAAACCAAAATTGGAATTTTATGCCTAGCGCAAGTCCTCATCTTCATATTTTTCGACTATTTTCAAAAATTAAAGATCAACCATGCAATAAAACTATTATATTATTTTCTTCTTTGGATATCGCGATGATGGTATAAGTCTATACCTAAATATTCTATGCCTAGCGTAAACCATTGCACTAATTTTATTTCCCATTTATTTAAAAACATCAAAACATATGACTTAAATCATTATGTTACACAATTATGCTTTAAAACAAACAAACACTTATTCTGTTTTATGTCATTATGTCAAAATTCAATGATGGTATAATTCGTAGGGAATTATTCAACAATTTTATCACTCTTAGGAATTTATGCCTAGCAAAAATCATTTTAAAATATTTCATGCATAATATTTTCATGGAAATCTGAAAACAAATCATCATCATCATCATCATCATCACTTGCATCCTCACAACAAAGTCTTAAGACAGTCTCTTAAGCACTCTTTTACTTTTTAACAATATTTCTATACTGGGATTAGCTTGACGATCGAGTGAGCGGCGACTCCATGTAATAGCGACAATGTCCTTTGAAATTATTGTTGAAATTCCCCTTTTATTTTTATCAAATTATCACATCACAAACAACCAATTTTTTTACATCAGATTATTTCATTTAAATTTAAAAAAAAAACATGACATTCAAACCATAATATTTCCAAATGACATAATTACATGAATCATCAAATCAATCACACCAAACCATTAAAGCATCATAAAAACATATGAACAAGTCATATCATCAAAAATATCATCAGAGAAAATGAATAGTAAAAACGAATTAGGGTTTTTCCCTATTTTTCTTAATTTTATTCAAAAACAATTAACAACATTTTAAAAAAAATTGCTTTTCTGTGTTTTTACCTCAAACGTTCGATTTGGGTAAAAAAACGGAGGGGGCACCATAGTAAGTTGTCGTACGATTCGACCAAGAATCGTCGCCTAAAATGGGAATAAATTTTTGCTTTCTCATAGATCGAGAAGAACTCATCTTTAACGCATTTTCCTCGAAAAATTCGCTAAAGAGGGGGCAAAATGTAGCACCCTAAAATTGGCACAGTAAAACTTAGCAAATATTTAAAATTACCTTCGTAATAATTCAAATTCAAATTTTAAACCCCAAAACTGCTCCCAAATCGCCTGCTGCTCATTTCCTCGTTTTTCGCACCATTTTTAGATTTTTTTCATCCGTTGGACGATATCGTCTCCGATCAGATGATATCACATCAGATTGGACGATTTCGTCTAGAGCAGAACGTCCAACCGATTTCGTCCCAAAACTAATTTTTCATAATTAGCTTCTGTTTCAACGGTGTCTCTAACCGGGGCAAAAGCGTGTCTACGCCGTTAGAGACTTCCCCCGTTGGAGATCTCCCAAATTGGGATGATCTCCAACCTCCCAAGCTCTTTCCTATGCCTATTTAATCTTAGGCCCTCCCCTTGACATCCCACTGGCTGAATTTTTCTGTATTTCGAGTTTTACATGCATTAGAATATCCTAGACTATTGTTTGCCTTTGTCCCTTTTTGAATTTTCTTGCAGGAACTTTGTTATTCTTCATCCGGAGCAAGCTCAAATCATCGCAGACGATCCTGTCCAATTCGAGACAATTTAGTACCAATCCAAGACGATTTCGATTGCAGTCAACATTGGGGGCAATTAGTGCCCAAAGTTTGCATTTCTTCACTCTTTTCTGTTGCATTATTCTGCATTTAGTTAATCTTATGGTTATTCCTTATTATTCTGCATCTTGGAGTTCACCCATGTAGCTTGTATGCATCATAAAATCATGATTAGTCATTAAATAATTGTAACGCACTCATATTTTTGTCTATAATTATCGGTTTAATATTATTGATATCATTCTACATCATTGCCCTCTATTGGCATAGCTGCATTTTCTGTAGTTTGTCTCTATTTCTCTTATTGCAGGTCTCTGACGAATTCGTTTGACGAATTCGTTAGATCTCAGACGATCCTGTCATATCGGAGACGATTCTGTCAAATTCCAGATGATCTTGACTGCTTCAAAAATTAGAACCTCCATCAGACATCCGGATCAGTTATGGATCTTTAATCTAGCTTATTCTCTCTATTTTTTGTTCAAATATGTTTCCTGTATTCATTTAATTTACATTTTCATAATAGAACAACTTAGATTCATTTGGCCAAACCTAGGACTTGGATGTTTAAAGCTAAAATTGAACACATTAAACTCATTCCCAACCTAGGCGTGGAAACTGCCACTAAACATTTCCTGATGAACCCCACCATCCATCAAAAAATCACCTTAATACCCCTACCTCGAGAGGCGAGACCGTCAAAGGGCCTTTCAGTCTGAGGTATTGTCCCATCCTTTTCCCATCCTCCTTTCGGGCACAGATCCTATAGCCTGAAGGTAAGGATGCAAAAAATTTGGAGCGATACAAGCCCTAGAAGCGAAAGTAAAAGTGATTGAAAGGTAAGGTGTGGTGCTTCAAAAGATGAAATTAAGAAAGATTCACAATGAGCCTTTGGACCCCTTGATACCTGCTCCTGCCTATCTTGAGCATTTTTTTATGTCCAGGCTAGACAAATTTAAAGGTGACAAAGATGCGTAGGAGCACATCATAGGATTTCTGGATGCTTGTTTCCAAATTGCGAGCAATAATGCCTTGCTTTTTCACACATTTGTCATGACCCTCTTAGGCCCAACCCAAGAGTGGTTCAATCAGCAAAAGAGACATAGCATTACTAGTTTTGAGCAACTGGTTGACACTTTTATTGAACACTTTTCTTTTGGTATCAAGAAAGAAGATAACCTTTTCGATCTACTTATGCTAGCTCAGCACGATAATGATTCAATTTAATAGTACAAAAAGAGGTGGAGAAGATTGATGGCAAAGCTGCCATTCCCTATTCCTTCTATGGATTTGACCTGAATTTTTACCAAGAGTTGTGTCAAGCACATCTTGCTACTGTTGCAACTACAGTAGTATCCAACATTTGAGGAAGCTTTGGCACAAGCCAAAGTGATTGAGGACATCAAGTTGCAAGAAGGCAACTTGAAGCTTAAGAACATGAAAGAGGGGCCTAATAAGAGCTCCACAAAACATAAGGGAAAGCAGGCCCACATCAACCAAGTGGTGCTAAACCTCCAAAGAGAGGATAAAAGGTAGCAAAAGTAGAATTATCAAGCCTAACCTCCTCCTATGCAGTACAAAAAGTGCAATAATAACTATAAGGGTAAAAACAAAGAACAACACCAACCTCGCCAATTCATGCCTCTAATGGAATCATTGAATTCAATATTCCACCAATTATGTGAGGCTAAGGTGATCAGACTGCCTGAGTTTAAGCTAGTCAATTCAAATCAGCCCAAGTTGAAGGGGTATCAAGATGACTTATTTTGCATCTTCCATCGTGTAAAGGGCCATGACATTGAGGTACGTTGGTACTTCAAGAATATTATGCAATACATGATTGAAAATGGTGAGCTTATAATACCAAGTAATCTACTGGCACCTGACAACTAGAACATGGAGATTTACAAAAATATATTACCAAACCATGAGGCACCATGCAACAATGTTGGACAGGTCAACCAAGTGCACGTCAAACCACCTACCCAAGGGTTCGTACACATGGTGAATGTTGTTACCAGACATGGGAGATATGAGTAGCTGAATCAACCTCATGCTCTCATTAGGATACAAGCTACACCGAATCAGTGGCCAATGTAGAATATTCTTGGCCCACCAATAAGACTGGTGGTGACCATATGGAGCAAGCTAGACCAAAACCTGCATACAACTCTGAGAAGCTATCTATATATGAACTAATATATCAGTCCCCCAGGCATAGGGAGAATCTTATGGATATTCTAAGGTCCATCGAAGTATAGTCTCAAGATTCTCAAGCATTTACCAATTTCATGGGACATGTATAACAGTGCTAGGAGCCCATGATCCAATTTTATGATCATTAAATTAATATGGTTCCCATAGATATGGTTGAACTGTCGTTGCATATCATCACATGCATCAATCACATACCATTTAAGAGGGTCTTGATCGATATTGGTTCATCGATCAATATAATAATGACAAAGGCATTGAATCATCTAAAACTACCAAATTCACATATCATGCCCACCACCTTCATGTTGATAGCATTTAATGATGCCCTATGCTCAACGGTTGGCACAATTATCCTACCCATTCATGTAGGCCTAAAGACCATCTCTGTGATGTATCATGTGATTGAGGGGGGCATGCAATACAAAATCCTACTTGGGAATCCTTGGATTCGTGAAATGCGTTGCATTCTCTCTATATTACACCAATGTGTAAAATATCTACATGAGGGATGGGTTCACGTAGTGTCTTCAGACTAAGAACATTTCAAGTTCATGAACCTAGCATATTTTCTTGGGGGTTTCATACTCCCATAAACACACCTATACGTTCATCCTGCATCACCGGTTAAAACTCTAGGAGGTAAACCAACAGTACGTACTCAACCATCGATATTTGTATCACACAGATCTGAGTGCACTACTACTACTTTGTTGAAATTTTTTGCATTAGTGATGCTTCGGGACGATAGGAATTTAAAAGAAAAAATGGGCAAAAAAAAGAAGAAACAAATGCCTAAACTAGTCACCAAGGAGGCTCCCATCCCCATGGAAGTGGAGGAATCCCAAGACATAGCCAAGGAGGTACCTCAGCCTACCTCACCTGCATTGTTAGTAGGGTCATCCACACCATGGGTGATTGTACATCTCACCAACATAGGATTAGGCGAGTATATTGTGTAGAATGTAACCTTAAGACCGAATCTAGAGACTGCACAAGAGATGGGTCAACCACCTGCTCCTTATTTTCCTGTTGGATCGGTGGTACCATTAGGAGAGCCACCTAATTAGAAAAACTTAATCTACGCTAGGCTGGATCATATTCCAACATGAGAGCCCATGGATGAATATAGTGATGAACCTTTCATAGTAAATGTTCGTTATTTATCTAACCCAGAGTACTCCATGCATATTTTTGAGTTATATCACTGACAATGTGGACAAGATGATTTGATCACATCATCCTTATATCACTTGTACCTAAGTCTAGGGGACAATGTGGAATTCAACCCATATCATACTAATCCTTCCAAATTTTGGAGGACCAACCTGATGGTATATGTCATCACTTTTGAGCCACTTGAAGAGCATCATGAAGGGCTCCTAGAGCAGATTGACACAGAGAAGAATCCTAGAGGCAACCCGGGCCATCAAATCCATAATGCAACCAATTACATAGGTGTGCAGGGGCATAACACCATAGTTTTAGGTGATCTTGAGTTAGGAGATCTCTACGATGATGATGGAGAGGAGTCCACCTCCGAGATAAGTGGACCAAGTTATGATGCCGATAGTGAATCCTCAAATAGTGATCAATCTAAGGAGGAAGCTAAGGAGGGCTATATAAGGCCTTGGTATGTGCATCACTTACTGCCTATAGAATTGGTACATGTTACCAAAGAGATTCTTCCCAAAATTTATCATTTGGGGGAAGAAGTAGAGCTAGTTTTCTCAGCAACATCATACATACGAACTAATTATCCATTTTTTTTGGACATGAGTGATAGCGACAAGGAAGTGAGATTCATGGGACCACATCTACAAAAGAATCCTCCACCTATAGGGGAAAATTAAGGATTGTACTATGACAGTGACTAAGAGGATGAAATATAGAGAGCCTATCTAGGGCCTCCTTACCTACGTCACCACCATGCACCATATACGATTGAGGACCTATGAAGAGAAATCAATCTCGACCCTTGCATTAGGGTAATACCATCGAATTTCAATATAATTTATCATATGTTGTTTTCCCGTCCACCTAACTACATGGAGCTCCATGAGTTGAATGATCCCATATTGCAACCAGTGCATAGAGAGGATCTAGTAGTTCATAGTTCTCATAGAGAGGACTCATTTGTGCTTGTGCCATTAGAGCCAGATCTCAGGTATGAGAGCTGCATCGACGATGTAGAAGTTGGTCCATGTGGTCCTGGAGATAAATTCCATTCCATAAATATTATCTCCATTGATTTGACCATCCCACTCCACAATCTAGCAGATCTATCCAAACCGTTGTATCTCAACAAAGATATTATCGATTGGGATCACATTGACTCGCCTGTTGAGCCTGAATATTTCTTCCCTAATGAAGAAATATTACAACCATTTCATTTTATGCTAGGTTGTACATATGATGTCTATCATGCCAAAAATGCTTCCAATGAGAAACCTATCAATCCAACTGATGACACCCATTTGATTCTTATGCCTCATCAGCTTGAGGAGGGATTGCATATGTTAGTAGAAGAAACCTTCGAAGTGGATATCAGTAATGATCCCACCAATCCAAGGAAGTTTAAATTTTGAGAGAGTCTCACTCTATATGAGTGGGCCACCCTCATCCCTCTACTGAAATAGAGACCTAATATTTTTTCTTGGATGTACAAATATATGCTAGGTCTAGACCCAAAATTGGTTACGCATAACCTTTCCCTAGATTTGATGAAGTCAGTCAAGAAAAAACTTAGAAATATGCATCCAATAGTAGCCTTAATGGTGAAATATGAGCTATAAAAGCTATTGGATGTAGAATTTGTAATCTCCATCAACTATCCAAAATGGGTATCCAATATGGTACCCATAGAAAAACCTGATGGAAGAATTCGTATTTGTATGGATTTCAAAGACCTAAATAAGGCAACACCCAAAGATTGATTTTCATTGCCCAATATTGATGCTCTTAAAGATGCAACTATAGGTCATGGAATGCTCTCCTTAATGGATGGTTTTTCTGGTTATAATTAAATTCGGTTTAAACCCGAAGACCAACATAAAACTGTATTTATAACGCCATGGGGAACATTTTTCTATAAATTTATGCTATTTGGCCTAAAAAATGCTGGTGCCACATATCAACGGGCCATGACATTCATTTTTTGTGACTACATGCATAAGATTCTAGAATATTATATCGATGACTTGTTGGCCAAGTCATTATTGTGAGAAGAGCATGCAGAGGTCTTAAGGAAGGTCTTCGATCGCTTGATAGAGCACAAAGTCAGGTTGAATCATAAGAAGTGTGTATTTGGCATACCTTTTGGTAAAATATTAGGATTCATCATTTCTAACTGAGGTATCGAAGTCAACCCAACGAAGTTCAAGGCTATCTTAGAGATGTGTCCTCCCTCCAATATTAAAGAGTTAAGAAGCCTTTAGGGCAAAGTAGCATCGATAAAGTGATTCATCACTTAGTTATCAAATAAATTTCAACCCATGAATCGACTACTATATAAGGGGGTCCCGTTCAACTAGGATGAGAACTGTCGAGCAGCTTTCACTAAAATAAAGCAATACTTGGTGACACCGCAAGTGCTAGCTCCACCAAGTCCAGAGGTGCCTTTTCTACTATATATCGACAACTGAATTTGCACTGGGAACCATGTTAGCCCAAAATAATGTGCAAGGTGAAGAGCAAGCCATATATTATATTAGTCAAACCTTTGTGAGCTATGAGCTCGAGTATGCATATGTAGAAAAACTGTGTTTAGGAGTAGTTTTCGCTACCAAGAAATTGCAACACTATATTCTAAGTCATACGACATATGTTATATCCAAATAAAATCCTTTGCAATACATGATGAGTAAGATGTATTCGATCTAGAATTCATAAGCTAGAAGTCCATTAAGGAAAAAGTCATAGCTGATTAGCTGGCTAAGGCACTACTGTCAAGCAGTAGGCCTTTGACCATTGAGCTTGCACACGATGTAGTCTTCATCATATTCAAAGCTCCCAAACCTAAAGAACCAAAGAATAATGCTGATATGACTCTATTCTTTGATGGTTAGAAGTGCAAGCAAGGGGGTGGTGCACGAATAGTGTTTTTCATACCGTAAGGAGCTTGTATGCCCTTATCATTTAAATTTGACTTTTCATGCACCAACAAAAATGTTGAGTACGAAGCCCTACTACTAGACATCCACACAGCCATCGCCATGAATATTAAAATTTTAAACATGTTTGGTGACTCCTTGCTCATAGTAAATCAAGTTAAGGGGCTCTTTAAGTGTCGATATCCCGTATTGAAAGATTACAAGGATATTGTTGCTATATATCTAGCTAAATTGGAATGGTACAACATTGAGGCAATCCCTCATTCATAAAATTAGTTCATAGACACCATAGCCTCTTTGGGATCCTTAATCCCTCATAATCCATCTACTTATTTCACTACCATTCATGTTAAAATGCTTTTACAACCTGCTGTAGAATGTGAAGCCTTTTATAATAGAATGCCAATCAACATGATCATCATAGAACAAAAAGCTGAATGGTTCTACAAATCTGAAGACTTTCTGAAGAAGGCACTCTGGGGTCATTAACCTCTCAGAGTCTTATGGGGAGTGGTATCACCATTCACCATAAGGTTGTTTCCAAGGTTGCATTTGTAAAATTAAATACGTAGGGGGAGCAAGTCATCTTGGTAGTCAAAGCTAAGACTTATCAAAACTGGATGTCACAAATCCATGACTTCCTAAAACTTGGTGTAATTGTAGAGGGATTGTTGCATGCTTCAAAATACACATTTAAATAGAAAATGACTAAATATGTATTAATAGGAGATATATTTTACCGACAAGGCTACGATGAAGTTCTCCTTCATTATCTAGATTCCAAAGAGGCATCATGGGCGATTTCACAAGCTCATGATGGTATGTGTAGTGGTCATTTCAGTGGCATGGCCATCATCAAGCACATCCTTCTAATGGGCTACTATTGGCCCACTATGGAGGAGTGCAATGTGTATGTCAAGAAATGCATCAAATGTTAGCATCATGCTAATATTATGCACTTGCCATCACAGGCCTTACAACCCATCCAAGCGGCTTGGCCATTTTCTTAGTGGGGATTAGATCTTATAGGCAAGATCTCTCCTTTATCATTGGGCTGAAATACATTTATTATCATGGCTGCTGAGTATTTCACAAAGTGGGTGGAAGTAATACCCTTACCAATGACAACTGTATCTCATATAGCAGAGTTTATACTGGAGCATATCATAAGTCATTTTGGGATTCCATCCAAAATAATATAGGATAATGGAACATCATTCAAGAACAAAACTGGATAATGTCTAAATATAGAATCAAGTATAGTTTTGTAACTCCTTATTATCCGCAATAAAACGGGAAATATGAGGGCTCAAACAAGACAATGGTGGCCATATTGAAAAAGACGGTCCAAGAAAACCATAAATATTAGCATATCCAGCTACCCCTTGCATTATAGGCTTACAGGACTAGTATTCGAAGCCCATTGGGGCAATACCATTTTCACTAGTATATGGCGCTAAGGCCATTATGCCCTTGGAATTGGAAATTCCAATGATGTGCATCACATTGAAAGAGTTCATTGGTGACAACACCGCATGACAAGCTCAACTTAATCAATTGAAATTGCTTTATGAACATCACATGAATGCCCTAGAGCATCTCCATGTTTATTAGGAGTGACTAAAATGAGCTTACAATATCAAAGTACACTAGAGAGATTGAATTTGGGGATCTTGTATTGAAAGAGAACCAAAAGAACTCTAATTTTCCACCAGATATGCGAGACAAATTTACGGCTAATTGGCTAGGACCCTATATCATATCTAAAAATATTGGTTTGGGTACCTATCGCCTAACATCACTAGGAGGTTTTGAAGAGCCTGAACCTCTCAAAATCATCCATCTTAAGGTATTCTATGCTTGAAAGTGTAGCAAAAGGCTCCAAGGGTTCCTAAAAATTGCTTGGTAATGTTAGTCAAAGGCTCCAAGGGTTTGTTTAAAACCGCTCGGTCATCCCAAAAATCTTCCAAGGGTTCCTGAAAACCACTTGGTCATGTCAGTCAAAGGCCCCAAGGGTTTGCTCAAAACCACTCGGTCATCCCAAAAATCTCCAAGGTTTCTTAAGAATCGCTTGGCCAATCCTAAAATCTCCAAAGGTGCCCATAATCCCTTTGGTCAACCCAAAAGCTCCAGGTGTTTTTTGAAAAATCACTTGGTCACCCCTAAAGGCTCCAAAAGCATGTACTCATTATTTGGTCAAATATAAGGCTCAAAAGTCAACAAAAATTTTAAAATGATTAAAAATTCAAAAAAAAATTGGTAAAGCATAAAATACAAAAACATTTGCATTTGCATTATGCATTGTCATTTGCATTCACACATGCATTCACTGCATCACATTGCATGTAGGCATTTCTCCATCCGTTGCATTCTACTATAGAAGGGATTGTGTTTGTTAGTCTTACAAATGACACCATGTTTGTGTTTCAATCATGCACCTTTGCATTTATCATAAGTCATCTTTCATGTGAGTAATTGTGTTTTTCAACAAAAAAAATTATTGCTATGAAGACTATACTAGGGTTTTCCGATCATTCAACCATACCTAGTGGTCTGATCAAGAGTTGATATAAAGCTTGCTTTGCTTTTACAATTGAATTCCAATTAGTATAGCCCTTAGCATATTAGAATTCTATCACTAATCAACAAATTAAACAATACTAACAAGGACTAGGGGAAGATGAAATTCACAAAGCAGGACCGGGTATCCTAAGATGAAAAGAGTTATTCTTTCTTATCTCCCTGTGCGGATGGTTTGGGAAATATTGGCAATTGGCAAAAGGACAGGTTAGTTCCCTATTCAGAATCCCTTTCTTATGATAAAATGAGCAATATTCAAAAGTGATATCCCACATCAATCATCAAGATTGATACCCTAGATCGATATCATAGATCAACATCCTAGATTGATATCCCATATTGATATCATACATCGATATCCTAGATCGATATTCTAGAAATAGTTCCCACCAAAGAAAAATCCCCAAAGGGAATTTTCTAAAGAAAATTATCACATGTAAATTCCAAAAAGTGAAGATAAAATGAATATCACAAATCAAGTTCAAATCAAGATCAAATGAAGATCATAAATCAAAGTTCGAGTGGAGATAAAATGAAGATAAAAAATCTAGTTCAAAGAGAGATCAAATGAATATCCAAGTATAGTTTAGAGCCAAAAAATAATATAACCCCTTGCTTCAATACACATGAGCAAGTGTCCCAAAAATTGAAGGTTAAGACATTTGTGGAGCCCCTATATTAGCAAGTAGGTTCAAGTTTCCTGCATTGCCTAGTGGCATAGTCCAAATAAAATCTAAACCTATGATTGGATAAGACATTTGTGGAGCCCCTATATTAGAAATGGGCTGAAAGAATCCTGCCTGACATCGAAGAACACTCGTGTCTTATCTTAATATATTCATGTGCACACACAAGGATAATGAGCAGTTAGGGCCTATCCTAGCAAAATCTTTATATCTCAGAAGTCTAGTATGGTTAGTATACAACTTTTGAGAAGTCCACTAGGGTGTTTTAATCTCATGGAAAACCCTTAAAAATATTTTCTAAAAACAACAAAATATCAAAATATTGTAAATAATCAAACATAAAAGTCATTCAATCATCAAATTGCAAAGTATCAATTCATGATACATCATTACATTGAGCATAAAGTTTTGCGATATAGGGTAGATACTAGAAAGATATCAGAAATAATATTTATATGGCCACTGACTACATCATGCATATCTATCAAATTGCAAAATAATATATAATGACATATTATATCGTCCACATCATACCATTTCATATCATTGCATTTCATATATGGGTTATTAATTGATTAAATTCTTGTAATGAGGATTTTTATTACATGTATGATTTTTATACATTCTATGGTGTCATCCATTAGATTGTTAAACACATGTAGCATTCATTCCTTATGTTTTAAGTGATTAAAGAATACAGGTTCATTTACATTAGATTACCATCATGTAAATAATGTACTAAATACATTGCATCAGCATATCGTGACAATGTTATAAAATTAAATGCTGACAATAAAGCAAAATCAAATCTACAGTTAAGTAAACATCACATCCATATGAATCCATCATATATTGCACATCTAAGCATCTATATCACTGCATATCATCATCATAATAAAATAAAATAGCTATCTAGTGCATGTCATCCATACATCACATCATATAACATCAAATTAACATAAACATCTGCATCCATGTGCATAACATAAACATAAAATATTAAATGTATACAAGTACACATAATGAGCCAAAATGATCAAATCTCATATGTATATATGTGTCAAAGAGATATCAGGGTAAATCAAAATGCTCACACGCTACAATCGTGTAGGTCCTCAAACCTCACACCAAAAATAATACATACAAAAATGATATAGCCTATATCAAATGGAGATCCTAGATCTGGCCTGATCCTCCTCCACTAGATCCCTCTCCACCTACTTCAGCCCTGTATCTAGGAGCCTACTCTACAGTATGCTCTAGCTCCTATTGAGGATCCTATATTTGGCCTAATCCAAAGAGACTTTGTACATGATAACCAATCCCATGACTCCTATGCGAGCTGGCTCTATGCGTACTAGAGGACCTATGTGTCTTCTCGGTCATGTGGGTTTGATAGCTTGAACTAGCAGAACACTATCCGGTCTCTTTGGTCCTATTCTGAGAGCTACTCTTGTTAGTACCTATGGTCTAGGTGTCCTTTGGCACCTCTCCACCTGTCAGTTGAATGTAATCCTCCAACGTGAATATGCGAGCTACCCTCACAGTCGATCGTGCATTTTCCTCCTCCAAGAAGGATATGAGCTGCCTAACCTCTGCCATATGATCCTGACCTATGGGCAATAGGTGAGATGGAGCTATAAGTGGTGCCATAAATACCTATGAGGATGAAGGAATATCCCTCGAGTCCCTTAGTGAATCTCTCTCTAGTAATCAGGTCCATCTGAGTCCATGCCAAATCACACTCTATAGTGATCCGTTGAATATTTATATATGCTATGGTAATATAGGCCTTAAGGAGAGACCTCTCCTCCTCATAATCCTACCACTATCTCTGTCCATGAGTGATATTCACCTCTGTTATGGTAAGACTAGTATTCTTGTGCTATAGCTGAGTCTATAGCCTCTCAACCTAGATTTGTAAATCTACCACCTAGGCTAGCAGTTACCATACCTCGCTATTTGGAGGTACCTCACTCTCATCTAAGGCCTCCTTATTGGCCTCTACTAGTGGTGAATCCTCTGCTATAACCTTTGCCTCCCATCCACCCTCAGTTCATGGGTGCACATTACGCCCCTATGGATTAGCCTATGCCTTGTCATCTACCCGATCAAGAGGACCAGATCCTTACCATTGAAGTAAAGACCATTACATATCATATTCTGGGGTAGTCATAGCCATAGCAACTCTAGAATCCTAGAGATCATTTGCATAATCATCCAGAGATGTAGGCTACACCCACTATATATTCATTTCTAGAACTAGCCACCTATAGATAATAGGCAGCTTTGGAATATCCTACACCATACCAAACTACAGTAGGACCTACGAGTAGAACTGGTACTTGTTGGTCATCAAATCCGCACAAGAAAGGACTTTCGGTGGGTTTGCGCGCCCTGGACCTGCGACCAACATTGAAAGGCCGAAGGGAAGAGATGCCCCTCGTGCCAATCTCCGGAGAAAGGCCGGCTCCTATACTAATCTACTTTTGGGGTTTGAGATAAGAGTGCAGGAAAGAGATAAAAGGAGTTCGGGTTAGAGAAAGAAATAAAAAGGGGTAAGGGTTAGAGATTGATGATTCAAGGTGGGGAAGAACAGGAAGCACGATCACTCACTAATAACTCGAATAGCAGCAAAGAACACCAAGAATAGATGAAAGAAACGCAGTGTCGACCTTCCTATGTATCCTCTGGATGGGTTCGCAGGGTTCTCCTCTCTCTCTCGCTGGAATTCAGGGTTCAGAGTAACAGCGATTAAGACGAGGGAATAACAGAAACCTCGATCCACCAGGCAGCATAAAAGAAAGCAACAAAGACGTTTTTCCTCTCCTATGTATCCTTCAGGGCGAATTTTAGGGTACAGTCCCCAATCGCACATCGGATTCAGGGATTCAGAGTCTCAGTATACGAGTGCGGATAGACAAAAGAATTAAGCACAGAAGGCAGCATAAAAGAGAGAAATGGAGCACAAAAATCTTTAGTATTAGACGCAGGACATCAAGTTACAGCAGCTTTCTAGCAGAAAGTTCCCCCCCCTTTTACATTGCAAAGCCTGGGTTTTTATAGAGGACCCGACCCTCTGAATCATTATTACAAAAATGGTGGAGTACGCCCTCGGGCCCTGAGAAATCGGTGCCTCGTTGCTGCTATGAATGATCCCTCAAATCGGCTACCAAAATTGGCAATGGTGACCGAGTCAACCGGGGAAAGATGCATTAAATGAGCCACCTGGGTGTCCTCGGATTGCAGGTGCGGTGCTCGAGTGGCGGCCATGCTTGCTGGGCTCTCCTTCTCGGACTGATACTTCGCATCCAATTGCCAAAAATGAGCAACGGGCTTATCGGGCAAGAAAATATGCATTTATGAGGCTCTCTGACTGCCTCGGGAAATGCCCAACTTGGGAAGCGTTCCTGGAAAGTGCCTCGCTGATTTTCGCTTCGCAAAATTACTTCGGGGCGTGGAGTGCCGAAGCCGATCTTCTTCTATCCTTCGCTGCTTCGGGGGCAAGACCGCTTCGCTGACGGGTCGGGAAAAATGCTTCGGGCCGATCTTCTTTTGAAAAGGCGGTTCAGGGGAGTTTCGGCCGAAACACTTTCTCGACTTGCACCGCTTCGGGAGAAATCTTGCCGAAGTGGATTTTAGAAATACTTCGGGCCCGAAGTATTTTCTTTGCCTTAGCCGATTCGGGCTATCTTTTCTCCTTCGACGAAGTTGTTTGGATGCCGCTTCGCAAAACTTCCGCCCGAAGCGGTTGTTGAAAATGTTTCGGGTGCGAAGCGTTATCTTTGTATCTTCGGCCAACTTCTCGCCCGAAGTGATGATTGGAAGCGCTTCGGGCCCGAAGTTCTTTTCTTTTCATTTTGTCCACCAGGGGGCGATAGGAAATCAAAATTGCTATAACTTATAAACAAAGAAAATTTTCAAAACAAATATCATACAAAGTTTTTAATTTTTCTGCCCCTTGGTGGAATGTGACAATATTGTCAACATTCTTGGCGGCTCGCGGGGCAACGAGCTCGTCTCGGTGGTAGAACCCTCAGCTTTCATCCATTGGGCCAGAGTTACCTCCAGACCCTTCTCCTTGTTCCTTTTCTAGGGATGCTTCCACAGCTTGTCCCTCTTCTTCCTCTTCTCCTGCTTTGCTTCTTCCTCTCCTGTCGCCATTGCTTCTGCTACGTCTTCAGCCATTGGCAATGGGGCCAGGCGGACGCGGATGTTTCTTAAGGTTCGGCGAATCTGAGACCAGACCCTTTTCGTGAACAGCTCCTGATCTCCCAGAGATTTGACCAAGGCGCGGAACCTATCGATCTGCCCGATTTTTGCATGTTGGGACCTGGTATACAGATCATTTAGGGAAGCGGTGATTCTACAGTATTTCAGTATGTAATCAGCAACCTGCTTCTCTGTTATAGGTTCGGCCCACTCGTCTATCTCCGAGACGTTGTCTTCAAACTGCTGCCACTTCGGCATGATTTCTTCCTTGGCTAAGGGCTTTCCATCATCATCCGTGAAGCTCGGGAAGCCTAGGGAGAAGAGGTCTTCGAAGTAGCCCATTGACGCGTGCCTCTCACTTTCGAATGCATCCAGTAGGATTTTTGCCTTTTGAGCCTTCTTGGCTATGGAGAAAAAGGTGCGAACTGTGTCCTGGGCTGTTGACCAATCCCTTGCTATCCGACTCATTGCTGCGAGCTTCAAATCTTGATACCCTGCATCTTGGACCTTCAGGGCCAGCTTGAGTCGGGCTCTGACATTCTGAATGACTTCTTCGATGATTGGTCCTCCTTCGACGGCAGCAACCTGGGCTTCTACGGTGTAAACTAAAACTGAAAGGGCACTAACAGCCCGAGACCTAAAATTCTTGAGCAGACATGAGCGAATCTCTTTGATTTTGCTCCTGTCGAATAGCCCTAGGCCTTCCTTCTCGTGCAGCTGGATCTGAGCTTGCAAGATCCTACTTTCAAGCTCCTTGACCCTCAAATCATTTTTGATCTGCCTTTGTGCTTGATTCTCAGCTGTGCATTCTAGCTGTGCTATCTGTAGCTTTAGGGCGTGTGCTTCTTTTCGCATCAGCTTGCACTGCCCCTCGGCCTCTGCCAATTTGGAGCGAGTCCTTGCTAGCTCCTCCTCCAGCTTGATGTTAGTACTCTCGGCTTCGAACCTGCGCTTGTTGGCAATGTTGGCGTGCGCCTTGAAGGTCTCGATTCCAATGTGCATAGAGGCGGACTCCTCGTCCACGTTCAGATGCTCCAGGTCCTTTTCTTTATCTTGATATTCATAGTCCGCTGGAGTCATTTCATCCAGGGGCTTCTGGACTTTGGGTATCTTCTTTACTTTATGCACCTTTCCCGCCTCAAAGTCAAAGACGGCACATTTCTCAACTTGAGCGAGCGAACGCCCTCTTTTCTTTCTCGCCTCTTTCAACATTCTCTCTGTGTTCTGTCGGGCTTGGAGGAGTTTTTTGGCCAAGGGGGACTCCCGTATTGAGGACAGCTCGGAGTCGAATGCGGCTGGGTCTAAAGCCGAGGGATTGAACAAATATAGGGAGTTGAAAGGGATAGCCTCACCCGAAGGTTCGGCAACAGGGGTGACAGGGGCTTCGGCGAGTGGGAACACGTTATGTACAATGGAGGAATGAGCCTCGGGGTTCGACACTGGACTATTAGCTTCATCCTGGTCGATGACTGGAGGATTGGCGGTGTGGCTGGGCGAAGTAACCTCGACAGGTTTGTCCTGGCCGAAAGACTCAGGGGGAGTAGTTAGGGGCACGGCGTAAGGAGGTGACTGACCTTGTGGAGGCAGGGCGGATGGGTGAGAGCTTTCGGCCAGGGCTGGGGTGGACTTACGAGCAACCAGAGCATAGGATGAAGAAAATGTACCTGCGTGCCCTCCTGGCAGAGCGGTCATGGCGATCTCCTGGGTGATTGGCGTTTGTTCCTTCTGGGCCTCGGTACTCTCGGCTTCCATGACCTCCACGAGTTCCTCCACGTCGATGACATCTACGTCTGGGATTGCTTCGGCACTTGGTGGAGTTCCTTCGTCGTTTACTTCGGTCGAACCCGATATTGATCTTTCGGTAGGGGCGCTCGGCATGCCTGTACGTGGTCATTTTGGGAAGTTCGGGGGTGCCTGGGTAGGTTCCCGCTCCTTTCTTTTCCTCCTCTCGAGGGGTTGCTCTGATTCTTCTATCGTCGTCTCGAGATCTTTCGATGGACTCTGTGGTAAAGCTTTAGGCGCGGCCCTGGCTGCTTTTTCTTTAGGAGCATTATCAGTCTTCCCGGGACCTTCGTCTGAACTTGGGGTGGCCGGTGGAACGAAATCGACGAAGGACAAGGGTTTCCAAGACCCAATATTGGTCTGATACACAATTGCGAATTCCCTGTCCATTGTTAGAAGCCCGAAAGAATTCATCTTTCGGCGATGGACTCTCATAATCCACCATTCTCTTAACTGCTCCTCATCCCAGTCCTTCAACTCCTCTTTTAAATCGTCCCTTGCTTTTCTCCAGAAAGTGGAGTCGGGAGTTGGGAATGGGTACTGGTCTGGGTCGAATTCGACCTCCATAGGGTAGAAATCATGCCAAGGAGGCAACGTCCTCATCTCCTCTAAGTGCCACTCCAGGTCCGTGCCATTGGGGTTATTCCTCTGCTCCAGGACTTCGGGGCGAGGACAGGCATGGAAGTTCTTGCTTTTCAAATGATCTCTCATCACCCCCAATGGGTCGTAGAGCCACCTCTGTGGTATTTGGAGCAGACCAAAATCAGCGAGCTTCTCCTCCAGGTATATGTTCTGCTTCAGGGCAAAGACTTCGATAACTCCCATCTTGAAGGGGAAGTCGCAGGTGTGTGCCCACTTTCGCCCATGGCCGTAGGCTTCGTCGGTCGCGTCACTTTGTCGAGCAACTTCCAGGGCAAATTGGTACTCCGAAGGGAAAAAGGGCAGCAAGAAGGGCTTCCCTGTGAAGCCAAAAAGGCGGATCACAAGCCCTTGTGTCAATTGAAACACATCCCCTTTTCTCTCCAGTACCACTTTATCTCTAAGGCCGAGAGGCACCCGAGGGCTAGACCCTGTCAGAATGTGCATCGCAGGTCCCAAAAATTGTTGATTGAAAGGGTAATAGGACTCCGACCTCAGCAAGAGTCGGGTCCATTGATATACAGGCAAAGGGGTCCCATCCTTGCCGACTGGTGAAACATCACAATGGGGAAGGGCTTTATGTACATGAAAGAAGAAGAGCCAAACCAAGAAAGAACAAGGCTGGAAGTGAGGCTCCTTGCTAGCTTCCTTTATGGATGACAACCGCATATGCAGATTTCGGGCCACCCATTCTGCCCAATCGAAGAAAACTGGGTCGGTGTTCGGCCGCGAAGCGTCGGGAGCGTAGAACTCTCCTCTGGAAATGCATTCGGCTAGCGACACCTGCCATGGGCATACCGAAGTATCGCTTGACAAGCCCCCTACCCATGCAATGATAGAGAATATATCTATGTTCTTAAATGCCTCCAGGGGCAGGGGCATCTGGGGTCGCTTGCCGGAAGGAAGTCCGCTCTTGAGACTTTCACGCAAAAAACTCAGAATGAAGGGATTAGAGGCGAACTTATCCGCTTGTTCACTCAGGCTGACCTTGCGAATGGTATAGCCTTTTGGTGGCCTTTGCTGTGGTGCGAATGCTGCCTGCACATCCTCCTTCAGAATGGAAAACAATTTTTTACCCGAGGCGTCCAACACCTGCCTGGTTTGTGGCTGATAGTTCTGAGCAATGGCGTATATAAGCTCGGGGCAGTGATGTGTAGGAAGGACCAGATACCAGTATATGTGGGAATAATACGCCATGGCCCTCTTGTTCTCTGTTGAGAGCCTACTTTTCATGAAATCGATGGTATACCGAAGCTCGGCCACGGTTCTTGAGAGCTCTGGGTCTCTGATTTTTGCCCACTTATCGACAGGTGGTTCTATACTGGGCTCATCATCGGACTCTTCCCTTTCCTCCATCACCTATTTTCTTGTGCATGGGGGAGGATTGACCCTCCTGGGAGTCTGCTTCTTTTCTTCCGTGGCTCTCGCCTTCTCTGGAGTCATCGTCTCTGGTTCTTTTCCCTTCCGTGTGGGGTTCTTCCTTCCCATTGTGAGCGATTGCAGCAGAATAGTTCAGCGTCTCAAAACAAAGGATGGGGTAATCATGGTGAACAGCGAAACCTTTGATGCAGAATCTCTTCGAGGTGACAGAATGCAGACTCGCCCCTTACACTTGCAAATGGTTTGTTCTTAACGGGCATCTGCATTTTATAGCTTCGGAGGGCAATCTCCGACATTTATGGCAACCACCGTAATTACTTTGCTGGCCTGGCCCGAAAGTATCGTTGCGGCATCTGATTGGCTATATGGCGGCGTCGTACGTGGGGCCATGCAATTCGGTAGTTTGATTTTGTATCGAGAGCGTGGATTGCTGCCACCTGGTGTTTTAGCATGGCTTTTGGGTTGACGGACTGCCTTGGGATGAGTGCCACCTCCTTCGCATTGAGTTTGTCTACTTTGGTCCCCTTTTGAGGCTATTTTTGGCATGTTCCTCGAGGCACATCTTAAATGTGTTCGCCCCGAAGTGGGGTTCGATGAAAATACTTCATCGTGAAGCTCTTCTTCGGGCTGATTTTCTTCATTTCGGGCCCGAAGTTCCCCTTTGCTATGTTGTTGCTTCGGTTCATGAATACCGTCGATCGAAACCCATTTCATCGAGGAGGGCTTCGCCAAGAATTACTTCGGACAATGCCTTCGGCACATTTCTTTAGCGAAGCGTTTTGCACGTCCTTGATCTGCATGTGGTTTGGTTCTACGAGGATGAACTGCTTCGCGGTGAACTTCCTTTCATCGGCTACTTCGGACCGAAACCCCCCGAAGGTGATTCCGATCATGCTTTGTGAAGCCGAAGCCAGGAATCTAGCTTTTACGGTTGAAGTGGCACTTGCTCTCCGTGATATTTTGAACAGAGTATATACAAGGCATTGAAATCCTATATACAAAATACATGCAAGAGAGATTTTTTTTTTTTTGGAGTTGTACATATCTCAGTGATTGAAGGCCTTCAGGTGAAGACCATTGACTGAGATTGGTAAGACTTGGCCATTCGCATCCTTGAGGATGAAGGAGTTGGCCGAATTCACTTTCACTATTTCAAACGGTCCGTCCCAGAACGCATCCATTTTGTCATGATTCCTAGGCTTGGCCTTCCATGAATCCCACCTCCATACCAGGTCTCCTGCTTTGAATGTGCGATCGGATGACTTCCTTTTGAACCATTCTCGGGTGACTTCAGCATGCCGTGCGAAGTTCTGGTAGGCCTTTTCACGTTCCTCTTCTAGTTGTAATAGTTGAACCAGGCGTTCCTCCATCGGGTTAGCTTCATCTTCTTCTAGCAGCTGCAATGCAGGTATCTCAATGTGAGTGGGCAGGATGGCCTCCTTGCCGTAGACCAGAGCATAAGGCGAAGTCTTGATTGACCTTTTGATAGAAACCCGATCGGCCCACAAGGCCCGATCCAGAAGGAGGTGCCAAGTTCTTTTGTTTTGATCAATCAACTTTCTTAGAATCCTCAACAGGGTTTTGTTGGTGGATTCTGCTAATCCATTGCCCTGGGGGTAATAGTTGGAAGACACCTTGTGATATATCCCATACTTGTATAGGAATTCGTTGATCTTTGCGCCTGTGAAACCAGGACCGTTATCTATAATAATTGCTTCGGGGATGCCGAAGCGGGTAATCAATCCTTCCAGGAAGGTGACCACAGTATCTTGATCGGCATGTTTTGTGGGGACTGCCTCGGCCCACCTGGTGAAGTAATCCGTCGCAGTCAGAATGAATTTGTGCCCAGTGGAGGAGTTTGGCGATATGGCTCCTACGAAATCCAGTCCCCATTGCTGAAAGGGGGCCTCCACTTGTATTGGTCGGAGTGGCATCGAAGCATTTCTGCTTCGGCCGATGAATCTCTGGCATTGCTCGCACCTTCGACAAACGGAGAAGGCATCGACAAAGAGGGTGGGCCAATAGTAACCCGCCTTGATTATTTTTAGCGTCGTCGCCCTTCCAGCAAAGTGTCCTCCAGATAGTCCTGAATGAAATTCACCCAGGATTCTCCTCTTATCATCATCTTTTATGCATCTGAGGAGGACGCCGTCAATGTTCTTGAAGAACAGGCCTTCTGGGCGCATAGTGTATCGGGCGGACCGCATCCTGAAATGTCTCCGCTGTGAAGCATTCAGATGTGAGGGGCATCTGCCGATGTTGAAATATTCCACTATCTCACCGACCCAATCTCTCTCGGCCTCTTCCTGATTAGCGAGGCATTCTCCTGTTGGCAAGTCATCCGACTGACAGTCTGTTATTTCGGCCGTCGCGTTCTTCGCCAGCTCTTGACATAGTGCGCGACCGCGAACTAGCTTGGTGGGCTTGATCTCAATATCGAACTCTTGGATTTTGCTCACCCAACCAGCTCTCTTGCTTCCCAGTTCCCCTTGAATAATGAAACTACGCACATCGGGGTGAATGACGAAGACTGTGGTTCGACTCTGAGAAATGAACTGTTTGAATTTCTTGAGAGACTTCATAACTGCATGCACTTGACGCTCGATGAAATTGTACTTTTCTTCATGGGGATTGATTATCTGGCTAAGGAACGCGATGGGACGTTCCTCTCCATCTTCCCCCTTTTGCGTCAAGACCGCGACGTAGCTTTCAGGTTCTCCTATTGCATACAGGATAAAATCTCGACTGTAGTCGGGGTTGATCAAGACCGGTGCCTGAACAATTCGGGCCTTGATTTCTTTGAATGCTTTCCTCCTCTCTTCTGTCCAGACAAATTCTGTGCCCTTCTTTAAAAGCTCAGACATCGGCTTAATGACCTGGGCGAAGTCTGGGACAAACTTCCTTACGAAGTTAATCTGACCGAAGAAATATTGAAGGCTCTTTTTATCTGCTGGGATTGGGAGCTTCATCAGAGCTTCGGCTCTGTCAGGATCCACGGTGAGACCCTTTTTTGAAATTGCATGTCCCAGCAGCTTTCCTTCGTTGACTGCGAAGATAGACTTTTTTGGATTGATTGAGATGCCAAATTCTCGGCATTTTTCAAAAATTTGTTGAAGATGTTCTGGGTGGTTTTCTCTCCTTCGGGAGAAGACGGTCATGTCATCCAAATAGATAACAATAACCTTGTTCAGAAGCTCGCCAAAAGCAAGGTCCATCGCCCTCTAGAAAGTAGCTCCCGCATTCGAGAGGCCAAAAGGCATCCGCTGGTAGGCGAATGTGCCCCACTTGGTTGTGAACGCGGTCTTATGTTGGTCTTCGTCCCTGACCCAGATTTGATTATATCCAGAGAAACCATCGAGCAGGGAGAATCGTTGAGCTCCAGCCATCGAATGCAAGATCTGATCGATCTGCGGGAGAGGATAGTGGTCCTTGAGGGAAGCATGATTCAGGTTGCGGAAGTCCACGCATAACCGGATGTCTCCATTCTTTTTTCTGATAGGGACCAAGTTTGCTACCCAGGAAGAATGCTTGATGGGATAAATGATCTTTGCTTCGAGCATTTTTAGCAGTTCGGCCTTCATCGGGACCTCGATCTTTGGATTAACCGGCCTTTGCTTCGTCGAAAAGGTTTGGCCCCTTCTTGTAATTCGATTGTATGTTGGATCAGCTGTCGATCATATCCCTTGAGGTCATGATAAGACCAAGCCACGATATCTCGGTACCTCTTACACAAACATCGGATTCGCTCTATTTCTTTCGAAGTACAATCGGTCCCGACCTTTATTACTTTCCCAGGTTCCAGTTCTAAATCTTGATATTGCTGCATGCTGATCTGGATCCTGTGGGAGAGCGATCGATCATTTTGATCGAAAAGGCTCTCAAGCATGATCAATCCCTTGGGAACGTGGTTGTTCTTCAACTGGACCAATCCTTCATATTCTTCCTCATCAAGGCTTCGGTCTTCGATCGTAGCGGCTTCTTGGATCATGAAATTGATGATCTGCTCGTCATTGTCAAAAACTTGCCAGTGTAAATCTCTGTCAGGGACAGAGGGTCTATAGATCATCCTTACAGCCTTCGGCTTATGCACCATATCATCCACTGGAGAATATCGGGCTGCGATGGATGCTAAGACATCTGCATGTCGATTCTTTTCTCATGGAATAGACTGTAGATTGAGGGATTCAAACTGGTCAAACAGGTCCCATACCCTATTGCGGTATGATTTAAGATAGTGCTTCTTTGAAGAGCATCTGTTGGTGACCTGGTTGCAAACTAGTTCGGAATCTCCGAAGATTTGAAGATGCCTTATGCCTAACTTGTCAGCTTTCTTGAGTCCTAAGCACAAGGCTTCATATTCTGCTGCATTGTTGGTGCAGCTCCATGTCAATCGGTAGCAATATTCCTTTTGCTCACCGGATGGGGAAATCAGAAGGATTCCTGCCCCGACGCCATTCTTGCATCGGGCACCATCGAAGAACAATTTCCATAGTCCTTCTTGAGCAGAAACCTTTCCTTCCATTTTGGCTGGTTTCTCGGACTTGGCGATGGTGTAGCATCCCACCTCAGTCTCTATCATGGCATTGAAATCTGCCAATGAAAATTCATCTTCACAACACAACTGTGCGAGGGATTCCTGGACCAAATCCACTTGCTCTAGCTCCTCCGCGATCGTATGCACAGGGCCACTGCTCTCTTCCTCGGACATCTTCTCAACCAGGAACGTAGAAGGTTTTTCATTATAGATCTTCACCTTCTTCCCTTTGAAGGGGATCTCCAGATGAGTGTAGTCCATGGACAGATATCCGCCCAGCTTTGCCGTGAATTCCCTTGACAGGCACATGCTGAAGTAGGGCTCAAGGTCCACGACTACCACCTCTTGTATGACTACGATTTGAGGTGTCTTATGTAGCCGAATAGGAATGTCTTTGATGACACCTACAGTCTTCACTGGGGTACCATCCAGCTGGAGGACTCCATGACTACTTCGTGTGTATTCCATGCCTATTTCCTCGCATACCGCCTTCGGCATCACTGTCGTCGCAGCTCCAGAATCTATCATACAGTTATGCACGATATATCCTTCCATTTGTAAGGATAGGTAGAACGGTGGTGGTCTATTTTTTCCTGTGATGGACGCGGACAAGGTCTGCACCAGGGCGAGTGGCTCTGCCTTCTTTGTATTAATCCTCTTCAAGGATTCTTGCAACAGGTCCACTTGTCCAGGAAGTTGCAGAGCATCATACAAGCTGATTTTGGCTGGAATTCTCTTCAATTCTTCTACAATGTTGTAGGCTGGGGAGCTATGCACCTCAGGTTCCTTTCTTGGTTCGTACTTGGTGCGATATTGCTCTGTCGCTTCGACCCTTTGTCGCTTGGTGAGCGAGGGAAACTTGAGCTTCTCCTTAGCCTGTTCTTTGGTCTCCACCTGAGGTGGTTCGACAGTGGCCTTTTGGGCCTTTTCTTTGACTGGAGCTGGTGGAGGAGCTTCGCTCGAGGCCGAAGAGGATGGTTGTCCCTTCTCAAAATGAGCATGTACCTTCAAAGGAGCCATCTGAGTAGCATCCACCTCTATCGTCCTTTTACCTCCCCTGGTAAGGACTGTGACTGGCTCTTCCTCACCGATGGACAAGTTCTGATCCAATTGTCTGATGACGTTGACTTGACCGCCTTGACTGCTGCTTGTTAGCGTCTGCACGTAGTGTTGATGCAACATGCATGTATTTTCCTCGTGAGGATCATTACATGTAGAGCACCAGTATACATGATCGAAAGTGCTTGGGACTTCATCTATCGCAGCATTTCTTGCCGAAGCTTTTCCTTGATGGACCGCTTGATCTTTGGTAAGTGCAGGCGTGGGATAAGACCTTCTTGGTAGAAACTCTTGTTGCGCTTGCTTCTTCTTGACAACGGTCATGTCGTTGGACAAGGTCTGCACTGTGGCATTTAACGATTGCATTTCTTGCAATATCTTGGCTTGCATATCATCGGCCTTGGGAACTGATGGTAAAGAAGCCATGGTCGGTATCGGAGGTAGGGCAGGATGTTGGAGGGGTGCTGGCAACATCAAAAATGTTGGAGTGATAGTGGGTGGCATAGTTGAAAGTGTGGGGAAATGTATCTATGGAGCGGTGATCTACGACACAACGGGATTCGGGTTCCAAGATGAGATCGGATATGCAGGGATTGCAAAAATCTGTGGAGCGACTGTGCTCGCATACTGGGCTTGAAGGAACTCGGGGAGTATGGGCATTGGCATTCTTTGAGGGAGTTTACCCATGGCTATGAGGTCCATTTCTGCTTTCTTGGCTAACCCATACAACTCTGGAAAAGTATTGACATTGGAGTACCTTATCATAAGGCCGATATCAGGGTTGAAGGCCCGAAGGAAGTAGTACGCCGTGGCTTCGTCAGTTGGGCGAAGTCCAATTGGGACCCTTTGCCAGGTTCGAGTGAACCTAACATTGAAGTCTGCAATCTCTTCTTGTGGATGTCTTTGGATTGAAGTGAATTGCTGCAGAAGAGAAGTTGGATCGGCGGACTCGTTGAAGCCTTGCATCAATTGCCCGGCTAATTGGTCCCATCCCGTAATAGTGCTGGATGGCAGAGATCTATACCAATAGAGGAGTTTTCCTCTAAGGGAGAGAACCAGGAGCTTCACCATCACTCGCTCTTCTATGATATCATGGATTGCCGCCAGGGAAATGATGTCCTGGATATGCTCTAGAGCAGTCTTTCCGGTTTCGTCGAACGTCGGGAGCTTTTTGATTGCAACAGGTGGAACTTGCCCTTGGCCCGCGAGATTCAACGGTGACGAAGAATTCCATGCTGGAAATAATCTGGGCGGCGGTTGTTGCTATTGTTGTTGTTGTTGTTGTTGTGCCATATTTGTGCCTGGGTTCTGTGGAACAGAAGTCCCCGAAGTCCCTCTTGGGTTGCTCGTCGGAAGGCCAAAGGGAACGGAGGCACTAGGATGCTTCGGTGAGTTGGGAGGATTCGGAGGAAAACTAGCTATTGTGCTATCGAAAGTTAGGCCTTGCTCGTCAACAGCAGCCTCTTGCGAGGATGTCCCACGTAAGAGATATTCGGGGGTAACTAACCTAGAGCGTTCCCCAGAGGCATCAATATCAAGCTCAAAGAAATCGGTTTCCTCTCCTCTATTCCTAACTCTCCATCTTGTTTGCATGAAGGCACAAGCTTTAGTACTGGTCTTTACGACTTAAAGATTCTCGGGTAAAACAGAGTCGCCAGATGCTAAGAGTCTCTTAGTAATGAGAGCATCGATTCTCACTACTACTCAGGGGATGAGACTGACCGGGTCTCACCGAGAACTTGTTAGAACTACTGGCTCCGGTGAAGACGGGCTAGAAATTTTCTCAAATATGGGACTTTGAGTCCCACCGGGCGTGCCAGAAACTGTTGGTCATCAAATCGCACAGGAAAGGACTTTCGATGGGTTTGTGCGCCTTGGACCTGCGACCAACATTGAAAGGCCGAAGGGAAGAGATGCCCCTCGTGCCAATCTCCGGAGAAGGCCGGCTCCTATACTAATCTACTTTTGGGGTTTGAGATAAGAGTGCAGGAAAGAGATAAAAGGAGTTCGGGTTAGAGAAAGAAATAAAAAGGGGTAAGGGTTAGAGATTGATGATTCAAGGTGGGGAAGAACAGGAAGCACGATCACTCACTAATAACTCGAATAGCAACAAAGAACACCAAGAATAGATGAAAGAAATGTAGTGTCGACCTTCCTATGTATCCTCTGGATGGGTTCGCAGGGTTCTCCTCTCTCTCTCGCTGGAATTCAGGGTTCAGAGTAACAACGATTAAGACGAGGGAATAACAGAAACCTCGATCCACCAGGCAGCATAAAAGAAAGCAACAAGGACGTTTTTTCTCTCCTATGTATCCTTCAGGGCGAATTTTAGGGTACAGTCCCCAATCGCACACCGGATTCAGGATTCAGAGTCTCAGTATACGAGTGCAGACAGACAAAAGAATTAAGCATAGAAGGCAACATAAAAGAGAGAAATGGAGTACAAAAGATCTTTAGTATTAGACGTAGGACATCAAGTTACAGCAGCTTTCTAGCAGAAAGTTCCCCCCTTTTACATTGCAAAGCCTAGGTTTTTATAGAGGACCCGGCCCTCTGAATCATTATTACAAAAATGGTGGAGTACGCCCTCGGGCCCTGAGAAATCGGTGCCTCGCTGCTACTACGAATGATCCCTCAAATCGGCTACCAAAACTGGCAATGGTGACCGAGTCAACCAGGGAAAGATGCATTAAATGAGCCACCTGGGTGTCCTCGGATTGCAGGTGCGGTGCTCGAGTGGCGGCCATGCTTGCCGGGCTCTCCTTCTCGGACTGATACTTCGCATCCAATTGCCAAAAATGAGCAGCGGGCTTATCGGGCAAGAAAATATGCATTTATGAGGCTCTCTGACTGCCTCGGGAAATGCCCAACTTGGGAAGCATTCTTGGAAAGCGCCTCGCTGATTTCCGCTTCGCAAAATTACTTCGGGGGCGTGGAGTGCCGAAGCCGATCTTCTTCTATCCTTCGCTGCTTCGGGGGCAAGACCGCTTCGCTGACGGGTCGGGAAAAATGCTTCGGGCCGATCTTCTTTTGAAAAGGCGGTTCGGGGGAGTTTCGGCCGAAACACTTTCTCGACTTGCACCGCTTCGGGAGAAATCTTGCCGAAGTGGATTTTAGAAATACTTCGGGCCCGAAGTATTTTCTTTGCCTTAGCCGATTCGGGCTATCTTTTCTCCTTCGACGAAGTTGTTTGGATGCCGCTTCGCAAAACTTCCGCCCGAAGCGGCTGCCGAAAATGTTTCGGGTGCGAAGCGTTATCTTTGTATCTTCGGCCAACTTCTCGCCCGAAGTGATGATTGGAAGCGCTTCGGGCCCGAAGTTCTTTTCTTTTCATTTTGTCCACCAGGGGGCGATAGGAAATCAAAATTGCTATAACTTATAAACAAAGAAAATTTTCAAAACAAATATCATACAAAGTTTTTAATTTTTCTGCCCCTTGGTGGAATGTGACAATATTGTCAATAGTACTCACAGACCTTGACCCTGCGGTCGAGTAGCCATCTACCTCACTGAGCTTAGCATAGTCGCTTTCTAGCCTCTAGATATGCAGGGAAATCCATGTAGGGGCACCACTCAATGTCATAAGGTCTTAATACTGCAAACTGACTGATATAGTGTTTGATGTCCCCTACATTGGACCTACTCTAGAACCCCTCCTCCTTGTGAGGACAACATGTCGCATAGCTCCTTGTGAGGACAACATGTCGCATAGCACTGGCATGCAACAGGAATATAAATAATCTCTAGGGGTAGCTTTGTAGGTCTCTCAATATAGATGTGCTACCAACCCCAAATATGTATGATTAGACTATAGCTAATGCCTACTCAGCTCCTCCTAGTAATCTAATATAGCTCTCAGTAGAACTGGAATAGTAATGTGCTCTCCTAGGCTAGGAGTAGTGGCTAATCCATGGAGATCTGGATGAACCTTCTAACACTGGCCAAAATGTTCTAGGGCATCGTCATTCCCAAGGAGTCTGGAAGGACAATCTATATGATTATGTGCATAAAAACCATCTCTTGGACAAAGAAGACCTGCTCCCCATATCAGTATCCAATGTGAACACCTCCATGGTTGATCTTCCAATGGGACTCTAGGCTCTAATCGCCAAAGATCTCATGAAAAATAGCTCCCCTACTCCAAAAAGGTATAAGAGGTGATGGCATCGCCATCAATGGGGATCTTGAAGATCCTATAGACATCCTTAAGAGTGATGGTCATTTCACCTGTCAGTAGGTAATATGTGTTGGTTCGGGCATTCCAGCTCTGGGCCAATGTAGTCATATAAGCTTGATGTACCCTAATAGTGGGTAGATCCAAAACATAGTCGAAACCTATGGCCCTAAACCAACCCCACTCCTAGGAAGTCAACAGTGGGTAGAGAGTGTTAAGGATCTCTGGCTCCCTAGCTCTAGAGGCCAGTCTCTGCAAAGAGATATAGTATAAGGAAAAATTTAACTATAGGCTAATTAAATAGTTAAAAATGACCTAAAAAGAGATATATCAAGAAAAAAATAGCTAAAAATGCAATATTATGCTAAGTTTGATCACAAATTTTAAATATACATCTCATAGGTGCAATAAATGGCATTAACTACCAAGAAAATCACAAAAAAATTGAAAATTTTGAAAAACATTCACAAAAAAAGGAACCATAAGTCAAACCCACGGTCTGCACAATAGTCAATTTTTTGACCATTGTAATTCAAACCTAACCGCAACTGATACCTGTGTTCCCCAACCTATCAAAGGGGAGTCACAGCTGGCAACTGCAGTCTAGGAAAATGACTCTTTCTGGGTCTTTTCCTAGCCGATAAAACAAACAAAATATAATAAAAAATTAATCTAAAGCTAGCCTAACCTATGGTGTGGTTCATTGCCAATAGTTTAATGTGATTGATTAACCAATTAAATTAATTTGATTCATTTTATTAGTAATGAATGCAAGGACTCAGTTTCAAATTACCTTGCCCACACTGCGACCTCGGCTAGAAGAAGGTTTTTCATGGTATGCCATCCTGATGTGTGTAGAGTGGTAGGTTTTGGTCTGCATCAAGTTTACTCTCACACCTCTTAGAGCTCTTCAAATTGTAGTCACTATCAAGGAATAATGAGGAAGTTTGAAAATGACAAATTTTTAAACCTTTTCCTATTTCTATTGGACCACAGCTGACACCCATGGTCCCAAGATTAGGGTTTTTTGCCCATGGTTCAGACCTACGGTTCCCAAAATTTGAAATTTCCAACCATAGACTGCACCCATGGTTTGCAAATGATATCAAAAATAGCAAAATCCCATCGTGGGAAGGTTTTAAATGATAAATCAATGTCCCCTAATGGATCAAATTTCAATAAAAGTAATAAATTTGCAAATTTGGTGATGATCAAGCACCAGGATCCAATTAAAAATAAAATATCTGGTTGAGATTATAAAGTACATTCAATCGATGTCGTCACTTTGAAAATCCTTTCATGGAGCGCTACATATCCTAGAGAAATAAATAAATTTAATTCAAATTCAAAATTAACAAAAACATTTCAAATAATAAAAAAGCCAAATGCACCTCGTATTCAGTTATTTAATCTATACACTTGGCAGTTGCAGTGATTGATGCTCCATGCAATTTGGTGAGATGAGTAAATAATCATAAGGACATTTGGGGCAAAATTGTCATCGTTGATTTGATATGCTTCTTTTCAATTTTGAAGAAGGCCTTTGAGGCTGGACCGCTACACGGAAATGAGGCATTTCATGTCATTTTCCCTATGATATTTTTTTAGCAAATAATTGACAAATTGATTCAACACAAAACTAATTGTATTTGTATCATTTTGATACCCTAATAAGGCTATTGTAACCCAACTACTCCATGCGATAGGAATGTGCAATTACTATTAACAATTGTAATCATACGCTGAACTAGGCTTAGACAAGTAATTAAATGCTCAATTCTAAATTTTGTTCAAATCATTCATTATGGTCAAGTGACCTCGTTGCTTCATACATTGTCATTACCCTCATCAACTTGTCACCTAAGGGGGTAGTCATAATATCATATCATAATCAAAATTAGTAGAAGATATCTAAAATCATAGATCCTTTGATCTTGTCAAAATTGTGTTTGTTCTTGCAAATCATTGTCAAAAACTATCATAAGATTACACATTTTCTTGGGGTAAATATCAAATATGATAATTAGTTTGTAACTCTCATCCTTTTTATTATATAGGCCTAAATTCTATTGTAGAACCAAAGCTACTCGAATGTCTGATGACGAATACAAACTCTTTCAAATTTAAGCCTCCACAGAGTTGGAAGCAATGATTCAAGGATGTGCATCCTTTTTCTAGACCTGGGGCATCTAATGTTGATCCAATTGATGATCATCATAGAACCTTTGACATTATTTTAGGTGGTGCATTTTTTCTCATGCGTTGTTCAATCTCACAACACATCTCAAAAGGGGCATCTATAGACACCTAAAATATGTCATGTCAATGGCAACTACTCATATGGAAATGCTACAAGACCATATGGAAGATCTTGGATAGAATCCAAGATAAAGCAATGGTTCTAACCAATCAATTTGTGCTACTTGGTTTAATCAGTCTAAATCGTAGCTCAGACTTGTGGTCCACAGTCTGAACCACAGCTGACACCTACAGTTTACAGTTTGAACCGCAGTTGCCACCTACGGTCTTAACTGAAGTTCAGTTGGCCTTCATCCGAGCAAAATCGGTTTGAACAACCATTTGATCTAGAATAAGGTGGTTAAAGTATGGAATCTTCCAATCCAACTATCCTAACCACCCCTTATTATTCTTGGCTTCTCCATGAAGCCATCCCTAGCCCTTGGGTAATCCTATAAGTACCCCTCAGAATTGGGGCAAACAAGAAATCAAGCATTGGAGATTAGAGCAGTGAAGCCTTGTCAAATTTTGAACTCACCTGAGTGCACTAAGAAAGAGATTTGTTGCTATCACTTTGCCAACCTAAGAATCATGATGAATTATTCCATGGATTCCCTAAGGAGCTAGAACATTAAGAAACGCTAATTTGGGCAAACAAAGGCCCTATCGAGCAATAAACCGCAAAACCTATTAGAGGACACTGAGGTAACACTTGATAATCAATTTGAAAAGGAGGATCAAGCCCACTACCCTAGAATATGTTGCAAGTATGAACAAGACTACAGTCAAAGTGGCTTAAAGATGTCTTGTTTTCTTATTGCAGTGTGAACAAGTCTCCAATTTGTCAATAGAACTTTTATCGATAGATTTGTTTTGTTTCTCCCCCGTGATATTCTCTCATATATCCCCTTATTCCTCCGCTTCCCCTTCCTCCTATATTCCCATTCCTCCTATCCTCCCTTATCTCCATCCTCCTTATCCCTCCGCCATTCCACCGACTTCATCCCTCTATAAATATATTGTATTTCACACCTAATGTAATGGGGGTTATTTTTTGATTTGAATTAAGACTTTAAAA
Source organism: Wollemia nobilis (assembly GCA_028583015.1). Lineage (NCBI taxonomy): Eukaryota > Viridiplantae > Streptophyta > Pinopsida > Araucariales > Araucariaceae > Wollemia > Wollemia nobilis. The sequence continues at coordinate 6,469,243 of JAQPPZ010003199.1, forward strand.
TTTGTGTTTTTGATCGTTGTAATTATCTGTCACATTCTGGTATTAGATCCGAGGCCAGGGGCACAAAAATCAAGGCATATTTTTTGAGGTAAATTTGGGGGTACGGATCCTTAGGCAGGTCGCACAGAGCACTGAGCTGGAGCTGACTGAGTTGGAGCTGATTGGCGAGCACTAAGTTGGAGCCTCTATTGGCATGAGATTCGAGGAGGCTAGCTAAGGTAGTTGTGAGCTAACATGGTAGCTCCTATTGCGAAAGGTGACATGTGGCAGGTCGCGAGTGGATGTGGTAGAGAGGTGTGAACATGGCAGATTAAAGAAGTAAAGGAGGTGACACATGGCAGGTTTTAATTGGTCTAGGTGGTGGCAAAAAGGATCCAGCCAATTTCCCAAAGGCAATCGATGTTAAACATGATTGTTCACATTAATAAACCCTCTACCTATCGTTCTCCTGGTGCATGTGGGATTTATCCCATTTTTTTAAAAACCTTGCATGTCGTGTATGGTATAAGAGGAAGGCACATCGTATTGCCTTCACTTCAGAGAGTGTAGAGCGTGTGGCGAAGGTGTTCAAGTAGTTAGGCTGAGGTCCTAGGTTCAAAACCAGTTGGGGATGCTTGATGAAAAATACATTTTTATTTTAAAAAAAATCCATCACCTTGTGCAAGATATAAGCACAGCGGGATCATTAGTTTTTCAAAGAGACTGCAGAGAGTAGCGGCCAAAACTCCCCACCTGGAAGCTCGGGATCGTGAGTTCGATCCTCTACACAACAAAAATATAAAGGTTTTTTTTATTAATTTCTTTAAAGGTTTCATTAAATTTTATTTAGCTTTTTTGAATATTAATTTAATAATTTAATAAATGCTTTTAATTATTTAAAAAAGTTATTTTTTAATATTTAAAAGCATATTTTATTATTAAATTAAAAATAAAATTAAAAAATCTTTATAAGGTTTAATTGTAAACTTTAGAGAAATTGTGGCAAATTTTAAATCGCCCAAGGGGCTTGAAAAGTTTTTTTTGAAAAATTTAAAAGGGCAATATTTGTAAAAAGGGGGAGCATAAAAGTGACGGGAAGCCTTCCGGAGTGCTCGTTTAGCACTTCCAAAAATTTTGGACTCCCTATTCAAGGCTAAAAATTTTGTGTAATAGCCTCAACAGCTGTAAAAGAGCAAAAATTGTAACCTCAGAAGCTCTAACAAAGTTTTCTTTTTACCTTTATGAGTAGATGATCAGATCTACCGGATGTTACCATGCTTTGTGCTCTCTACTATGGAGAGAAACTACTAAAGCTTTTGATGAACGAGTTTGATGAGACGGACTGCATGTCGTATTTAGTCAGCTACAGAATTCTGTTATAGCCCACCAAAGGAATTTGGATTTTGGTTACGAGGCTAACTTAGAAGACAATATATTCAAACAACGAGTGGAGGAGTCTGATTCAATAAAAAACACACCTGGGGAACAAGCCAATGAGGGTTATTCCCTGTGCTCTCCAGATCTAGAGCCAGTTGAGCCAAAGCCAGAACTAGAAGAGCTAGAGCTAGAACTAGAGCCAGTTGCCCCTAAAATCATTATCATCAGTGACAACGAGGATTCAATCGATGACAACTTTAGGAATCTAGTGCTTGGAGATCCAGAGCAAGAAGATCAAGCAATAGGTGAAAGAGTAAAGAAAGCAAGATTAGATTTGAATTTGTAATTGCTTTTCTTTGTAATTTCTTGTATTAGACAAATCAAAGTTTATTTCTATTCAGTAACCATGACCTCAAATACTAGTCTTCCAATTACATAATTCAATGGAAGTGACTATGAATATTGGTCCATAAAAATGAAAACCTTACTCATTGGTAAAGGTTTGTGGGATGTAGTTGAGGAGGGATAGGAAAGCTAGGAAAGAAGCACAGAAAAATAATTCCTCTGCCCTATATCATTTGCAAGAAGCCCTAGATAAAAGCATCTTTCCTAGAATAGCATCCTATGTAACAACTCAAGAGGTGTGGAAGGCCTTGAAAGAAAACTTCCAAGGAAGTGATCAAGTGAAGCAAGTCAGACTTCAAACATTGAAAAGATATTTTGAGAATCTTAGAATGCAAGAAGATGAAAAAGTTGGTGACTACTATGTGCGAGTCAAAGTAGTAGTAGACAAAATGATCACTCTTGGAGATGACATCAAGCCAGAGACTATGGTTAAGAAATTGTTGAGAACACTTCTTCCAAAGTGGAACCATGTTGTAATTATCATTGAAGAATCGAAGGATTTGAGTACTCTATCCTATGATGCCTTGATCGGTTCCCTACTTTCACATGAAGAGAGATTGCAGGAATCTCCTTCCACCAGCTATGGAGGCGATGACAAAGCCTTCACTTCACAAGAAGGAAGAGGCCAAGGCAGAGGCAAAGGCAAAGGTTAGTGAAGAGGAAGAGGTAGGAATAGTACAAGAGGTGGAACTCCAAGCAGAGGAGGATCTTCCAACAGAGGTGGAGGTCAAAACAGAGGTGGTCAGCAAAATAGAGGAAATAATCCAGGCCGAGGAAGAGGAAGTGATAAGTCAAAGAAATTTTGTTTCAATTGTGGTAAACCAGGCCACTTTGCTCGTGACTATTGGTCCAAATCCTCACAAGGGAGCAACAGTCAAAGTAGTCAGTATGGCCATTTTGGAGAAGAGGAAGGGACATTAAATCTCTTTCTCTCATATGGCCAATCAGATCAAAATTTGAATGACACATGGATCTTGGACACTGGGTGTTCAAATCATATGAGTGGTAAAGAAGAACTCTTTGCTACACTTGATTCCTCCTACAAATCTCGTATCAAGCTGGGAGATGACAAGTCATTGGTAGTTGAAGGCATTGGAGCCATGGAGGTTCCAACACAAGAAGGCATCAAATAGGTGAATGATATCTATTACACCCCTCAAATCCAAAATAATCTTCTTAGTGTTGGTCAAATTTTGGAAAATAGTTATAAACTTGTATTTGATGAGGGTAAATGTGTAATATTTGATAAGAATGATGGTAATAGAATCATTACACAGGTACTAATGACTAAGAACAGGTTATTTCCCTTGAATTTTGTCCATCCAAGGGGAGTTCAATTGGAAAATGTTGCTATTGTGAATCCAAGTGTGCTATGGCACTTGAGATATGGTCACCTAAATCCAGCCAGTTTGAAATTGTTGACTTTTCAAGCAATGGTGACCGGACTCCCTAAAATTCAAGATCATAAGGAAATCTGTGAAGGATGTGCTTTGGGAAAACATGCCAGGGCCAAATTTCCATGAGGGCAAGCATGGCGGGCCAGCTATCCACTTCAGCTAGTGTATTCGGACATCTGTGGTCCAATGTAGACCAAAAGCATTAGTAATAACTCTTACTTTCTTCTTTTCATAGATGATTTTTCAAGAATGTGTTGGATATATTTTTTGAAGCATAAAGATGAAGCATTTGATTGCTTCATATATTTTAAAACAAGAGTTGAAAAATAAAGTGGATATTTTGTTAAGTGTCTCAGGTCAGATAAAGGAGGAGAATACTCCTCAAATGAATTTTTGAATTTTTGTAAAGAACATGGAATAAAAAGGCAGTTCACTGCTGCCTATACTCCACAATAGAATGGTGTGGCTGAGAGAAAAAACCGCACCATTGTAGAGATGGCAAGATCTATGCTTCAAACGAAGTATTTGAGAAATATGTATTGGGTAGATGCAGCCAGGACTATTGTGTATATTTTGAATAGGAGTCCTACTTCAAGTCTGAAGGGGATAACTCCTTACCAAGAATGGTATGGCAAGAAATCAAATGTCAAATATTTAAGAGTTTTTGGTTCTTTGGCTTATGCACACATTCCTGATGAGAAGAGAAAGAAGCTTGATCCCAAGAGTCAAGAATGCATTTTTATAGGGTATTGTGAGTCCACCAAAGGATATAGAATCTACAATCCGAAGACCCAAAATATTTTTCTTTTTAGAGATGTGATTTTTTATGAAGGGGGAGAATGGGGACATCTAATATTTTTTATTGATGATGAATCTCATGATGCAAGTTCTTCACAAATTCAGTAGGTGTCAACCAAGAAAGGTAAGGACACACCCCCTTCAAGCCCAAGAAGATGTTCTACTTCAAGTTCATAAACAACTTCACCAAGTCCTTATCCACAAAGGTCAATCAGTTCTTCACCAATGGATATTGATTCTCCATAAAAATGTAAGAGAACACTCCAACATCATCCATCTTATCAGATGGATAAAAAATTTCAAAGAAGAAGCAAGTGAAATGAGTTCAGTTTTTCAAAGACTTGAAAATATACATTTGAGATGATGATTCCCAAGAACCTCAGGGAGATGTAGTCAACTATGCTTTGTTGACTAGTGCACAACTTGAACCTTCTAGCTATGAGAAGGCTTGTACTCAATAGATATGGTAGGATGCCATGAAAGAGGAGATGACCTCTATAAAAAACAATGACACTTGGGAGCTCGTAGAGCTTCCTAAAGGAAAGAAATGTGTTGGATGTAAATGGGTCTTCAAGACCAAATTCAATGTTGATGGAAGCATTGAAAGACATAAAGCAAGATTGGTAGCAAAAGGCTTCACACAGAAGTATGGCATTGACTATGAGGAGACATTTGCTCCTGTAGCTAGACAGGAGATAATCAAAACAATTCTTGCTTTAGTTGCCCATAAAGACTAGAAAATCGAACACATGGATGTAAAAAGTGCCTTTCTCAATGGGTACTTGATAGAGGAGGTTTATGTTGAACAACCTCAAGGTTTTCAAGAGCAAGGTAAGGAGCACCTTGTTTATAGATTGAAAAAAACATTGTATGGCCTCAAGAAAGCACCACGAGCATGGTACTCTCACATTGATGGCTATTTCAAGGAATTTGGGTTCACCAAAAGCACAAATGAACCCACTCTCTACTACCTAAAGAAAAGGAAAGACATCCTCATAGTCTACTTATATGTGGATGATCTCATATTTATGGGTAGTAATGAAAAGATGAATATGGAGTTCAAACACTCCATGATGAAGCAGTTCAAGATGAAGGATTTGGGCTTAATGCACTACTTCCTTGGCATAGAAGTTCATCAGATAGATACAGGGATCTTCATATATCAACACAAGTATGCTCAGGATATGATCAAGAAGTTTGCCATGGAGCATTGCAAAGTAGTTGCAACTCCGATTGGACATGGGATCCAATTGAGCAAAAATGATGGAGCACCAAAATTTGACGTGACCACTTTCAGGAGCATGGTTGGGAGTTTGATGTTTCTCACCAACACTAGGCCTGAAATTCAGTATGTTGTTTCTCTTGTCTCTTGATTTATGGCTAGTCCATATAAGCTGCATTTGCAAGCAGCTAAAAGAATTCTTAGATATCTAAAAGGTACATGGGATTTTGGAATTCATTACCATAAATGTAACACTATCAATCTTGTATGCTTCAGTGATAGTGATTGGGGCAGCAACATTAATGATAGGAAATTAACATCAGGGAACCATTTTAGTCTAGGGTCAGGACTAATAACATGGAGTTCTAAAAAGCAGACTGTAGTAGCTTTGTCCTCTATAGAAGCTGAGTATATAGCAGTCACATATGCTAGTACTCAAGCCTTATGGTTGAGAAAAGTGTTGGAAGATATTGGAGAACATAAAAGTGGTCCAACCAAAATCTATTGTGATAACATTAGTGCCATTCAGTTGGCATACAATCCCATCCACCATAGTAGAACAAAACATTTTGATATGAAGTATCACTTCGTCCGAGACATGGTGGAACAAGAAATTGTTGAGCTTAAATTCTGCCGCACTTTGGAGAAAATTGCAGATATCTTCACCAAAGCGATGGCTAAAGCTCAATTTATAAATCTGAAAGACTATCTGGTCAATCCTATCAACTTTAAGGGGGAGAGTGTTGCAAGTGTGAACAAGACTACAGTCAAAGTGGCTTAAAGATGTCTTGTTTTCTTATTGCAATGTGAACAAGTCTCTAGTTTGTCGGTAGATTGGTTTTGTTTCTCCCCAACGATATTCTCTCCTATATCCCCTTATTCCTTTGCTTTTGAAAGCACGAGGATACGAAAGCAAAAATGGCGTACCGGGGTGCGGTGCAAACAAAAGCAAAACATAACGCTAAGTCCTACGAATGAAAATGCATGAAAAGGGGGAAACAAGTGAAATGAAATGAGATTTAAAGCAAATGTAAAGTGCATCCCTTTATTTTATTAATTTGCTCGAGATCAGGTTACAATACGTCTCCTCCCTTTTTAGGGTCTAGGAGCGTTAAACATAGTTTTGTCACACCACGGATGATACACTTTCTTCCGCGTGCCCACATGTGAAATGGGCGGGCCAAAAATTGTCGTCACTTGCGTGAATGCATTTGTGCTTTCTTGATGCCCCTCCGATGTCGATATCCTATGTTCATAAAAATAGAAAATGATTAAAAGCACCTGCGGATGGAGGGAAACATGCGATCCCCAAGGCCTCCGGTTAATGCATGCATAAAATAATTAAAACTATAATAAAAACATATTATAATGAGCTAAAATTTTGACAGAGGCATGAAAAAATTACCAAGAACACACTGCAAAAGGAACAGTCGAGAAATCTACCACATATTTCTAATCACTCTGGGGTGGGACGATTAGGACTGTCATAAGACGTTAGAAAGTGACCTCCTAAATGTCCCATCCAAGGGCCTCCAAAACACCTGCAAAGTTGGGGTTAGGCAAAATGGGGCATTTTGAGACGACCCAAAAGGTCGGATTTTGCAAATTCTGCCTTGATCGCCCTGTATCCGATGATGCTCCTTGTATGTTAATGAAAATGAAAAACACTAAAAACACAACCAATATTCATCAGAATGACATGAAATTTGAATGGCAACCTATATGAGTGACCTAAAATGAAATGAAAATGAAATAGTAAATAAATATACTACATATTTCTAATCTCTCCAGGGTGGAGCAATTAGGACTGTAGTAGTGCGGGGGGCACCCGGGGGCAGGACGCCCGCCGTTTGGGGCTTGGTTTTGGCACCGATCCACTTGGGATGGGTCCAAAACCTCCTAGGATGTTATGTCAGCAAATTGGGTGTGGTATTGTGGCCAAATGTTTGGGTTTTGGGTCCATATTGCACTTCCAATGATCACCCAATAACCTCCCTTCCAAAATTGAGATCAAGGATGTGAGAAGCACAAGCGATGGGTGAGGATGTAATTCAATAACACTCCGTTGCTCAAAATGCTCCTACTATGTCCTCCCTTTGGGGTGATAAGACTCACCATTTTATAGACCAGAGGGTCTCTTGTGAATGAGCATGCAGAGGCACCACTTGGCCATCATGCCTTGTCAGGGGAGAGAATATTCCTCCCTGATTAAGGGCTCCATGACTGCCTCTTCGAGCTCAAAAATGCTCACTCACACTACCATGCATTGAATGTGGAGTTGAGTGGTGAATCTGAGCTACCATTTTTCAAGGTTTGACCTTTTGCCCATCAAACCTGCTATTCGCCCCCACCCTGGAGTGAATGCTACTAATCATCCTGGGGTGGGACGAATACTAGTTTGTAATCGTCCCAGGGTGGAACGAGTAGGTAGCAGAGTGCCTGAAAGGTGTAAAATTGACCTCTGACATTCCAAAACTACTATGGGAGTGGTTAGGACCACTTTTTAACCTCTATGGGCTGCCCTAGGGGCTATGTATGTCAATTTTATTAGTGCTTGTCGTCACATAATCGGATTGGTGTTGTTTTGGTGTCTATAGATGCCCCTTTTTGGGATGCGCTATGCGTGGCGTAGTGCTGAGCAAAAATAGATAACCAAAGCACTAATTATTAGGGTTTCTCAGTAACCTAACCAAATTTTGATGCCCCAAGTATGGAAAGGGCATTCATTCTTGAATCCTTGCTTCTGACGAGCTAAGGAGCTTAATTCAAGTGTTAACCTTTTTTGGTGAAGTGTTACTTGATATTGGACATTGTTCAGTCATGAATAGGCAAAGAGCACAAACTTTTGTCTGTGGGAACCTTGAGTTAATGATTCTAGAATGCCAAGTGTTTTATCAAATTGTGATAATTGCTTGTTTTCTTCCCCAAGCAAGAGCGTGATTGTCTTTGTCAATGATTCTTTGAATGCATGCCATTTCCTTGATTAGGTGTGTATTTGTTGGTTGGTGACTAAGTGTGACTACCCCCTCAAGCAACTAATCGATGAGGGAATGACCGACATGAGAAAATTGATGAGTCACTTGACCCAAGATGACTTTTGTAAGGGTGCCTTCAGTTGTTTTTCGTTTATCGCTTATGCAGTTTTCGAACAATCTGACCTGTTTTTGGTGGGTTTTAACCCTTTTTGTGACACATTTTGGGGCTAAAATTATCAAAAATTCGTCCTCCTGTGGAGCGGTCCAACTATGGTAGCATTATTAGGGAGTAGAATATTTATAATTTGTGGCCCTGGAATCATTTTTTTATGCCAATAACATCAAGCGCAAAGGTGCCTTTGTTCGACAATGTTATTGCTTTTTTTGGTTGGGTTTGGACCCTTTTTGTGACGCATTTTGGAACTGAAATTGTCAAAAATCCATCCTCCCGTGGAGCGGTACGGCTATGGTAGCCTTCTTAGGGAGTAGAATATTGATAATTTGTGGCCCTAACATCTGTTTTGTATGCCAATAACGTTAGGTGCAAAGGCGCCTTTGTTCGGAAATGTTATTGCTATTTTTGGGTGGGTTTTGACACTTTTGTGACGTCGTTTGGGGATGAAATTATTGAAAATCCATCCTCCCGTGGAGTGGTCCAGATATGGTAGACTTATTATGGAGTAGGATAGTGAGTATTTGTGACCCCAAAATCATTTTTGGATTCCATGAATCACAGGCACAAAGGTGCCTTTATTCGGCAGTTTTATTGCTATTTTTGGGTGGGTTTGGTCCCTTTTTGTGACGCCGTTTAGGGATGAAATTCTTGAAAATTCATCCTACCGTGGAGCGTTCTAGCTATGGTAGCATTATTAGGTAGTAGTATAATGAGGATTTGTGACCCCAATGTTAGTTTTGGATGCCATGAATCACAGGTGCAAAGGTGCCTTTGTTCGACAGTTTTATTGCTATTTTTAGGTGGGTTTGGTCCCTTTTTGTGACATCATTTGGGTATGAAATTCTCGAAAATATGTCCTCTCATGGAGTGGTCCAGATATGGTAGCCTTCTTAGGGAGTAGAATATTGATAATTTGTGGCCTTGACATCTATTTTGTATTCCAATAATGTCAGGTGCAAAGGCGCCTTTGTTCGACAATGTTATTGCTATTTTTGGGTGGGTTTTGGCCCTTTTGTGACACCGTTTGGGGATGAAATTCTCGAAAATATGTCCTCCCGTGGAGTGGTCCAGATATGGTATCCTTCTTAGGGAGTATAATATTTATAATTTGTGGCCTTGACATCTATTTTTTATGCCAATAACGTCAGGCGCAAATGCGCATTTGTTCGGCAATGTTATTGCTATTTTTGGGTGGGTTTTGACCCTTTTGTGACCCCGTTTGGGGATGAAATTCTCAAAAATCCATCCTCTCGTGGAGTGGTTCGGCTATGGTAGCCTTCTTAGGGAGTAGGATAGTGAGTATTTGATCCCCAAATAGTGATGAAAAAATCATTAAAATGACGACGAGAGGACTGCAGTGATCGATGTCCCTGACGTGGACAATGTCGGGGCGACTGCAGAGTACGACTAGTGGTGGACGATGTGGCGATGGCAGGGTGAGGGGCCTCTAGGAGGCACGGATGCAGTAGAAGTAGGTGGTGAGGATTTGAAGGCATTATGGGAGGGTTTGGGATCTCCTCTCTATGATGCAAATATGTTAGAGGTTGACGACTTGACTGGGGATGACCTAGGGGTTCCTGAGTAGCAATATACAGGATGTTCTGGAGCAGTGGGTGCTGGAGCAGCCCACTGTCCTAGATATGCCCATGCCTTAGGAAGTTCTAGGGGAAATTGGGGCTAGGTATAATTCTGAGATAGCATGATTTGAGGATATACTATGGATATGAGATGAGGATCACAGGGAGGTTCTGCAGGAGAGGGATCTCTTGCAGACTCAGTTGGCGGAGCGGGAGAATGCATTGGTTGTGTATCATTGGTGGGATGGGGACACAGATGCTTCATGGGAGAGGGATATCCTATAGAATCAATTGGCATAGTGTGATGATGCATTGTATGCATACCATTGGTGGGAGGTGTACTGGTTTTAGCACAGGTTGGATTTGGAGGCAGAGATTATTCACCTCGATGGGTAGTTACCTAAGCTCACTGGAGGTGGATCTTCACGCTAAATGAGAGATAGTGAGATTGAGTAGTATACTTCCTCTCATCGTAGGCATGTGGGTGAGGTCAGTGCTAGTGGGTGTGATGCAGGGGCTGGCAGCAGCCGCCTTGAGATGTCCCATAGGACCCACACCATTGAGGGTAGTTCCAGTCGCACTGATCCTGCGTGATCATGGTGGCCGACTCCCTAGGCTTGGGGTTTTTGAGTTTTGATGTTTTTGATGTTTTTGTGAGGTCAGAGGACTGACTTATTGTAGCCTATGGGTATTTTTGTGATATATAGACATGACTTTATTTTTGGTTATACACTTGTGATTTATTGTTTATTTTATGCACATTTTAGTTAGTTGATGTATGCATGTGTTATTATGAATGTGATGTTTCTAATTATATGATGTATGCATATGGAATGGATGGAATGATTTTTTGATAACTTGTATATGGCACCATAGACTGTACAAGATTTACTGGATTTCTGTACTATGTGATGACTTTGCATGTGTAATATATATTTTTTGTTTGTTTTGTATTTTCTGATGGTGATGCAAGAATGGACATGTACAACATTTGTTTTAGAATGTAGTTAAGGTTTTTATGAGACTCAGACACTTTAACTAACTAGCCAAGACTGTACATTTATCTTACAAGACTTTTGAACAAGGTATGAATCAGACTTGAGTTTGACCAAGTTATTTCACATCCTTGTGTGTGCGATTGAATTTTTTTATGTGGTATTTGTCAGGATACCGCCAGTTCCAGGTAGGCTGTCCACCAAACCTGTACTAAGGATCACCTAATTAGCTCCACTAACTCCTTTATTGTATTTAGTAAGATTAATCCATAAGACAATCTAAGGTACCATAAGCTAGCTCATCCACATGCAAACATTGGTCTGCTCACATGCAAAGCTAATGTGATAGACATATCGTCATGCATTTAGGATACCGCCATTGCCAGGTAGGCTGTCCACCAAACCCATAATGAGGATCACCTAGATGGTTTTTTGAATGCTGAGAATTACAGGGATTCAATCTCAGGCGTCTTTTGGTTGCTCGACTTGTTGGGATACTTGCTCTCATACATAGTGATAAAAATCATTTTTTATTTTTATTTTTTGTTTTTCTTTTCGAGCAAGGGGTTTAAATAGTGGTGATAACCACTGTTATTTGATTTTGCATTTTAGGTTTCAAAGTTGAGCTCGTAGGTTTTTATCTTGCGAATGGAATTGATCCCTTTTGTATTTGGGGATGACTACGCATCCTGTTTAGGTATGTGTAGTATGAATCCTTATGACTTTTGGGACCAAAGGTGATTGGGGATGTTACTATGTAATGGCATTGATATTTTAGGCCTTGGGGATGACTACCCATCCTTGTCAAGGGCGTGTAGTATGAATCCTTATGACTTTGGGGATCAAAGGTGATTGGGAATCTGATTATGTAATGGCATTGATATTTTAGGCCTTGGGGATGACTACCCATCCTTGTCAGGGGCATGTAGTACGAATCCTTACGACTTTGGGGACCAAAGGTGATTGGGATTCTTGTTAGTGGTGAAGACCACTATTTATTATGGGGAATTGGATGAGGAAGAGCTTGTCCTTTTGTCAATTCTCAGCATTCTCAAACCATTCACACAAGGGGATGAACAGGCTAACCTTTCACCTATGGTACCCTAGACTGCTTTGTAGGTTTCTCTTGCGTTCACACAACTTGGGAATTTTTTATGTGTTTTAACTTGTGTGGGGATGCTACGTAACGAGGTGTGATCCAAGTAAAACTCTACCTTTGTAAAATCTGTCTGACTTTGTATAGTTTTTGGCTAGAAATCTAAAGATAGCTGAATGACGAAAACCCTAAAGACATTAGCAGACAACTAACTATGATAAAAAAATGTGAATGGCGTTATTCTGGATGGATGTGTTTACAAAATGGACTGAATGTGGAAAATTATGGAATTGCCTAGAAATTACAGTCTATGGTGCTTATGACATGTATGACCATAAAATATGCCATGTATGGATGCGATGCCTAATGCAGTTTATTATATTTTTTATTTTTAAGAGTATGCATGGAAGTGAGATGCAATTTTTTTGTTATTTTTGATTATCTTTTTTTTTTGTTTCTTTTTGAATATTTTTTTTTGACCAAGAGATTGTGGGAACCCTTGGAGCTTTTGGTTTAACCAAAGGGTTTATGGATACCTTTGGGGAATTTTAGGTTGACCAAGCGATTGTGGGAATCCTTGGAGCTTTTGGTTTGACCAAAGGAATTTATAGGTACCTTTGGGGAATTTTTGGGTTGACCAAGTGATTGTTGGAATCCTTGGAGTGTTTGGTTTGACCAAAGGAATTTATAGGTACCTTTGGGGCATTTTAGGTTGACCAAGTGTTTTTTGGAATCCTTGGAGAATTTGGTTTGACCAAAGGAATTTATAGGTACCTTTGGGGCATTTTTGGGTTGACCAAGTGATTGTTGGAATTCTTGGAGCGTTTGGTTTGACCAAAGGAATTTATAGGTACCTTTGGGGCATTTTTGGGTTGACCAAGTGATTTTTGGAATCCTTGGAGCGTTTGGTTTGACCAAAGGAATTTATAGGTACCTTTGGGGCATTTTTGGGTTGACCAAGCGATTGTTGGAATCCTTGGAGCATTTGGTTTGACCAAAGGAATTTATAGGTACCTTTGGGGCATTTTTGGGTTGACCAAGTGATTTTTGGAATCCTTGGAGTGTTTGGGGTGACCAAAGGGTTTATAGATACCTTTGGGGTGTTTTTGGGTTGACCAAGCAATTGTGGGAATCCTTGGAGCATTTGGTTTGACCAAAGGGATTATGGATACCTTTGGGGTGTTTTAGGTTGACCAAGCGATTGTGGGAATCCTTGGAGCTTTTTAGGGTGGGATATGGCTCTCTAAACATGGAATGGCCTCAAATGACTGATGTTCAAGGGTTCTAGTTCCTTGATTCCTTCAAGAGAGGTGAGCCGATATGTTCCAGGTCCTATTTTATTGTCAATTGCATAGGGAACTAACCAGTTTGCCATGAACTTGTCCCTTATATGGGGTGGCAAGTTAGAATTTTGCTGGTTCTCTTTTAAGACCATGTCACCAACCTGAAAGTCCCTCAGGTGAACTTTCATGTTGTATGATTTCTTCAGTCGCTCTTGATAGATACGTAAATGCTCCAGAGCATTGATGCATCGTTCATCAAGCAACGTAAGCTGGTCTAATCGGGCCTACCGTGTAGTGTCATCATCGATGAACTCTTGCATTGATATGCGTAGGGAAGGTATTTCCAACTCAAGAGGCATGACTACCTCAGAGCCATACACCAGCAAAAATAGAGTTTCCCTAGTGGGCATCCGAATGCTAGTGCGATAAGCCCAAAGAGCAAGCGAGTTTTGAATGTGCCAATCATTATGACTATCTATGACCATCTTTTTGAGGATGGCAACTAGCATTTTATTTGATGCCTCTGCTTGCTCATTTTCCTGTGGATAATAAGGTGTTAAAAAACTATGCTAAATTTTGTACTTTGTGGTCAAAGAACGCACGTATTTGTTCTTGAACGACGTCCTATTATCCGAGATGATCTTGGATGGAATACCAAAATGACATATGATGTTATGTAAAATAAACTCCGCAATGCGGGGTCCAGTTGTAGAGGTAAGCGGAATTGCTTCCACCCACTTGGTGAAGTACTCTATGGCCATTATGATGAACGTGTGATGGCCTGACAATGCAACAGAGATATTTCTGATTAGATCTAAGCCCCACTATGAAAATGGCCAAGCTGATTGGATCAGTTGTAAGGCCTGAGAAGGTACATGTGTCAAGTTAGCATGGTGTTGACACTTCACGCACTTCCTCACATACGCGCAACAATCTCACTCTAAATATGGCCAATAATAGCCCATGCAAAGAATACACTTTGCGATGGCCATACCACTAAAGTGGCCATCGCATGTACCATCGTGCGCTTGGATGATTGCCCAAGCAGATTCCTGCTGGTCCAAGCAATGGAGGAGGATTCCTTCATAGCTTTGACGGTACAAAATGTCTCCTAGCAAGACATGTTTTGCCACTTTCTATTTGAATGATATTTTCACGATGTGCGTCAATCCAAGTGGGAGGTTACCTAGCTTGAGGTAGTCTCTTATGGGTGTGTACCAATCCTACTGATCAGAAACCTCGATGGTATGAACTGCCAATCCCTCTTGAAGTTCATCCCTAGCAAAATCTAAGCGGGAATGGACCTGTAAAAATAGTGTTGTGTTGCTATTAAGAGGGGTCGGGGAGAACAAGGACCCCCATTTGACGTGATTCAGACTATCATAGATTCGAGAGAACTTATCCTGAGATGGTTCAATCTAAATCAAGTGGATTCCTGGCATTAGGTCAGAGCTTGCACGCTCCATCATAGATTGTAATAATGTTTTTACTTGAATAGTTGGCATCTCACCAAAAGGGTCTTGTGGGATTAGTGACCCCAAGGAGGCCATAGTGTCCGCAAAATGATTCGATGATCGAGGGAGTGCCTCGATGTCATACCATTCAAAATTTTCTAGGAATTTGTTCACAAGGGCTTTGTAGGCCTGCAGAACTGGGCATTTACATTGGAATACCCCTTTTAATTGGTTGACAATTAACAACGAATCACCAAAGATGTTCAAGTGTTTGATTTTCATGGTGATTTTTGTCTAAAGACCTATGAGAAAGGCTTCGTATTCGGCATTGTTGTTGGTGCACGGGAAATCAAGTTTAAATGATAAAGGCATTGGAGCCCCTTGTGGTGTGAAGAATTCAATTCCTACGCCACCCCCTTACTCACATTTAGAACCATCAAAAAATAGGGTTATGTCGGCCTGTAACTCAGGCACATCAAAATCTGGCAATTCTAAGACATGGAAGACCCCATCATTGGGTAGCTCTACGGTCAGAGGTTGATCGTTTTCGAGAGGAGCATCTGCTAGTTGATCGGTGATGACTTGACCTTTGATGGACTTTTGTCCAATGAATTCGATGTCAAACTTCATCAACAACATGATCCATTTTACCGTGCGGCTACTATGATAAGTACAACTCATCATGTAACGTAATGGATTTTCCTTAGACACAACATACATCATATTGCTCAGCATGTAGTGGCATAGCTTTTTGGTAGAAAATACCACTGCTAAGCATAGATTCTCAATGTATGCATAGTTAATTTCATAACTGACCAGGGTGCGACTAAGTTATGTAGCTTGCTCTTTGTGTAGTTCATTGTTTTGGGCCAGCATTGCACCCAGTGCCACCTCAGTAGCTGAGATGTATAAATAGAACAACACTCCTGGTCTAGGTGGTGCCAATGCTTGTGGTGAAGCCAAGTATTGTTTAATATCGTCGAAGGCTGACTAGCACTCATCATCCCAATGAAATGCTACCCCCTTGTGTAATAATTTATTCATGGTTCGACACTTGTTAGATAGATGTGCTTGATTGACGCGACCTTTTCCTGCAGGATTCTAAGCTACTTGATGGTGGTTGGGGGAAGCATTTCAAGGATTGCCTTGAATTTGTTTGGATCTACCTCGATTCCTAATTTTGAGACTATGAAACCCAAGATTTTTCCAGATGTGACATCAAATATGCACTTCTTGGGGTTTAGTCTGACTTTATGTTCAATGAGGCGATTGAGGATCTTGCTTAGATCATCAAGATGATCTGGGCGCAAAAGATATTTGGCCAACAGATCATCCATATAATCTTCCAAATTTTTATGCATGTGATCATGGAAGATGTATGTCATAGCGTGTTGGTAGGTGGTGCCAGCATTTTTAAGGCCAAAGGGCATGACCTTATAAAAAAATGTCCCCCAAGGCATTGTGAATGCCATTTTTAGTTGATCATTGGGATTGATACGAATCTTATTGTATCCCGAGAAACCATCCATGAGGGAAAGCATTTCATGGCCTACTGTAGCATCTACCAATGCATCGATGCTAGGCAAGGGGAAATCATCCTTGGGACTCTCTTTTTTTAGATCTCAAAAATTGGTGCATATGCAAATCCTCCCATCGGGCTTCTTGATGGGTACCATGTTGGACAACCATGGTGGGTAATCCATGCAAATGACAAACTGTGCATCCAACAACTTTTGTAGCTCATATTTTACCATTAAGGCTACTGTTGGGTGCATCTTACATAGTTTTTGCTTGACTGGCTTGACTGTCGGATCAAGCATTAGATTATGCGTGACTAGCTATGGGTCTAGCCCCGACATGTCTTTGTAGGACCATGCAAAAACCTCCTTATTCTCTTTGATAAGGGCAATGTAATCAGCTTTCTCTTTGGGGGATAGACTTACCCCTAGCTTGATGATTTGTGGATTCATTGGATCAGAGCCAATGTCTACGTTAGTCATCTCTTCGACTAACATGTGGGACCCATCCTCCAACTGGTGTGGAGTTGGGATCAGGTGGATATCATTCACTAAATTTAGATCTACATTTGGAATTTTGAGTTCCTCTTCAACGTGGAAGATATCCTGAGTTGGTCCTGGGGTGAAATGAAGCATCTCACCGCAAGGCCAGTACTCTGATGGAGATGGTGGCGAGTTAGCGCGATCCCAATTTATAGCATCTAATTCTAGATACAATGGCCATGTTCGATCAGCTGGTTTGCAAATGGGGGTGGTTAAGTCAATGGATATCATGTTGATGAAGTGAATTTGGTCTCCATTATAGCGCGGGTGGTGACTCAGACATCCTTGGTGATCTTTGTGCTTCGGATCTGGCTCTATGGGTATTGGCACAAATGGATCGGCCCTATGTGTGAATAAAAGGACAGGGTTTGCCCTTGGCACTGATGGCTCTATAAGGTCTCTGGGTGGAGGGTGCTCTCTGTATACCTAAAGTGGCGAGTGCAGTAGTTGGTCCAACTGTGCTTGGTTTAGGTGCCACCTATGCCTTGGCCCCATGTTTAGCTGTTCAAACATGTTTTCAATGTCCATGGGGTATTGCTACTACCGCATATGATTGAGATATGCCATCTCAATATCATATTCATAATCGCTATCAGATATCCATAGGCCTTCGTTGGATCTAACAACTATTTGCGATATGTGAGGCTCATTCTTCTTGAGCAAGTTGATTTGGTCCCATCGAGGTTGTTCCGATCTCTACGGGAGGACCTGATTCTCTTGAGGTGGCATTTGCTCAATTGGAGCATTCAAGGGGAACATCACCATGAAGTCCTCCTGATAATAATTTATGAGCGTCACTTGTGAGTGATTGCTATCAGACTCGAAAGAGTCCCAAGGTGCTACCTCATACTCTGACTCATATTCTGAAGATCCTTCTTGACCTTGTCTATATCCCTCTTGTAGGTGAGTCCTCAAAATTTCTCCTTTCTTTATCAAATGGAAAGGGTTGTTGAGGTCAACAAGGTTGGTTATTGACAATGGGAGATAATCCCCCAATGTGTATGTTGTGTTAGGATTGGCATATAGGTCTTGTGCCAACCCATCCTTGTTGTCTATCCCTAGGCCTTGCATGTTATCTACCAATATGTCAAGGGGCAAAGGGTAGTTGAACCCTACTCCTGATTTGTCGTACGACATTTGATATCTTGATTGACAAAGAACATGCACCCCTTGTTCATATCTGCCCAACCCATATCCGTGCCAATTACATTGGCAAAGATATTTCAAAGTGAAGTCTAGGTTGGACACATAGTTGACATTCTCAGCAAAGGGCTCTTCATCCTCTTCCTCTTGAAGGTAAGGTTACATGCAATTGTCGAGGCCCCCATATATAAAACTTATCTAGTTTTGTGGGTAGCCCAAATGGACATTAGTGCCGATGGGGAGGCGAGGTCTCCCCATGTATTGCATGGACTTAAGTGCGGGTGTTTCCATGATGTTCCACACTAGGTACTCCCCCAGGCCCGTATTGGCCATCTCAACGGTGATCATTTGCGGTTGAGGGGGAGGGAATGGGAGCTCTTCGTAAGTCCACTCCATGTCGGGTGAACTAGGCATCTCGACTTCCATTCGGCTAGGCATATCTTCGATAGAGATGGTTGATACTGATGGTGGTGCCTCTTCTAGGGGTTTCTTCCCATTGTCCTTCGGTGTGGCCACCGTAGGTGGCATCGTTGGTGAAGGACCATATAATGAATATGGACCCAACTGGGGATTTGAGGTGCTTAACAGTGAGGATGCATGCGGAATCGAACCCTGTTTAGATGGATTCAACTAAAAATCCAAATGTGTCGATGGAAGGGTCGATTACGACATCAGCTGCACCGCATTGCAGTACTTGAAGGGATCTAAGCCTACGGGGACTACATGCACCTGCCCTTAGAATGTGTACTTTAGGCACTGATGAGCTATCGAAGGGACACACTTCATGTCCCTGATCCAAGGCCGACCCAGCAAGATATTATAGGCCATCTCACCTTCCAAGATGTGGCACAATGTAGGAATAGTATTTTTTCCCACTTGGATGGGCAGGACAATTGTGCCAACCATCGAGCATATCGCGTCATTGAATGATTGAAGGGTATAGGTGGAGGCCACAATGTGAGATGCTACAACTTGAGGTGCTTCAATGTCGTTTTTGTGATTATATTGTTGTATGAGCCAGTGTCCACCAACACCCTCTTAAATGGAATCTCGTTGACCCACGCAATGACGTGCAGGGGTGGATCTGCTATATCACCAGTCACCAATTTTAGTTCATCTTCTCTAAAGGTGATGACTGGTTTTGTACATTATCTTACATGTCCCACAAAGTTGTTGAAAGAGTTTGCTTCGTGGGGTTGCAGCTCGATGGCTTTTAATATCTCCATTAGAGCCTCTCGATGGGGTGGTCATTATTGGATGAGCTCGTATATGGAGAGCCTAGTTGATGTGGTCCTTAAACTTTGGGTAAGTTTAGTCTGAATCGTGGCCACTGGTCTAGGCGGGGGAGGTTGTGTAGGGTGCTATTGAGGTTGTGACATTGATGGAACCTCTCCTATAGCCACCGTGGGGGTAGTTGTGTTTGGGTACCTCTTGTTCCGAGTCACTATGCTTATCATCCCTACATACCCCTGCATGGGGCAGTTCTGTGTCACCTCATTGACTTGAAGGTCTTTGCCTACACATCATGGGCAGGCAGGGGGACTTTGAATACCTCCATCTATTGGTTGTTTGGCACAACAAGATTATCCACCACTAACGTCTTGTTGTCTATTAGGTCTTGCACTAAGCTTTTGAACTTCCAACATGTGTAAAGGTCATGTCCTTTCTATCGATGAAATCTATAGTACAAGTCTTCCTTGTAGCCCTTGGGTTTTGGCATGTTGGGGTCTATGAGTCAACTTTATGGTAGGTTTATCAATTTTTCCATAGACAATGAGTCAAACAAGGAGTATTTAGACTCTATGAAGGGTGTGAATTATCGCCTAGGGTGATGCTTCTGATTTTTCTCTTGCCTATGATTTTCCTTTTCATAGGTGTCAAGAGAAACTACCTGATAATTAGCCTTTAGGGGCTGTATTGCTTGTGCAGGATTAGGTATTTTTATAGCAACCTGATTGATCTCGATGGGGTTTTGGTTGCGTTGACCCAGTTTTGGCATTTTTGGGCCACTCTTTCTTGCGTGGCTTGGCAATCTCACCATTCTAAATCTTGATCTCCTCAATGATTCTGGCTTGTGCTAGGGCTTCCTCAAGAGTGGCATATTTCTACAGCTACAATAGCATGGAGATCGACCTCAAACAACTTTTTGAGAACATTTGGGTTAGGTCAGCCATGGGAGGGAGGTAAGGTAGCTTTGAAAGCAACGTCCTCCACCGATTTCCATAAGCCACCATGGTCTCTTCCTCATACTGCCTAAGGCTAGCTAGGTCACTTAATGATGCCTTCTTCTTGGTATTAAAGGTGAAATGTTCAAGGAACGTGTCCACTAGCTGGTCCAGGTTACTTATGCTATGCTTCGGAAATTGGGTAAACTAGTCTAAGGCAGGGCCTACGAACGTGGTTATAAATATTCTCAAAGCATCATTGTCCTGAATGTAAAAGCATTGGCTAAGGAATATTGTCATGTGCTCTTGGGCATCCTCCTCCCCTCTAAATATTTCCAATTGAGGCATTTTAAAGTTTTCAGGGTATCAGGGTGCAGGCACTGAAGGATGCACAGGGTGACTTCAGAGCTGGCGTAAAGTGGGATTTTGGGGCCCAGAAGTATTGGACTCCACATACTCTAAGTGCTCTAGTAGCACTTTGTATGCATCAAAATATTTGATCTCTTCCTCATTGGTTTGTTCCCGTTGCGAATTACAGGGAATTGGAGGCCTATGGAGGGGTAGTCGGGTAGCACCCCCTGCCTTGGTAGGGCATTTCAGCCCGCTCTTCTTCTTGCTCAAATTCCTCATAGGCTTCTTGAGGAGTTCTTGGGTGTGACATATAAACATGGGTGGGTGCCTATGGAGGGTGCCCATCATTGGCTCTAGGGGTGGTCTCTCGCTCAGGTCTAGGAGGTCTTGGAGGCAACATTTGATAAGGTCGTGGAGACCTGTCTTGCACCAAGGGTTTTAGCCTCTCATACAACTTTGTCCTATGTGTGCGAGGGGTTGGGACCCTCTCAAGCATATTTTTTTGGAGAAACTCATATATCTAACATCGAATGTGCTCTTTTCTAAGGTGATACAGGTGTTCTAACTGTTGTTGATCTTGCTTAAGATGCATGATTTGTGCTCGACGGGTGTCATGTTTGGCAAATGCCAAGTTGATCTATTCTACTATATTGAGTCTAGAAGGCCTAGATGCCTCCCCTACACATCTATCTAGGTCATGGTGATCTAATATCTCTATAGGTTGCTTCCCTCTGTCGAGGTTAGCAGCATTCACCCGAGGTTTTGGCCTCAATAGGTGATCCTGATAAATAGTAGGTGTGGAAGTGCATTGTTACTGCACTATGTATTGCTCTTGAGGAATGTAGTGGTATTCCTTGTGCTCCATTTTGTATATGTGAAATGGGCGGGTAGAGTTAGCTTGCCCTGTCTGAAGAGCCTTGCGCTCAGGATTTGGCCTATTGTTTCTGACAGTAATAAGGGACAGAGGAGGGATGATGTAATCATGTGGCATCTCCTTATGGACCCTATGTTGTTCTAGCACTTCATTGCATGGTGGCCACTCATAACGAGTGTCCAAGGTGTTGAGCAAGGTGCAGCGATAGTATTGTCATTGTTGTCAACACAGTCAGATAGATCGGTTGATACAGTGGACAGGAGTTCAGAGGTTATTCAGAGTATGTACAGTGATGTTAAATGCTTATGAGGATGTTTTTGATGTATGGGTGAAGTTGTTACAGGTTGTCCAAGAAGACCGAAGTGGCCCATATCCAAAAGAGAAGCGAAAAAGCAAAGAGGAAAAAGTGTCGCGATATCGCGACATGTTGCATTTTCACGGCCAAAAGAGAAGAGAAAATGCAAGGAGAAAAAGTGTCGCGATATCGCGACATGTTGCATTTTCATGGCCAAAAGAAAGAGAAAATGCAAAGAGGAAAAAGTGTCGCGATATCGCGACATGTTGCATTTTCACGGCCAAAAGAGAAGAGAAAATGCAAGGAGAAAAGTGTCGCGATATCGCGACATGTTGCATTTTTGTGGCCAAAAGAAAGAGAAAATGCAAGGAGAAAAAGTGTCGCGATATCGCGACATGTTGCATTTTCGCGGTCCAAAGCAAAGAGAAAATGCAAGGAGAAAAAGTGTCGCGATATCGTGACATGTTGTATTTTCATGGGCCAAAGCTAAGAGAAAGAGCAAGGAGAAAAAGTGTCGCGATATCGCGACATGTTGTATTTTCGTGGGCCAAAGCAAAGAGAAAGAGCAAGGAGAAAAAGTGTCACGATATCGCGACATGTTGTATTTTCATGGGCCAAAGCAAAGAGAAAGAGCAAGAAAGAAAAAGTGTCGCGATATCGCGACATGTCGCATTTTTGCGACTCAAAAAGAGAAAGGCAGAGAAAGAAAAAGTGTCGCGATATCGCGACATGTCGCATTTTTGCGACTCAAAAAGGGCAGGCAGGAAGAGAAAGAAAAAGTGTCGCGATATCGCGACATGTCGCATTTTCGTGACTCAAAAAGGGTAGGCAGGCAGAGAAACAAAAGTGTCATGATATCGCGACATGTCGCATTTTTGTGACTCAAAAAGGGCAGGCAAGAAGAGAAAGAAAAAGTGTCGTGATATCACGACATGTCGCATTTTTGCGACTCAAGAAGGGCAGGCAGGTAGAGAAACAAAAGTGTCACGATATCGCGACATGTCGCATTTTCATGACTCAAAAAGGGCAGGCAGGAAGAGTAACAAAAGTGTCGCGATATCGTGACATGTCGCATTTTCATGACTCAAGAAGAGCCTCAAAATAGAAATGAACAGTCATGGAAAAGAAAATGAACAGTCATCGAAGGAGAAAACAAATGCATGCACAAGGGAAAAGAAAATGAATAGTCATGAAGGAGAAAATGAACAGTCATGGAAGGAGAAAATGAATAGTCATGGAAAGAAGCGGATGCATGCCCATGTGGAGAAAACGAACAGTCAAAGAAGGAGAAAATGAACAGTCATCAAAATAGAAATGAAAAGCTTTTTCGGAAACCAAAACGCATGCATGCACAAAGGAGAAAACGAACAGTCATGACCGAGAAGACGAACAGTCATGGTAGGAGAATATGGTGTCAATTCTTTGCATGTAACGTGTTTGATGAAATGCCTACTCTATATATACAAAAGGAGTTACATAAAGAAGGCGTTACAATTGACAAGTGGCGTATGAGAAATGAAAGGAGTTACAACTGGAGTTACAAAGAGAAAGGATTGTTATAAAAGGAGTGTTTCTTGGAGAATTTAAAGTGGGGATTTTATCTTGTGAAGAGAGTGAGAGGCATGAAGAAAGTGAGAGGAGAGTAAGAGGTGTGCGAGATGCGAGCGAGAAGGGTGTGTGTTGTGTGAATTGTGGACGATGTTGAGTAAGCAATAGACCAGTCAGGGTCTTGTAAAAGTGAAGGCATTTATATGTCAATCTTCTAGTTTCAAAATTGAAGTCCAAGTTGGTGCTTGGCATCAGGGGTTGGTGCTCCTTCTAGTTGGTGCTGGTAAATCAGGGGTTGGTGCTCCTTTCTGTTGGTGTAGATAAATCAGGGGTTGGTGCTCCTTCCAGTTGGTGCTAGTAAATCAGGGGTTGGTGCTCCTTTCTGTTGGTGCAGATAAATTAGGGGTTGGTGCTCCTTTTTGTTGGTGCAGATAAATTAGGGGTTGGTGCTCCTTTCAGTTGGTGCTGGTAAATCAAGGGTTGGTGCTCCTTTCTATTGGTGTAGATAAATTAGGGGTTGGTGCTCCTTCCAGTTGGTGTTGGTAAATCAGGGGTTGGTGCTCCTTTCTGTTGGTGTAGATAAATCAGGGGTTGGTGCTCCTTTCTATTGGTGCAGATAAATCAGGGGTTGGTGCTCCTTCCAGTGGGTGCTGGTAAATTGATTGTAAAGTTGTTGCTTTGCAAAGGCTGGATTTGGATGGGAGTCCAAACAATCAATTTTTGAGGAGTAGCCAAATCGGTGAACCTCGGTACATCTTGTGTTGTGTGATGCTCTCTTGTTATATTTGCTTTATTTGGTTTTAAGTTCTCATTGTTTTGGCTTTAAGAGTTGAAGATTTAAGTTTTAAAGAGCTACACTGATTCACCCCCCCTCTTAGTGTCATTGTGAGACTAACAATTGGTATCAGAGCCAGTTTCCCTTGTCAAGCTAAATCAGCTAGGGTTGATCTTGGATTAGTATGCAATGGGTAAGAAGAATAGATCCTCCTCAAATAAGGCATCTCAGTCAGTTTCAGTTCCTGTGGAAGAGAAAATTGAACTAGAAAAGATAGAAGGAGTGAATTCTGAAGTATGTGATGAAAACCTTGAGGCTGAAGTAGATCTAGAAGGTGAGTTGATCGCTGCACTTGAAGGTTTGGGTATAGAAAGGAAAAATAACAAAATACTGTCCAAGAAGTTGGAAGAATATGGGGATAATATTGAAGATCTCTTCTTACAAATTCATAAAGCCAAGAAAATAGAAGAAGCCTTGAAGTCACACCTGGATGATAAAGGCGATGTATGTAGCAAACGTGAAGAGGAATCTAACAAAGTTATTAGTGATCTAAAGCTGCAAGTAGAAGAGTCCAAAAGGATTGAAGAAACTCTCAGGTCACAGATCAATGAGAAAGAGATTGTTTACGATAAACAAGAAGAGGAGATTGTTTTATTGAGGAAACAACTAGAAGAGGCCAATACAAATCTCAAATTTGAGAAGAGCACAGAGTTGCTAGATAAAATGATAAGGCAACAAAGAAGCCCCATGTGTAAGCTTGGTCTTGGATATGAAGCTGAACAACCTTCATCTTCTAAATCTATAGAGAAGAAGAAGTCCACTGCTGAAGGATCAAAGCAAGAAAAGCTTGAAGCTAAATCTTCAAAAGGAAGAAAATCTCAAAGGAGATCTACAGCAAAGCAACCACAACAAAAGAGGTTCTATCACTCTCACTTTATTCATAATAATGCTTTTAATGGCTATTGTTTTAGATGCAACCATTATGGTCACAAGGCAATTTATTGTGGATTGAATAATAGATCAAAGAGTTATGCTGGTAGAAATACATCTCGTTGAACACCATGTGCAATGTTTTAAATGTAATGGTCATGGGCACATAGCAAGGTCTTGTCCAAGAACTTTTGTATCTAATCTAAGGCAAGAAAGTAGATTTCATCAGACACAAAGAATGCAACACAGACAGGGAAGAAATCATGTGCATCAAAGAAAGGAAAATAATCATCCATCAAGGATGCACAAGAGACAACCACCCAAGTAGAAATGTTTTTTCACCTTTGATGGATTATGCAAGTAGAATGTTATAACTGTCATAATTTTGGGCACATTGCAAGAAATTGTCGAAGTACATTTGCATCAAATCAATTTCAGGGAAGAAAATTTCAACCTAATGGAATGAGACAAAATAGAAAATTTCCCAAAAAACATGCACAAGCTACTGAAAAAGAAAAGTCAAAACAAGAGCCCAAAACTGTAATAAAACCAGTTTGGAGAAAGAAAGAAGAGAGGAAATCGTGTCTCCTTGGACTGAAGGAGACTACTCCTCTATTGCACTAAGCAACTCCGGGTAGCACATCCTCAGGGGGAGCAATCTTAAAGTTTTATTTTAATGCTCCTATGTATTTGTTTGGTTATCTGAGGATGAAAGGCAAGTAGTCAGGGGGAGTTGTCGTATAGTTGTCAAAGTGTGTTTCAGTTCATGTAGTTGTTTGTGGAGGTAATAAGCAGGAGCATGAGACGTTGGCTTGATAGAGCCATTTTTTTAATTATTGTGAAATCTCTCTAGTGATGGCGGTTACAATAGCAGATAGTGTCAAACTGATGTGCTTCAATAGAACAACATGGTGAACAGCTAGGTTTTTGATGCAAAAGCTGATAGGCATTATCTCGAGATAGAACATGCAACACAGGTCGACGTGTCATGGAAGCATAAGCTAGCAGGTGCTGGTTTTGAAGCCTGTAACATTCCCAATCTATAGATAAAATAGAATCTATGTTGTGAGTACGTCTCAATTCATCTACCAATATCATGGGAGTAACTTTTGTGCAGCTGAGAGTTGCATGTTGATCAAACTATACTAAATAAGTAAAAGCAAGGTACAACAAGAATTATAATATGATGAGCAGAGATTAGAGTGCTTATCCAAGAACACTTTATGATAGAAAGAGTACCAGTGGAGGTGCATTCTATCTTGGAGACAGGTTGGTCACATGGCACAATAAGAAACAAGAGTCAGTCTCCTTATCCACAGTAGAGGCAGAATATATTGCAGCGACAACGTGTTGTACGCAGGAGAAAGTTGCGAAAGGTGAGGTTAAGTTGGATTTTGTTCCAACAACAGAGCAAGTAGTGGATATCTTCACAAAACCGTTGCCCAAGGAAGTCTTTGAGTACCTTCGCAATAAATTGGGAGTGGTCACGCTTCCCAAGAATTGATTAGCTATCGGGACCACATTCTCAAGGGGAGCATTTGTGTATTTGTTTATCTTTTTGCTCATGTTTGTGATTTTTGCTAAGTATAATAATTTTTGCCTGAGAATGTTGTGCATGGACTTAGGGGGAGTTTGCAGTAGCCCTTTGATATTGTTGTCAAAGGGGGAGAAGAGTTACAGGAAATTGCACGTGTGTTGCCAACAATTCCAAAGGGGGAGATTGTTGAGCAAGGTGCAGCGATAGTATTGTCATTGTTGTCAACACAGTCAGATAGATCGGTTGATACAGTGGACAGGAGTTCAGAGGTTATTCAGAGTATGTACAGTGATGTTAAATGCTTATGAGGATGTTTTTGATGTATGGGTGAAGTTGTTACAGGTTGTCCAAGAAGACCGAAGTGGCCCATATCCAAAAGAGAAGCGAAAAAGCAAAGAGGAAAAAGTGTCGCGATATCGCGACATGTTGCATTTTCACGACCAAAAGAGAAGAGAAAATGCAAGGAGAAAAAGTGTCACGATATCACGACATGTTGCATTTTCATGGCCAAAAGAAAGAGAAAATGCAAAGAGGAAAAAGTGTCATGATATCGCGACATGTTGCATTTTCACGGCCAAAAGAGAAGAGAAAATGCAAGGAGAAAAAGTGTCGCGATATCGCGACATGTTGCATTTTCGTGGCCAAAAGAAAGAGAAAATGCAAGGAGAAAAAGTGTCACGATATCGCGACATGTTGCATTTTCGCGGTCCAAAGCAAAGAGAAAATGCAAGGAGAAAAAGTGTCGCGATATCGCGACATGTTGTATTTTCACGGGCCAAAGCAAAGAGAAAGAGCAAGGAGAAAAAGTGTCGCGATATCGTGACATGTTGTATTTTTGCGGGCCAAAGCTAAGAGAAAGAGCAAGGAGAAAAAGTGTCGCGATATCGTGACATGTTGTATTTTCATGGGCCAAAGCAAGGAGAAAGAGCAAGGAGAAAAAGTGTCGCGATATCGCGACATGTCACATTTTCGTGACTCAAAAAGAGCAGGCAAGCAGAGAAAGAAAAAGTGTCACGATATCGTGACATGTCGCATTTTTGCGACTCAAAAAGGGCAGGCAGGAAGAGAAAGAAAAAGTGTCGCGATATCGCGACATGTCACATTTTCATGACTCAAAAAGGGCAGGAAGGCAGAGAAACAAAAGTGTCGTGATATCGCGACATGTCGCATTTTTACGACTCAAAAAGGGCAGGCAGAAGAGAAAGAAAAAGTGTCGCGATATCGTGACATGTCGCATTTTCATGACTCAAGAAGGGCAGGCAGTAGAGAAACAAAAGTGTCACGATATCGCGACATGTCACATTTTCGTGACTCAAAAAGGAAATGCAGGAAGAGTAACAAAAGTGTCATGATATCATGACATGTCGCATTTTTGCGACTCAAGAAGAGCCTCAAAATAGAAATGAACAGTCATGGAAAAGAAAATGAACAGTCATCAAAGGAGAAAATAAATGCATGCACAAGGGAAAAGAAAATGAACATTCATGAAGGAGAAAATGAACAGTCATGGAAGGAGAAAATGAACAATCATGGAAAGAAGCGGATGCATGCCCATGTGGAGAAAATGAACAATCGAAGGAGAAAACGAATAGTCATCAAAATAGAAACGAAAAGCTTTTTGGAAACCAAAACGCATGCATGCACAAAGGAGAAAACGAACAGTCATGACCGAGAAGACGAACAATCATGGTAGGAGAATATGGTGTCAATTCATTGCATGTAACGTGTTTGACGAAATGCCTACTCTATATATACAAAAGGAGTTACATAAAGAAGGCGTTACAATTGACAAGTGGCGTATGAGAAATGAAAGGAGTTACAACTGGAGTTACAAAGAGAAAGGATTGTTATAAAAGGAGTGTTGCTTGGAGAATTTAAAGCGGGGATTTTATCTTGCAAGAAAGCGAGAGGAGTGCATGAAGATAGCGAGAGGAGAGTGAGAGGTGTGCGAGAGGTGAGCAAGAAGGGTGTGTGTTGTGTGAATTGTGGGCGATGTTGAGTAAGCAATAGACCAGTCAAGGTCTTGTAAAAGTGAAGGCATTTATATGTCAATCTTCTAGTTTCAGAATTGAAGTCCAAGTTGGTGCTTGGCATCAGGGGTTGGTGCTCCTTCTATTTGGTGCTGGTAAATCAGGGGTTGGTGCTCCTTTTTGTTGGTATAGATAAATCATGGGTTGGTGCTCCTTCTAGTTGGTGCTAGTAAATCAGGGGTTGGTGCTCCTTTCTATTGGTGCAGATAAATCAGGGGTTGGTGCTCCTTTCTGTTGGTGCAGATAAATCAGGGGTTGGTGCTCCTTCCAGTTGGTGCTGGTAAATCAGGGGTTGGTGCTCCTTTCTGTTGGTGTAGATAAATCAGGGGTTGGTGCTCCTTCCAGTTGGTGCTGGTAAATCAGGGGTTGGTGCTCCTTTCTATTGGTGCAGATAAATCAGGGGTTGGTGCTCCTTTCTGTTGGTGCAGATAAATCAGGGGTTGGTGCTCCTTCCAGTGGGTGCTGGTAAATTGATTGTAAAGTTGTTGCTTTGCAAAGGCTGGATTTGGATGGGAGTCCAAACAGTCAATTTTTGAGGAGTAGCCAAATCGGTGAACCTCGGTACATCTTGTGTTGTGTGATGCTCTCTTGTTATATTTGCTTTATTTGGTTTTAAGTTCTCATTGTTTTGGCTTTAAGAGTTGAAGATTTAAGTTTTAAAGAGCTACACTGATTCACCCCCCTCTCAGTGTCATTGTGAGACTAACACAATGGAGCCTTCCCATTTATGTTGAGTTCCACATGTAAGGACTCTTCCTAAAAGGGTCTATGTTGAATGGGAGTGCCCCTCGAAGGGTGCCTCTATAGTCCCATTCTTTCATGGTATGATGTGGACTATTTTGTGGGTCAGGCTGCCAAGGTGGTATGACCAAGTCCTTGGGGCTATAGCGGAGGTGACTTGTGCCCCCTTGTACACTTTCCATAGCTTTTGCCCATGATTGGGCTTGGCTACGGGTGTACACCATGGTGGTGTCTCTCTACAAGATACGTAGGTTTTTATCTTCTTTACAATTTTTTATGCTACACTAAAAAAATAGGAGCCACACAAACAAAGGAGTGATTATCTCGTTTATGGATTGATGAGGCCTCGATAAGCCTCATTTATAGAATTTTTTAAATAGTTAAAACTACTAAAACTCTTGTGAATTATCTTATATGCTAGTTAAGTTGATTTAATATAATGTGTATTAACTGTTTGCATGATTGAAGTGTTAAGGACATTATATTCTGATTTTTAACAGTTCTTGTATAGTTGTATGTTATCTTGTCATGCTTAGGTTGATAGTAGCACTTCACTAGTATTATTTTGATGATAATTAAGCATTAGTTTCTCTAAATTCAGAAAATAGTACAAATAATTATTACTGTGCAACAGAAAACTAGTTTTTCCATATAAATTCCAGCCATTTGCCAATGAATGGCAAGGCATGGAATTCACATCCAAGGAAGAATGAAGACTATTGAAATCTGATCCTGAGGGCTAATCCACTTGAGAAATACAGCCAAAACCATTTGGAGTCAACACAGTTGGTCATTTTAAAGATCTTCAGAATGAACACAGTGTCTTCGGAATGAACACAGTGTCTCCAGAATGAACATAATGTCTCCGGAATGAACACAATTTCTTCGAAATGAGAAAAGAAAGCACTTTTTGACTTGTTGACTGAATTTTGGCGTTGGAAAAGGGGATAATAATGTTGAGAAAGTTAAGGTAAAATATCTCCCATATAAATTTTCCGTCCTTGTCATCCAAAGCCACCATTTATGGAAAAGATCAAATTGATCCTCTTCTAGGATAAACCAAGGAAATTCTGCAGGATATCAGGAACAACATATTTTCTATTTGTAATTAGATTTTAGGCATCTATAAAAGATATCTCCCGTCCAGTTTGAGCTATGAGATATATTAGATAGATTAGATAGAGGAGATAGAAAATAAATAGGGAGATAATAGAATAGTAATTTCAGACCTGTAACATATTTCAACAGAATTGTAATTATGTTTTTGAAGCAATAAAAGTGCAGTTTCATTCCATTTATTTTGTTATGTCTGAGTGTGAGTAAGACTTAAATAAGAATTCAAACCTTCTTCTGAGAAATGATGCTGGCCATTTCTAGACCTAGATGGAGGACTGACAGACAGGTTTTATTCTGATTTTGCTGCAGCAGAATAAGTTGTGAACTTGTCATTTTCATTATTTTGCACATCTAAAATTCCTAGTTGTTTAATTATTGTTCATAATGTTTTTGTGATATGATTAGTGGTAGATCTGGTTATTCTTTTCATTCCCAGCAACTTTCCAATTCACTGCAAATTTCCATTTTCAGCAATTTACAAGTTTTCTATAATTTCCTTGCATTCTTGTTTTTGCTGTCAAAACCCTACATAAAATATTGATGACCTTCTGTTATAGAGCATTGATAGGATCTAGTTTTTATGCTTCATTTCAATTATTGCAAGATTAAATAGACTTTCAATTATGCAACTATAACTAGAGTTTCAATTCTATAATTTTTAGATTTCATTCTTGCAACTGTAACTAGGGTTTCATTTTTGCAATTAGCAATTAGTTTTCATTATTGCAAATAGATTAAAGTTCAATGCAATTTAGGGGTAGAAGTGACACAAAACCCCCACACAATCAATTCCACCAATAAGACCTGCTGCTTCCAAATGAACTGAACTACAACCCTGCTTGAAATTTCTCTCGTAAATAGCCTTGGACACCACCCTGGATTGACAAATTCATTGAGAATTAATGATGTGCTTAACAACATCCCATCATTTTGGCATCATTGTCGGGGAACACAGTGTTGTTAGAAGGTGAAAAGCAGTCCAATAATTATTAAATATGCTAAGTTGTGAATTTTAGAGTAAAATTTGAATGTAATGACTGGTATAAGTAATTGTTATTGGTAAATTGTATTTCAGTCCATTTATAAAATAAGCAAGAAACCAGAAGAAGAAAAATTTCACATGAGGTTGAAATTATGCCAAAAATGTCTAAATTTTTTATTTCCAAAAATGTTGGAATTTTCAAAGAATCCCAATCATCCACTTCCAGCACTGTAAGATCCTTTGAGAAATCATTACAAGGAGGAAAATTAAGTAGTTCAACACCATTTTCTCTTGACAAATCCATACAATCAGGAAAATTTGACAAGATTTATAATTTTTTTTGGGAACCTACAATGGAAGGCTCACAAGAGAATCAAGGTAGAGCCAACAATGTGCTCCACCCTAATGCAACTAGTACACCTGAAAAAACTTTTCAAAATCCCATCCAACTAGATCTTAATCAAAATGCTCCCATGAAGGTCATTTCACCTGTAGTATTACCAACTTTGAAGGGAATTACATCCGAAGATCTTGATATGTTTTTGTTTGAGTTTAAAATTGTATGTCAAGCTCATGATTACAGTAATGACAATCAAAAGCTCAAACTATTTCCTTCCACTCTTAAAGAGTTAGATCTACGATGGTTTATCACCTTAGCACCTGACTCA
Organism: Wollemia nobilis; assembly: GCA_028583015.1. Classification (NCBI taxonomy): domain Eukaryota; kingdom Viridiplantae; phylum Streptophyta; class Pinopsida; order Araucariales; family Araucariaceae; genus Wollemia; species Wollemia nobilis. The sequence goes on from JAQPPZ010003199.1 coordinate 6,501,191, forward strand.
ATTGGAACTTGGGATGAGATGGAAAACATATTATTGGAGAGATACCAAGAATATTGTCAAGTCAAGAATCAAAATGATGAAATTATTACAATGAAACAAGAGGAAAATGAAATCTTAGAAGATTATCTAGACAGATTTTCTTTTGTTCATAAGAGATGTGGAAGTGTTGAACCTAAAATTTGCAAAGTCCTATTCTTAAGGGGACTACAAGATGAATATAGGGATGCATTGGATATCTTGGGAAGAGGAGATACAAATGCACTTAAATTTTAGGAAATTATTAAACTCTGTAAAAATTACTCTCATTCAAGGCATAGAAAACACAAAATTGGTAATGAAAAACATGATTTGAAAGAATGCATGAAAGAGGCTGATATTTTAGTACATGATAGAACATTAGATGAAAAAATGGAATCTACTGAATCTTCGACCATCTATTGTTTAGAATGTAAAAAGCAACACTCTCTTCATGATTGTCCTTTGAACAAAATATTTATACCTGCTACATGTAGCATTTGTCAATTAGGACACCCCACATATCAGTGTAGTTTATTGCCAGAACTTAAAAGTGTCTTTGAAAAACAGTCTCAACCTATCAAAAAAATCAATTTTGTAGGACAAGGACAAGGGAATAATTTTCATAAATTTCCATATCAGAATGCTTCTCAATTTCATGCACATTGGGGAAATAATCCTTGGTATATGCCATGGTCTGCTTTAGGTCCACTTCAACAATGTTGGAGTCAACCACCATGGGCATACTCCCAAGCATGGTCTCAACATGGCTGGATGCAACAACAATGGAATCAACAACATCCACCATGGTTGCAGCCAAAATTACAAGGATATCAATGGGTACAACATCAAAATCTGTACAAAGGGCAGCAACATTGTCAAAAACAAAAATCAAATTTTTTGCCTAATTATATCCATAATTTCTATCGTGGACAACAACAACAACAAAAATTAAAACAACCTCTGTTTTCAACTCAACCTATGGTCAGTCCAAATCATGTTAAATAAGTAACCCCTGTCTCTGTGGTTGAATCAAAAAATACAACCCTAATAAATGTTAGTGACTATGTTAAAACTCAGTTGTGTTCAAGTGAACCACTGCTTGAACCTATTCTACTTATCAGTGTAGAAAGTGAAGTTAAAAATAATGTACATGAAAACAAATCCACACTAAAACAACATCAAGAAGAACAAGATACCTCATCAAATAAAGTATCATATTTTGAACAGTCTGAGATATCAAAAATACCATCTTCACAATCAGATTTGATAAAGGAATTAGAACATTTAACTATTACAATCCCTTTATCTCAAGTTGTATCAATCATTAATAGGATTGTTCAAGAAATGTGTTTTAGCAAACCAAGAAAAAAGAAGAAAGTATATCCTAAAACCATACAAAAATGTGGAAAATTAGTTAACTTGCTTTCAGGTAAACTTATTACACCTAAGTATGATTGTACAGAAAGCCCACGGTTTCTTAGAACACATAAGGAAAATGAAAAGAATACTTTAGTTTTGGCCTCCATTGTTGTAAATAAAATTGTTTCTCCAAGAACCAATTCAAATCAGCCTGGTACAAAAAAAACTGAAATACACCCAAAACAACCTTTGACCAACAATAGTTGGTTGACTAAAAACCAGGGAGCAAATTTGTTTGATATATTGGTGCGACATCCTAATGCTTTACTAATATTTTATGCATCTTTAGCATTTGGCATTGAATTGTTGCAGGTACAAAAAAAACAAATTTTGTAGTTGAATGTATTTGATGAAATTTGGTTGGAAGAACTTCACCAAATAGATTTCACTCAACAAAAATGGAAAATGTGGCATGATGATCACATTAAGAGCAACAAGGATGAACCAAGGGAGTTTGAGAATGAAGTTGTTCAACTTTCTTTAGTTGATGATTTAAGGAGGATATTAGTGGTAAATGGACATCTTTTACAGTTGTACCATAAACCACTAACAAAGGTGGAATTTGCTCGGTATTTCACACAGTTACATTTGACAGAAGAGGCTTCTTCTTCTGATGAAGATTCCAAATGATCGCATCTTTTAATATTAAAAGAAAAATTAAAAAAATCATAAAAAGTAGAAAACAAAAAATTGAATAAATTCTGATTATGAATTCCTTCATGGGCATGATTTCAGGGAAATCATGAAATCCTTCATGGGCATAATCAGAATCAATAAAAAAGAGAGAGAAAAGGAGAGGAAAAAAAAAAGGAAACCAAGAAAAAAAAGAAGAGAGAAAAATGAATAACACAGCAGTGAAAACCTTTTCTAAGGCACTACTGGGTTGGTATGCATGAAAAACAGTTTTTTGGCATGCATAACCTTGAAAGTTCTGAGTCACCATTGTACAAATTCACCAACTGCACTTGTTTTTGAAGTGTTGCAGGAAGCCTCAACAAAATATCAACAGAAACAGTTATCTTTCAAAACTTGCATTAACTTGTTTTAACCAGGTATATATGTTTCTTGCACTTTTCTCATTGTAAATATTTGATATAAAGTATATGACAATTAACAATTAGTATAAAAGTTTTCATAAGAGTTGGCATAAACAAAACATGCTTGGAGAAAGAGAAAAATGTTGGTTTCTGCTATGTCTTCAGAATGACTGTTGTATCTTCAATAACCGTGGTATCTTCGGAATGAAGCCTTTGTCTTCGGAATGAAGGTTTTTCTTCAAAATGAAGGTGTGTCTTCGGAATGAAGGTTTGTCTTCAGAATGAAGGTTTGTCTGTGGAATGAAGGTGTATCTTCGGAATGAAGGTTTGTCTTTGGAATGAAGGTGTGTCTTCGAAATGAAGGTTTATCTTCGGAATGAAGGTTTGTCTTTGGAATGAAGGTTTATCTTTGGAATGAGGTTATCTTCGAATTAAATGCCCAACTTAGTCTTCAGAATGAAACATAATCTTCGGAATGAAGATTTAACAGTCTGTTTCCACGTGGCATCCAAGGAGGGAGAAAAATACATAGTCAGCATAATTTTTTTTACTCCATGTGATCATTGACACATGTCAGCTGGCTTGCGGTTAGATTCATCTCATCTTTTGCACCCATCAAGGAAGTACGAGAATCATAGGGAAAATAACCAACAAACATGCCACCACCATTCATTGCTAATAACCACTCATGTGGGAAAATTTGCATGCAGAATGGACGAGCTAAAAATAGTAAAGAAAATTTGATGGCAAGGATGTCCAATGATTGATGGCCAGGTGTTCAGAGCACAGAATAAGGAAGTGTGCCATATTTTATTTTTGAAGACATATTTGCTAATGATTACAAGGAAAAGTAAAAAAAAAATTAAAAGTTCTTTCTAAAGAAGAACAAGAGCAAACCCTGTAATTCTGTAGAAACCAAAAATCAGTGACCTAGCAGATGACTGTAGTAGCAGAAGAGAGCAGTCTTCTCAGTATCATAACAGAGAAATGAAGTGAAAAATGAAAAAGGGCCAGCCTACAAGAACCCTAGAATAACGTAACCACATGGGATACTAGATTTTTCAACCTGTGAAGGGTAGTATGTAATTTTATTCCTAGTGAAGATCCTGAAGCTATCCCTACAGCCCCTATTACCACAAGAAAATAGGGCAAGAAGAGAAAATATACATTAAGGACTAGGAGGTCTGCAAGACTCCAATGAAAAGAGATAAAAGAAAAAATGATTGAAGAGAAGACCAAATAGGATAGCCCTGATGTCATAGAAGTGCAACAAGCCACTAATAATTTGGATGTAATCATAGATAATTTCATGGAACCTCTTGTACAGGAGTAGGGGTCTGAAGCAGAGGATGAGATCATTGTTGAGCAGCAAACTGCAGTTGATTTGTCAGTATTAGGTTCTGAGTCGAACAAAGAAGAGGAGGTGGACATCACAAAAAAATTGAGAGCATCCAAGAGTGTTATAAAAATACAAATGAGATGGATTGAAGAAAGAAAATATGTTATTGAAAAACATGAAAATAAAATTAGAGAATTATAGCAGAAAGTGGAGAAACTAAAAAGCAGGTTGTCACAAGTTAATGAACAATCAACTACATTAGATAAAGAGGAGGATTTGGTTTAGTTACTGCTTGGATTATCTATGGAATATGAAGACGTAGGTTCTCATTCTAAAGTAGTGCCCCTCCACTTTGAAGTAGTGCCTTTCCATTCTGAGGCATTGCCTTCTCAATCCAGAGAAATACCTTTATGCAACATCATTGGGTAGGTTCAGATTCAGGCCTCCAACCATCATTACTTTGGTTCCCTCCTATTTTGAAGAGGATTCCCAACCATATGATCAGTTTGAAGAATGACTCAGAAAACTTCATGAGAAATTACACAGGCACTACATTGTTCTATGAAACATGGAATATAAGTATGGACATTTGTGACTTCATATCCCACTGCAATGCATGAGGGAATGCATTAATATAAGTTCGGGGGGAATGATGAGGCCTGAATAAGCCTCATTTATAACATGTTTTAAATAGTTAAAACTTCCTAAAACTCTTGTGAATTATCTTATATGCTAGTTAAGTTGATTTAATATGTTGTGTATTAACTGTTTGCATGATTGAAGTGTTAAGGACATTATATTCTAATTTTTAACAGTTCTTGTATAGTTTTATGTTATCTTGTCATGCTTAGGTTGATAGCAACACTTCACTAGTATTATTTTGATGATAATTAAGAATTAGTTTCTCTAAATTCAACAAATAGTACAAAGACTTATTACTATGCAACAGAAAACTGGTTTTTCCATATAAATTCTAGCCAGCTGCCAATGAATGGCAAGGCATGGAATTCACATCCAAGGAAGAATGAAGACTATTGCAATATGATCCTGAGGGCTAATCCACCTGAGAAATGCAGCCAAAACCATTTGGAGTCAACACAGTTGGTCATTCTAAAGATCTTCGAAATGAACATAGTGTCTTCGAAATGAACACAGTGTCTCCGGAATGAACACAATGTCTCCGAAATGAACACAGTTTCTTCGGAATGAGAAAATAAAGCACTTTTTGACTTGTTGACTGACTTTTGGCAGTGGAAAAGGGGATAATAAGGTTGAGAAAGTTAAGGGAAAATATATCCCATCTAACTTTGTCGTCCTTGCCGTCCAAAGCCACCATTTATGAAAAATATCAAATTGATCCTCTTCTAAGATAAACCCAAGAAATTCTGTAGGATATCAGGAACATCATATTTTCTATTTATAATTAGATTTTAGGCATCTATAAAAGATAGCTCCCATCCATGTTGAGCTATGAGATATATTAGATAGATTAGATAGAGGAGATAGAAAATAAATAGGGAGATAATAGAATAGTAATTTCAGACCTGTAACAGATTTCAGCAGAATTGTAATTATGTTTCTGAAGCAATAAAAGTGTAGTTTCATTCATTTATTTTGTTATGTATGAGTGTGAGTAAGACTTAAAGAAGAATTCAAACCTTTTTCTAAGAAAGGAGGCTGGCCACTTCCATACCTAGGAGGAGGACCGATGACATGTGTTTTATTCTGATTTTGCTGCAGCAGAATAAGTTGTGAACTTGTCATTTTCATTTTTTTGCACAACTAACATTCCTAGTTGTTTAATTATTGTTCATAATGTTTTTGTGATATGATTAGTGATAGATATGGTTATTCTTTTCATTCCCAACAACTTTCCAATTCACTGCAAATTTCCATTTCTAGCAATTTACAAGTTTTCTGTAATTTCCCTGCATTCTTGTTTTTGCTGTCAAAACCCTGCATAGAATATTGATGACCTTATATTACAGAGCATTGATAGGATCTATTTTTTATGCTTCATTTCAATTATTGCAAGATTAAATAGACTTTCAATTATGCAACTATAACTAGAGTTTCAATTCTACAATTTAATTAGATTTCATTCTTGCAACTGTAACTAGGGTTTCATTTATGCAATTAGCAATTAGTTTTCATTCTTGCAAATAGATTAAATTTCAATGCAATTTAGGGGTAGAAGTGACACAAAACCCCCACACAATCAATTCCACCAATAATACCTGCTACTTCCAAATGAACTGAACTACAACCCTACTTGAACTTTCTCTCGTAAATAGCCTTGGACACCACCCTGGATTGACAAATTCATTGAGAATTAATGATGTGCTTAACGATAGCCCATCATGGATTAAAAGTGTGCCCTAAATCTGGTTCAGTGTGTTTTGATTTTTTTTTGAAAACCTTGTAAATAAAATTTTGTTGTACATGCAATATGAGGGCTCTTATGTCTCCTAAAATGGTCGCCCCTTCAATATACCACTGCCAGGCCGTTATGCCGAACCTCTCAATATACCCGCCCTTACGTGAGGGAAACTATTGGTACGTAAGAGCAGAATAGTACGTGGAACATAGGCGGTACAGAAGAGGAATCACCATATTTTTGACACCTACCATAGAAGACTTATCCTCATGCACTAGGAATCACCCCAACTACACTTGGTCAGCTTTCATTAGGATTTACATCTAGCAACAGTAGCGATCAGGGTTATGTATTCAAAATTCAAGACAAGGTGATGATGAAATCCACCGTTGGTCTTGATCAAGTGTTGGGGTTTTAGGACCAACGCCTTGATGTTTAGATTATCTCGTGGTGTGTGTGGTTCTTTTTACTTGCGCAAAGAAAGGAAACATGCAGTAAACTTTCCTATGCAAGCAAAGAAACAAAAAAATCACATAAACAAGGACAAAAAATTATAAGGAGTTTTCAAAGAACCTATCTCTTCTCTGCCCACACCAGATGCTCAAAAATTGCACAGAGAGCTAATCGTCCCGAGGTGGGATGAATAGTAGATCTTTATAGAGAGTGTTGAGAGTTTCTGCTCAAAAACTGCATAGAGAGCTAATCGTCCTGAGTTGGGATGAATAGTAGATCTTTATTCATCATAGGGTGGGACAAATGCATTATTCGTCCCAGGGTGGCATGAATTTCAGTCTGTATTCATCACAGGGTGGCACAAGCAGCAGTACAATGCTTGAAGGATTAGCACCTAAAAGGAAAAACACACAATTTTGATCAGAAATTTGATCCCAAAATCAAGGGACAGAGTCCCACCATGATCACCATTGAAAGCACGAGGATACGAAAGCAAAAATGGCATACCAGGGTGTGGTGCAAACAAAAGCAAAACGTAACGCTAATTCTTATGAACAAAAATGCATGAAAAGGGGGAAACAAGTGAAATGAAATGAGATGTAAATAAAATGTAAAGTGCATCCCTTTATTTTATTAATTTTCTTGAGATCAGGTTACAATACGTCTCCTCCATTTTCAGGGGCTAGGAGCGTTAAACATAGTTTTGTCACACCACGGATGGTATGCTTTCTTCCGTGTGCCCACATGTGAAATGGGTGGTCCAAACATCACCGCCACTTGCATGAATGTGTTTGTGCTTCCTTTTTGCCCCTATGGTGTCGATATCCTACGTTCAGAAAAATAGCAAATGATTAAAAGCACCTATGGATGGAGGGAAACATGCGATCCCCAAGGCCTCCGATTAATGCATGCATAAAATAATTAAAACTATAAAAAAAACATATCATAATGAGCTAAAATTTGGACAGAGGCATGAAAACATTACCAAGAACACACTGCGAAAGGAACAGTCAAGAAATCTACCATATATTTCTAATCTCTTCGGGGTGGGACGATTAGGACTGTCACAAGATGTCAGAAAGTGACCTCCTAAATTTCCCATCCAAGGGCCTCCAAAACACCTACAAAGTGGGGTTAGGCAAAACGGGGCATTTTGAGACGACCCAGAAGGTCGTATTTTGCAAATTCTACCTCGATCACCCTGTATCTGATGATGCTCCCTGTATGTTAATGAAAATGAAAAACACTAAAAACACATCCAATATTCATCAGAACGACATGAAATTTTTATGGCAGCCTATATGAGTGACCTAAAATGAGATGCAAAAGAAATATACTACAGATTTCTAATCACTCTGGGGTGGGGGGATTAGGACTGCAGCAGTGTGGGGGGCACTCGGGGGTAGGACACCCACCGTTTGGGGCTTGGTTTTGGCACCAATCCACTTGGGATGGGTCCAAAACCTCCTAGGGGGTTGTTTCAGCAAATTGGGTGGGGTATTATGGCCAAATGTTTGGGTTTTGGGTCTAGATTGCGCTTCCAATTATCACCCAATAACCTCCCTTCCAAAAGAGAGATTAAGGATGTAAGAAGCACAAGCGATGGGTGAGGATGTAATTCGACATCACTCTGTTGCTCCAAATGCTCCTGCTCTATCCTCCATTTGGGGTGAGAAGACTCACCATTTTATATACCTAAGGATCTCTTGTGAATGAGCATGCAAAGGTGCCACTTGGCCATCATGCCTTGTTAGGGGAGAGAAGATTCCTCCATGATTAAGGGCTCCATGACTGCTTCTATGATTGCCTCTTTGAGCTCAAAAATGCTCACTCGCACTCCCATGCATTGAAGGTGGAGTTGAGTGGTGGATATGAGCTACCATTTGTCAAGGTTTGACCTTTTTCCCATCAAACCTGCTATTCGCCCCACCCTGGAGCGAATGCTGCTAATCATCCCGAGGTGTGGATGAATACTATTTTGTAATCATCCCAGGGTGGGACGAATACCAGTTTATAGTGTAGACTGCTCATCTGAGTTGCAGTTTGTAATAAGTGATAGATATCCTTACTGTTTCTTTTGCATTATGCTTAATTAGGTCATATTAGGCATTTGAGTGGTTTATCTAGTATTTTTAGAGACACTGACCGATATAATTAGAGATTCATGCAAGTTATCCTCATTATGGCAATTTATGTAATCTTGTACTAATCTCTTGTTTCCATGCTTTGTTTCATGTAATTGATCCATTATATTGATAGTTGTACTCATTGTTTCTATGCTTCAAACAATCTTTATGAATATTGCATAAGTTTAGTATGATTTGTTCACTTTCTTGATTTCATTAGTGTTATGCTATCTTTATGCTTATTTTCCTTAAAGGGCCTCATCACGAGAGGCTGCCTATGCTTTTAATACTTTTGTGTTGTTTCTTGATTGCAGGAAAGTAGATTCAAAGGAGATTCAAACATCCAATTCCTTCCTCAATGCAAAGAAGAGGGTCAACTCCACCCTAGAGCAGTTCGTGTCACCTTGAATGGCCTGAAACTCACATTTATCCTTGAGAGGGATTTCATATGCTTTTCCTACTATAATAAGAGTATCAAATCGGTATCCCTAAGAGGGGCGTATTTGTAATTGGAATTGGCTTCATAAATGGAAATAAAGTGTTCTCATTCTTTATCATTTGTTGTCAATTTTGCAATGCATGCTTTTGTATCTTTTATTTCAATTACATAGTAGGAAGCATAGGTGTGAGGCCGTTTTGGTGGTCACAATAATATAAAATAAATTTATCAAGAATTTATGAAGATAGTTCATTCTTTCCAAATTTCCATTGTTAAGGTGAAGTGCTAAAGTAAAACATAAATAAATGTAAGCACAAACAAAGAGAACAATCTTTCCATAAATTTAGTCATCCGTATCTACTTCAAGAACTTATGATAGCTACTAGGCCATTAGTTTGGGTCTCAAGGTGGCTATTTATTGATGATTATCCCTAACCAAATGCATACCTATATGAAGGTATCTATCGTTATTACCTTCAAGTTGTCATATCATAATTTCCCCCAACCTCAAGTACCCTTATCTTCGGTGCATTACTCAACTTCTTCCACTTACGAGAGCACCTGATCCTAGACATTGGAAATTTATTAGTAGTAACATATTCTTCATTATCTAGTAATATTGCATAACTACTTTATTGCACAAAAACCAAGTATTAAAGCATCACTCTTAAATACATTGTTTTTTCATTTTAAAAGTCCATCTAGGAGGGTCATGACATCCTCCCCCACTAGGACTAACATTGTCCTTGGTGTTGTTCTTTGTTTTTAACATAGGTAATTGTAGCCAAGATAAAAATTATAAAAAAAGAAAAATGACTTTAGAGTTCATCAAACATAAAAGAAAATTGTTTTTGCATATCTGCCACTTTTTCCCAAGTGGTATTTCTTTCAAAGAAATGGTACCATTGGAACTTACATTGCTCAAGGTTTCGATTCTACATAGCCTTAGATTGTAATTCAATAATTCTCTATGGCATCACTTAAATTACTTCTAGACTTGTTATCTATAAATTAGAAACATCCCATACATGGTCAAGATCAACAACATATTTTTTAAGAAAAGATATGTAGAAAGTGTCATGGATTTTTGATAAATTAGGAGGCAAGATGAGTCAGTACGAAACTGGACTAATTTTATCAATGATCTCAAAGGGTCCTACAAATCGTGGATCCAATTTTATGTATTTGATCACCCTTTCCATTGGTTTAACTCTTAGTAACACTTTATCTCCCATCGAGTACTCTAGGGGAGTCCTCTTTATATCGATATAACTCTTTTACCTATTAGAAGCTTCCTTTAGCCTTTGTTTGATTACCCTAATTTGTTCTTCCATTTCCTTGACCATTTTTGGTCCAATCATAGTTCTATATTTAGGACTTTCCCTAGACAATGACATTCTACACCTTCATACATACAAAGCATCGAAGGGTCCCATCCCTAGGGAAGAGTGATATCCATTATTGTAGGCAAATTCTACTAATGGTAGAAAATATTTCCATTGAGTCTTGTGGTCCATGCCATACATGTAGATCATATCCTCTAATATTTGGTTTACCCACTCTATTTGACCTTTCATTTTAGGTTGGTATGTTGAACTCATGTGCAATTTTATGTCTATTGCCTAGTGAAGGGCTATCTAGAATTTTGAAGTGAACTTGGAATCCCTATCCGATATGATTACCTCTAGAAATCCATGCAATCGAAACACTTCCTTAAAAAATCTATTAGACACTATTTGAGCATCATCGTTGGTGCTCCTAGGTATGAAATGTGTGACCTTGGTCAATTTGTGAACCACGACAAAAATTGCATCATGTTGATAATTGATTTTTGGTAGACTCATTATGAAGTCCATTTATATGACCTACCATTTATGAGTAGGTACACTATGAGGGTACAAATATCCTATGGGATTTTTACATTCTACTTTGACCTTCTAACATTCAAGGCATAGGGCTACGAAATTTGTATTATCCTTCTTCATTCCTACCCAAAAGAAGTTCCTCTTCATATTTTCCCTCATTTTCCCCTCTAGGGTGAGCTATATAAGGATATCTATGGGATACTTGCATTATTAACCTCTTTTAATATCTATATTTTGGTACAATGACTCTTCCTTTATAGCACACAAATTCATCTATCACCCCAAAATCCTTATTGGTCTCAAGATCTTTGCAAATTCTTGTTCAAATTTCTTGGCAATACTCCTATTTTTGCTCTTGCCTTACTTGGTCCATGAGCTTTACCTAAATCCTGGTTATTGCTGCTATGCATATTTTTCTATTCATAGCATATACCACTTTATTCTCTTTCCCTTTTATGTACTCAATCTCAAAGTTATACTCAACGAGAAAATCGACCCACCTTCTTTGCCTTACGTTGAGTATTGGTTGGGTGAATATGTACTTTAGGTTTTGATGATCCATTTTTAATTCAAAAGGTCTTACTACTAGATAGTGGTGCTAGACCTTTAGGGTGTGTACTAGAGTAGCTAATTCCAAATCATGAGTATCGTAGTTGACTTTGTGCTTCTTTAGCTTCCTTGAGGTATACGCTACTATGGACTCCCTTTGCATGAGTACTCCCCCTAATCCTTCCAACGATGCATCCGTGCACACTATAAAATATCCTTGGGGGTCTAGAATCATTAGTATTGGTGCAATAGTAAGTTTTTACTTTAACAACATGAAAGCTACCTCACAATTTTTCATATATTTGAATTCCTTTCCTTTATTCTGAAGGTTCATTATTGCTGAAGAAATATTTGGGGAATTGTTTCTTTGACATTGGTAATAGCTTGTTAATCCCATGAAGCTCCTTACCTCTATAATTTTGGTAGGAGGTGGCTAGTTTAGAATAGATTCTACTTTCTTTAGATCCACTACGATCCCTTATACTAAGATGATGTGCCCTAAATAGTGCACCTCTAAAACATAGAACTCACTTTTGGGTAGGTTCCCATAGAGTCGATTTTCCCCCAATAGTTCCAATATGACCTTGAGATGGTTGTTGTGCTCTTCCTTATTTCAATATTTTATTAGGATTTCATCTAAGAACACAAGGAAAAATTGGTCTATATGCCTTATGAACACACTATTCATTAAATTCATGAAGGTAGTAGGGAAATTAGTAAGTCCAAAAGGTAGGACAATGAAATCATAATTTCAATACCTTATCTTAAATATTTTTTTGTGAGTGTCCTCCTCACATATCCTTAATTGATGATAACCTTATCTCAAATCTATCTTGGTAAATATTGTGGCATCTCTTATTTGGTCGAATAAATCTTCAGTAGTGGGTAGGGGGTGCCGGTTATTTATGGTAGCTTTATTCAACATTTAGTAGTTGATACACAATATTAAATACCCATACTTATTCAATAAAAAAAGTACACTCCAAGGTGACACACTCAATTTTATCAACCCCTTCTCTAATAACCCTTGCAATTGTACTTTAAATTCTTACATCTCAATGGGCGACATCCTATACAAATATTGGTGAATTGGTTTTGCTCCTGGTATAAGATAATTGGTGAAGTCAAACTCTCATACTAGAGGGAGCCCAGGTATATCCTCAAGAAACACATCCTATAATTCTTGAAAAATTAGGTAAGTCTCATACATTTCTCCCTTCAGGTTATATTTGACTTCATTCATATTTACCACATAGAAAATCCTTCTTTTTTTGAAGGCTTTCTTTAATTGCATAGCTGACAACATTTGGGATTTAAATGACCCTTGATTACTATGAATTCACTACCTTGCCTCACCTTCCTTGAAATACTCGATCCATCTATCTTGGAATTTTACTACGACTTTATGGACCTACAACCAATCCATTCCTAAAATTACATCAAAGGCATGAAGTGGGGTTGCGTATAAGCATCCTTCTATAATTCCACCAACTAAGGTAATTTTCATCATTAGAAAACATTGGTTTACGAAGTAGGTCTATCTAGATCCATACTCAAACATCCATCCATGAGCTAAATATCCTAGTCTTTCCACCATATATTTGGCTAGCTTGCAAAAAATGAAACTATTAGTAACTCCACTATATATTAATATATGTACTTGCTTGTAAAATATCTCACCTTTTATGATCAACGGAGTGGCCTGCCTTTCAAGTTTTTGATTCCCAGTTCCAGCATAGATATTATCCATTGGTTTCTTTTATTTAGTGCTAGGTGTGCTTGGCCTTGGTCGGTATGTGCACTGGTTAGTAAAATGTGCTCCTCAACAATTATAGCATCCATGCTTGGTTCCTTGTTTCTTTTTTGTCTTCTACTCTTCATCCTTAATTGATATAATGGGGCTTGATGGCTTCTGTGAAGGGGGTTTAGTGTTATTGGGTTTGTGACCTTTCTTATAAAAGTTATTTTTAAACTTATTTTAGCCTCCATTGAATTTCTTCTCCAGATTATGGGGATTCTTAACCTTCTTCTTACTCGACCTCCCATTTTATAAACCCATTTCTATTCCTCTTCTTTAATTCCTACCACTTCAGATCAATCAAGGTTTCATATTTGTAACATAAATGTGACTTTGCTTTCTCTTCTAGGTCATATACTTTTTGCAACAACTTAGGTTTTTGCATCTCCACATCATGCTTTAGCCTTGATTGCATTCCATGGGTACACTTATGAATTCACATTTTTTCATTATAGGTGAGTACATATTTTAGCAACTTTACTAGCTTTCTATAGTATATCTCTACTAATTTGGTTCCTTGCCTTAGATTGCAAAACTCCTCAAATTTTAGAGAATAGAAATGCTCTGTGAGGAACCTCTTCTTGAAGATATCCACAAATTGTTTCCATGGAATATCTACTGGCTCTATTTTTGTTTTATCATAATAAGTCTCCCACCAATCTAGGGCACCTCCTTCAAGGTAGATAGTAGCCCAAACCATTTGGGTTCCTAAGGAATATTCCTGTATTATAAAGAAAACTTCTAGTTCTCTTAACCAAGCCTCAGCTGCATCCCCCTCTCCTTCTCCATTAAATTTGGAGATACAAATATTCTTTAGGTCTCTTATCGTCTCATTTTATAAGAGGGTTCTTACTTGTTTTTGTTCTACTTTCTTTCTCTCAACTTGGTTGACTTCTGAATCTCTAGCCTGCAAATTTTGATTCACCATAGTTTCCAACGCTTGTCTTAACTGGTCTTGTATCTCAACAACTATAGTAGTAAGTTCTTATATTCCTATATTGCGATTTCTTGGATCCTCATTCTATATCTCTTATTCAATATTACTTTGTTGAGTTTATCTATGTGGAGGCATATATGTTTGATCCTTAGGTGGGATCTTGATCTGGTTCCAACCAAGAAAATAATTAGATCCTAGTTTATTTGTTGATTCACTAATTTCCAACCACATTATAGATTTCTTTCTTGCTAATAATAAGAAATCTAATTAGGTTAAGGTTCCAATTTTATTACGTAACATTGACATCAAATCCCATACTAAGGTATCACAATGTTCATCTCTCCTTAGGACCGATTCCACTTAGATTCTAAATGAACAAAGACTCTAGGTTATCCTAGACCCTTTTTATTAACCTTAAGCAAGATTATTATTGGACATGCCTAAATATATTTTTGCACATAAGAATCTCCATACCCTCAAACCTAGAGCTCTGATACCAAAAGTAACAACCCACAAATACGAAAACAAGATAAAAACACAAAAAAAAAGGAAAAAACTTCATATAATTTTTTTTATCAAGGAGAAGGATTGTTAAATCCTTATCAAACCTTAGACCAACTTAATTTTTGACATCCCCTAAGTTTCTCAAGAACCATGGCACATGAGATTCACCTCATGCAAGTTTATTCTACATAGACCTATCTCATATCATGCATGTAAGTCCATCCATATCACCATTCATTATGAGCTAGACTTACCACCCTCAATCATTGGAAGGTATACACACATATCCATACCACACACAAACCATTATGTGTGGGCATGCTACGTATATTATGAGTTAAGCTATCATTATTATCCTCTGACAAGCTATCTTAACCCTTGGTATGAACTTCTAAAACTATATAAACCATATCCCTAAGTGGGTATTAAGAGATTAGGTCATCCTCTAAGTTCACCTAGAACTTACATATTTTTATTTTTATATTTTATAAAAACTCATAAGAATATCAAAGATAAATCTAGATACTAAATCTAACAAAACAACAAAATTAAACAAACATGAAACATACATTAAAGGAAAAGCATGCGATAGACAATTAAGTAGCATTTCAATCAGAAAGGATATCAAAATACAATAATAAACAATGATCATTCAATCCATAGGCAAATATGGCAAAACCTCATGCTTTCCATAATTAATTTACATAAAATCCATTAGAAAAATCTTCCCATAAATTTATTCTACTACATATTCAAGTAGGAAATAAGGTCGAGAGCAAACTTTTAAAGTAGTCCATCTCTTGAATTTGGTCCTCCTGCTATTCCATCGATCAAGTGAGGATAGTAGGGGATCAAGACACTCATGGATCTAGATAGGCATACTTTTAATGCAATTTACTCATTTATTTTCCAAATTGCAACTATACAATTAACCCAAGCAATTTAACTTTATAATGAATAGTTATTATCATAGAACTTCCCTCTCTATGACCCCTCTCACACACTTATGAGATTCATCCTACTATGCATCCCACCTCATGCTTTCTTTGCAATAAATGATCTAACCCTCACTTAAAAATTAAAGTCCCATACCCTTAATTGTTTAATGCACTGGGTTCTTTCATCTCATTTAATCAAAGCAAACCAATTTAGTTTGCACCACATATGTTTCTCATCACTTCATAAAGTAAGGTCCCATACCCTCATTTTACAAAATGAACCATAACATAATATAAATCCATTCCATTTCATAAACCAAGATCCCATACCCTCATTTTAAAAAATGAACCATAAACATAATATAAATTCCATTCCATTTTATAAAGCAAGGTCCCATACCCTCATTTTACAAAATGAACATACAACATAATATGAATTCCATTCCATTTTATAAAGCAAGGTCCCATAACCTCATTTTAAAAAATGAGTCATAAACATAATATAAATTCCATTCCATTTAATAAAGCAAGGTCCCATACCCTCATTTTACAAAATGAACATAATATAAATTACATTCCATTTTATAAAGCAAAGTCCCATACAACCCTCATTTTACTAATTTAACCATAACATAATATAAATTCCATTCCATTTTATAAATCAAGGTCTCATACCCTCATTTTATAAAAAGAACCATAAACATAATATAAATTCCATTCCATTTTATAAAGCAAGGTCCCATACCCTCATTTTATAAAATGAACATACAAAATTATATAAATTCCATTCCATTTTATAAAGAAAGGTCCCATACCCTCATTTTACAAAATTAAAATAATATAAATTAAATTCCATTCAATTTTATAAAGCAAGGTCCCATACCCTCATTTTACAAAATGAACCATAAACATAATATAAATTCCATTCCATTTTATAAAGCAAGGTCCCATACCCTAATTTTACAAAATGAACATACAAAATAATATAAAATCCATTCCATTTTATAAATCAAGGTCCCATAACCTCATTTTACAAAATTAAATTAGATGTCTACCACAAAGGGAACATTCTCCTTAAGATGAGCTTCCTACTTGACTAGAATCAACAGGGGATTTTTACCCATCACCCTATAGTCCTAAGATGGTGCTTCTAATTAGCTACACATACAACACTTCAAATTTTGATGCACATCAACAATGAGCTACGCTTAGTGATGATCTATGCTCAGCTATGGTCAAAACCATAACATAACTATACCACGACAATGAGCTTCGCTCGACCACTACAGAAGCATTGAGTAACTGTAGACACCTAAATCATATAAATCGGATAATACTACCAATGCATCACATATGCCACTCTTATCGACATCATATGGCCCCATTGGGCACCCCTCTAGGCTTGCATAAGGCTCCAAAACACATTTTGGAGGTTTCCTAGTAGTTTAGGGCAGTTTTGGGGCACCTCCTTGTGATCGTCCCACCAAGGGACGATCACAATTGGTGACCATACCACCTAGGGATGTCCATCCATAACCATCCCTGGGTGGGATGGTCCCTAAACAGACCTTTGAAAAATTCAAAGGATGCATGGAAAATGGCAATAAAATACTACCATTACCACGTCCAATCACCCCAAATTGATTGGGGACCTACCATTAGGGTCAGGGATAGAATATTGAGAGCCCCAAATGGGCAACCTTCCCTCACCTATGCATGTCATCAAATTGGACAAGTGGCGGCACTTGCCTCGCATGGAAAGACTTGCCCCTTTGCCCTAGATGCCCTTTTGGGCTATAAAAAGAGGTGTAGGCACCCAATTTCAAGGAGGAGAGTTGAAGCATTCAAGCCACGAAGTGCTGCCCAATTTCATCCTCACCTTTTGCAAACCAAATATCACCCCCATTTGACCTTGAAACCCTCTTCATTCGAAGGTGCTTTCAGGGGCAATATAAACCCATCCTAGCAATTCCAAACTGGCCAAATTGAAGGTAGACTTGGCCCCATCTATTGACAACACCCCTAAACCAATTTTGGACCAATTTCCTTGAGGATTGGTGACAAAAATAAGTCATATTTGTAACCATCCCACCTAGGGATGGTCAGTAGTCAGTAGGTGTCACACCAAGGGATGGTCACAAAACAGAATGGAATTTGGGAGAAATTCCTCCATAGACCCCTTAGGCATGCTTAGATGAACCTCTGGTCCAAATTTGGTGAAATTTGGAGTAGATTTGATGGCAGATTTGAGGTCTCCAATGTTGTAGGTCTAGGTGTCCCTGTCAGGGATGGTCACTATTTCTGCACACTTTTACCTTGAAATCTATGTTTGAATCACTCCAAAAGCATTTATATTAGATTATACTTCATTTATACAACATCTAGAATAATTTCCATGTGTTATAGATTAGTTTTGATGTTGTTAGAATAACTTCTTTTCTATGCTTTCAATGCTTTATTTCTATAACATAGGTGCTATTAACCCCCTTTCAATCCCTTGTGTGTAGGTGTAGGTATTCTATGCAGGAGGGAGGAGCTAAGAAGACAAGAAGAATAGGTTGAAGGATAGCTCTCAATTGTGGGATGCGAGATTCACACCAATAGAACATCACTTTAAGACCTTGCAAGGGATTAGATCCCTTGCACATTGTAATGTTGAAAGTATCAATTTGTAAAGCCCTCAAGGGGATATCTTGTAATCAAGTTTTGAAGCTATGAATGAATGAATAGAAGGAGAAATCCACCCTCTTTATTGCATACTTTGTTTCATTTGATAGATTACATGTTTATGCTTCTTTCCCTTTGAATGCTTTCAAAACTACTTTACATTGCAATATAAGTGCCCTTAAGGTGATGTTGTAAATTTTGTATCTTCAGTGGTGATCATGGTATCTGAGATTTTTATGTCTCCCCCTTGGAATGTGTCAATTTTGACCTCCATATTCTATTTTGTAGGTTGCAGGTTTTGACCATTTGGAGCAAAAATGGTCCCTTTGCTGCTAGGTGTCACTGGGTGGGATGACTAGCTAGGTGTCATTGGGTGGGACGGCCCCCAAATTGTAACCATCCCTATTAGGGATGGTCACAAAACTAGAGGTTTTCTGCAAACATTTGCAAAAACAACAAGTTTTAGGTCAGAATTTACACCCCTTTTCACTTTCAATTTGCATATTTGTTGTTCAAAATGGTTAAATTTCACATTTTCTTGTCTTCTCTATGCATAGAAAGGTTAGATATCCTCTTTATAAAATTTTGCATTAATTATATCAGAGAAAACAGGGAAAAGAATAGTAGATTTACTGCTTTTTGTCTGGTTTTCTTGCTTGAAACTTACCCAAGAAGGTTAAGTTCATATAGACTTTGCATTTTAGTGCTTTCCTTTTATGTTACTAATGAGTCTGAAAGAAAAATGCAATTTCATGCATTTAGTGAATCATCATTGAGTGCTATTTTGATTTCTTTCAAATTTGTAAAAGGAACCCCACACACCATGAGGTATTTTAACATCAATGGCAGCAGTGGATGTAATTACCACTTGACTAGATTGTTTGAAAGAGTATCATCGGGACCCGACTTATTTGCCAATACCAACTCCAAGATCTATCCTAACCATGCAAAATAGCATGCATTCCTCTTTGAAGGGGTGTATCGCTACACACAAGATGTTGGGTGAGGATCGACATGACCTATGCTCCCTGATCGAGTATGGAATTCATCACCATACTACCGATTGGTTTACGTGATCGAAATAATATGGAATTAATCACCATACCGATTGTTGAGCTACGAGTATATAGGTGAAATCCTTTAAAATTTGAGTATATCATCCAATGAAATATCAAACACACCAAGTATTTTCTTTACAAAGCAACACATATTGAAACACAACAAACAGTTTAGGGATTCACATTTAAAATATTTAAACGAGATAATCACTTCTATACTTGTTTGTTTATATTGTTTGTTTGTTTCAAATTCATAAAAATTGTAAAGGAGATAATCATATAGTATTCTAGAGTACATAGCTATGGTACATACCCATAGCCAAGCCCATTTAAGGGTGGAAGTTGTGGGGAGTAGGGAAGAGGACATACAACGTCTTCGCCTAGATCCCAAGGACATGGTAATACCTCCTTGGAGACCACCTACTCTTCTTGGCCCTAAAAGGACTGAAAGGAGACCTAGCCAACAAGGGACCCCTACATGGGGCACCCCCATAGGTGATGGTCCCAATTTAGGAAATCATACCCCTAATCATCAAAGGACAAATGAATGGATGGTTACTCCTAGATCAGCAAGAAAGGGACCTAGCCAATGAGGGACTCCTACATGGGGTACCCCAATAGGAAACAATCCCCTTTTAGGAAATTATTTCCCTAATATAGATGTTTCTAATGCCTTCTTTCAAGAAGAGTCACCGTGTAATGGAGCACTTCCCAATAGAGAAATACCACACATTCGTGTGCCTGCTCGGTCTACTCCTCGCACTGCTACATAGGAATATGACTTGTCACCTAAGGTAGGGTTGAATGATCATATTATGATTACAAACCACCCTTCCCCATGGTGCCATGATCATGATGAGGGTAATACTCATCACCAGAGGTGACCTCATTCCACCTTACCTTTCCTTGTTTACGAGGGAAGACCTGAGGAACATCCAGATTATCCTCATACAAATGTGTCAATGCAAGCATGTTGTGCCTCTGCACCAGTATATTATCAAGAAGATCTATTTAGGGGTGAGCCTCAAGTCAATGCAACCTACCTCAATCAAGGGAAAGTGGTAATAGACCTCACGAACCCCCTTGAACAAGATAGATATTAGAGTAATAGTGCTAAGGCACTTAGACCCAATACAAGCTGATTAGATCAATTAGTTGGTAAAGAAGTATGCTGACCACTAGGCCAAGTTTAATCAACTTAGGTCTAATAAACATTGCCTAGATATTTTAGAGCAGTGGCAACAACTAGAGAAAGAAAGACTTGAATGACAAATTCAAGAAACTTTGCGTAATGGAGCTTCTACTCCAAATATGCATAGATAGGAGGCTCACCCGAGGCAACCAAATATCCAACAAGATAGGTCTCCTAGACCTAATCCAATGTTGCCTCCTAGAACTCCTAGGCCTAAAAAGAATATATATGATAGGCCAAACATAGATCACCTTCAAGAGGCATTCGTTCCTCCTTGTAGGCCCATACGAGAAACACCTTATGGGGCCTATGATGATTTGGAACAAAATGAGGATTATATAGAAGCACCTTATGGAGGCATGGTTGATGTCAATCAACCACCCCAACCTATGCTTAATATCCCTCGTCCACCTCTACGAGTTCAAAACAAGGAAGAGGAAATCAAATCCTCAGATGCGTATCAAGATTTTCTTGCATGCTTAGAAACTGTAGAAGGTAGGACAACTAGAAATGGGCTTCAAAAGCCTACTTTGCATCAGCTAAAGAACCAACCATTACACCCATCCATTCCTTCCTTGATTTATCCTGAGCATTTCAAAATGCCCAAATTTGATAGATTCAAGGGGGAAGAAGATGCTCAAGAGCACGTTACTAGATTTCTAAATGTGTGCTTTAACATACAGGACAATGATGCATTGCTCCTCAGAAATTTCCTAAGTACCCTCTCTAGTCCTACCATTGAGTGGTTCAACCAACTTCCAAAACATAGCGTCTACACATTTGAACAATTTGTTGATGCATTTTTGGAACGTTTCACCTTTAACACCAAAATAAAGGTGACATTAATAGACCTCACGGGGTTGAAACAAACTGAGGATGAGTCAATTACTGATTATGGAAATAGGTGGCGAACACTTTTGGCTAAGCTACCTTATCTATTACCAGTGACTAAGTTAACTCGGTTGTTTTCAAAGAGTTTCTTAAAACCCATCTCTTTGACATTGCAATTACAAAAATACCCTACCTTGGAAGAAGCTCTAGCATAGGCTAGAAACATAGAGGAAATAAAAATCCAAGAGGGAGAAATAACCAAACCTCATAAGGAGTGGACAAAGAATCCTAAAAATAGCTCGGCACCTACAAATCCAACAATGATCAATCAAGTGGCCATAAATATCCTTGGGTCTACACAAGTGATGCCTCCTCAAAAGGTGAACTATTAGGCCCAACCTCCTCCTACGAGCTATAATAGTAATGGTCAAGCGAATCAGGGACAAAACCAATAACGTCACCCTAAGCGACAATTTACTCCCTTCATTGAATCCATGGATTCTCTATTCGATCGATTGTGGGTTGCAAAAATGATTAATCTACTAGATATCAAACCCATCGATCTAGAAATAGGCAAACCCAAGCCTATGGGACATCGAGAGGATCAATATTGTAAATTTCATCAACAAGGTGGCCATGATTTACAAACGTGCTATGGTTTTAAACATGTAGTACAAGACATGATTGAAAGGAATGAG
The DNA here is from genome assembly GCA_028583015.1 of Wollemia nobilis. Taxonomy (NCBI): domain Eukaryota; kingdom Viridiplantae; phylum Streptophyta; class Pinopsida; order Araucariales; family Araucariaceae; genus Wollemia; species Wollemia nobilis. Next base: position 6,523,436 of record JAQPPZ010003199.1, read on the forward strand.
CTTCAATTGGATGCTCCATTAGCCCCTACCAATCAGTTAATGGGTATATACAAAGACCCATTACCATATCATGAGGTACAGGTAGCACCTGCTAAACCGATGAATGAGGTGAAGACAATACCCCCTATCCAAGGGTATGTTGGGATGGTGAGTATTGTGACCAAGAACAAAAGATATCCAAGCCAAGCTACACCAGCTGCAACTTCAAGTGATGTTCCCACTATGTCGTAAACTACACCACCTGTAGTACAAGGCCTTCCATCTAGGCCAACATTAACAATAAATAACAAGCTTGCACAAATATTGAGGACAACATCAGCATGATTGTCCATCTATGATCTAATCCAACAATCACCTCCACATCGGGATGCTTTGATGGATATTTTAAAATCAATAGAGTTGCAACCATAGGAGTCTAACTCCTTCATTGATTTTGTTGGTCATGTACAATAGTACAAGGAACCAGTAATAACATTCCATGAGCATGAGCTTAAGGGAATAGCCAATGATGTGGTAGATCCTCCTTTACACATCATCGCATGTGTAAATGAGATACCATACAAAAGAGTGCTCATAGACACTGGTTCCTCGAGCAATATCATTACAACCATAGCATTGAAACATTTAAAATTGCCAACATATCATGTTGTTGCATCAACTTACACTCTTCGTCCATCCAATGACACAATATATTCTACTATTGGTACCATAGTCTTACCCATCCAAGTGGGGCACAAGACTATACCAACATTGTGTCATGTGTTGGAAGGTGATATGGCATACAACATTTTTCTAGGAAGACCTTGGATATGGGATATGAAGTGTGTCCCATCCATTGCGCATCAATATCTTAAATACACTCATGAAGGGCAAGTCCATGTAGTCTCTACCGATCTAGAGCCCTTCAAATACTACAATATGGTGCAATAGATGCTAGAGTCGACATTACCTTTGACTCATGTAGACTTCTGATTTAATACACCTATTCAGGGTCTACCCATTCCATCATCACCTTCCATTCCACCATCTACATCTTCATCCATTCCATCCTCATCATCGGCAACCATAGAGATGCCTTCGACATCGTCAGATCCTCCATCGAGGAACATGTCAAAAAGGCCCATTGATGAGAGCCCACCTTTAGTTTCCACCATATCCATGGAAGAGGTCCCTTGTGTAGTCAATGAGGAATCACTTCCAGAGGTTAACACTGAGTCACCTCAAACCTCACTCCCATCCCATTCACCTTCACCATCCCAGACCACAGTGCATATGTCTAGTATAGGGATAGGATAATATCTAGTGAGAAATGTCACAATGGTTCCATCCGTAGAGATAATGCAAGATATGGGGTGACCTCATCTTCCCATAGGTAGCATTGTACCTCTTGGTCTACCTCCCAATCAAAATAATTTTGTATATGGAGGTTTAGAATATGGAGCTCTACCAATTCTTCCGAAAGCAGAAGATGATGAACCTTTCTTAGAGGATGTAAATTATTTTTTGAATCCAGATTATGCATTGTGGTACTTAGATCACTATAATTGGCATGGTTTTGGTTTAGGCCTATATGAGCAGGGTACTCGTGTCCCATGTTAGCCCCAATATTAATTACCGTATGATAGATTTGGGTTGGGACACAATAAGCCAATACCATTGGATATCCTCATAGATAGTCTAGAACACCTATGTCTAGGTTATCAGGATAAGCTTGCATGTGATCCGTACACCAATTCAAATCACATCCATTCCTTGGGGGATTATTTCCCCAAAGAGATGATAGATCAAGGACTATCAAGTGATGTTGCCCAACCCCATGAAGTGGGGGAAAGCTCACATACCTTGAAACCTAATAGTGAGGAAGAGGATCAAGGTCCTCCTCATGAATGGATGAGTGATGATGAATATGACTATGGCGTCACACCAATAAACTATCCTAGCTTAGATGATGAACATGAGAGAGTGTTCCCCTTGGATGATGAGGATGAATATTATCTTCGTATGTTATTCCCCATCCAAGGCCCCATATGATGCTAACTCTTACCACATGAAGAGCAATATCATCCTCTTCCACTTAGGCCACCACCATTTATTCCACTTCCACTAGAGCCACCCCCATGAGTTATGAGACTACATCAGGTCTCTAGACCCACTCGCCCTAGAACAGGAGATCATGTATCCATCAACATGATTTCCATAGATTTAACTACACCACTGATAGATCTAAATAACCCATCAAAGCCATTGCATATCGAAATTGAGGCAATTGAATTTGATTTGGGAGATTCCACCCCATCACCATCAAAGTATTGGCCTTGTGAGGAAATGTTATAGTCGTTTCAATTTTCTCCAAGAACTACTAAGAATATTTTTCAAGCTGAGGTTGTTCCTGAATTTCCTATGGATGAAGAAAACCCATATGATGACATTCACTTGATTCCCACTCCACATCAATTGGAATATGGGTCTCATATATCAATTGAGCCAACAATTGACAAGGATATCAGTACAAATCCTGATAATCCTCGCATTATCAAACTAGGGTAAGGTCTATTCCTAGCTGAGAAAGATGATTTCACACAAGCATTGAAACAAAGGATGAATTCTTTTGCTTTGTCTTATAAAGACATGCCAAGAATGGACCCAAATCTAGTCACACATAATCTTACATTGGACCCAAAGATAAAACTAGTCAAGCAAAAGTTATGCAAGATGCACCCAACAATAGCCTTAATGGTGAAATATGAATTATGAAAGTTGTTGGATGTTGATTTCATCATCTCAGTAGACTATCCGCCATGGGTTTCGAACATGGTTCCCATTAAGAATCCTAATGGGAGGATTCACATTTGCACTAACTTTAGAGATCTCAACAAAGCGAGTCCTAAGGATGAATTTCCCTTACCAAACATTGATGCGTTGGTAGATAATACAACAGGATATGAAATATTATCCCTCATGGATGGTTTCTATGGATATAATCAAATTTGTATTAATCTAGAAGACCAAATCAAAATGGCATTTACAATACCTTGGGGGACATTCTATTATAAGGTCATGCCTTTTGGCCTTAAGAACGTTGGTGCCACCTATCAACGAGCCATGACGTATATCTTCCATGAATACATGCATAATATTTTGGAAGATTACATGGATGACTTATTGGTGAAATATTTATTGCATCATGAGCATATCGGTGTATTGTGTAAGGTTCTAGATCACCTCATTGAGCACAATGTCAGGCTTAATCCCAAAAAGTGTGTCTTCGGCTTCACATATGGTAAAATTTTGGGATACATAGTCTCCAAGAGAGGCATAGAGGTAGATCCAAACAAGTTCAACGCAATATTAGAAATGCCTCCCCCCACAACCATTAAGCAGCTACACAGCTTGCAAGGAAAGGTTACATCCATAAAACGCTATATAGCGCAATTATCGGATAAGTGTCGACCCATGAATAGGTTGCTACACAAGGGGGTCTCATTTCATTGGGATGAAGAATGTCAAAATGCCTTTGATGATATTAATAAATACTTGGCTTCTCCACCCATATTAGCTCCTCTATGATCAGGAGTGTCGTCTATTTATACATATCATCTACTGAGTTGGTATTGGGCACCATGTTGTTCCAAAAGAATGAATTTCATAAAGAAAAAGCTACATACTACATCATCTGCACACTAGTCAGATATGAAATTAAGTATGCATACATTGAGAAGCTATGCTTAGCAGTGGTCTTTACCACTAAGAATCTATGCCATTACATGCTCAATCATACCATGTATGTCATATCTAAATAAAATCCATTGTGATATATGATGATTCGAACATACCACAATAGCCACACGATGAAATGGATAATTTTATTGATAAAATTTGACCTAGAGTTCATCGGATAAAAATAAATCAAAGGATAGGTCATAGTCGATCAACTAGCAAAGGCTCATCTCTAAGATGACCAGCATCTGAATGTAGATCTTCTCGATGATTGAGTGTTTCATATCTCAAAATCGCCTAATTATGCATAGCCTGAGTCACATGTGGACATAACTCTATTCTTTGATGGGTCTAAATGTGATCAAGGGGGTGAAGTAGGTATCATGTTTTTTACACTGCAAGGGGCTCCAATACCTCTTTTGTTTAAACTCGATTTCCTATGTACAAAAAACAATGTTGAGTATGAAGCCATCATGATTGGTCTTCAGATGAAAAATCGCCATAAAAATCACAAAGTTAAAAAATTTTGGTGATTCCTTGCTCATAGTTAATCAGGTTAAAGGGATATTCCAATGAATATGTCCCATCTTGCAAGCCTACAAAGCCCTAGTGGATAAACGTTTGGAAAAATTTGAATGGTATGATATAGATGCACTCCCTCACTCATCTAATTGTTTTACAGATACAATGGCTTCCTTAGGGTCGTTAATCTCATAAAACCCTTCAGATGATATCACACCTATAAAATTAAAAATACTAGCGCAATATGCAACTGAGCGTGATGAGCATAATGCCACACCAAATATTCACATGATTTAGATTAAACCTTCACATGAAAGGTTCTCTCAACTATACAATTATTTGAATAATGCCCAAATGGGGACTCTGTTCCCTTAGAATTATTTTAATACTAGCATAATGATATATCTTCAAGTTAATTCTCAATCAACATTTGCTCAAGAAGAACGTTAAAAATATTATGTGATTCATAATATTGAGGCTTCTTCAAGGTAAGATTGGGCCGCATAAATTAAATATTATCTTAAACTAGGTAATATTCCACCTGGATTGTTGCATGCTGCAAAGTGAGCATTTAAACAAAATATGGTAAAATATGTCTTATTAGGAGACATGATATATCATCGGAGTTATAAAAGTATCCTCTTTAGTTTCTTAGATTCACAGGAATTGGCTTAGGATATTACCCAAGCACACGATGGTACATGTGGTTGCCACTTTAGCGGTATGGCCATTGCTAAGCACATTCTTCACATGGGTTATTATTGAACAAATTTAGATCAAGATTGTTGTGCTTATGTAAATAATTGCATGAAGTGTCAACATCATGCAAATTTGACACACATACCTTCACAAGCCTTACAACCGATTCAATCGATCTGACCATTTGCATAGTAGGGGTTTGATTTAATTGGGAAAATCTCACCTGCCTCTTCGAGATGTCCCACATTTATCATAATGGCAACTGAGTACTTCACAAAATGGGTGGAAGCAATTCCCCTTACCATGACGACTGGACCTCACATTGCATATTTCATGCTACATAATATCATTTATCATTTTGGTATTCCATCCAAAATAATATCGGATAATGGAGCACCCTTAAAAAATAAGGATGTGCATGCATTAAAAACAAAGTATAACATAAAGCATAAATTTTACATGCCTTATTATCTGTAGGCCAATGGGTAAGTAGAGGCATCAAATAAAATAGTAGTAGCCATATTGAAGAAAATCATCAAGGAAAATTATAAATATTGGCATAATCAATTACTTCTTACCCTTTGGGCCTATCGCACTAGCATTCAGATGCCAACTAGGGCAACTCCATTTTCACTAGTGTATGGTGCTAAATCCATCATGCCTTTGGAGTTAGAAATTCCATTGTTGTGCATTTCCATGCAGGAATTCATCAATGATGATACATCTAGGCAAGATCATTTAGATCAATTAACATTATTTTATGAACGATGTGTAAATGCCCTCGAGCATCTACGTGTTTATCAAGAACACCATAAGAGATTGTACAACTTGAAAGTACACCAGAGATATTTTCAAGTTGGGGATTTAGTTCTAAAAGAGAACCAACAAAACTCAAATTTTCCCTCCAACTTGCAAAACAAATTTGCAGCAAACTGGTTAGGTCCATTCATCATTACAAGCCATATTGGACCTGGAACTTATCACCTAGCATCCATCAAAGGAAGTTAAGAGCCTGAATTGATGAATGTTAGTCATTTATGGCCGTTTCATGCTTATAGTATGAATAAAATACGCCTAGGTATTCTATGGCACTTCCCTAGTGCCGATGATCATCTAGGTCACCTAAAATACCCCTAGTGGTCAATGACCATCTAGGTCAAATAAAAATATCCCTAGACTATCTACGATCATTTAGGTCAACCTTAAATGCTCCAAAGGTACTTATAAGCCCTTTGGTCACAACCAAATTTCCCTATGTATTCTATGGCACTTCCCTTGTATCAATGACCGTCTAGGTCACCTAAAATGCTCCTAGTAGTTAGTGATCATCTAGGTCAAATAAAAATTCTCCTAGACTATCTATGATCATCTAGGTCAACCCTAAATGCTCCAAAGGCATTTATAATCCCTTTGGTTGCAAATAAATACCCCTAGGCAATCTATGGCACTTCCCTAGTTTTGATGATCGTCTAGGTCACCTATAATGCTCCTAGTGGTCAATGACCGTCTAGGTCAAATAAAAATGCTCCTAGACTATTTACGATCACCTATGTAAACCCTAAAATCTCCAAAGGTATCTATAAGCCCTTTGGTCACAACCAAATTACCCTAGGCAGTCTATGGCACTTCCTGAGTGGCGATGACCGTCTAGGTCACCTAAAATGATCCTAGAAGTCAATTCCCATCTAGGTCAAATAAAAATACTCCTAGACTATCTACAATAATCTAGGTCAACCCTAAAATATCAAAATGCATCTATAAACCCTTTGGTCACAACCAAATTCCCTTAGGTAGTCTATGGAACTTCCCTAGTACCGATGACCGTCTAGGTCACCTAAAATGTCCCTAGTGGTTAGCAATCGTCTAGGTCAAATAAAAATATCCCTAGACTATCTATGATCATCTAGGTCAACCTTAAATTCTCCAAAGGCATTTATAAGCCCTTTGGTCACAACCAAATGTTCCTAGGTAGTCTATGGCACTTCCCTAGTGTCGATGATCGTCTAGGTCACCTAAAATACTCCTAGCGTTCAATGACCATATAGGTCAAATAAAAATACTCCTAGACTATCTATGATCATCTAGGTCAACCCTAAAAGCTCCAAATGCATCTATAATCCCTTTGGTCACAACCAAATGCCCCTAGGCAGTCTATGGCATTTTCTTAGTTTCGATGACCGTCCAAGTCACTTAAAATGCTCCTAGGTGGTCAATGATCATCTAGGTTAAAATAAAATATTCCTAGACTATCTACAATCATCTAGGTCAATAAAAAAATGCCCAAGGGCATCTATAAGACCTTCAGTCCCCATAAAATTTCCCTAGGCGGTTTATGACTATCTAGGTCAAACTCAAACATTCTTAGGCAGTCTACGATTGCCTAGGTCATCCCGAAATGCTCCAAAGGCATCTATAAGACCTTTGGTCACCTAAAAGCCCCAATGGAATTCATTAAGCCCATTAGTCAACCTATATATATATATATATATATATATATATATATATATATATATATATATATATATATATATATATATATAAAATACAAAAACATCATTAAAATCATCAAAATATAAAAATATTGCTTCATTGCACTTCATCTAAACTACATTAGGAATACTCATCATTGCATTATGCATCATTCCAAATTGATCATACATGTCTAGCACTAGGTCTATACACTAGGCATCTATTAAAATCATTGTTATTATGAGTCAATATTACCACTTATTTACATTACATATACCATTTCCATTCACATTCCATATTATATGTATGTTTCCCATCACTTAGCCATTGTTAGTAAAACATAGTTAAATTTTTTGGTCACTCAGCCATATCTAGTTGTTTTCTCAGATTTTTTAGAAAGCTATCATGATATTTAGAAAGTAGAATCCAACTTGGATAATTCTTGGTATACATCAAAATACCAACACATTTTCACATTAATAAATCCAAGTCTAGCACAAGGGAAGATGAAAACTATAAAAGTGGTCTAGGTTACTTTCAAATGAAAAAGTTATCTTACTCATCCCCCTATGTGAATGGTTCAAATATGCTAAGAATTTACAAAAGGACAAGTTCCTCCTTACCCATAAATCCCTTTCTCTACACTGGGGCAAGTATCCCAAAGAGAAAAAGTGAATCCCATTTGTACTAGGATAACCTTATGTGTTATCATGGTAATGAACTCATATGCACACACAAGGATGTTTATTATATTGGTTATCTTAGTAGGTGAATACTTTGTCAAAATATCTTGTATAGTTATTATATAAATTTTTATTAGGTAACTAGAGTGTTTGAGTCTCTTCAAAACTATCAAATAATATCATATCATATTACATTATCCATTTCATTTTACATCATGTTGTCACATGTTTGTCAAAAGTTACAAAATCCATTACATAAAATGTTAGAATAACAAAGATAAATTTTGTACAGTCTATGGTGCTAGCATATAATGCATCAAATATTCATCATAAATCCATCATACAAAATTAAATCACATCAATCATTACATCAAATTATACACATGTTTTCCTTATAAAATTTTGTTTCTTAAGTGATGTTCATGAAATAGGATAGATATCGGGTAAATATTATCAATAATATTTAGACGACCACTGACTATTTTATACATATCTTATAATTTACAAAATCATATAGAGAAATCTTACACATATACATATCATCAACTCACATCATAGGATAAATATATGCATCCATGTTAGACATCCATCATAACATCATATAGCAAATATAAGCATTGCATACATCTCATAAAGTAATAAGGAAACACATGATGATAATAGAAAATCACACATATATATGTATGGGACAAAAACATACATCATAATCCAAAAAATGCCTATGAGCTGCAATAAAGTGGGTCCTCAGACCTTACACTCAAAAAAAAAAAAAAGCTAAAAACAACTAAAAAATATCACAAAAAGGGTCAAAAAACCACTAAAAATAAGGCAGAATGGTCACCAAATTAGAAGTATCAAGACTAAACCTATAATATTTTTGGATGCATTAAAAGTCTCTAATTTCCTCCCCAAGAAGTCCTCTGTGGCTGGACCGCTCCCCGGGAATGCAAATTTTAGCCTTTTGCTTCCAAAAATATTAATCAAAACAGTCAAAAATCCCCTTTAAATAGGTATATAGTACCATGGGTAAAATAGATATTTACCCTAATTAAGTCATATGAGTCAAGAAAATCATAATTTTATCATTGGTCATGCCCTCATCGACTCGTCGCTTGAGGGGGTAGTCATAATAATGAATTCAAAAATTGAATCAACATTAAAACACTCATAAGTGTAAATTTCATGCATTTAAAAGAATATTGGCTAAAAGATAAATTTTCAAGCCCATGCTGGGGAAAAGAATCAGCATAAGAAACAAATAGATAGGCTTGACCTCCTGAAACCTTGGGAATTGACCCATGTAAAGGTTTACAAGAATTCAAGGCACCGATACCTAGTATACCCTAAGCCCCATGAGACTGTTACTACAACACGGTTGAAAGGTATACCCAAAATTGATCCTTTGACTATATAAAATATCAAGTACTCCAAGAATGTATGCTCTTTCCACAATAGAGGTATCCAAATTTTATTATATTAATGAACAACCTTAATCATTTGACGATTTAGTGATATATTTTGCTTAGCGCTTTGTTGCACATAGCACATCCCAAAATGGGGCATCTATAGACACCTAAATCATGTAAATCGGATAAGACTACTAGTGCATCACATATGCCACTCTTATTTACATCATATGGCCCCATTGGGCACCTCTTCAAGCTTGCATAAGGCTCCAAAACAAATTTTAGAGGTTTCTTAGAAGTTTAGGGCAGTTTTGCGACACTTCCTTGTGACCGTCCCAACCAGGTATGGCCATCCATAAACATCCCTGGGTGGGACGGTCCCTAAATAGACCTTTGAAAAAATCAAAGGATGTGGTAAATTGCAATTAAATACTACCATTACCACATCCAATCACCCCAAACTGATTTGGGATCTACCATTAGGGTCAGGGACAGAAGATTGGGAGCCCCAAATGGGTATGCTTCCATCACCTATGCATGTCATCAAATTGGACAAGTGGTAGCACTTTCCTCGCATGGAAATACTTGCCCATTTATCCTATATGCCCAATTTGGGCTATAAAAAGAGGTGTATGCACCCAATTTCAAGGAGATTTGAAGCATTCAAGCCACAAAGTGCTACCCAATTTCATCCTCACCTTTTGCAAACCAAATATCATCCCCATTTGACCTTGAAACCCTATTCAATTTAAAGCATTTTTAGGGGTAATATAAATCCACACTAGCAATTACAAACCATCCAAATTGAAGGTAGACTTGGCCCCATCTTTCAAAAACACCCCTAAACCAGTTTTGGACCAATTTCCTTGAGGATTGGTGACAAAAATAAGTGATATTTGTAAATGTCCCACCTGGGGATGATCAACATTCAGTAGGTGTCACACCAAGGTATGGTTATAAAAAAGAGGGTATTTTGGGATAAATTTCTCCATAGATCCCTTATGCATGCTTATATGAACCTCTGTTCCAAATTTGGTGAAATTTGGATCAAATTTGATGGTAGATTTGAGGTCTCCAATGTTACAGGTCTAGGTGTCCCTGTCAGGGATGGTCACTATTCCTGCATATTTTCACCTTGAAATTTGTGTTTGAATCACTCCAAAAGAATTTATATTAGATTATACTTCATTTATAAAACATCTAGAATAATTTCCATGTGTTATAGATTAGTTTTGATGTTGTTAGAATAGATTATGTTATGTGCTTTCAATACTTTTTTTATATAACACATGTGCTATTAACCCCATTTCAATCCCTTGTGTGTAGGTGTAGGTATTCTATGCAGGAGGGAGGAGCTAAGAATACAATAATAACAAGTTGAAGGATAGCTCTCAATTGTGGGACATGATATTCACACCAATATAACATCGCTTTAAGACCTTGCAAGGGATTAGATCCCTTGCACATTGTAATGTTGAAAGTATCAATTTGTAAAGCCCTCAAGGGGATATCTTGTAATCAAGTTTTGAAACTACGAATGAATGAATAGAAGGAGAAATCCACCATATTTATTGCATACTTTGTTTCATTTGGTATATTACATGTTTATGCTTCTTTCCCTTTGAATGCTTTCAAAATTACTTTACATTGCAATATAAGTGCCCTTAAGGTGATGTTGTAAATTGTGTATCTTCAGTAACGCTTGGTCATGATAGAGCTATTAACAAATATAAAACAATCAGAAATATTCACTTAGCCACTACAAAGGTAGTGAGAAAATCTTGACCAATAGAGCTTTTAACAAATATAGAAAAGTAGCAAGCTTCACTTGACCACTACAAATACATCCAGTAATGCTCGACCAACAGAGTTATTAACAAACCTAAAATAAGCAATGAGATTTTCTTGAACACTACAAATGTAAGGAGCAATGCTCAGTCAATAGAGCTATTAACAAATCTAGACAAGCAATGAGCTTCACTCAACCACTACAAAGGCAACAAGAAATTCTTGGCCAACAAAGCTATTAACAAAGCTAGACAAGCGATGAGCTTCACTCGACCACTACAAAGGCAATGAGCAACACTTGGTCAACAGAGCTATTAACAAATCTAGAAAATTTGTGAGATTTGAATATCAACATGTCGCATACTCATATCGATTATGATGGTTTCCCAACCTATTTTGGCACCCCACTTTCTCATTATCCTTCTTTCCTTTTCCATTCTAGCTCCCATATTTTTTTGCTACTCTCTGATTTGCTCCCCCCTCCCTTTTACCTTAGCATTCCTCTCTCTTCTTCCTCAACTTAGGTCTTCAAACCACTGTCATTACTTTTGTACCCCACCTCATAAAATGGTAGAGACATCTCTTCCATGCCTTTCCTCTATAATCTGCATTGAAGTATTTTACTTTACATAGAGGGAACCATCCCCTAACTCTTGTGGAGCCATTATTGCATTAATGGATCCATGCCTCTTGCCAACTAGACTCTGTTTCTATTGGCTCATCCAATTTTGAGGTAAGAGAAAATAGGTTTCATTACCTCTTTTCTATTATTTTATTTAAGAACACACTTAATTATCATTTAACATAAATATTACCATTTTATTTAAATGAAATACCACCTAAAATAAGGCATTTAAAAATCTAATTATCCTTTAATTAAATTCACCCATTATTTAAAGGAATGACTATTGCGGGCCAAAAAAGGTTAACTTTTTCCTAATTTTGTCACATGCCCGTGCATTTAATTATCAACCCAGGGAGCTTCGTAAACTTGAGAAGGGTCTGAATAAGATTTCTTACAATACCACTTGAGATGAGTCCGCTAATTCTACTATTGGGGGGTGTTTTCAAAATTGTTGTCAATCATTCATGCACTCAATAATTTACGTAAGAAGAAAATAATTAAATCTACAAAAATAAAACATTCACACATTCTTGAAAATGAATCTACTGCAAATACTGTAAATAGAAATGCGGTAAATGACCCTATAAAAGTAATAAACTAATCTAGAAAATAGAAGAAAAGTGGGGAATAAATACTGGCTTGGAGTGGGCCCAGGCTCCAGTAGCTTCCTCCCAGCTGAACATGCACTTAGAACTCTTAGAACTGTAATATATTTATCAAAGTGTTATAATATCTATGTCTCTATATCTCTATATAAATCTATATCAATATATATCTCTCAGAGCGGTCTGTGTGTGTTTATATAACACACCCGTAGAAATTCTATTACAAAGAGGTTACAACAGTAGATTCATCCCAGACTAAATTAAGACAGTATGGTGAATGCAATTGACGTCTGCTTAAAACTGGAATTTGGTTCTAACGGCGGCATGTTCGTCAATTGGTTTGTGCTTCGCCTGACATTGGTAAGATGCTTTCATATATTAGTGCGATCTCCAATTTAGCTCTACATGACGTAGAGTTGGAAATGCACCAGCCGCTACTATCCACGTCATGCAAACCTAGTCAACGGGTGAAGAACAGAGGTGCCTTCCCTATGAGGAAGGAGCATAAGTATATTGGGCACCTTCCCTATATGAAAGGTATCTTACTGCCATGGCACCTTCCTGGAAGAGGAAGGCGCTTACCTTCTATTGGTGCCTTCCTATGGGAGGAAGGCACTTGCTTTCTAGTGGCACCTTCCTTATGGGAGGAAGGTGCTTGCCTTTTGTGAGAGGAAGGCGCTTGTCTTCTAGTTATGCCTTCATTATGGGAGGAAGGCATTTTTCCTGTCATGGCACCTTCCCATCGGCACCTTCCTTATGAGAGGAAGGCGCTTACTTCCCTTTGGCGCCTTCCTAGAGGAGGAAGGTGCTTTTATTTCGTTTGCACCTTCCTGGAGGAGGAAGGCACTTACCTTCTAGTGGTGCCTTCCTTATGGAAGGAAGGCATTCGCCTTCTAGTGGCACCTTCCTTATGGGAGGAAGGTGCTCGCCTTCTGTGAGAGGAAGGCGCTTGTCTTCTAGTGGTGCCTTCCTTATGGGAGGAAGGCGCTTTTCCTGTCATGGTGCCTTCCCATCGGTGCCTTCCTTATGAGAGGAAGGTGCTTCCTTCCCTTTGGTGCCTTCCTGGAGGAGGAAGGCACTTTTCTTTCCTTGGTGCCTTCCTGGAGGAGGAAGGTGCCTACTTACTCTTGGTGCCTTCCTAGAAGAGGAAGGCGCATACGTTCTCTTGGTGCCTTCCTGGAAGAGGAAGGTGCCTACTTTCTCTTGGTGCCTTCCTGGAAGAGGAAGGCACCTATGTTCTCTACATTGATCCCCAAAGAAACAAAGTGCCAGGTCCATCAAAAAGACCTCGACTGATCCAAATCTAACTAAACCAACTGTAATTCCACAAAAAACATTGAAAACAGACAATTTAGATAACACGCATAATTTCATCAAATATCTATATAATCATTTATAAAAGTACACAATCCTTATTATACAGCCACATAATTATTAAGAAAATGTGTACAAAATATGAGCATTTCTGGTGCTCATCATCCCCCCATGCCTAAAATATGCCACATCCTCGTGGTATCAAAACTACAGGTAGCCTTGTTGACCCTTCATCGTTGTTGTTTCTTGGAGGATTCGGCTGCACCTGTGGCCCGAGTCTGTCTCTTCTGCACGCTGGCATATGAAGGTGTGGCTTGGCTTTTCCTACACGAAATTGAGGGTGCAGCTATCGACTATCCTTTTCTCATTCTGGCTGCTACTGGCAGTGATATAGCCAGCATCATCTCTGCTGACAGGAATGTAGCTTCGACAGCTTTCCAGAGGTCAGTGTCCAGAGGTCTGACCGCTACCAGAGGGATATCTAAATTTTCCCTCCTAGAAGGTACTACTTGGGCCTTGTATAATCTGGCTACTTTAGGAGTAAGCCCTACATTCTCCTTTGCAATGGTAGCGGCCTCCAATTGGGGGCCATATACCCCCCATCATTCCAAATACCTCCTCATCATGGAGGATCATCCCTGGGATGAACTGTAAATATCCCAGAACTGACTGTCCTCTGTTGGATTGACACAGATGCTAGAGTCTCCTCGCATTCTCGAGGCTGCCTTTCTAGCCACTTTGGTTGCTTTCATCTCCTTGAGTAGTTGTTCAAACTATTTTTGCCTTTCAACGAATGGCTGCATATCCCACTCGTCCTATTTTGGCTCGACGAAGGTCACCTTCACCTTATTTCGAGCCATCCTAGGCCTTTTTCCTCTGGACTCTGTAGAAAATGCGATGAATCAAATAGGGGTCTTCTATTTCTCCCTGGAAGACGTCTCCTCACTTCGAGGGGCCTGCTCTGGAGTGTTCTCTTCATTCTGTGTTGCTGTCTCTGGGGGTGATCCCTTGTTCTCCTGTCTTTTTGGTGTCGACCCCTCAGGATCTTCTCCTTCTTCAGGTCTGGGGAGTTCCTCCTTATCCTCTAGTACTGTCTCCTGCTGGAGGCCCTCGTCCTACTATGTATCACTCAAGACGATTACAAGGGGTATTGTGGGACATATCTCCCATTCAATCCTGAAAATAGAGGAATTATACCCTACCTTTGGGCTGCTCTATCAGGCGTCCGATCAAATTTCCCTTGAAGAGAATACTCATTTGGAATATGTGGGACAATTCATCGAGACTTCTTTTGCCCAATCAATTTGGGTCAACGCATCACTTATTTCCATTCCCCTATCCTGAAGTAGCAGGTTTTCTTCCCACAACTGTCAAACCAGCTGCTCAAGCTGGGTGATTTGTTTGTCTCATTCCTTCAACTCCCATGCATGCTTGTTCTGGTAGTCCTAAAATTTTTTTTGGGTCATCCAACAATTGGTTTGCCATTCGAGATCCTCCTCCAAGGCCACATCGACCTGGTCATTGTTCTCAAAAGTCCCTGCATCTTGTGGGCTCTGGTTTGTCAATTCCTAGACGGTTTGGGCTGCAATGCCTACTTCTAGGTCACTCTGTTCTTCTTCTACCGAGAGGAGTCACCACAGACGTTTCCTCCTGGGGACTAGTTATATTAGCCAAAACTTGTCCTCACCACTAATAAGCGGCGATCCTTCTTCCTCACACTCGGGCACTAGGGAATGCCCTCTTTCCTCATGTTCTCGGGCACTGGTGACTGCCCTATTTACTTTATGTTTTTAGGCACTGGTGACTGCCCTATTTCCTCTATGAAATAGGGCAATTCCAATTGCCCGATACTCACTATTTCCTCTGTAGGGCATCTCTTATCTTGCCTTGCTTTGGTAATAGCATCGTGTCGCCTTTCTTGGCTACCATCTCCCTTTGCTTTAGGGTTTTTCCTCTATGCTTTTGCATGGTGGGCCAGTGCTGATATCAGCCCATGGTGGGCTAAGGTAGACGGTGCCCCCTTCTAGTACTGATCCACTTCATCCTTTAGAGCATTCACCAAGTAGAAGGGCACATTCAACTTCCTTCCATGCGCCAGGTGATTGAGAAACTGCACATGATTAGTGTGTAGATGGGTATATTTCTTGGTGCATGTAAAGAATCGAGCAACCTACTCAAATATCTTTCGTAGATTCATGGGGAGGCTATTTTTGGGTAACCCATCCTTTTCTATCTACACATTCTCCCCTAGTAGTAGCACCTCGGCGTACGGCTTCAATAGTACACCCTTGTATACACATTCCCCTGTGAGGGGAAATCTAGTCGCCTGTGAGATGAACTTAGGGGTGACTAGAATTTCTACCCCTCACACCTGGGCTACATCGCCCCTCAAGGAGGTAGTGAACTCCTTGGTTGCCTCCATATCCTAGACCTGACTGACCAAGGTACAGTATTCGAGCCATCCCTCGGCCTCAAACTGTGTCTTCACCACTCCTCTGATTCTGTTCGTATCACCTGGTTCATTCTTCTTCACTGCATGATTCTTAGACCTTCCTCCCATAGCACCTTCCCTTACTACTGCTATTTTTTTCTATCCTTCCTTCCTTAGGAAGGCGCATTCTTAAAGGGAAGGTGCCTAACCCTAGAAGTTATGGAAGGCGCCATATCATTAGCATGCAGTTTCGGTTATGGGGGGATATGATCTTTATGACGACGGTATCTTTTTTGGTACTGCATATTTTATAAATAATTATATAAAAATTTGAATTAACATGTGCATACTTGATTCAGTGTTTCAGGCATCGTGAAGGCCACTGATTCACTGATTTGTGACACGGGGGAGGGGTATGGTCATCTGGTGACACGGGGGAGGGGTATGGTCATTGGGAAGGCATGAATGCTGGCTATACATAGAAGGCATTCTTTGGTACCTTCCCCATGTGGAAGGCGCTAATGTGGTGCCTTCCCAATGTTGTTGGTGCTCTCTAAATGGATGCACCTTCCGGTAATGGAAGGCGCCTCTGATTGGATGTGTCATCCGGTGGTGGAAGGCACCTTCTTGATGATGGTGCCTTCCTGCTATAGAAGGTGCTCCTAATTGGGTGCACCTTTCCGATGTGGAAGGCACCTCGATCTGCATGTGCCTTATCGATGTGGAAGGCACCTCTGGCTAGATGTGCCTTCCTGATGTGGAAGGCGCCTTGGTTTTTTTTTTTTTTTATGGTGCCTTCCAACCATGGAAGGCGCCTTCTTCTTGTGGGGTGCCTTCTTTATAAGGAAGGCATCTTCTTCTGGTGGGGTGCCTTCTTTATAAGGAAGGCATCTTCTTCTGGTGGGGTGCCTTCTAGATGTGGAAGGTGCCTTATTATGGTTGGGTGCCTTCTTTATAAGGAAGGTACCTTATTCTTGGCAATCATGTTGCGATTGACTAGGAAAGGGTGATCAAGCCTTCTTAGTCTTGCTTCATGCTGCCTCAACTTCTACCTATGAGCCGGTGTCAGAATGCTGAGCCGAATCAGGCTTGGTTTCCTAGATACCTATTCCTCATGCTGTCAGGTCCTCCACCTGCAAAAAGCAACCAAAAAATAAATGAAAATAAAGGCAGTTAGATGCATTCCATGCCTGTTAGGCCCTGGGTTAGGATACCTGCAGCTTGCATGCGGGCGTCGTCCCTACAAAAACAAATTGTAAAAAAAAAAACTACATTAACTAATTTTGGGTGAGCACTTCCATGCCCATAATTTCACTTGTGAGATTTCAGTCTAGATCTAACAATATGGGGTCTCCCCCACACCTATTATGGATTCTACCTGTAATGTTTTGGATGTGTTATAGGGGCATAGTCTGTGGCCATTGACTGTGAACATGGTGTTGCTACTGTCAATTGTCTTAACGTGCACTGCCCCATTCTTGATGAGCTCTACCACCTCATACGACCCCATCCATCTCTACATTAATTTGCCTTTCCTCTCCTGGAACCGAGAATCGTACAATAGTACCCATTCCCCTTCTTGGAACTGCTTCAGCTTAATGTGGCTATCATGCCATCACTTTCTTTGCTTTTGTATAATTTTTGTTCTCTGTAAAGCATCTAATAGGATTTTGTCTAGATGATCTAGCTATCGAATACTTTGTTTTTGAGCTTCATCCAAGCTCAAGTTCAATTCTGAAGCCGTTCTCAGCGTCTTGATTTCAAATTTGATGGGCATCATCGCATTTTTCCCATAGACCAGTTGGAAATGTGTAAAGCCTATGGTGGATTTCCACATGGTGTTATATTCCCAGACTGCCTCCGAAAACCATGTAGCCCAATATTTCCTATGTTGTTGCATGATCTTCATTAGGATGTTCTCTATTTCTCTGTTTGTCACTTCCACTTGCCCGTTTGCCTACGGATGGTAGGGCATAGTTTTATTGTGCTAAACTTTGTATTGCTCCATCAGCTCCTCAATCAACTTGGAGGTAAATTGAGGTCCTTGGTCTATTGTTATCTCCCTAGGGACTTAAAATCATGTAAAAATATGGGAAAATAAGAAATCAGCAACTGTTCTTTCCTTTGAATCCCTCAATGCCTGAACTTCAACCCATTTGGTAATGTAATCCGTACAGACCAAAATAAACCTCTTCCCCATTGAAGGTGGATTAAACGGTCCCACGAAGTCCATGCCCCACTTGTTGAAAGGTTTCAAGTGTACCTGAGGTTGGAGGGGCATTTCATCTCGATGGGTTGGTCTACCTATCCTTTAGAATTCATCACACTTGCTAGCATACGCAGCCACATCCTTAAACAGAGTGGGCCAAAAGTACCTAGCCTGTAGGATTTTGTAGGCAATTTGTTTCCCTACAAAGTGTCCTCTGTATGGTTCATCGTGACATGCTTTGAGTACTTCTGAGAACTCCTGTTCTACTACACACCTTCTTATAATTTGATCACGTCATATTTTAAATAGGAGGCCATCCATCCATAGGAATGATGCACTTTTCTCTATGACCACCTACTTTTCTCAGAAAGAGAGAGCAGGTGAGGTCCTTCCGGTGGCCAAGTAATTGGCTATATCTATATACCATGGGGTTTGCTCACTAATAGTGAACAAATGTTCATCCAGAAACTGGTATTCCACTAGTTGATGGTCTGCTAGTATCAATTTGGACAAAAAATATGCCATGACGTTATCCTTGCCTGGTTTGTCGACTATGGTGATGTCAAATTCTTGTAGTAGAAATAGCCATCTGATAATTCTTCCACCAATGAGGTATCTAATAGCCGCATGGTCCGTATGGACAAATACATTATATCCAGTGATATAGTGGTAGAATTTGTTTATAGCATGGACAACTGCGAGGAACTCCTATGTCACCGTGTAGTTGAGCTTTGCTCCTGCCAAGTTTTTACTGACATAATAAATGGCATAAAATTATTTGCCATATTTTTGTCCGAGGACTACTCCAATCGCACCGTTGGATGCATCATAGTAGATATGGAATGGTATGGCCCAATTTGGTCCTCTTAAAACTGGTGTAGATATCAGTTTATCCTTAAGAAATTGGAACGCTTCTTTGCAGTCTTCCGTCCAACTAAACTCCACATCCTTAGATAATAGAGTGTGCAGTGGTTTGGCGATTTTGCTAAATTCGGCGATAAATCGCCAATAGTACCCAGATGATCCAAGAAAACTCCTTACCTCTTTCTATGTTCTGGGGCTGGGTAGGTCCCTGATGACCTCAATATTCCTTTTATCAACCTTTATTCCTTCTGCAGAGAGGTGGTGCCCCAGTACGATGCCTTCTTGCATCATCATAAAGCATTTTTATTTACTTAGGGATAAATTATTTTTCTTGCTTCTGTCGAGCACTATTTCCAAGTTCACCATTTCCTCCTAAAAGGTTTCTCCATAGATGGTGAAGTCATCCATGTATACCTCGACCCCATCTCCCATCATGTCTAAGAATATGCTAAGCACCGCCCTTTGAAAGGTGGCAGATGCATTGCACAGTCCGAAAGGCAATATACTATAGGCAAACGTTCCCCATGGGTAGGTGAACGTTGTCTTATCCTGATCTTCTTCTCCTATCTGGATCTGGTTGTATCCACTAAATCCATCCAAAAATGAGAAGTACTTCCTCCCTAAGAGTGTGCCAAAGACCTGATCAATGAACGGGAGTGAGAAGTGGTCTTTCTTGGTTGCTTTGTTCAATGCTCTGTAGTCCACATAGATTTGCCACTTCCCATTCTTTTTAGGGACCACCACTAATGGTGATACCCACTCACTATCAGAAATTGGATATATGAATCCGAAAGCCAAGATTTTGTGCAGTTATTCCTTGAAAATATCTTTCATTGTCGGGTTCATTCTTCTCTACGACTACTGGCTTGGAGTTGCCTGATCATCTAGATAAATTTTATGGGTACAGATCTCTGGGCTGATGCCCTGTATATCTGAGTAATCCCATGCAAATGCTTTTTGGTGCCTTACCAGGAGCTCTTCTAATTTTGTCAGTTGTGTGGGCATCAACCTACTGCTAACATTTAATGTTCTTCCTAGCCCAATGTGTATCTGCCGAACATGGTGATCTTGGGCGCCAGTCAACGACGATCCAAGTGCGGAGATGGAGGGCTCTCCATGGAGAAACTCCATAATAGAACCATATTCATCTTCTTCTATCTACTCCTCCAATGTCATCACTAGATGGATCATTGATAGCTTTGTATTTCCATGCTCGGTGAACATGGGTTCTCCTACCGAGTCGATAGACTGTGCTGAGAGTGAAATGGTCAACCTTTTAACATTTCACCCATCAAAGATGGTCATCAGCCCATCCCGGTAGCTGATGTAAGCATTAGCTGTTGCTAGCCATGGCCTCCCTAAGATGAGCGGGTAACTGCCCAGCCTAGTTTTGGATTGCAATACTAAAAATTCGGCTGGGTATTCCCATGTGCTGACTGTTACTATCACGTCTTCCAACATTCCTTTTGGCACTACGGTCGATCGATTGACTAGCTACAACACTATCATGGTGGGTTTCAGGTTTGTGAGATATAGCCTATGCATGGTCTCTTGAGGCATTACGTTGATGTATGTTCTGAGATCGACCAACATATTGGACAGGGAATGTCCCTTGATTTTTATAGTCAGCATCGGGCTGCCTAGGTCTGCATACTTCGGATGGCATGTTCTGCCTATCATCAAATCCGCTAGTTTACCCATGATGTTGATAGTCTAGGTTTCTCTTCATCCTGGATTCCTTAGACACATCTCTATAATTGCCTTGGTATATATTGGAACATCTCAGATTGCTTGAAATAATGGAATTATCATAGTGAGGTTCTTCAAGCTTGACAAGATGTTGAATTTTGGCTGCATTACTTTTCTCTGTTCTTGCAGTCGGTTGGGAAATGGAGCCTTCACTCTCTCAAGTGTTTCTTCCTCCTCTACCAAAGGTGTTTCTTCTACCTCTTCCTCCTCTTCTACCAATGGAGGTGTTCCTACTCCTAGCTGCCTACCTGACCTAAGCTGAATATTGTACATAGGATACATCTCACCCTCCATGTTGTATGCTGGCTGGTTCACCCTGTTATTCATGTTTACCATCGGTTGTGCAGGTAGCTATGTAGGTCTCACTGTTGGCAATGCTGGTAAATTCTATTGGGGTTGAGTAGGTGCTACATTATGTGGAGCCTAATTCCATGCAGTGTGGCCTCTCCACTACTGTCCAAGATATGGATATGGCATCCATGGCTGCTAGTTTGAGAATGTTTTTGGGGGTGCATTAGACCAGGGTGATGGCCCCCACCACCCCATGTTAGGTGGTTGAGATGGTCCTTGGTGCATGTATGGCCCTCCCCCATATGGTGGAATTCTGGTTGGCATATTCCCCGTAGGGGGCTATGGCCAACTCTTTTGATTACCTATGAAATTGGCATTCATGCTTTTCAGCCTCCTGATTACTGGGCAGTTGTGGGCACAATCAAGTTTTATGATTCAGCCTACAAACTGCACATACTCTGACTTTGTTCTCCGAGCATGCATTCTTTGCATGCCTCCCTCTGCATTTTGGATAGAAATAATCCAATGCTACATCATTTTCTTGCTTCTTTTTCTCTAACAGCAACATATCCATCTACAATGCTAGAGATGAGAGCATTTCGCTCTTTAAATCCTCCAACATGTTACCTATTTCTATCTTTTTGACTGAAGCAGTCACTTTCATGGTTCTGGAGGTGGCCTTGCCTTGCCTTCTTGAGTAGTTCCAGCATAGTTTCTGGATGTCTTCCATAGCATGCTGGTAGACATCACCTCCGGAGATCATGTTAAGAGCCTCCAGTGATTCATTGGTAAGTCCTCTCAAAAATATGCTTTTGAGGGACTTATTAGATAGTCTCATGTGAGGATATCGTTGAAGATTAAATTTGAATCTCTCCCAGTAATCCTCGGGAGACTCATCTTCTTTCTGTGTCATGCTCAGGACCTCCTCCCTGGAGTCTCTTGCTGTCTTGAAATCTTGGTATTGCTCTAAAAAGAGCCTCTTCATCTGGTCCCAAGTGGCAATGTGTTTGTCTCCAAAACTGATGAACCACAGTAAACCTGCATCGTCTAATGTAGAAGAAAAGAGTTTCAGCTTCTACGTATCAGATTTGTAGTCCACAGAACTGCATAAGACATCAAACTTAAATAAAAATAGGTTAGGGTCCTCAGTTGGGTATCCTCTGAAGGTCGAAAGGTGAGTAGGGGATATGATTTTCATTTTGGCATCTCCTACTCCTTCCTCTATCAGGAAACTAAATCCAGATGAGACTTCATCGTTATCAGGCATTTTTTCAAGAAATGTGGTTTCTAATGCAGTGCTTATGGTCTTACAATCATTTAATACTTTTTGAGTCAAAGCTCTAAGGTTTTCTGGTGAGATCGTCTGATCTTCTACAGCTTTCCACAATAGGGCTTCCTCTAAGGGAGTCCTATTAAACAAATGATTTATGATGATTCATTCTTCCCCATGTTTATGGTATGAGGAGGCACTTTGCACAAAGTGTGATTCCTCACTCCAATGGATTGCTGGTGGGTCAAGCGAGTCTAATTCAAATTTAGAATGCTCAACTGACTCTAGTTCTAATGGGTTGGTTCTTATAAACCGATCGTCTGGTCCTCTTCTTCTTGAAGAACTCATACAAGGTCAGATGGAAGGTTTCAGGGTATTGTAAATAATCTAGTTGAGACGCTTCCCTGGCAACGGTGCTAAAAAGTTACGGGCTAAACAAGGTTAAATTTTTTCTACTTTTATCACATGCCCGTGCATTTAATTATCAACCTAGGGAGCTTCGTAAACTTGCGAAGGGTCTGAATAAGATTTCTTACAATAGCACTTGAGATGAGTCCGCTAAGTTTACTATTGGGGGGTGTTTTCAAAATGGTTGTTAATCATTCATGCACTCCTCAATAATTTACGTAAGAAAATAATTAAATCTACAGAAATAAAACATTCACACATTCCTGAAAATGAATCTACTACAAATACTGGAAATAGCAATGCGGTAAACGACCCTATAAAAGCAATAAAATAATATAGAAAATAGAAGAAAAGTGGGGAAGAAATACTGGCTTGGAGTGGGCCCAGGCTCCAACAACTTCCTCCCAGCTAAACACGCGCTTAGAACTCTTAGAACTGTAATATATTTATCAAAGTGTTACAATATCTATTTGTCTTTGTATATCTATATAAATCTATATCAATCTATATATCTCATAGTGGTCTATGTGTGTTTATATAACACACCCACATAACTTCTATTACAAAGAGGTTACAATAGTCGATTCATCCCAGACTAAATTAAGATAGTCTGGTGAATGTAATCGACGTCTACTTAAAACTGGCATTTGGTTCTAATGACAGCATGTTTGCTGATTGGTTCGTGCTTCACATGGCATTGGTAAGACACTTTCATATTTTGGTGTGATCTCCAATTTAGCTCTACATGACGTAGATTTGGAACTACACCAGCTGTTGTTGTCCACATCATGCAAACCTGGTCAATGGGCAAAGAATAGAGGTGCCTTCCCTATGAGTAAGGGGCCTAAGTATATCAGGTGCCTTCCCTATATGGAAGGTATCTTATTGCCATGGCACCTTCTTGGAAGAGGAAGGCACTTAACTTCTATTAGCACCTTCCTATGGGAGGAAGGCACTTG
This sequence comes from Wollemia nobilis, assembly GCA_028583015.1. NCBI lineage: Eukaryota > Viridiplantae > Streptophyta > Pinopsida > Araucariales > Araucariaceae > Wollemia > Wollemia nobilis. Next base: position 6,547,445 of record JAQPPZ010003199.1, read on the forward strand.
CCTTCTAGTGGCGCCTTCCTTATAGGAGGAAGGTGCTTGCCTTCTGTGAGAGGAAGGCGCTTGTCTTCTAGTGGCACATTCCTTATGGGAGGAAGGCACTTTGCTTGTCATGGCGCCTTCCCGTCGGTGCCTTCCTTATGAGAGGAAGGCGCTTCCTTCCATTTGGCGCCTTCCTGGAGGAGGAAGGTGCTTTTCTTTCCTTGGAACCTTCCTGGAGGAGGAAGGCACTTTCCTTCTAGTGGCGCCTTACTTATGGAAGGAAGGTGCTCACCTTCTAGTGGCACCTTCCTTATGGGAGGAAGGCGCTCGCCTTATATGAGAGTAAGGTGCTTATCTTCTAGTGGCACCTTCCTTATGGGAGGAAGGCGCTTTGCCTGTGATGGCGCCTTCCCATTGGTGCCTTCCTTATGAGAGGAAGGTGCTTCCTTCCCTTTGGCACTTTCCTGGAGGAGGAAGGCACTTTTCTTTCCTTGGCATCTTCCTGGATGAGGAAGGCGCCTACTTACTCTTGGATAGAAGAGGAAGGCGCCTATTTTCTCTTGGAACCTTCCTGGAAGAGGAAGGCGCCTATTTTCTCTGCATTGATCTCCAAAGAAACAAAGTACCAGGTCCATCAAAAAGACCTCGACTGATCCAAATCTAACTAAACCAACTGCAATTCCACAAAACACACTGAAAACACACAATTTAGATAACATGCATAATTTCATCAAATATATATATAATCATTTATAAAAGTATGCAATCCTTATTATACAGTCGTATAATGATCAAGAAAATGTGTACAAAATATGAGCATTTCTGGTGCTCATCAATGACTATCTAAGACATCTTTTATTTAAGAATAAATCTGTTTATTTTCTAAAATAAATTTACCATTTATTCAAATGAATGACTATCTAAGATATTCTTTTATTTAATAATAAATCTATTTATCATCTAAAATAAATTTATCAAGAAGTTATGAAGATAGTTCATTCTTTCCAAATTTCCATTGCTAAGGTGAAGTGCTAAAGTAAAATATAAATAAATTTGAGCACAAACAAAGACAGAGATATTTCCATCAATTTATTCACCTGTATCTACCTCAAGAACTTATGATAGCTACCAGGCCATCAATATGGGGCTCAAGGTGGCTATTTATTGACAATTATCCCTAACTAAATGCATACCTATATGAAGGTATCTATCCTTTTTATATTTGAGTTTTCATATCATCATTTCCCCCAACATCAAGTACCCTAATATTCGGTGGAGGACTCAACTTCTTCCACTTACGAGTGCACTTGATCCTACACATTGGCACTTTGTTAGTAGTAACATATTCTTCATTATCTAGTAATATTGCATAATTGCTTTATTGCACAAAAATCGAGTATTAAAGCATCACTCTTAAATACATTGTTTCTTCATTTCAAAAGTCCATTTGGGAGGGTCATGACACTATCGATGACTTGCATGAATTTGAACGATTTTGAGAATTTCAACCTCTCAAATAAATGCTCAACATTGATTGATAAGATCAATGATGAGCAAGGCATCAAAACTTTAAAAATATTTTTCTTGTAAAATTAGTGCCCACTATATATTTGTAAAATAAAAAATACACTTTATTCCAACTTTCTCTTCTTCCTCAACTTGCTATTTTGCTTCTTATTGAGGCCAAATTTCAAAAATATCCAAGGTATAACTCCTCTTAGGTGTACTAAAATTTCACTATATTTCTAGCTACTCATAGGGCATCTTCTACTTGTTGAAGATGAAGAATACTAGAATAAGTGTTGCCTTGTCCATTGGGCATGGATTAAATTAATGAATGAATAACATGAATAAAATTTTAAGAAATATTTAAAATGAAGAATGAACATAGGATCTTGGCAACTTGTTCATTAAGGCCTTGATATCGCCCACTCATCTTTAGACAAGAGCTTTATTTTATTGAATTGTCTATGACATATCTAGAGCTCTAGTTAATCATCGTAAGAGAAGTCATTGAATCTATTTATGACTTCATGAATTTGCATCTCAAGCTTCACTAGTGGCTTGATCACCTAAGCTACATCACTTGAAGTGGGAAGATTTTTCCAGGTGTCAAAATTAGTTTGGTCCTTTTTTTATTTGAATAACTACAAGTACTCCTAATCAAAAAGGAGTTTATCATTAGAATTCTAAGGAGAGAGTAGGCCATTTTGAATCAATGAGGCAATATGACTCTTTAGGTTTCCAATGGTTGCAACTAGAACACTTATGTGAGCCTTCCATTGTTGCTTGACTCATTATTTGTCTAGGATATCCATTAAATTTTATGCCACTACCTTCCTCTCTTGAAATATTGAAGCCGCTATTTTTTATCAGGCAAGGTGGCTAATTTTATTCTATAGGCCTTGACTTTGTCAAACCTCACATAATTTGCAATCAAAATTGTCTCTACCTCTTGGATTTAATAGCTTTGACTAAAGGTTGCATCAATAAATTTTAACACCTAGGACAATGCTAATGTGGCCTTGGTAATATTGTCTTATTATATTTGGAAAAATTTCTTTATGAGCCCTATGACCTTTGATTGTTTTTGAAGTTCTTCAGAATTCTTTGTTTTTTCAATATCCTTCTATAAAATGTGTCTTTCATTATTGAACTGGGACTCTTAGGCAATGATTTTATTGACAAGATTCTACATTTTTGTATCTAGGATGGAAGTTGGTACTTGGGAAGCCAACTTGCTTGTTAATTAGGCTACTTATTCTTTGAATTATTTTGCTTCTAGTTAGTTTGAAAAGCTAGAGCTTTTTATATAATAATTTTAGTGTTTACAAATATATTAGATTGAAAGAGGTTTGAGGACTATAAAAAAATAACTCAAGGTGTGAGTATAGATTGATGCTTAGAAGAAACGTTTAGGGAAACACATAGAAGGCTAGATACTAATCATGAGTTAGCAATTTTGAATGCCTTATAGTTAAATTAAAACTACTATTTATAAACCAAAGCTAGGGATTTTCCATCTAAAATTTACACAAGTAATTCAAAATTTTCCCTTAATTCAGTAAGGAATCATCTATAATTATTATTTATGGGTTAAAGGTCTTTGGATTGGAACATCTATAGCTATCACTTTTAAGATAATAATCACTTTTCTTGGAATGCCATGTTTTAGTGGTGCAAGTAGGTAGATTTTATGTGTTTCCATAGCTGCTACCTTCATGAGCCTAGTTGTTCCTTTTTGGGAACTCACACCTCAAGGGTATCTATAGTGAAGGTGTTTATTTGCCATGGAAGTTATCTATTGTGAGTAGGAATAAGTTGTTGGTAAATTTTAAATAGGTATTTCTAGAAATTTTAAAATCATGGCCCATTGAATCGGACTATTTTTTTCTCATTCAAATAGCTGATGGAGCTTCCTCTTGATCTAATTTCTATTTGAATATCATTTTTTGGGTAATTTATCTTTAAGATAAAATAGTTGGCAAGATTTTTTAATGCTTTATCATTTTAGTATTTCTTTAATTCCCATTATTTATTAGACAAGTCCTAACTTGATATTTTACCATTGGTGTCATTTTTAAATGCAAAGTAAGGGTATCATGCAACACCCACTTGGTCAATAATGATATTATAATGATTTTGGTGCAACTTTGTTCTAACCATGTGCTTTGACCAATGAAAAGTTTGGTTTTGGCATCTTTGAAAGGCTTTAAGAATGATCCAGGCCATCAATTACTAGGATTGAATTATCCACATAATTGTGTGACCCAAATATCTTAATATTTTTGTGGAACCTTTGTAGGCCACTAGATCTTCCACCTATCAAATATTAATGATGGAACTTATTTTAATGCATGCCTTAATGGGACAATTGCTTAAGTCTTCATGAGCTTCCAATCCATCACATGCCTTTGGTATAAACCAATGACTAGGATATCATCTAACAATTATATTGAAAGCATTTTGAAATGCTATGGGCATTATATAGGCCATCTACAGTTCATGATGCCTTGAAAATGTCTTTTAACTACTTTTTTGGGAACTAACAACCACCGTTAATTAGAGATATTGGAAACCCATATTGTTTTGTTGTCTTAGTTTGGTAGGAACCAATGTTCCTAGCAAACTAATAGATATGGAAATGGATGAAATTAAATAGAAACTAATGGAAAATGGAAAGAACCACAAATTTATTAACACTGGAGGCAAAACTAACCAATGGATAAATTATATTTCTTGTTCTTTGATGGATGCTTGAAGACACCCATGGAAATGCATATTAATATCTACCTAAGGTTGTGATGTGAAAGGACACATTGGTCCATGATTAAATGAATGAATTAAATAATATGAATAGTTAGGATTAGAGTCCTAACATGCCACCCTCCTTAAAAAGAGCTTTGTCCTCAAAGCAAAAAATGAGGAAATTGTTGTTGGATATGATGAAGTGTTTTCCATGTAGCATATTTGAAAGGTAGGCCTCTCCATTGAATCAAAATCTCGGTGATAGTGCAATGTCGAAGTTGGTGAGTGCAATGATCTAGGATAGCTTCAGGTTCAACCATGAGTGCTCCATATTTTGTGAACTCAGGGAGTTGAGTTTGTGTAGTGATGTGTGTGCCAACTACTAGTTTAAGGTAGGATACATGGAACATGGGATGAATTTTAGAGGACTTAGGTAACTCAAGTTTATAAGAAACTAGTCCAATGTGTTGTAGAAATTTATAAGGTCCATGAAATTTATGAGCTAGATTTTGAGAACCCTTGAATTTTAGAGAAGTTTGGCGATAAGGTTGAAGATGAAGGAATACCATATCTCCTTCTTAAAAAAATCACTCAATTCAATATTGGTTCACTTGCTTCTTCATACAATGTTGTGTAGTGTGTAAATTATTTTTGAGAAGGAAAAGAATATAATCTCGAGTAGAAATTTCCATCTCAACTACTGACACATTTTTACTTCTTGAAATATAAGAGGTAAGGGATGGTGGTGTTTGGCCATATAAATATTCATATGGAGTCATCTTAATGGTAGTGTGATATGAGGTGTTATACCACCATTCAGCTAAAGGGAGCCATTTAACCCAGTGAAGGGGTTGAGTAGAAATAAAACAACATAGGTAGGTTTCCAAACATTTATTAACAACTTTAGTTTGACAGTACATTTGGGGATGGTAAGCGAAACTCATACGAAGTTGAGTGCCTTGGAGTTTAAACAATTCTCTCCAAAAAATGCTAGTGAAGGTGGGATCATGATCACTAACTATAGTGGAAGGCATGCCATGTAATTTAAATATATTATCAAGAAAAATTTGGGTGATGGTACTAGCTGTATAAGGTGGGCCACAGGGAAAAATGAGCATATTTAGATAAGCGATCCACCACAACTAGAATAGTAGTTTTATTGGCAGATTTTGGAAGGCCTTCAATAAAATCCATGGAAATATCATCCCATGTTTTAGTTGGAAGGGAAAGAGGTTGAAGAAGACTGAAGTACCCAATGTATCTCCTTTTTGTCTTTGGAAGGTCTCACATTCATCCATGAATTTCTTGATATTGTTTTTCATCCCTACCCAATAAAAATATCGAGCCACTCTTTTATATGTTTTGAGGAGTCTAGAGTGTATCACAGTGGGTGTGGTATGTAGCTCATGGAGAATTTTTGCATGATATGAGGATGTGGGGGATAGGACAATACACCCTTTATACCTAAGTATGTTATCTCTCCAAGAGTAGTGGGGTTTACTAGTGGAGTCTTGTTGAATTTGTCAAATTAATGTGTGTGTGGTAGGATCATTAAACCATTCCTCATTGACTTGGTCTATCCATTTGGGAATAGGAGAGGAAAAGGCATGTAATTGGGGTATTTCTTCAAAATTTCATGAAAGGACATTGGTAGCCATGTGATTTTTCCCTTATTTATATATGATCTCATAATCATATCCTAGTAGTTTTGTAACCCACTTTTGTTGCTCTAGAGTGGTTATGCACTGCTCAAGAAGGTATTTTAAACTATGGTGGTCAATGAAAATAATTAAATGTTGGCCAATAAGGTAAGGTCTCCAATGTTGAGTAGCATGAATAATGGCCAACATCTCTTTTTCATATGTGGAGCGGGCCAAATTCTTCTTAATAAATGCCTTGATAGTAAAATCCAAGGGTCTTTCATTTTACATGAGAACTACTCCTATTCACACTCCTGAGGCATCGCTCTCAATAATAAATGGTTTGAAAAAATCTAGCATGGCTAAGATAGGGGTGGTACACATTGCATTTTTTAAAGTGATAAAGGCATCGTCAACGTTTGAAGACAAAATAAAAGCATTATTATTGAGTAGTGTTGTTAAGGGGGCTTCAATTTTGCCATAATATTTGAAAAATTTGTGATAGGACCCTGTTAGTCCTAAAAAACCATGCAATTCTTTCAATATTTTTGGGATGGGACAATTTTTCACATCTTCAATCTTGCAAGGATCCACTTTAATTCCTTTAGAGACAATATGTATGATATATTCAAATTCTTGTTTTCCAAAGGAACATTTTGATCTTTTGGAATATAATTGGTTGTCCTCCAAGATCTTTAATGCTTGTTCTATATGGTGTAAGTTATCTTCCCATGTTTTACTATAAACCAAAATGTCATCAAAGAAAACTAAAATAAACTTTCGAAGGAAATGGTGGAATACCTTGTTCATTAGACTTTGAAATGTAGAAGGGTCGTTGGTAAGGCCAAATAGCATAACCATGAATTCATAATGCCCTCATGGGTGCGAAAGGCAATTTTTGGAATATAACTTTCCTTAACTTGAATTTTGTGGTAGCTTAATCGTAAATCTAATTTGGAGAAGTATGTAGCCCCATGAAGTTCATCTAATAATTTGTCGATGATGGAGATAGGAAATTTATGTTTGATAGTTTGTTTGTTAAGGGCACATAATTCAACACATAAGCTCCATGATCCATCCTTATTTCACACTAATATGACAGGAGAAGAGTAAGAACTCACACTAGGTCTAATAACTCATGATGAGCCATAGAATTGCTCATTTTTATACTCTTTTCCCCATAATGTGCAATATATTCTCTTGTATATATAAATATTTTATGGAAATTATATATATAATTAACAGTTTATTTTGCATGTTTTCTAATATTTATCTTTAAGTGTAATTTGTGTAGATTTAGTGGAAATTATTGCATTTTGGCATGTTTTCATCGAGGTCCCACTCGGACCTGGCACTTGCAATTTTATGAAGGAAAAACATCTGTGGAATATTTATGAAGAGGTATGAAGTTAGGCACCCAAATTCCTTTGAAGCACCTAACTTTTGTTCAACACTTAACTGATAGGCACCTACTTCCCATTAGATGCCTACTTCTTGTTAGGTGTTTGCTTCCCGTTATGAGAGAAGGCACATGCTTCCCATTTTATGATGGAAGGCACCTACTTCCCATTGTATGGTGAAAGGCACCTAATTCCTATTATACGGTGGAAGGCACCTTCTTCTTGAATTCTACATATAAAGTGCCTTCTTCCCAACTTCTTCAAGCATGACACTTGATTTCCACTAATACTAAACTTCAGCACAACTCTGTGGTTAGAAGAACAAAGCAAAACTTCAACAACCAACATGAAAGAAATTCTAACATTGAAACCAAACATGGGACAACGTCAAAGGTGGATCATCACCCATATTCCATTTGATATGTAAATTATTTATGTAAATCAAAAAAATAAATATCAGACATATTTTGAAAACAAAATACACTAAAATATCATGATATTTTGCTTGATTCCTTCAATTAAGTAAATAGTTATAAAAATGATTTGTTGTTACAACTATTTGCTTAATTGAAGGAATTAGGCAAAATATCATGATATTTCAGCATATTTTATTTCCAGAATACATCTGATATTTATTTTCCTGATTTACATAAATCATTTACTTATCAACTAGAATATGGGTGACGAGTCACCTTTGACATTGTTCCATGTTCAATTTCAATGTTGAAATTTCTTTCATGCTGGTTGCTGAAGTTTCACTCTGTTCTACCGACTACAGAGCCATGTTGAAGTTTGGCGTTAGTGGAAATTAGGCATCATGTTTGAAGATATTGAGATGGACCAAACGATCATTTTGTCAAAAACAAAGAATTTGTTTCTCAAAATCCTTCTGCTTCAGTAGAATTCGAACCTAAGATTGAACTCTCACCTTTACAATATCCACCTATGCATTAGTAGGAACACCCACTATTTACACAGGTACCTTATGAAACAATCTAGCAGAATCTTAGAGTAGGATCAAAGATAAGTAGAGTTCAATATGAGGAATATCTACTAAATTTTGAATGTTGGAAAGCAGTATTATATTGAACCATATCAAATGCTGATTTATCCATACTTCTAAAGGATTAAAGAAATGAACTTGAAGCATTGAAAACTACTTTGAAAGTAGCAAGGGTAGCAACTCCAACAGTAGACGGAACGGTAGAAAATCCTGAGGAAACATCCACTAGTTTTAGTTTTCTAATAGGAGAGGCAGGAGGATATCACAAGATAAAACACATCTTTCTTGCCCACCTTTCAACCTTTAGAGGACTACCAACAGAATATCTAGACCTATTCTTGTTTAAATTTGATGTTTTATGTAGATCTATGGATTATACCTCATATGCTCAGAAACTAAAATTATTCCCTTCCACCCTTGATGATTCAACTTTACGCTGGTTCATCATCTTGAGGGATAAATGGATAACTACCTAGGAACAGTTGAAGAAACTTTTCCTGGATCAGTATCAAGATTTTGGTAGAGCAAGAGATGCAAGATATGAATTCCTAGACATAACATAAAATGAAGGGGAATCTATGGAAGAATACTGGGATAGGTTTAGTTTCAATTTGAAAATATCAACCCATTCAAAACTAGGAGATAGGTCCCTAAGAAGTATTTTCTAAAAGGACTAACAAATGAATCCTTGGAAGCTTTAAACATGATCTCTGGGAGATAAATTTACCAACACCAAATGGATGATATTCAATAGTTGTATCAAAAACCTTTCAAGAAGAAAGGGTAAGTTAACCCCTAGAAATGTTAAGCAGTCAACCACTATCACTAAAACAAAAATAGGCAACATGCTAGAGGACCTTAAGAGTGAGATGTTATCATATCTAGTTCTTCAAATGGATACTCTTATACTTTAGATAAATAAGCAGGAGTATGAGGTAGCATTGGATTACTTATATCCTAAATTCAGAGGTGAACACCCCAAAAATGAGTGCCTAGAAAATAAAGTTTGAGTATGTGTTGCCTTTTAAAAGAATCATAAAATAAATTTGTATCCATAGTTAATAAAATCTAAAGAGAAATCTAAATTAGAAAAGGTATACTTCATGGGTAATAGGAGGAGCTGGTAATAGTCTCCTATGTATAACAATATGCAATCAGGAATGTTATCCTATGGGGGCAACAATTACCAAAACCAAGGGGTAGCCTAGCCACCCAACATGGGTTGGTATGGTCAACAACCTTGGAATCTATTTCCCCAAGGGGTAAATCCTTACAAACCTTACCTAGGAATGCAATACCAGTATCTTGGGTAGTAGTGGAGAAATCAGAATGCTTGGAATCAGTATCCATAACATCTTTGCTCCAGCTCCACTATAGCCAAGTCTACATATTATTCCTACTCCAAGGACTCCTTAGTTACCAGCACAACCAACAACAAACCCAAACAACAAGTAGCAACCAACCTATCATATGGAAAATGAGATGTACCCTATGCATAATATTAAGGTACATTGTGATCCTATCCAGTTAAGGTTAGGAAAAAAAGTAGGTGTAGAAGTCACTCCTCTTGTAGAAGAAGAGGAACCAATAGAAATAGACAAAAGGGAATCACCCCTTATAGAAGAGGTAGAAGAAGAATCAACACTTGTACATAACAAAGAAGAGGTTCCACATTTTCCACAAAGGTTTTAGGAACACAAGAAACAAATACAAATAGAGTTTGATATCCTCTCTAGTTTAAAAAACTTAACAGTAACAATACTTCTCTTTTAGGTCATCAGAGACATTTATTTATGGAAAGGCCATAAGAGAGTTGTGCCTTAAGAAACCAGGGAGAAAACCAGCTAAAACAATCAGTTTGATAGGTCAGTTATCTGACATTATGTTAGGAAATACCTATAGCTAAAATTACATAGATCCAAGAAGCCTTATGATGACTATAAAAATAGAAGGCTATGTTTTACCCAACACACTAGTAGATTTGGGGCTACCATCAATGTCATGCCCCAGGAGACCATGCAAAAACTGAAATTGATTGACCTGAAGCCCATTAAAATTGTGCTACAATTTTTGGATAGGTCTACAGTACTCCTGAAGGAATACTAGAAGATATCACTATTGCAGTAAATGCATGGGAGTATCTAGTAGATTTCTTAGTGCTACAATCTAAATCTGGATTTAGTGGATACCCATTAATATTAGGTAGATATTTTCTAACAACATTTTATGCTTACATAAGTTGTATATATGGGAAAATGACCATTTCGAATGGTTAAAATATAAATAAACTGATCATACATCCACCTACACAGTCTATAGATTTTTTGGGAGAACGTAAGGATGAGAATAAAAATATTGGTGGTCTATCAATGATCCAACCTGTCATGATACTTGAGGAGTTGGAAGATGAAAGTAATGAGGATAAGATGATATCTCACTTTTTTCAAGGAGAACCCTCCTTTCCTCCTCCTGAGTTGCCATTAGTGAAAGACCACCATATTCAAAAAATAGAAATTGCACCTGGTGTTGAACATAGATAACCAGTTGACAGCTGAACAACAAACCAAACTAAAAAAAACATTGGAAAAACATCAAGATGCCTTTTCTTGGGAGTATTCTAACATAATAAGAATAAATCCTGAGACCTGTACTCATAAGATATATTTGGAAGACCAAGTTAGACCAGTAAGACAACCACATGGGATAATGAACCAATCTATGAAAGAAATTTTTAAAGTAGAATTACAAAAACTTCTCACAGTTGGATTCATCTAACCCATTTTAGATAGTGATTGGGTATCACCATTGGTGGTGGTGCCCAAGAAGAATGGAAAGTAAAGAATTTGTTTTTATTATAGGTTTCTTAATAAATAAACCAAGAAGGACCACTTTCCTTTACCCTTTATAGATCAGGTCCTTCACACCTTAGTAGGAAAGAAGTACTTTTATTTCCTGGATGGGTTTAGTGGATACAATTAGATCCAAATAGGGTAGGAAGATCAAGATAAAACCACCTTCACTTGTCCATGAGGGACATTTTATTACCGAGTTTTACCATTTAGCCTATGCAATGCACCTGCAACCTTTTAGAGGGTAGTTATTAGCATATTTTTAGATATGATTGGAGAGACTGTGGAGGTATACATGTATGATTTCACTATATATGGTGAAACTTTTGAAATTACCACAGAAAATATGGAAAACATTGTGAGGAAACTAACCTATCCTTAAGCAATGAGAAATGCTATATGCTGATGTAGGAAGGGATAGTTTTAGGACATCACATCTCTACAGATGGTATCAAAGTAGAAAAAAAATAGAAGTCATCCAAACCCTGCCTACTCCTAAAACACAAAAGGATATCCACATTTTCCTAGGATCAGTCGGTTACTATAGGATTTTTATATCAAACTTTAGCAAAATTGCTAAACCTCTTACCACATTGTTAACTAAATATGCATAGTTTGTCTGGAGTGAAGAATGTGAACAAGCATTCAACACTTTAAAGGAAAAAATAATTACTGCTCCAGTGCTGAGAGGTTCAAATTGGACTATACCTTTTCACATATATGTTGATGCATCTAACAATGCAATAGGCTCAATACTAGGATAGAAACATTGTGACGATTTTTATGCAATATATTATGTTAGTAAAAACCTCATAAGTGCTAAACTCAATTATACTTATCACAAAGAAGGAGTTTATTGCATTAATACATGCTCTTAACAAATTTTGTCATTATATTATAGGTTACCAGGTATTTTTACACATTGACCACTCAGCGATCAGATACTTGACAAACAAACCTAGGATTAGTGGTAAAATTATTAGATGGTTGTTGCTCTTGTAAGAATTTGATGTGACAATAGTGGAAAAGCTAGGAAAGGACAATGTGGTAGCTAATTTCCTATCCAGATTGATACCTCCAAACTATGCAGCTATAGAGGACCAATTTCTAGATGAGCATTTGTTTGCTCTAAATGATCAGATACCTTGGTATATAGATATGGCTAATTATTTACCCACTGGTAAAGTATCCCCTACACTTTTACCCCATGAAAAATATACATTAATTGAGAAAAATGTAGATTTATCATGGATTGATGGGTGCCTGTTCAAAACAAGACCTGATCAAATCATGAGAAGATGTGTTTCTAGGGATGAAATAATTGAAATACTGAAGGCTTTCCATGATGAAACTATGTGACCCCGAGAAGTGTGCACCACAACTTGCCCTAATTGCAATGTTATTATTATATATCAAAATGGAAATGAGTAATGAAAGCACACAAGCACATATAACATAAAAATACCAAGCAATAAAATATTCTTTTATTAATGCTTTCAGATCTCGGTTACAAGTACATCCCTCTGAGGGATACCCATTTTGATACAATCTAATACAAGTGGGGCAATGGTTAATGTATCACCTACAAGGGGATTATGCACCTTCGTAGGCCTCCTGCTCTCATACACCAAACTGTTCGAGGGATTACAAATGCCTCCTTCTCTCGATATCGTCTAGGAGAGATCTCGTGCTCTGGATACTTTGAACTGATCCTGTGAACTTGTATCTGCGGGTATAGAAACAACAAAGTACAATAAATAGTATGGAATGCCTCTCCAAAAGAGGCTCTTATTAGAAAATATAATAAATAAGATAAATTATCATGATACTAATGAAATACCAGCATAAATCGAATAATAAATGCATTGAAGGATTAGAAATACAATGTAAATGCATGTAATAAATTATATCTGAGCTACGACTAACTAATAAATCAAGAAGTAATGGATCTAAGATAGAACAAAGTGACATAATGCATAATACCCTAAAATATGCCTACAAGCCACTGTCCAAGATAGTGGCTGCAAAAAGCATCTTTTCTCCTTGTGAACCAGGGGTTGTAGCACTATCTCCTTTTGCTCCAATTGATGTTCAAGGTTTGACGATTATGTATTAATACACTTGTTGGTAGTGAGTAATAATATATTTTAATAGTGGGTGTGTAGTCTCTTCTCATATGGATACCACTTTATTGCTCCTCAATGGTGCATAAATTCGCTCTCCAATATGACAAGGCTTTGTTGCATGAACTTTGAAAATCTTGGATACTTTTCTCTTTGTGGGAGAATCCATATGTAGACCATCCCTCTCTTTCCAATATGAATCTTGGCTTCATTTATAATCCTCAATCCAAATTGCATGTGACTGACCATCTCAGGTGGAAAGCATCAGTCATAAACTAGAATTGAAAGGGTAGCTAGGAGGAACTCAGGGATTTCTTCACCAAAATTTATCTGCAAACAATGCAAGGTGTAGTCATACTGTGTGATATGGTCCTGTATTCATGGCTAGACTATGCATAGTGATAGCTGCTATCAAGTCCAATGACTATGTGTGGTCAGTGTCAACTTTAGCAACCAAGTGTGGCATTCGATCTGCTTGAGAGTGGCTAAGTGTGGATGGGCTATAACTACCCTTTTTGAGTGGTTAAGACCATTGCTAACTCTTGGAGAGGTCCAAGAGGATTCATATGGTCTATTAATGTGTCCATATGGATAGTCTCCTAAACATGACATGTTTTAGGTGTCTATAGATGCCCCTTTTTGCGATGCACTATGGGAAAACATAGTGTGAAGCAAAAATAAACCACCTAGGGTCACATTGTAGGTTGTGTGATGATCACTGATCTGATAAATATTGGATGCCCCAGTCATGTAGAAGGCATGCATACTATAATAATTTATTCTAATAGGATGAAAGGCTTAAATTTTACAAAATATTGCACTCATTCATCAGAAAATCGGGTATCTTGATCACTACTATAGGCTTTAGTGCAACTATAGATCCGAAAGGAGGAGAGCTACAAACTTAACTATTGTGTTTGCTTTTTTTACCCAAAAAAGGGTAAGCTTATGATAGTTGTTGGAAATATTTCGTAAGACAAATGCAATTTGACATGATCGAGTGATCTTTTATTGACTTTGATTATGATTGTTTTGAATTTTTTTACTATCCTCGCAAGCGATGAGTCGATGAGGAAAAGACAATTAATAAAGCGATGAGTCACTTGACCAAGATGGAAAATTTGGGCCTCCTTAGAGGGTTGCTTTGTTGATATGGGGTAGGTCCCATATAGATGTGATTTCAACAATTTTTTTTTAGTTGTACACATCTATCCCATGGTGTGGTCTGGCCGCAATGGCCTTCTTAGGAAATCAAGTTTATAGCAAATATAATGTAGCTTGTGTTGAATCACTATTTGTATAGGATAAATAATATGGATCCTCGCTCCGATGGGCAATCTGGCCATCATGGCCTTCTTCAAGATTGAATTAAAGCATCCCAATTCTACCATAACAATTTTACCCCAAGTGGCCTTATGGTAATTTACTCATCTTGTCAAATTGCATGGAGCGCTAGTCACTGCAATCACCAAGTGTATAGAGCAAATAACTGATTACGAGACTCACTTTAGATTTTGTTTATTTGATTATTTTTCATGTTAAATTGAATTTTATGATGTTTTTATATTTTGCTTTATGTTTTTGTGCACATTTTGGTTATTTTGGATTAATAGATGTGCTTATTGACCCATTTTGAGGTGCTTTTTTGTGAGAAATTAAGTGAATTTCTTCTTTTTTCTTAATCGCTATTAGGTCCAGTGACCCCCAATTATTGCTTTGTGGTTGTTGTCAGGTCAAATGGCCAGAAATTGCAGTCCACTAATGCCAGTAGTGGCTGAGGTGTGATTTGAAAATATAAAAGTAAATTCTATGATTTTACCTTTCATTATTGTCAACTATCAATTACACTTTTGAGATTTGAGGTGAGAAAGTGTAATTGTGATACAGAGTGCTATCAAATTCACTAGTTATTTGGACATCATGGCCAAGAAAGAGGAGGCATCTACGAGTGAAGGAGCCGAAGCTTCACGAGTACTCTGCCTAATCTTGACTTATTCATTTAATTCGATAAAATGAACCTCATTAATTAATTTGGTAAATGAACCTCACTAAACCTATTGGAAACAAACTGAAACCATCAATAGATCTAGGTTAGGGTTAATTTTAATGGGTCTAGGTTTGTTTTAGGATATTTCCATTTATTTTTTGTGAATTTTGGCCAAGGCAAAACACTATTGGCATGTCACCCGTTGTTCGCTAACACTTAGATCGACTTAATTGGCCCGAGGCTGGATGTTGTTGTCATCAGCAACTAGATTAAATTCCAACATCAAATTTTTGACCGTTGGAAGATGGCCACTATCGACTCCAGTGACCACTTTGTGGCTGCTCCTGGCTTGAGTGGCCACTAGGCCTTAGACTTATTTTCCATATTTTTGAACTTTTAAGCAATTTAATTGATTTTTTTGCAATTTTGAGGTGTAGTTTTTGTTTTTTTTTTAATATTTAGGTGCATTTAGCCGTTATGCTTGTAGCCTTAGAGTTTCTTAATTTTAATTTGCACCATTTTGGTTTTATTGCTTTTAATTTATAAGTGCATTTATTTTGGGCATTTATTTTGCACTCTTAAATTCTATCTGCGTGGGCTCAATATCTATAGCTACTTGTGGATCTCCTTCCCAAAATGAATGCCATGGATTGGGGTTAGATAGATGCTCACAGGCTCCAATACATCACTATGGTTCTAATGATCATGTCGGATCAGACCTACCTCACTTCCCTAGCCCACCGATGGGACTCTAGGACTAATACCTTTCATCTCCCCACCAGTGAGATGACCATCACACTAGAGAACATATACAAGATATTCTAGATCCATTTTGGTGGAGTACCCATTGTGTCTTCCCCAACTGATGCCAAAGATGTATTTTTTTTTAGGGTCTTTGGGGCACATGCATCTAATACCTTCTGAGATACTAGTTATGGTGGTATTTCTATTACTTGATGGTACCAGGAGGATGTATTTTCTCAGAGACACATCATTCTACTGATGGTGATTTGCAATATTCTTTTTCCTAGATGCTCTTGAGCAAGGTTACCATAGAAACTCTTGGCTATGGTCCAAGATTTTATGGATAGTGCTGAGCATATCATCTATTCTTGGAGGAGCACCTTGCTGGTGCAGTGCTATGATGAGCTATATCATATTCAATATCGTGGATGGGCTAGTGTTGCTTACAACTTACTCCTCTAGATTTGGAGATGGGAGCACATCAGGGTAGATTGCTTAGTAGGACTTCCTATGGAGATTAGTGAGATAGCTAATGTGACCCAGTGATATAGATCCAGGTGGCCCAGAGAGCACCAGGGTCACAAGATTTAGCTTCATGCATGGGAGATTTTACCATTACATAGCCTCTTTGACTTTCTTATAGTCCAAGGATATTATTTGAAGGCCTTATCATACTTGCCCTATATGGGAGGAGGTAGACAGATTCACAGCTCAGACTCGATGTAATCGATGGGTCATCGGTCGCAAGGATGGCATCAAGGATTTCTTCTACTATTCTAGGGTGCTCTGGTAGTTTGGAATACAGTAGGATTTTCCTCTTGAGCCAGTTGTGTATAGATATATTATTGTTGAGAAGAACCTTCCATAACCATGAATTTTAGCAATTTCAAAGGAGTATGACCCTCCCATAGTTGATGTGAGTGTTACTAATGCTGGGGTTACTAAGGCATATACCCATTGGTGGGTTACACAATTGTGGTAGGGTGGTGGCCACCTGGGGTGGTCTATGGATGAGGTAGAGGCTAAGGATCTTGATGGGCACCAAGTGCAGGGTAAAATAGATGACTAGGGATAGGTAGAGTAGTAGGTGGTAGAGGAGTAGGTTTCCATTGAGGAGGAGTAGCTAGCTCCAAAGGAGCATGATTATCCTCTCTAGGCTCAGCTACATCACATGGATTCCAAGATTTAGTTAGCTTAGATTCAAATTTAGTATATGGAATCTACTATTGCCACACTTCAGGTATGAGTGAGGGGTTTTGATGAGGAGAGGAATAATCTACAGACTTAGATATACTTGGCTAATGCCAGGATAGATGAGCTCATAGTTGAGAGGGATGCTAATCAAAGGTAGGTTGTGTTGGCTATGCCAGTGCCTCAAGTACCTACTGGGATTGATACAGATGTAGATATTAGACGTCTGCATGGGCTCCTATCAGAGGACTTAGAGCAGTCTACCCTAGACAATGCCTACATCCTTGCACTAGAGCATGAGGTCAGGCTTCAGGGAGGTCATTTGCTAGATAGGCCCATGGTAGGAGGGTCACATAGGAGCATGTAGAGTACATCAAGGCAGTAATTAGTGTGCCCGAGCCACAAGACCAAGACTCGGATAGAGCAAACCATAGGTACCAACTCCTACAAAAATTACAAGAATAGATCCAAGGGTGGAGGTGAGGTAAGGGGTGCAAGCCCAGCTTGATGGCTTTACTAATTTGGCTTTATTTTTTAGTGTAAGGTTAGATGACCTACACATGTGTAGACTTATGGCATTTTTGTACCTCGATGTACTTATTTGATACACATATATATTGATGTCTACATTTTGAGTCTTATTATGTGTACTTATGTTTTTGATTTTATGTTTATGTGATGCATTATTATGATTTTATGCTATATGTTGTAATGCATGACATGCATTAGATAGATTATAGATGTATGTTTATATGTTGTTATCTAGATGCATATGTGTATTATGATGATGATGGATGTATATATGGATGTAATGCTTATTGTTAAATGCATGTTTAATTTTTTTTTTGGTAAGTAGTGTTTGTATTTACAGCGGGTTTTAACAAGGATCCCAAAACCTGATTACATAAGCAATGGGCCTAGGGCATCAATCCCTTGAAACTGAACACCAAAAAGAAATCCCGCCCAGCTGATAACAAGAAGCATGAAACAATACCTATCAGTGGGAAACAAACAAATAAGAAAGAAAGTAGTTTTGGAGATCCCACCAGCGGGGAGTAGCCAAAAACCACCATCGAGAAGATCCCGCCCAGCAGGAAGCAAAGAAAAACCGTTACAATAAAATCCTGCCTCGCAGGAAGCAATCAAAACCACCACAAACAATCCCGAATAGCGGGAAGCAACAGGGAAATCCCGCCATCCGGGAAACCAGCAAAAAAGAAAGGATCCCGCATCGTGGGAAAATCGACGGATTTGGCGGATCCCGCTCTGTGGAGAAACTAGCCGCCCACCAGGAAAACATTCCGTTTAGCGAGAGCCATCCTGTAGGAAGTCGACAGCCAGCACAGAGAGGATCCAGCCCATCAGGAAGTGACCAAAGAGTTGTACCACAAGGAACCCGCCCCAAGAAAACAAAAGAGGATCCCAGCAGCAGGGACCAAGAATCCCGTCCAAGCACAGAGCCCGTCGAGGATTCACAAGAAAAAGGGGGAAGCTGTCCAAACCCTAAACCGTCACCTCCACCGCATCGAGAAACGTAGGGGACCAGATCCACGCGAATAACCTGCAAAAAAACCCAGGGGGAAGCCTGAGGGAAAAAGGGAAGGGATCCCCAACCAAACAGGGATCCCTGGGAAGCACCAGTCTGAAAAAACAACCAAGGAAACCCTAGCCGGCCGGGAGGGGCGTAGATAGTGGAGAAGGATCTCCCCCCAGGAGATCATCTGCAAACAACCACTCCCCGGGAGGGATGACCTGGGTTGAGCCAGGGACTGGGCAGGAACCAGGATCCATGGGAGGGGGAGCAGGGGAGGGACCAGAGCCCTCCCCTCTCTACTTTCTTCCCCAAATGCATGTTTAATTTTGATTCCATTGTATGCATCTAATTTACATTGTTATGATATGGTGAATTGCAATATGTGTAATGCAATATGATGATGATCTAATGTAAATGGACCTATATGATTTAATCACTTAAAACATAAGGTATGCATGTGATATGAGTTTAACAATATAATGGATGACACCACATAATGTATAACAATAATGAATGTAAATAATAACTCTTAGCATAAAAATTAATTACTTAAAAATCATAATGTGAGATGAGATGATGTGATATGTATGCACTTTCCTTATGATCTTCTATAAGTTAAAAGATATACCCAAAACAGTTAGTGGTCATCTAAATGTCATTGTTGACATTCATCTAGCATCTACCCTATCTCATGCACATCGTTTAATGAACAAAACCTCCTAAAAAAGAAAAGGGTTGATGATGCGATTGATGATATGACTTGTTGCTATCTAAGGATTTTTTTTTTAGGTTTTCCATGAGACTCAAACACCCTAGTTGCTCCATAAAAAGTTGTATAATGATCATATAGATCTTATGAAGGATGAATTTCTTGTTATGAAGACCTAGATACTCATTATCCCTATGTGTGCAAATGAATTCATTAGATAAAACATAAGCATACCCTAGTGTTAGGTGGGATTCATTCAGCCCATTGTTGTATTGGGGATCCTCATTTTTTTATCCTGATCTTATGGTGGACTCATTTGGATTAGACCACTAGGTGATACAGGACACCTAAATTTAGCCCTTCCACATGCAACATTGGTCTATAAAAAAGTAATATGCTAATGTGACAAACATGTCATTGTGCGTAACGACACCTTACGGTTCATCCATGCTGATAATTCCAAGGATTCAAGTTCAATACTCCCTTCTTTTATTTATATTTATTTGGGATACTTGCTCATACTTAGTAATAAAAATCACTGTTTATTTTGACTTTTTATTTTTCTTTTGAGTAAGGGATTTATGTAGTGATGATAATCACTATTTATTTGTGCTTTTGAATTTTTGCTTTGTTCAAGATTTTTTCTTGTTTTGATTAAATAAAGGGGATTTCTTTAGGTAGGGGTGAACTTGTCCTATTTCCAATTCTTAGCATTTTCGAACTGGTTGCACAGGGGGACGAGCAAGATAAAATTTTTACCTTAGGATTCCTAGTACCGCTTTGCATCATTCATATTTCTATTTTTCCAATTAGGATTTTAGTATTTTTATTAGTGATAGAATTTTGAAATATACCAAATGCTATCAATACCAAACGTCATCTATTAAAAACAAAGAAAACTTTCTACATAGTTTAATAAAACCACTAGGTATGGCTGAGTGACCGAAGAATACTAGTATATTCCTTATAGCAATAGGAGGAGTTGTGTTAAAAAAACAATTACACACACGGGTTATAAATGATTATGGATTTTGAAGATGCATGATTGAGGTACAAACATGGTGTCGTTTGTAATATTGTAAACACAAATCTATCCTAATGCTAGTGCAACGGATGAAAATTCCTATATGCAGTGCAACTATATGAATGTAAATGTGGAATGCAAATGTTTCTGTATTTTTGATGCTATCAATTGTTTTTGAGTTTTTATTATTGTGAATGTTTTTGAACCTTTGATTTTAAACTGTTTTTGTAATTTTATGTTTTTCTTTTGACCAAAGGGCTTATGGTGCCTTTGGAGATTTTTGGGAGTTGACCAAAGGAATTTAAGATACCTTTGGCGACTTTTGTGATTTGACCAAACAGCTTGGAGATGCCTTTGGAGCCTTTTGTGAATTGACCAAAGGGCTTTAAGATACCTTTGGAGCTTTTTGTGATTTGACCAAAGGGCCTTAAGATACCTCTGGAGCTTTTGTGATTTGACCAAAGTGCCTTCAAATGCCTTTGGAGTTTTGTGTGATTTGACCAAAGAGATTTAAGATTCCTTTGAAGGTTTTTGTGATTTAATGAAAGGGCTTTAAAATGCCTTTGGAGCATTTTGTGAATTGACCAAAGGGCTTTAAGATACTTTTGGAGCTTTTTGTGATTTGACAAAAGGACCTTAAGATGCCTTTGGATCTTTTTGTGATTTAACCAATGGGCCTTAAGATGCCTTTGGATCTTTTTGTGATTTGACCAAAGGGCTTTAAAATACCTTTGGAGATTTTTATGGTTTGACCAAAGGGATTTAAAATGCCTTTGGAGATTTTTGTGATTTGACCAAAGGGCTTTAAAATACCTTTGGAGCTTTTTGTTTTTACAATTTTCTATTTTTTTTTATATTTTGTTGGTTTATGTGTGAAATGACCTTAGATGAATAATATTGAGAGGCTTTGGATCCTCAAAACCTTCTAGTGATGTTAGGCGATATGACCCAGGTCCAATATTCTCAAAGATGATGTAAGGACCTATCCAATTGACCACAAATTTGTCTCGTAGGTGTGGAGGTAGATTTGAGTTCTATTGGTTCTCTTTAAGCACAAGATCCCCAACCTTAAAGTCTCTTAGGTGGACTTTATTGTTATAATATTGTGTTAGAAAATCCTAGTAGATACAAATATGCTCAAGAGCATTAATTCGAAATTCATCCAAAAGGGTCAACTGATCCAAGCGAGCTTACCGCACGGAGTCATCATTGATGAACTCTTTTAATGCAACGTGCAATGTTTAAATTTCAAAATATAAGGGCATAATGACATCAATGCCATATATAATAAAAAATGGTGTTGCCCTAGTGGGTGTCCGTACACTAGTCCTGTAAGCCCATAATACCAGGGGCAATTACATATGCTAATTCTTATAATTTTCTTTCATCGTCTTCTTTAATATGGCTACTATTGTCTTGTTAGAGGCTTCTACTTGCCCATTTTACTGTGGATAGTATGGCATCAAAAAACTATGTTGAATATTGTATTTGGTCATTAAAGCTCACATATTTTTATTTTTGAATGATGGATCATTATTCGATATTATCTTGAAGGGTACCCCAAAACGACAGATGATATTGTGAAGTACGAACTCTAAAATCCATGGTCCAATTATTAAGGTTAAGGGGTATGCTTCCACCCATTTGGTTAAGTACTCAGTGGTCATTAAGATAAACATGTGTCAACCCAAATATGGGGGAGAAATATTTTTGATCAGATCAAAACCCCACTAAGAAAATGACCAAGCCGCCTGAATGGACTATAAGGCCTGATATGGCAAGTGCATCACATTTGCATGATGTTGACATTTAATGCATTTTCTAACAAACTTGCAGAAATCCTTCTCCATGGTGGGCTAGTAATAATCCATTCAAAGGATGTGCTTGATAATGGCTATGTCATTGAAGTGGCCATCACATGTATTGTCATGAGCTTGCAAAATTGCCCAAGCTAATTCTTGGGGCTCTAAGCATTGAAGGAGGACTCCATCATAGCTTCAACAATACAATATGCCTCCTAGAAAGACATATCTCATTGCTTTCTATTTGAATGCTCATATTTCAACATGATACAGTCATTATGGGACAATTCCAAGCCTTAGGAAATCTTGTAACTAGGATAGCCAATCCTAAAAATATATGGCCTTGACAACTTGTTCCTCCTATGATTCGATGTTCACAAATATAGATTGAGAAACAACCTTGTGATAAATAGTGGTTCCATTCTTCATAGAACCCTGTGAGATCAAGCACCCCCAAGGTGCCTTCTATAAAAAGTCTTTGCCTTTACAGAACCAATAGTGGTATGGTTCTATATGAATCATGTTGACTGATTCTTTGTTATCGAAAGCCTCACACTACATCATTGACTGTGAGAGTATTTTCATGTGCATGGTAGTGAAATCAGAAGATGGATTATGAGGGATTAAGGATCCCAAATATACCATGGTATCTAAAAATATATTTTATGTATGATGGATTACCTCAATGTCATACCACTTTAGTTGGGCTAGATAGGTGTCAACAAGCTCCTTGTGAGATTTTAGGATTATATCCCTGCATTGAAATAATCTCTTGACTTGGTTGACTATGAATAAGGAGTCACCGAAGATATTTAGCCTCTTTATTTTCATAGCGATGGCTATTTGGAGACCCAATATTAGGGCCTCATATTTAGTGTTGTTTTTTGTGCAAGGGAAGTCTATCTTGAATGACAAGGGTATTGGAGCACTTTGTGACATGACAATGATAATCCCTACACAACCTCATTGATCACACTTTGAACCATCAAAGAACAAAGTCATGTCAGCTTTATTTTTAGGTTCTTTGGGTTTGGGTGCTTCTTATAATGCAAATATTGCATCATCAGGAAGTTCTATGGTGAGGGATCTATTGTTCTGAAGAGGCGCATTAGCTAGCTGATCAACTATGACTTATCCCTCAATAGAATTTTGGCTTATGAATTCCAAGTCAAATTTTATCAATAGCATGATACACTTTGCAGTACGTGTATTATGGTACATCTTGCTCATCATATACTACAAAGGATTTTGTTTGGATATTACATACGTCGTATTGCTCAGCATGTAGTGGCACAATTTATTGGTTTCAAATACCACATCTAAGCACAACTTTATATGTATGCATATCCTATCTCGTAGCTCACCAAAGTTTGGATGATGTAATATATCACTTGTTCCTTATCTTGCACATTCTTTTGAGCCAACATGGTGCCCAAAGTAAAATCGATAGTGAATATATATAATAGGAATGACACATCCTACCTTGGTGGAGCTAGAACTAGTAACATTGCTAGGTACTCCTTAATTTCAGCAAAGGCTTGCTGACATTCTTCATCCCGTTGGAATGGGACTCAATTATGTAGTAGTCAATTCATGGGTCAACATTTGTCTGATAGTTGTGTAATGAATCACTTTATGGATGCTAATTTACCCTATAGGATTCTCAGTTCTTTGATGTTCATGAGTAGGGCCATTTCCAGGATAGATTTTACCTTTGCTGGGTCTACCTCGATGCCTCATTTGGAAATGATGAATCCTAAGAGTTTTCCATAGGTCACACCAAAGATACATTTCTTAGGATTCAACCTGACATTGTGCTCAATCAGGTGATCGAAGACCTTCCTAAGGGTATCATAATGCTCTTCATACAATAATGACTTGGCCAGTAAGTCATTGATGTAGTCTTCCAATATCTTGTACATGTAGTCATATAAAATGTATGTCATTACCCATTGATATGTGGAACCAATATTTTTAAGACCAAAGGGCATCACTTTGTAGCAGAATGTTCCCCATGGAGTGGTGAATGTGGTTTTGTGTTGGTCTTTAGGTTTAATCTAAATTTTATTGCAACAAAAAAAACATCCATTAGGAAGAGCATATCATGACCTACAGTTGTGTCTACAAGAGCATCTATGTTTGGAAAAATGAATAAATCCTTTGGTGTTGCCTTATTGAGATCCTTGAAATCCATGCAAATGCAGATTCTTCCATCTGATTTTCCTATGGGCACCATGTTTGATACCCATTTTGGATAGTCGATGGGAAAAATAAAGACTACATCAAAAAAAATTTGTAACTCATTATTAACCATCAAAGTGATGATTGGATGCATCTTTCTGAGCTTTTGCTTGACCAGTTTATTTGTGGGGTCTAGCGAAAGGTTGTGGATAACCAATTTTAGTTTGAGTCCCAACATGTCTTTGTATGTCCAAGCAAAGATATTTGGTCTCTCTTTCAATAGATAAATAATGATGGTATGTTCTTCTAGAGATAAGATTTCTCCAAACTTGAATTTATTTGGTTAAGGATCATCACTGATGTCCACCTCGAAAGTCTCCTCTATTGCCATATGTGACCCCTTATCAAGATGGTGAGGAGTGGGGATTAAATGGATGTCATCTACTAGATTTATAGTTCCCACTCACTCAGGGTCAAGACTAGCATGGTAGACATCATGTGTGCAACCTAGTGCAAAATGGAATAGTTATAGCATCTCTTCATTAGGGAAAAAATATTCAGGCTCTAGGGGTGAGTCAACGTGATCCCAATCAATAACATCTAAGTTAAGACACAATGGTTTTGAAGTATCTACTAGGTTATGGAGTGGAGTGGTCAAATCAATGGAGATCATGTTGATGGATGGAATGAAATCTCTAGGACCATGTGGGTGAAGCTCTACATCAAAGGTGTGCCCTCCATACTCACGATGAGGCTCTAGGGGCATAGGGATCTCAAGATCTTATTTATGTACAAACAATATGATGGGATCGTTAGGCTGTAATAGCTCTCTAAATGTTGGTATATCTGGGAAGACCATGCGATAAATGACATCTAGATTTGGTGGTCTTCCTAGGAAGAAAAGGTTAGGATCTATGGCATGAAGCACCTCTTCTCTCTCAACAAGCATATTAACTGGATGCAAGTGATGAGGTCCAAGATAAGCCATCTCAGTCTTGTCCTCAAAGTCATAATTGCTTATAAAGAAACCATTGGCATTCGTTTCTAGCCCTAGGATGGGGTGTTGAATTTCCTACTGATGCCTAAGATAAACCATCTCAATTTTATCTTCATAGTCATCATTGCTCATGAAGAATCCATTAAAATTTACTTCTAGCCCAATTATGTGATCACATGTCTAAGCCCTAGGTAGGCCATCTTAGTTGAGTCTGTAGACACCTAAAACATGTCATGCTTAGGGGAGCTACTCACATAGACACATTCATAAGATCAGATGACATAATCTTAGACTTTCCAAGCATCAAAAATGATTCTCACCACTCATTTGGGACCTTTTCAAGCCATCCAATCCTAGATTCTCAAGACAAGAGCGACCAGATCTTAGTCGCTCAAGCCTAGAGCGGTCAGACCTTAGTTGCTGTAGATGACAACAACTAGATCTTAGTCACTGCAGATGACAACGACTAAACCATAAAAGCAGTTTTATCGACAAACATGCCTAATCATAGGTGGAAGTGGTATTCTACATGCAATAAAGGTTAGTGGGAGTAACTTTGCATTCCCTTTCACGACCAGTTCAGATGGGAGACTTAAGTTTACATTTAGACTTTAGTTAAATGGTATTTAAACATAGAAAACACAAAAATTTTCTCATTCTAACTCTCACTACGCATGAGGAATTCATTCCTAGGTCTTGTACATAGACCTAGGGTTTCACACTATAAAAGGTGCAAGCCTAATAGCACCAGAGAGAGATATTTATCCAAGTAATCTAGATTTATCAGGACAAGTCATTGAGGAGAGCTTTCAAGACTTGAAGAGTTTCCCTTGGAGATCACATTCATGACGAAGCCTTGACAAATTGGGGAGTATAGCCACCATTATTTCAACATCGGATACAAGCTTTGGTCCATAGCTTTGGATCAAAGAGGACGAGAGTCACTTTAGCGATCGTTGTCTTGGACAATGGCCCGTAGGCTTAGCTTAGGGTTTTAGACATTAGATTCATTGTTTTAGCATATCATTAGTATAGCATCATTTCATTCATTCACATTCATATCATTAGTCTAATTTGCTCTTGATTTCATTTGTTATATTCATTGCTAACAACCTCATCTGGGGAGGTATTCTCGAACATCTAAGCGTGTATTTTTATTTCATTGCATACAGGGCCACAGGTTCATCAGACATAATCTGCAACACATGAGAGCAAAAGGGATCCCTCTACGAAACAAGCTTGGAGAAGGAGGCATCTGTAAGTCCTCATACATTTTTGTGTGCGAAACTAGGAATCTTTTGGAAGCGCACCACCTCTTTGTAAAAGAGGCACTATTTGCCTATTTGTAACCTTATTGTATCAAAATGGGTATCCCTAAGAGGGACCAATATGTAACCGGGTTTCAATACAAAGAAAGAGTTCCATATTTGTTATTTATGTGTTATACACTTTTCATTGTCTTCCATTTCATTTCTTGGGTTTTAATACATTGTAAGTAGAGTAAAAAGAGTGGTGCATGCATCTTAGGGTCACTACAGATGGTGATCATGGTGGGACCTCCACTTATTTTTCATTTTCTACATAAATACTAACTTAGTTTTATGTGCAGGTCTAGCCGCTCTAAGATATAATGGCTAGAAATCAGCCACTATGAGATACAACGACCAATATAGCTTTAGCCGCTCCCACCAATGGTAGTCAAGAACCAACCACTCTAGTCAAAAGCGGCTAGAACTAGAGATCCGTAGAGGAAAAAAACAAGGTTTGGATTAGAGGTTGGTACAACCGATCTAATATTTTACAGCTTTCAGTTTGCTTTTGTGTGTCTAAAATAGAGAACTTAAAGCACATTTATGTTTGGAATTTGAAAGGATAAAAGGACAAAGAATTAAGCATTTTGCATATCTTAGATCTTCTTTTAGATTTCCACTAGGTGTTGCTAGGAATAATAGATTATGCCTAAATTTTTTTCCCTAGAATCCAATGTGCTAGAAATTGTATGTTGTTTGCTTGCTTTGAGGCCCTACTAGAGGCCATAGCTGCACGAAATAAAGTGTTCTCATACAA
This sequence comes from Wollemia nobilis, assembly GCA_028583015.1. Classification (NCBI taxonomy): domain Eukaryota; kingdom Viridiplantae; phylum Streptophyta; class Pinopsida; order Araucariales; family Araucariaceae; genus Wollemia; species Wollemia nobilis. The sequence goes on from JAQPPZ010003199.1 coordinate 6,574,923, forward strand.
ATCACAGTAGTTCATGCATATTTCTGAATATTGAAATGCATTTTTGCACTTAGGCATATAGGAAAGACTCATTGTTGCTATATGATGCACTTTATGTTATGCAAGCTTAAAATGAACACCACATACGCACGTATCATTTAAATATTGGGGAGTTGGATTTCATCACCAACCCTAAATTTAGTCCAGTGACGTTGGAATTCATCTCCTTCCATTGGCTTACCCCCTAGAGATTCCCAGAAATGGATTTAGAAACTTACTTATAGTGATACTAAGTTACTTGTGCTCAAACTATCTCCCACTGATGGAACAATCATTGGTTTAGAGTGGAAGAGCCAGGAGAACCCCCCATTGGGACTTCAGCGGTGTACCCTAGCTTCTTTTGAGAACATCATGTTTGGCATGGGTGTACTTGATTGTCACTATGGATTAGTCTTATCATTCTTAATCCAAGAACAAAAGAAATAAATCAAAAGAACAACATATCAAAACACACCAAATAGTTTAGGGCACACTTAAATCGATAATCAAGATAAAAATTTGTTTGGTATTGTGTGGCTATTCCTAAATTACAACTCAAAAGATCAAATCATAGACAAAATGGTCAAAACAAGAAGTAAACACCCTCGGTCTGATACCAAGGGAGAGACTGAAGCAACTCATACCCATAGGCAAAGTCATAGTAACATTGAACGACCTACTCGTAAGACTGTGGGATGTAGTTCTGTGAGCCTGAGGGGTGATAACTCAACCCTTGGGGGATATCCTCGAGAAACCCCAAGTAGGGAACCACATCGTGGAACAAATTCACAAACAAAAAGAGGCTTCACAACCATCCTCATCAAGGAGACATGAGGAGACCTCACGGGCCTCCTCTAAACACACAGAAACATCTCAAAGATGTGAGGAAGCTTCAAGAGCTTCCTCCTCACATGGACATAAAGAAGGTTCTAAAAATCATTCTTCACATAGGGATGAAGAGACTGCTACATCTCCATCCACATGGAGAAAACATTTCACCACAAAGTCCTCTTCATCAAGAAGGCAAGCAAGAGTTGCAACACCTCAAGATTCAAAATACACATATGAAACATGTTTGCCCACTAAAAGGTAGGAAACTAAAGCTACATATAGTCATGGGAATCAGATAGAAGTGTTGAGAAGCAACACATCCCCACTAAAAAAATGAAATTCCAACCTTTGAAAATATTTAATTTTCATTTTTTTCCACAGGGACCCTCTTGAGTTTTTCGGGTTTTAATTCCAAATTTTGCTTGCATCCTTTTTCAAATTTCGCCTACATCAAAGTGTCCAAGTAGGCTTGCATATGGCATTGATTTCAATTTAAAATTTCTGAAATTTTGCATGTTAAATGTATTAATTCATATTAATCATTTCCGAAATTTTAATTTTCAAATAGTTTTTCTAAGGTTTAATTATTAAAACCGAATGTTAGGGTTCTTTTAATTATTTTTTTTCTTTCCGACAAGCTTACTCCAAACTTGAAATCCTCATAACTTTTGGTAGACAAATCCTTTTGAGGTGATTCGAATTTTAGGTGGAAGATCTTAAAATCATATATGTGACCATGCCAAATTTCTGGACTTGTAGACAAGATTCACTTACTAGAAATAGCAGTTTCTATTTCTGGCAAGCAAACTTCTAAATGCAATATCTCATGATATAGATCGAATTTTCTGGTTTTCTTTGCATATTTGGATACCCTTTGGGCTTATTTAGATGCTTGTAAAGTTTCATCAAATTATGAGCACTTTGAATTTTCATCATTTTTCTACACCATGCAAAGCTGACCATTCTCGAGCAATTTAAAATTCATTTTTCAAATGTTAAAATCATTTCTGAGTAAGGAAGATCCTTCACCAATATGTAAAAATGCAAAATTCAGATGGGCAAATTCATTGGAGTCAACCTACAATTTTTGGAGAATTTGCAAAGTGGAAGAAATAAAAGAATGAAATGTCGCGATATCGCGACATGTTCCATTTTCGGACTTGTCTCATTTTCACGAGGGCACAAGATTGGAAGAAATAAATTGAGGGAAATGTCGCGATATCGCGACATGTTCCATTTTCGGACTTGTCTCATTTTTGCGAGGGCAAAAGCTTGGAAGAAATAAATTGAGGGAAATGTCACGATATCGCGACATGTTCCATTTTCGGACTTGGTCTCATTTTTGCGAGGGCACAAGATTGGAAGAAATAAATTTAGGGAAATGTCACGGTATCGCGACATGTTCCATTTTCGTGACTTGTCTCATTTTCACGAGGGCACAAGCAAGGAAAAGTAGCTTGAGGAAAATGTCCCGAAATCACGACTTGCTTTAATTTCATGAGAATATGAGCTTGGAACAAGGAAATCAAACCCTAATGCTCATTACATGTCGGAATTTCGCTCAAATTTAATTTTGCCCTAAAATATTTTAAAGTCCATTGAAGTTTTGAATTGTTACGAAGGCTAATTGCTTGATATGGCATTTTGGATTTATATTCATTTTGCAAAATTTGGCCATTCTTTAAATTTTTCACACCCATCCAAAGGAAGTGGAAGCTTTTCAACATAGTCCAAACCCTAGAAATATTTAAATGAAAAAAATTAATTAATTAATTAAAATGAAAAACATTAAAAAAACCTTAGTAAAAATTAATTAATTAATTAAAATGAAAAATATTAAAAAAAAAACTTAGGAAAAATTAATTAATTAATTAAAAATGAAAAACATTGAAAAACCTTAGGAAAAATTTAAAATAATATATATAATTAAATTAATAATATTAAAGTTCTAACCTTTGCTTTTCTTTTGCAGAAAGTGATCCGACAATTGCATAATGGCAGAAGTAATGGCGAGAAAGACAGACAAACCTAAATTTCGACACAAATCAAGCAAGGACCATCAGATGGAATAAGAGATGCTGGGAATTTTGGGTCCGTCCAGATTTTGCAGATCTGGTCGCAAATAAAGACAAAGAAATTTCCGATGGATGCATTTAATGGAAAAATTTATGGTGAAAGTAATGGCGGGCAGAGAATTTCAACTCGAACCAAACAAAGGCGGTTGTGCAAGGATAGAAGGCCTAGGAAGTCAGTGACTCATCCGAATTTTGCAGAGGAATTAATGAGATGCTCTGATGGCTTACCGAAATATGAAGATACATTTACACGCGGTGCCCATTTGATGAGGATGAAACCAAATCTTATCTTCTCCATTTATGGCAAGATCCATAGGAATATTTTCAGAGTGATTAGAGTTGATCGGAAATCTATTTAAAAAATGCCTTATATTGTAAAGCCTCGACGGTGGGATTTTTATGATAAGATTTAGATATTTGGAAGAAGATATTTTTGAAAAGATCAGGGTCTATCTTGAGTCTATATATACTTCTTTTGAATGTAAAGTCCGGATGTGAAAACTTAGAATAAAAGATATTTTAGCAATTTCCTACAAATCTTGTTTGAATGCTTTGTTCTGTACCTAGGGTTGGTGTGACGTCATTTTCTGTGATAGCGTGGCCAGAAGCCTAATCTATTTCGAATTGCGATAAGTGCATCTTATTTTGTTTTCGTCTCGCTAAGGTCTATTTATTTTAGTTGTAAATCTGTGTTATCAAGATTGAATATGCTACTAGGCTTCATTCTGTTTGTTGTATGCTAGGGAAAATTAAGGATTTAAGGTTTGGGCCTGTTATAATTGCTCTATCCTCATTGTGTGAGCTAGGATGATGGTGAGAGATACCAGTTGACACCGACTTCCCTTCTATTTATGATTTTATTTTATATCTGTGTCATCTCCGTCTTATGCTCTTAGTAGAAGATGATCTTAGAAAGCTGGACACCTTCCTCTTTGATTGGTTTTATTATGAAGCTAAATAGTGTGACTGAAATTGGTAGTTTTGATTTGCAACTAAGTTAGATAAGCTTATCTTTTCTGCCCTACCCTACTCTCTTTGTTCTACCATCAAATGAACCATTTTTATTTTCTTTCAAATTTGTCTTTTATTTAATCTGCTAAAGCATAAAGAGCTATATCAAAGAACTGATTGTAAATCCGATTGTCAACAAAGATAACCACCGCTAAACATTATTGAACTAAGGCCAAACTCATTGTAAGATAACATATAGTCTACTTGAAACTATTCTAGAAGAATAAAAGAGTGAATAGCCATTCGACCCAACTCTGTAACTCACACCTTGGATAACCAACAAGATCCTAAAGTGAGTGGGATTTATCCCGTAAAGTGTTACTAGAATTTTATGTTCATTCTTCACAAGGTGTGTATGAAAGACCAACCAACATTTAAAATTGGTGCTAGATGGAGGGCCGATGTAACTCCGTTCAGTATTTGTTAAGGATTGTAAGTTGCTTGTGTAGAGCTGGATTCTACCTATAGAGTAACCAGGTCCCACTCTAGAGCTGGAGAGCTCCTTGTGCCTGAGTTGGAAACCCCAAGGAGAAGTAGCCTCAGAAGGACCAAGTCTTTGTCCAGCATAGTTTTATTACCACTTATAGTTCCTCCAACTGCAACTCAAACTATTATCGTTAATCAGGTAGTGATGGCAAACTGGTTGGGTTCCACTACTTTGAATATCCTTGGTGCAACACATGATTTATACAGAAATATTGAGAAGTATCTTCCTACCTACAAGCATGATGGAATCATAATAGCAGAACACCTAGTGGCATTTAAAAATGCTCTAAAGTTGTTGAATGTGCAGCATGAAGATGTGGCTTGTAGGTTATTCCCATTCACTCTCCAGGAGGGAGCATATGATTGGTTTTTGAATCTTACTAATGACTCTATTACTAGTTGGAATGACCTGGAGAAAGTTTTTGTATCACAATTTGGTCAAGTAATTGACCCAAGTGTGTTATATCGACAGTTTTCCAGTATTAAGAGAGAAGTTAGTGAGACTGTCAGATATTTCAACGTCAGGTTTCAAAAAGCTTATGGTATATTGACGGGTCATTATGTGCCAACTATAGATCTAGCATTGGAAATTTTTAGGAGTTCCCTAGATCCAGTGACCTCTGTTTTCTTGAAGAGAGATGCCAATATTGATAATCTAACAGAGGCTTATAAAGAATCTTTGGTTCTTGAAAGACAATTGGGAACTCAACCTTTGAATGCTCCTCAAATTCCCTTTGTTACACAAAATACCCCTATTTTGAATCCCATCCCACATCAAATGATGTTGCCAACATGCCAAACTCCACCGATAGGAAATCCATTGGCTGTAACACATGCTGAACATGTACATAATACAAAGAAATAATATGATAAAATAAGAGTTGAGGAAGTCTCAAAGATGGTCCAAAAGTTGAGAAATGACTTTTTGAGTTTCAAAAGGCAAGTGTCCACCGGGGAAAACTCAAATAGATTTTCTTATCAACAGAATAGATTCACTAGACCACCATATGAACCCAACAAGTATTATAAAGGTAAGGGACATGAAGTGAATATTTGTGACTTGGCTTTGCCCAACTGGTGCAGGATACACAAAACATCTCAGCTTGGGGAATTGGATTGTTTGGAGTTTTGCAATGCCTTTGAAGCTCTATCTGGTGAGTTGGTTTTTCCTGAAAATCAAATAAATGTTGATGGTCCAAGTTCATCCAAACATAGTGCAACTATGGTGTTAGATTCATTCACTTTTCTAGATGAGTCAGAGAATGTTGTGGAGATGCCTATGGATGAAGTGCAAGCTTTTCAATAGTATAGAAGGGACAACTACAATCTTAGGAACAAAAATTTGGAGCCTAATACTACGTCAACACCTCCAGACAACTCCCATAATGTTCCTCCAGATCCATCTCCAAATAATAACCCACCTCCACCCAAGGGAGGAGATCCAAGACTACCAGATGGATTTGTTGCTCCACTTAATAAGGGATACAATATAGTGGAGGATATGAAGAAGATCAAGGCTAACATCATTCTTCATGAGTTGGCTCAAATTACTGAACAAAGGGATAATTTGATTAAGACATACTCTGAGCCTACTGCCAAACCTCTAAAAAATGAGAAGAAGATAGCAAATGCAAATATGGCAATGTATAAAGAAAAGATAGAAGTTTCGCCTTTCCTGCTAACTGTTCGTATATTTGAAAAAAAAATTACACAACTGTCTGGTGGATTCTGGTGCTTCAGCCAATGTCATGCCTCTAGCCATCTGTCAACAGTTGGGTTTAACCCCTATGAATTCCGAGAGAAGAGTCATCCAATTGGATAAAATTGAGGTTAAGGTGGTAGGTGAACTTCAAATTATACACATCCAACTAGCATCTGAGCCGAGAGCACAACACAAAATTGACATTCAGGTGGTAGATATTCCAGTGGGATACAAAATGCTTCTGAGCAGATATTGGTCATAGTCTTTGAATGGGTACTTGGCGACTAATTTTTCACATATGTGGTTGCCCTGCAAAGGTGTTGCAAATCAGTTAAGAATCGAAAGAGAACCCAGATATAAACACATGATCACTGAGTATAATGCCAAGAATGATACTGTTAATCTTGCTGATGTAGATATTAGGGTTTATAATTTGACAACTACACAAAAGGAGAAACCTATTAAAGCTCATCTTGATCATGATAATGAAGTTTGGATGCTTCATGTTTATGGAGCTAAGTCTAAGAAAGGTTCTGGTATAGGGGTAGTTCTTAAAGGACCTAAAAATTAGACGTATTTTATGTCTTATCGCTTGCAGTTTCCTTGCACGAATAATTTGGCAGAGTATGAAGCACTAGTGCTGGGATTGAAATTTGCTTTAGATAAAGGTGTAAAAAATATCCAGGGTTTTATAGACTCAGAGTTGGTGGCCAATCAGGTTAGAGGTAAATTTCAGTGCAAGGCATCTTACCTAAAAATATATAAATACCGAGCATGGGATCTCATGGAGGATTTTGATACATTCAATTTGATGCACATTCCTAGAGAAGAGAATTCAATTGCAGATGTTTTAGCTTCATCAGCCACAAATCTAAAGCCATTGGAGGAGTTCAAATGGAAGAAATTTTTAATCGAATTAATCCCTTGTCCTTTGGTTCTAGATAACGTAGATAATTTTCAAGTCTTTTCTGATGACCAGCAAATTATAATATTTTTACAAAATACCAATGCATTTGAAAACACTATAATTGATGATGGTCAAAGGGATACTATTCTGGAAAATTTTGATGATGAAAAGGGGATAATGAGGTTGAAAGATAATAGAATTCTGAAGGAAATGGTAGAACTTGAGCGATTGTTTGATGTTGATCGAATTCAACAAAGAGTGAATTTTGGAAATTCTATTGGTGTAGAAGGCAGTGAGACTGAGAAACTGAATGTCGAGACTGAAGAGGATCCCAGGCACCTTAAGTTAGCTAAATCTTGTGACCCTAAAATTAAAAAAAATATGATTGAATTCCTTCACAGGTCCAAGGATGTTATGGCTTGGTCTTATAAAGGCCTAAAGGTTTTTGATCCAAAATTTTACACCAATACAATACCCTTAAAGGAGTTCTACAAACCCTTTCGACAGAAATAGAGGCATGTCAACGCTTTGTTGGAACCCCTCATCAAGGAGGTGGAGAGATTATTGAGTGTTGCCATTATTTTTCCCATTAGACATTCTACTTGGGTAGCTAATCTAGTGTCAGTTAGAAAGAAGAATGGGAAAATTCGCTTATGCGTGGATTTTAGGAACTTGAACAAGGCTTCTGAAAAGGATAATTATCCTTTGCCTTCCATGGATGATGTGCTACTAATTGTGAATGGTTCAGAAATGATGTCTTTCTTAGGGGTACAACCAGATACTAGTTGAAAAGGAAGACAGGATGAAAACTGCCTTCACGACCAAGTGGGAAACCTTCACCTACAAGAGAATGCCATTTGGATTGATAAATGTCGGGGCTACCTTTCAGCGTGCAATGGATCATGCCTTCAAAGGTCTCATGGGTAAGTGCATCGTTGTCTACATGGATGACTTGACAGTTTTTTCTAAATCCCGGTTTGACCACATGAAGCACTTGGAATCTGTCTTCGACAAATGCAGAGAATTTGGCATTTCTTTAAACCCAAAGAAGTGTGTTTTTGGTGTAACTAAAGGAAAAATCCTTGGACACTTAATCACCAAAGATGGCATTTCCATGGATATTGAGAGAGTTGAAGCCATATAGGGGATACCCTTTCCCAACTCTAAGAAAGAGTTAAGATCATTTTTTGAGAAAATTAATTTTGTCAGAAAATTCATCTTTGGCTTTGCGGAAATAGTCAAGCCACTAAATGACATGCTGAAGGAAACTGATAAGATTTCCTAGACAATGGAATCCAAAGCAGCATTCTAAGAGATCAAATCTACCATCAAACAAGCTCCAGTGTTGGTGAGCCTAGATTTTAGTGCAGATTTTTGCCTGTACTCTTTTGCTTATGAACACACACTTGTAGCAGTTTTAACCCAATGAAGAGAAACAGGGGAACACCAAATTGCCTTCAAAAGTACCAACTTAAAGGGTGCTGAGCTAAAATACTCTCGCTTGGATAAGCAAGCCTATGCCTTAGTGAGAGCAGTCAAGCAATTCAGACATTACATGTTGAGAAGCAAATCCATGCTATAGTTCCTGATCCAGCTGTCAAATATTTATTAAGCCAAGATGAATTGGGTGAGCTAAGAGGTAATTGGGCCATGAGACTACAAGAGTATGACTTAGAAATCCGGCCTGCAAAATTAATCAAAGGACTTGGTTTGTCCCGACATATTGCTGAAATACTTGTAGAGGGAGAAATTAATCAGCTAGATTCTAGATTGGATGATTGGTATGGAGATGTCATTCATCTACTGAGGTTTGGAATTTGTCCACCTCACCTAAATAGAACTCAAAGAAGAGCACTTAATCTGAAATCTGCTCATTTTCTACTCAAAGGAGGCAACTTGTACAGAGAAAACTATGTTTGGCATATTATTAAGATGCATTTCTCGAATGAAGTGAATGAGGTGATGTCTAGTTTTCATGAGAAGTTAGGAGCAAGGCATTCCTCAGGTTCTGCTACTGCACACAAGATATTGAGAGCAGGCTATTACTGGCCTACATTTTTTAAAGATGCACAAAAGCATGTGAGAACTTGCCACCAGTGTCAAATTTTTGCATCCAAGCAGGCTAATCGAGCTCTACCATTACAACCTGTTATAATAGACAAACCTTTTATGCAATGGGGACTTGACTTTGTAGGTGTGATAAACCCGAATTCATTAGCAGGGCACAAGTATGTTTTAACAACCATTGATTATTGTACAAGATGGGTTGAAGCAGCAGCCACCATGAGGAGTACAACCCATGAGGTGATCAGATTTTTAAAATCAAATATCATAACCATATTTGGAGTTCCTTTGAATTTGGTGTGCGAAAACATACCAACCTTTCAATCATTAGAATTTACAGAGTGGGCATACCAGAGGGGGATAGTCATCAAATTTTTATCCAACTATTATCCCCAAGGTAATGGACTAGCTGAGTCCACAAATAAAAATTTGATAAATGCCATCAAGAAGTTTGTTGTAGACAAACCCAGACAATGGCACACACTATTGAAGTATGCACTTTGGGCTGACAGGATAAGACATAAAGAAGCTCTTAAGACTTCCCCATTTGCTTTGTTGTATGGTACTTGTTGGCATTTTTGCCACATTATTTTTGTTGTTACTATTCATGCAAGAGAATGCACAAATTGTAGAGATACACACTCCTCTGTTTGTCCCTCCAAGCACTTCAAATGGGAAAATACAAAATTTTCTACAAGTTTTGTGTTAAAGAAAAGTAAGTGTAAGATGTCGCGATATCGTGACATGTCGTGATATCATGACCTGTTGCAGTTTCGCGGCGTCCAAATGCAGAAAACAGCTAAGCACAAAAGTTGTCGTGATATCGTGACATGTCACATTATCGCTACCTGTCACGTTTTTGCGCTAGGAAAAAGTAGAGGGAGCAGTAACGGAAAAATTATCGTGACATCGTGACATGTCGTATTTTCGTGACTTGTTGCGGTGAGGAAGTGAAAAGTGAAAAGTTGTCGTGATATCGCGACATGTCGCATTTTTGCGACTTGCAGTGGCATCAAAGACAAGTGACAGGAAAATATCATGATATCGCGACATACAATAGCAAAGAGGAGCACCGAGGAAAAATGTCACGATATCGCGACATGTCGCAATATCGCGATAGGAAAGCGAGGAAGGAGCAAGATAGTACAGAATGGTGCAATATCGTGACATGTCACATTTTCGCGAAAGGGCTGAAGATAAACACAAGGCGAGAGAAATATGTTGTGATATCACGACATTTTTGGAAACGAAGCCAGGCAAGAGGAACTTGTCACGATATCGTGACAGGAAGTGACAACGAAGGAGAATACTGGAAATTGTTGTGATTTCATGACATGTCATGATTTTGCGAGGAGAAAGTGCGAAAGCAGCCAGATAGTACGGAATGTCACGATTTCGTGACATGGCAAATTTTTGCGGTCGAAAAGTAGTAAAGTACAAAAAGATAGAAACATGTCATGATTTCGTGACTTGTTGAAGATGAAAGAACAAAACAGAGAAAATGTCGTGATATCGCGACATGTCACATTTTTGCGACCTGTCGCATTTTTGTGGAACGAAGGCTAAAAAGTACAAGGTAGAAGGAAAGTCTCGCGATTTCGTGACATGTCACATTTTCATGGTGAAAAAGTGAGAAAGACAGTGCCAAGTATGGAATGTCATGATTTCGTGACATGTCGCATTTTTGCGACTGGTGGCAAGAAGAGAAAGCAGTAAGGTAAAAGTGTCACAATTTCGCGACATGTCACATTTTCTTGACCTGTCACATTTTCACGACAAAAGCAATAACAAAGGCCCGATAAGGTTCTATCTGCATTTTCCTTCAAAATTGCATAGGAGAACATGAGGAGAAGATAAGGATCAAATGAAGTAATGTTTTAAAAGCTCTCCAACTGATTTTGAGATCGTGGTCAAAGAGGCTCCCAAATTAAATGTTTTGCTGCTTACCTATGTGTGCTAGATGGAAGAACGATTTATCATGCGGATTTCGAAGCCACCAAAATTAAAGACGCATCCAGTATTAAAAGCTCTTGTTTGTGATCTCCTAACAACTTCCAGCTTGCCCTGATAATGGTCATTTAATGAAGAAATATGGTCCCTTGTTTCTGTTTAATTTTTAGTTTTGATTCATAAAAATAGGGAATGTCATTTCTCCGAGGTAGATTAAGGGGGATTTTTTTTCTTTTCAAGTGCATATTTTGTGGATCGCCCCTTCAAAATATGTTTTATGTTTTAAATACTGTAATACGAAAGGAAGAGGGAAGACCTCTATAAATACCAATGTAAATCTCAAGCAAAGGGAGGAGGACCTTTTTGCAAAAATTGAAGTAGAAATCCTAGATGCATTTTGCTCTATTCTTAGTGTCTCTTGAGTTGGTGATCCAAATTGTTGTTCATGTGATGCTTTATGTGTGATTTACTTCTATTTAGTCCAGTGTTAAAATATAAGTTGAATTCTACTATTTTGAATTTGGTTGTATTTTCATTTTAACGTTTGGAGTATAATTGGAGGTTAACTTATGGTCAATGTTTGGTCCAATTTCTGTATGTGCTTTCTAAGAGTTAGTTGCTACTTAGCTTCAGATCTAGTTGAGGTTATTTTCTATCTGAGGTTGTTCTCCATATCAACTGTCAGCTTCAGCCATATTTCCATCTCTTTCTATTATTTCCCTTTCTTTTAGTAGTTTCCATTTCTTTCCCGCACCCATCTTCAAACAAGTTTAGATTAGTTTGGGAGCCAGCCCTCTCTAGAGATTGGCCCGGGAGACTTTTCTTTCTCTCGGCCTTTCAATATTGGCCGGGTCTAGGGCACATTTTATATGACTAGGCAGATTTGTGACCAACAGTTTTTTGCATGCTCGATGGGACAGACTGTTTCTGTCTCAATAAGATCCATAATCGGGGACTCATAAGTCCCATTTTTTGACACCCAGAGGAATCAAGATTTTGATGAACTGTCTTGACCTCAAAGCGGAGATTGTAAGTTCATCTGGTGACTATATGGTACCTAGAAATTTCCAATCCTGAAGCTGGTGAAAATCTTTGCATCTTTGCTTCATGATCACGAGATCAAGTGCCAAAGAACCAAAAGATATAGTCAAATTCTTCGAGATCGATGTTCAAAACTGGAGGGAGCGCTTAAGATTGGTAAGTCTTGTGAACCCATCATTTGCTGTTTCTTCACAAGTAGTGGGTCAGTTTGTGCCATCTTTGACTCCTCCCAGTACTGCTACGAGCTTGCTAGTAGATCCAAATCCTGCAGTGCAAATGGCTGGTCAACAACCTCCTCCACGTCGAGTTCCTGCTTGGAACTATTTGGGAGTGTTGGACCTACCTTTTCAAAATCCAGTTCTTGCTGCAGCAATACAAGCCTTGCCTACATATGATGGGACTAGAAAGACCATGTACGAGCATGTGTCAGATGTGGCATCCTTGGCTACAATTCATAATATCATAGACGAAGATGTCATGATCAAATTGCTCATCCTATCACTCCGAGGTAAGTTATTGTGCTGGTATAGATCCTTGTCTCCCAACTCCATAAATTCATGGGATCAATTAGCAGATATGCTAATCCAAGGGTTCAATGAGCAAGCAGACCCATTTTATTTATTGCATAAATTTAATAATATCAAGAGGCATCCTCAAGAGGAGATAGTATATTTCAATGTTAGTTTTGCCTGAACTTGGCACAAAGTTCCTGATGGTCTTCACCCTACTAATGACCAAGCGACATTGTACTTTCTTAGGGCTTTCCATTCAGATATTGGTATGAACATTAGGATGTCCAATGTTCAAACCTTTCCTACACTATATGCCCAGGCATAGAAGGCTGAGGCCGATCTGATTACCGTTGGGAAATTTCCTCCGAAAATGACTATGCCTATTTTTATCGAGCTCCCACAATACCAGCATACAGGTGCAACCTCCACATCTTACACTGCTCTATCCATATACCCTTCATCTTCATGGAATCCTCTCACAACTTTGGTACCTATGATTCCCATTCCATAGATAACCTCTCCACTTCCAACTCCTGCATTACCTTCTCCACTAGTTCCATTACCTCTACTGGCACTGCCTGTGTCCTCAAGCCCAGATCCTCAATTGGCTTTTTTGCAAGAAATTCAGTCGGCCATGAGAGATCTCACTAACAAGGTGACATCTATGGAGTGGAGAAAGGCAGAAAGGAACAATCAGCCATGAAGATTTGTTCCGACGGTAACTAGATAGAAAGTTGCTCCTAGCAAGGCTATGGAGAAAGTACCTGAGAGGAACTCAGCGATCCTGGTAAGTGAAGAGGCTGGCCTCGCTGAGCCATATTACTGGTGTTCTTCATGCAACGACCCACATGATGAGTCCACTTGCATGGTCCACCAAAATTATTTACAAGTTCTTGCGGGGAACCATGTAAACATGATTCGAGAGGTGGATCATAATTCCACAATGTCTCTTAAGGAATACATGGCAGTCTTGACATGCAGCGGCAATAAACCAATGTTGGTAGATCCGGCTAAGATGGAGCCATTGAAAGTGCCTCCTGCACAACCAACAAAGCAACAAATACCTGCAAAGACTCATGATCCTCCAGCTCCGCAACAAGACCCACCTATTTTGTCGAAGGATCTGCTTCCACCTCAAGCAAAAGAGAGGTTGCAAGCTAAGGCTTCTGTCTCTCAGCCACAAGCAGAAACAAAAGAACAAGCCAGAGAGACATTGTGGTATCCATCATTGACTAAACGGAAGTGAGTGGAGGCCAACCAACAATATAGAAGTAGATTTGAATTTTCCAGTGGAGGGAAAGAGCTGATCTCGATGGAGTACAACATCATCGAAGAACTCAAAAGGATACCAGCTAAAGTAAGTTTGTATGACACCTTGCAGCTGCCTGGATAGGTAAATCTCTTACAAAAATTCCTCAAGTCCACACAAAGTAAGGGGAAGGCTCCAGCCCAGGTAGTTATGTCTCAAACTCTGACCTCTTCAGTCACAAGAAAAAATAGACCACCACCTTTTTATCTTTCATTGAGAATGGAAGGACATGTGGTGCATAATTGCCTCATTGACTCAGGAGCAGCTACTACTGTCACGCCGAAGGTAGTATGTGATGTCATAGGCATGGAATATACAAGGACTAGCATGGAAGTTTTGCAGCTAGATGGTACCTCAATAAAGACGGTGGGTGTAATTAAGGATGTTCCTATCTCCATGCATGCCATGCCTCAGATTATTGGGATCCAGGAGATCATAGTAGTGGACCTGGAGCCATTTTTTGGTATGTTTCTCTCCCGAGAGTTCACGGCCAAACTCGGGGGTTACCTTTCTTTGGATTTTACTCATTTGGAGGTAATCCATAAAGGTAAAAAGGTGAATATTTTCAATGAGAAGCCTTCCACATTTCAGGTGGAGAGAATAGATGAAATGGACAGGTTAGCAAATTCAGTGCACATGATGTCTAAAGAATTTTGCGAGCTTGACTTAATGGAATAAGTTTTGGAAGGGCTCTACCCAAAAAATGAATTTTCCATGGACAATTTCAACGCCATGATAGAAACTGACTTGGGGTGTTATTCCATTCTCAAGCTTGAAAAGGCTCAAGAAAAGAATGATGAAAGTCAAGACCAGCTCTATTTCGATGGAGCACGATGCAGAAATGGCATTGGAGCTGGGATTGTTCTAGTATTACCTTCTGGAATGCAATGATCCTATTCATATCAGTTGACCTGGAGCTCCACAAATAATGCAGCAAAATATGAGGCTTTATGCCTAGGCCTCAAGAAGGTTGAGAAACTTGGAGTGCGACAGTTCCAAATTTTTGGTGACTCTAAGTTGATTATCAATCAGGTGACCAATTATCTCAAGAACTATCGCAACAGGGTCTGGGATCCAGGAGATCATAGAGCCATGTTTTGGTATGTGTCTCTCCCAAGAGTTCACGGCTAAAATCGGGGGTTACCTTGTAAATAAAAAAAAAAAGAAAAAAAAAAGAAAATTAAAAATTTTCGTCAACTTTGGCTCCTTTTGCACACGAGCCCGCAGGTATGTTTATTTCTCTTTCTTTTTCCTTTTCCTTCCCAGCAGGTAGTGGCTTCCATCTACTTCTTTCTTCCACTTCCTTATTTTCATTCCCTTCTTCTCCCATTCCTTCTTTCACTATAAATAATTAAGCCACTACTGTTGTTTCTAATCCCCTCTCTAATGTTCCCATTTCTTCACTTCCCCTTTCTTCCAATCCTTTTTTGAGCACTTCTCCACGGTTTCTACCGCTTGTACTCATCCATCTTCCACCATTCCATCATTCACCATTCCTGTTCCACGACCTGCACATCTACAGGTCATCACTCCATTCATTTTTGTTTCTTCAATTCAGGTGCTTTTCACTACTTCCACGAAGATCCTTGCACAACACCCGATGATTACCTAGCTCAACCAAGCTAGGCAACATGTAGTGGTTCAAGAAATAAGGGAAGTTCTGCTATTCCACAAATTTTTGCTGAGATCCTGTTTTGAGTGCTGAGCGCCTGCAAGAGCTTGTTGTAGCAGCCCGCAGAAATTTCCAACATCAACCAACACTCACTTTTTCTGCTCCAACTTCTTGACTCTATTGCCCAATGGATAAATGCATGAGGTTCGTGCATACAATAGAACTGTATACCCCGTGAGCCACTAATAATATTGGCATTTTTGGCACATTGTTTTTTTTGTTACTGTTCATGCAAGAGAATGCACAAATTGTAGAGATACACACTCCTCTGTTTGTCCCTCCAAGTACTTCGAAATGGAAAATGCAAAAATATCTACAAGTTTTGTGTTAAAGAAAAGTAAGTGTAAGATGTCGCGATATCGCGACCTATTGCAGTTTTGCGGCGTCCAAATGCAAAAAACAGCTAAGCACAAAAGTTGTTGCAATATCATGACATGTCACATTATCGCTACCTATCACATTTTTGTGCTAGGAAACAACAGAGGGAGCAGTAACGGAAAAATTGTCGCGACATCACGACATGTCGTATTTTCGTGACTTGTTGCTGTGAGGAAGTGAAAAGTGAAAAGTTGTTGCGATATCGCGACATGTCGCATTTTCACGACTTGCAGTGGCATCAAAGCAAAGTGATAGGAAAATGTCGCGATATCGTGACATACAACAACAAAGAGGAGCACCAAGGAAAAATGTCGCTATATCGCATGTCGCGATATCGCGACAGGAAAGCAAGGAAGGAGCAAGATAGTACGAAATGGCACGATATCACGACATGTCGCATTTTCATGGAAGGGCTGAAGATAAACACAAGGCGGGAGAAAGATGTCACGATATCGTGATATTTTTGTAAACAAAGCCAGGCAAGAGGAACTTGTCGTGATATCGCGACAAGAAGCGGAAACAAAGGAGAAGACTAGAAATTGTCACGATTTCGTGACATGTCATGATTTCACGAGGAGAAAGTGTAGAAGCAGCCAGATAGTACGGAATGTCGTGATTTCGCGACATGGCAAATTTTTGCGGCTGAAAAGCAGTAAAGTACAAAAGTATAGAAACATGTCACGATTTTGTGACTTTTTGAAGATGAAAGAACAAAACAGAGAAAACATCGCAATATCGCGACATGTCGCATTTTCACGACCTGTCGCATTTTCGCGGAACGAAGGCTGAAAAGTACAAGGCAGAAGGAAAGTGTCATAATTTTGCGACATGTCACATTTTTGCGATGAAAAAGTGAGAAAGACAGTGCCAAGTATGGAATTTCACGATTTCGTGACATGTCGCATTTTCGCGACTGGTGGCAAGAAGAGAAAGCAGTAAGGTAAAAGTGTCACAATTTCATGACATGTCGCATTTTCGTGACCTGTCACATTTTTGTGACAAAAGCAATAACAAAGGCCCGATAATTTTTTTTCCGCATTTTCCTTCAAAACTGCATAGGAGAACATGAGGAGAAGATAAGGATCAAACGAAGTAATGTTTTAAAAGCTCTCCAACTAATTTTGAGATCGTGGTCAAAGAGGCTCCCAAATTAAATGTTTTGTTGCTTACCTATGTGCGCTAGATGGAAGAACGGTTTATCATGCGACTTTCGAAGCCACCAAAATTAAAGATGCCTCAAGTATTAAAAGCTCTTGTTCGTGATCTCCTAACAACTTCCATATTGCCCTGATAATGGTCATTTAATGAAGAAATATGGTCCCTTGTTTCTGTTTAATTTTTAGTTTTGATTCATAAAAACAGGGAATGTCATTTCTCCGAGGCAGATTAAGGGAGATTGTTTTTCTTTTCAAGTGCATATTTTGCGGATCGCCCCTTAAAAATATGTTTTATGTTTTAAATGTTGTAATGCGAAAGGAAGAGGGAAGACCTCTATAAATACCAATGTAAATATCAAGCAAATGGAGGAGGTCCTTTTTGCAAAAATTGAAGCAGAAATCCTAGATGCATTTTGCTCTATTCTTAGTGTCTCTTGAGTTGGTGATCCAAATTGTTGTTCATGTGATGCTTTCTGTGTTATTTACTTCTATTTAGTCCAGTGTTAAAATATAAGTTTAATTCTGTTGTTTTGAATTTGGTTGTATTTTCATTTGAACGTTTGGAGTATAATTGGAGGCGAACTTATGGTCAATGTTTGGTCTAGTTTCTGTATGTGCTTTCTAAGAGTTAGTTTCTGCTTAGCTTCAAGATCTAGTTGAGGTTATTTGCTATCTGAGGTTGTTCTCCCTATCAAATGTCAGCTTCGGCCATATTTCTATCTCTTTCTGTTATTTCCCTTTCTTTCTGTATTTTTCATTTCTTTCCCACACCCTTATCTTCAAACAAGTTTAGATTAGTTTGGGAGCCAGCCCTCTCTAGAGATTGGCCCGAGAGACTTTTATTTCTCTCAGCATTTCAATGTTGGCTGGGTCTAGGGTGCATTTTATATGACTAGGCAGATTCATGACCAATAGGTACCCAGCCCATCGTTCCTATCTCTTTAAAATTGTCCACTTATCAATTTTATTTATATTACTTTGATGATCATACAGATGCGAAAGCTCGTGCGTTGGACTTTATTAATTTGCAGGATGAATGACTTCAAGCCTTGGAGCATTTTAGTCGACACCAAGAGACAGTCAAGCACTGGTTTGACTAAAGATCCAGAGTAAAGGCCTTCAGACTTGTAGACCTAGTGCTTATATGGGACAAAGCCCATGAAAAGAAAGGTAAACACACCAAGTTGCAACCTCTATGGATAGGGCCATACCAGATTGCCAAAATCCTAGGTAATAATGCATTTCGTCTACAGGACCTAGAAGGTAATTTTTTGAACCTTCCTGTCAATGGTCAATATCTGAAGCATTATTTCTCAACTGTTCCATCCACTACATCATTTGAGTAATCACAAAGACTTTGTGCATATGTATATATTTTAAATAAAGGTTGAAGTACTGTGTTTTATCTTTTGAGGTCTGTGCAAATTTATCTTTAATTAGTGGCCTTTTTCCCTCCTCTTTAGCTTTTAAATCCTATTTTTTTAAGTTTTTGCCTAAATAAAAAAACACAAATCAACATTTAAAATTGGCGCTATAAAGGTTGAAGTAGTGTGTTTTCATTTTTTTTTAATTTTTGTTAAGAGATAGTCTGCTAGAACTAAAAAGTGGAACTACTTGTTATTTAGAACAACAATAGAAAGATAATTGGATTTTGTATCTTGCTTGCCATAATTATTTTGATTATAAAGAAACTACTATACTGCTTGGCTAAAGAACTCCCAAGGAATCCAAGAACAGTTGGTCATGAGAGAGGACTCTGATTCATAAAATTATTTTAAGTGTCCAAGGAGGCTATTGGTACCTAGGCTGAAACGGTTAGTCGATCAATTGCTCGATCAATGAAATAAAAAATAAATAAAAATTTCTAGCAAGGCTTTTCAGCTATCGGTATCTTTCAAAAAAAAAAAGAGAGAGAGAGAATGTGAAAGTTGGGCAAGCCAACATAAAACTGGCACTCTTTTCTGCAAAGAAAAAAAAAGAGGTTATGTGATAGAAAGAGATAGCCAAGGCTCCCGAAGGATACATCTCAAACATGTTCACCAAGCTATAGATGCCACCTCATAGTTGTGAATCAGGGTCTTGAAAATCTAAAGAGTAACTCTATCGGGGTTGTAAAGGGCTAAACTAGTAAATAGAGCCCTACTCGGTTTCCCCTACACAATCTAAATAGCTGATCAATCCATAGTAAGCATTCGAAGCCCTGGTCATCCTTGAAGGCAGGTTTATATGCTTATAATCGCACATCAGAATCTTTCTTAAGTGGTTCAACCTAGTATGTCCTTGGGAAACTTTAACAACTATCAGATAGTAGTTAAATCATTTTACAAAATATTTGTGGCAAAGCATGGTACATAGTCTAAATTGTTTTGAAACTAGAGTTCTAGATTCTAAATAGTGCTACTATTTTCCCCATAGATATCGCCATTTTTTGAGAAGAAACACACCCCCACTAAAAAAATGAAATTCCATCCTTTGAAAATATTTAATTTTCATTTTTTTTCCGTAGGGACCCTCTTGAGTTTTTTTGGTTTTAATTCCAAATTTTGCTTGCATCCTTTTTCAAATTTCGCCTACATCAAAGTGTCCAAGTAGGCTTGCATATGGCATTGATTTCAATTTAAATTTTTTGAAATTTTGCATGTTAAATGTATTAATTCATATTAATCATTTTAGAAATTTTAATTTTCAAATAGTTTTTCTAAGGTTTAATTATTAAAATCGAATGTTAGGGTTCTTTTAATTATTTTTTTTCTTGTCGACAAGCTTACTCCAAACTTGAAATCCTCATAACTTTTGGCAGACAAATCCATTTGAGGTGATTCGAATTTTGGGTGAAAGATCTTAAACTCATATTTGTGGCCATGCCAAATTTTTGGACTTTTAGATAAGATTCACTTACCATAAATAGCAGTTTCTATTTCTGGCCAGAAAACTTCTAAATGCAATATCTCATGATCTAGATCAAATTTTCTAGTTTTATTTGTAGATTTGGATACCCTTTGGGCTTATTTAGATGCTTGTAAAGTTTCATAAAATTCCAGGCACTTTGAATTTTCATCATTTTTCTACACCATGCGAAGCTGACCATTCTCGAGCAATTTAAAATTCATTTTTCAAATTTTAAAATCATTTCTGAGTAAAGAAGATCCTTCACAAATATGTAAAAATGCAAAATTTAGATGGGCAAAGTCATTGGAGTCAACCTACAATTTTTGGAGAATTTGCAAAGTGGAAGAAATAAAAGAAGGAAATGTCGCGATATCGCGACATGTTCCATTTCGGACTTGTCTCATTTTCATGAGGGCACAAGCTTGGAAGAAATAAATTGAGGGAAATGTCGCGATATCGCGACATGTTCCATTTTTGGACATGTCTCATTTTCGCGAGGGCACAAGCTTGGAAGAAATAAATTGAGAGAAAAATGTCGTGATATCGCGACATGTTCCATTTTCGGACTTGTCTCATTTTCACGAGGGCACAAGCTTGGAAGAAATAAATTGAGGGAAATGTCACGATATCGCGACATGTTCCATTTTCGGACTTGTCTCATTTTTGGGAGGGCACAAGCTTGGAAGAAATAAATTGAGGTGATTTGAATTTTGGGTGGAAGATCTTAAACTCATATTTGTGGCCATGCCAAATTTTTGGACTTTTAGACAAGATTCACTTACCAGAAATAGCAGTTTTTATTTCTGGCCAGCAAACTTCTAAATACAATATCTCATGATCTAGATCAAATTTTTTGGTTTTCTTTGCAGATTTGGACACCCTTTGGGCTTATTTAGATGCTTGTAAAGTTTCATCAAATTCTAGGCACTTTGAATTTTCATCATTTTTCTACACCATGCGAAGCTGACCATTCTCGAGCAATTTAAAATTCATTTTTCAAATGTTAAAATCATTTCTGAGAAAATAAGATCCTTCAACAATATGTAAAAATGCAAAATTCAGATGGGCAAAGTCATTGGAGTCAACCTACAATTTTTGGAGAATTTGCAAAGTGGAAGAAATAAAAGAAGGAAATGTCGCGATATCGCGACATGTTCCATTTTCGAACTTGTCTCATTTTCACGAGGGCACAAGCTTGGAAGAAATAAATTGATAGAAATGTCGCGATATCGCGACATGTTCCATTTTCGGACTTGTCTCATTTTCGCAAGGGCAAAAGCTTGGAAGAAATAAATTGAGCGAAATGTCACGATATCGCGACATGTTCCATTTTCGGACTTGTCTCATTTTCACGAGGGCACAAGCTTGGAAGAAATAAATTGAGGGACATGTCGCGATATCGCGACATGTTCCATTTTTGGACTTCTCTCATTTTCGCGAGGGCACAAGCTTGGAAGAAATAAATTGAGGTGATTCAAATTTTTAGTGGAAGATCTTAAACTCATATTTGTGGCCATGCCAAATTTCTGGACTTTTAGACAAGATTCACTTACCAAAAATAGCAGTTTCTATTTCTGGCCAGAAAACTTCTAAATGCAATATCTCATGATCTAGATCAAATTTTCTGGTTTTCTTTGCATATTTGGATACCCTTTGGGCTTATTTAGATGCTTGTAAAGTTTCATCAAATTCCAGGCACTTTGAATTTTCATCATTTTTCTACACCATGCGAAGCTGACCATTCTCGAGCAATTTAAAATTCATTTTTCAAATGTTAAAATCATTTCAGAGTAAGGAAGATCCTTCATCAATATGTAAAAACGCAAAATTCAGATGGACAAAGTCATTGGAGTCAACCTACAATTTTTGGAGAATTTGCAAAGTGGAAGAAATAAAAGAAGAAAATGTCACGATATCGCGACATGTTCCATTTTCGGACTTGTCTCATTTTCACGAGGGCACAAGCTTGGAAGAAATAAATTGAGGGAAATGTCGTGATATCGCGACATGTTCCATTTTCGGACTTGTCTCATTTTCGCAAGGGCACAAGCTTGGAAGAAATAAATTGAGAGAAATGTCGTGATATCGCGACATGTTCCATTTTCGGACTTGTCTCATTTTCGCGAGGGCACAAGCTTGGAAGAAATAAATTGAGGGAAATGTCACAATATCGCGACATGTTCCATTTTCGGACTTGTCTCATTTTTGCGAGGGCACAAGCTTTAAAGAAATAAATTGAGGTGATTCGAATTTTGGGTGGAAGATCTTAAACTCATATTTGTGGCCATGCCAAATTTCTAGACTTTTAGACAAGATTCACTTACCAGAAATAACAGTTTCTATTTTTGGCCAGCAAACTTCTAAATACAATATCTCATGATCTAGATCAAATTTTCTAGTTTTCTTTGCATATTTGGATACCCTTTGGGCTTATTTAGATGCTTGTAAAGTTTCATCAAATTCTGGTCACTTTGAATTTTCATCATTTTTCTACACTATGCGACGCTGACCATTCTCGAGCAATTTAAAATTCATTTTTCAAATTTTAAAATCATTTATGAGTAAGGAATATCCTTCACCAATATGTAAAAATGCAAAATTCATATGGGCAAAGTCATCGGAGTCAACCTACAATTTTTGGAGAATTTGCAAAGTGGAAGAAATAAAAGAAGGAAATGTCGCGAGACATGTTCCATTTTCGGACTTGTCTCATTTTCTTGAGGGCACACATTTAGAAGAAATAAATTGAGGGAAATGTCGCGATATCGCGACATGTTCCATTTTCGGACTTGTCTCATTTTCGCGAGGGCACAAGCTTGGAAGAAATAAATTGAGGAAAATGTCACGATATCGCGACATGTTCCATTTTTGGACTTGTCTCATTTTTGCGAGGGCACAAGCTTGGAAGAAATAAATTGAGGGAAATGTCGCGATATCACGACATGTTCCATTTTCGTGACTTGTCTCATTTTCACGAGGGCACAAGCAAGGAAAAGTAGCTTGAGGAAAATGTCCCGAAATCATGACTTGCTTTAATTTCATGAGAATATGAGCTTGGAACAAGGAAATCAAACCCTAATGCTCATTACATGTCGAAATTTCGCTCAAATTTAATTTTTCCCTAAAATCTTTTAAAATCCATTGAAGTTTTGAATTGTTACGAAGGCTAATTGCTTGATATGGCATTTTGGATTTATATTCATTTTGTAAATTTTGGCCATTCTTTAAATTTTTCATCACCCATCCAAAGGAAGTGGAAGCTTTTCAACACAGTCCAAACCCTAGAAATATTTAAATGAAAAAAATTAATTAATTAATTAAAATGAAAAACATTAAAAAACCTTAGGAAAAATTAATTAATTAATTAAAATGAAAAATATTAAAAAAAAACCTTAGGAAAAATTAATTAATTAATTAAAAATGAAAAACATTGAAAAACCTTAGGACTTTTTTTTTAAAATATATAATTAAATTAATAATATTAAAGTTCTAACCTTTTCTTTTCTTTTGTAGAAAGTGATCCGACAATTGCATAATGGCAGAAGTAATGGCGAGAAAGACAGAAAAACCTAAATTTTGGCACAAATCAAGGACCATTAGATGGAATAAGAGATGTCGGGGATTTTGGGTCCGTCCAGATTTTGCAGATCTGGCCACAAATAAAGACTTAAAGAAATTGTCGGTGGATGCATTTAATGGGAAAATTTATGGCGAAAGTAATGGTGGGTAGAGAATTTCAACTCAAACCAAACAAAGGCAGTTGTGCGAGGATAGAAGGCCTAGGAAGTCAGTGACTCATCTGAATTATGCAAAAGAATTAATGAGATGCTCTGACGGCTTACTGAAAGATGAAGATACATTTAAATGTTGTGCCCATTTGATGAGGATGAAACCAAATCTTATCTTCTCCATTTATGGCAAGATCCATAGGAATATTTTCAGAGTGATTAGAGTTGATCGGAAATCTATTTAAAAAATGCCTTATATTGTAAAGCCTCGGCGGTGGGATTTTTATGATAAGATTTAGATATTTGGAAGAAGATATTTTTGAAAAGATCAGGATCTGTCCTGAGTCTATATATACTTCTTTTGAATGTAAAGTTCAGTATATTTTAGCAATTTCTTACAAATCTTGTTTGAATTCTTTGTTCTGTACCTGGGGTTGGTGTGACGTCATTTTTTGTGATAGCGTGGCCAGGAGCCTAATCTCTTTCGAATTGCAATAAGTGCATCTTCTTTTGTTTTCGTCTCGCTAAGGTCTATTTATTTTAGTTGTAAATCTGTGTTATCAAGATTGAATATGCTACTAGGCTTCATTCTGTTTGTTGTATGCTAGGGAAAATTAAATATTTAAGGTTCGAGTCTGTTCTAATTGCTCTATCCTCACTACGTGAGCTAGGATGCTGGTGAGAGATACCAGTTGACACCGACTTCCCTTCTATTTATGATTTTTTTTTAGATCTGTGTCATCTCCGTCTTATGCTCTTAATAGAAGGTGATCTTAGAAAGCTGGACACCTTCCTCTTTGATTGGTTTTATTGTGAAGCTAAATAGTGTAACTAAAATTGGTAGTTTTGATTTGCAACTAAGTTAGATAAGCTTCTCTTTTCTTCCCTACCCTACTCTTTTTTTTCTACCGTCAAATGATCCATTTTTATTTTCTTTCAAATTTGTCTTTTATTTAATCTGGTAAAGCATAAAGAGCTATATCAAAGAACTGATTGTAAATCCGATTGTCAACAAATATAACCACCGCTAAACATTATTTAACCAAGGTCGAACCTGTTGTAAGGTAACATATAGTCTACTTGAAACTATTCCAAAAGTATAAAGGAGTGAATAGCCATTCGACCCAACTCTGTAACTCACACCTTGGATAACCAGCAAGATCCTAAAGTGAGGGGGACTTATCCCGTAAAGTGTTACTGGTATTTTATGTTCATTCTTCACAGGGTGTGTATGAAAGACCAACGAACATTTAAAATTGGTGCTAGATGGAGGGCCGACCTAACTCCGTTCAGTATTTGTTAAGGATTGTAAGTTGCTTGTGTAGAGCTGGATTCTACCTACAGAGTAACCAGGTCCCACTCTAGAGCTGGAGAGCTCCTTGTGCCTGATTTGGAAACCCCAAGGAGAAGTAGCCTCAGAAGGGCCAAGTCTTTGTCCATCATAGTTTTATTACCACTTGTAGTTCCTCTAACTGCAACTCAAAATATTATCGTTAATCAGGTAGTGATGGCAAACTGGTTGGGTTCCACTGCTTTGAATATCCCCCGGTGCAGCGCATGATTTACCCATAAATCCTAAGAAGTATCTTCCTACCTACAAGCATGATGGAATCAGAACAGTAGAAGAACACCTAGTGGCATTTAAAAATGCTCTAAAGTTGTTGAATGTGCAACATGAAGATGTGGCTTGTAGGTTATTCCCATTCACTCTCCAGGAGGGAGCATACAATTGGTTTTTGAATCTTACTAATGACTCTATTACTAGTTGGAATGACCTGGAGAAAGTTTTTGTATCACAATTTGGTCAAGTAATTGACCCAAGTGTGTTATATCAATAATTTTCCAGCATTAAGATAGAAGTCAGTGAGACTGTCAGATCTTTCAACGTCAGGTTTCAAAAATCTTATGGTATATTGACGGGTCATTATGTGCCAACTATAGATCTAGCATTAGAAATTTTGAAGAGTTCCCTAAATCCAGTGACCTCTGTTTTCCTGAAGAGAGATGCCAATATTACTAATCTAACAGAGGCTTATAAAGAAGCTTTGGTTCTTGAAAGACAATTGGGACCTCAACCTTTGAATGCTCCTCAAATTCCCTTTGTTACACAAAATACCCCTATTTTGAATCCCATACCACATCAAATGATGTTGTCAGCATGCCAAACTCCACCGATAGGAAATCCATTGGCTGTAACACATGTTGAACTTGTACAGAATACAGAGAAAGAATCTGATAAAATAAGAGTTGAGGAAGTCTCAAAGATGGTCCAAAAGTTGGCAAATGACTTTTTGAGTTTCAAAAGGCAAGTGTCCACCGGGAAAACTCAAATAGATTTTCTTATCAATAGAATAGATTCACTATACCACCATATGAACCCAACAAGGATTATAAAGGTAAGGGGCATGAAGTGAATATTTGTGACTTGGATTTGCCCAACTGGTGTAGGATACATGGAACATCTCAGCACGGGGAATTAGATTATTTGGAGTTTTGCAATGCCTTTGAAGCTCTATCTGGTGAGTTGGTTTTTCTCGAAAATCAAATAAATGTTGATGGTCCAAGTTCATCCAAACATAGTGCAGCTATGGTGTTAGATTCATTCACTTTTCCAGATGAGTCATAGAATGTTGTGGAGATGCCTATGGATGAAGTGCAAGCTTTTCAACAGTATAGAAGGGACAATCTGCTTGTTGTGGTGTAGTGGTAAATACCCTAGGTGCTGGTAGAGGTCGACCCAGGTTCCATTCCCCTTGTCTCCATCCTACAGATATATGGTATAGTTAGGAATGTCCTATGTCTTTGGTAGATGCCGACAAGGCTCCATTCTTCCTATGCCCAACCTGTTGAAAGTGGCACCTCGAAAGTGGTGTTTTCCACTAAAAATTAGTTTTAGGGTCCGAGGTGTGGATCAATTGGTTCTCCAAACCCTTAGGGGGGCGGAGGTCCAAGGTTCAAACCTCGGGCTCCATCGGACTGAACGCCTGTCCCTGTCCTGGTGCTTTCAGCGGCGTAAAAGGTTCAAATGATTGCGGCTTGGTGGTTATAGGAGCGGTTTGCTAGGAAACTGGACGCTGGCGGTTTGATCGGATTCTTCTGGACACCGACGGTTTGATCGGAGACGTGGTTGCTACTGATTCCACCATGTAAATCAAAAAAAAAAAAACAATATATAAGGGACAACTACAATCTCAAGAACAAAAATTCGAAGCCTAATACTACGTCTACACCTCCAGACAACTCCCATAATGTTCCTCCAGATCCATCTCCAAATAATAACCCACGTCCACCCAAGGGAGGAGATCCAAGAGTACTAGATGAATTTGTTGCTTTGCTCAATAAGGGATACAATATAGTGGAGGATATGAAGAAGATCAAGGCTAACATCACTCTTCATGAGTTGGCTCAAATTATTGAACAAAGGGATAATTTGATTAAGACATACTCTGAGCCTACTGCCAAACCTCTAGAAAAGAGGAAGAAGATAGCAAATGCAACTATGGCCATGTATAAGGAAAAGACTGAAGTTCCACCTTTATTGCTAACTGCCCGTATATTTGGAAAAAAAATTACACAACTTTCTAGTGGATTCTGGTGCTTCAGCCAATGTCATGCCTCTAGACATCTGTCAATAGTTGGGTTTAGCCCCTATGAATTCCGCAAGAAGAGTCATCCAATTGGATAAAATTGAGGTTAAGGTGGTAGGTGAAATTCAAAGTATACACATCCAGCTAGCATCTGAGTCGAGAGCACAACACAAAATTGACATTCAGGTGGTAGATATTCCTATGGGATACGAAATGCTTATGAGCAGAGATTGGTCAAAGTCTTTGAATGGTTACTTGGCGACTGATATTTTTCACATATGTGGTTGTCCTGGAAAGGTGTTGCAAATCAGTTAAGAATTGAAAGAGAACCCAGATATAAACACGTGATCACTGAGTATAATGCCAAGAATGAGACTGTTAATCTTGCTGATGTAGATATCGGGGTTTATAATTTGACAACTGCACAAAAGGAGAAACCTATTAAAGCTCATATTGATCATGATAATGAATTTTGGATGCTTCATGTTGATGGAGCTAAGTCTAAGCAAGGTTCTGGTATAGGGGCAGTTCTTAAAGGACCTAAAAATCAGACGCATTTTATGTCTTATCGCTTGCAGTTTCCTTGCACAAATAATTTGGCAGAGTATGAAGCACTAGTGCTGCGATTGAAATTTTCTTTAGATAAAGGTGTAAAAAATATCCAGGTTTTTACAGACTCGGAGTTGGTGGCCAATCAGGTTAGAGGTAAATTTTAGTGCAAGGCATCTTACCTAAAAAGATATAAATACCGAGCGTGGGATCTCATGGAGGATTTTGATGCTTTCAATTTGATGCACATTCCTAGAGAAGATAATTCACTTGCAGATGTTTTAGCTTCATCAACCGCAAATATAAAGCCATTGGAGGAGTTCAAAGGGAAGAAATTTTCAATCAAATTAATCCCTTGTACTTCGGTTCCAGATAGCGTAGATAATTTTCAAGTCTTTTCTGATGACCAACAAATTATAAAATTTTTACAGAATACCAATGCATTTGAAAACACTATAATTGATGATGGTCAAAGGGATACTATGTTGGAAAATTTTGATGATGAAAAGGGGATAATGAGGTTGAAATATAATAGAATTCCGAAAGGAATGGTAGAACTTGAGCGGTTGTTTGATGTTGACCGAATTGAACAAAGAGTGAATTTTGGAAATTCTATTGGTGTAGCAGGCAGTGAGACTGAGAAACTGAATGTCGGGACTGAAGAGGATCCCAGACACCTTAAGTTAGCTAAATCTTGTGACCGTAAAATTAAAATAAATATGATTTAATTCCTTCACAGGTCCAAGGATGTTATGGCTTGGTCTTATAAAGGCCTAAAGGTTTTTGATCCAAAATTTTGCACCCATACAATACCCTTAAAGGAGTTCTACAAACCCTTTCGAAAAAAATAGAGGCAATTCAATGATTTTTTGGAACCCCTCATCAAGAAGGAGGTGGAGAGATTATTGAGTGCTACCATTATTTTTCCTATTAGACATTCTACTTAGGTAGCCAATTTAGTGTCGGTTAGAAAGAAGAATGGGGAAATCCGCTTATGCGTGGATTTTAGGAACTTGAACAAGGCTTCTGAAAAGGATAATTATCCTTTGCCTTCCATGGATGATGTGCTACAAATTTTGAATGGTTTAGAAATGATGTCTTTCTTAGATGGATTTTCGGTGTACAACCAGATACTAGTTGAAAAGGAAGACAGGATGAAAACTGCCTTCACGACCAAGTGGGGAACCTTCACCTATAAGAGAATACCATTTGGATTGATAAATGCTGGAGCTACCTTTTAGCGTGCAATGGATCATGTCTTCAAAGGTCTCATGGGTAAGTGCATCGTTGTCTACATGGATGACTTGACAATTTTTTCTAAATCCTGGTTTGACCACATGAAGCACTTGGAATCTGTCGTCAACAAATGCAGAGAATTTGGCATTTCTTTAAACCCAAAGAAGTGTGTTTTTGGTGTAACTAAAGGAAAACTCCTTGGAAACTTAATCACCAAAGATGGCATTTCCATGGATCCTGAGAGATTTGAAGCCATATCGGGGATACCATTTCCCAAATCTAAGAAAGAGTTAAGATCATTTTTTTGGAAAATTAATTTTGTCAAAAAATTCATCTCTAGCATTGCAAAAATAGTCAAGCCGCTAAATGACATGCTGAAGGAAACTGCTAAGATTTCCTAGACAATGGAAGCCAAAGCAGCATTCCAAGAGATCAAATCTGCCATCAAACAAGCTCCAGTGCTGGTGAGCCCAGATTTCAGTGCAAATTTTTACCTATACTCTTTTGCTTTTGAACACACACTTGTAGCAGTTTTAACCCAACGAAGAGAAACAGGAGAGCACTCGATTGCCTTCAAAAGTACCAACTTAAAGGGTGTTGAGCTAATATACTCTCGCTTGGATAAGTAAGCCTATGCCTTAGTGAGAGCAGTCAAGCAATTCAGACATTACATATTGAGAAGCAAAGTCCATGCTATAGTTCCTGATCTAGCTGTCAAATATTTATTAAGCCAGGATGAATTGGGTGATCTAAGAGGTAATTGGGCCACGAGACTGTAGGAGTACGACTTCAAAATTTGGCCTACAAAATTAATCAGAGGACTTGGTTTGTCTTGACATATTGCTAAAATACCTGTAGAAGGAGAAATTAATCAGCTGGATTCTAGATTGGATGATTGGTATGGAGATGTCATTCATCTGCTGAGGTTTGGAATTTGTCCACCTCACCTGAATAGAACTCAAAGAAGAGCACTTAAGCCAAAATCTGCTCATTTTATACTCAAAGGAGACAACTTGTACAAAGAAAACTATGCTGGCATATTCTTAAGATGCATTTCTCAGAATGAAGTGAATGAGGTGATGTCTAGTTTTCATGAGAAGTTAGGAGCAGGGCATTCCTCGGGTTCGCTATCGCACACAAGATATTGAGAGCAAAGCTACATCGGCTTACATTGTTTAAATATGCACATAAGCATGTGAGAACTTGCCACCAGTGTCAAATTTTTGCATCCAAGCAGGCTAACCGAGATCTACCATTACAACATGTTATAATAGACAAACCTTTTATGCAATGGGGACTTGAATTTGTAGGTGTGATAAACCCAAATTCATTAGCAGGGCACAAGTATGTTTTAATAGCCACTTATTATTGTACAATATGGGTTGAAGCAACAACCACCATGAGGAGTACAACCCATGACATGATCAGATTTTTAGAATGAAATATCATAACTAGATTTGGAGTTCCTTTGAATTTGGCGTGCGACAATAGACCAGCATTTCAGTCATTAGAATTTGCAGAGTGGGCATACCATAGGGGGATAGTCATCAAATTTTAATCCAACTATTATCCCCAAGGTAATGGACTAGCTGAGTCCACAAATAAGAATTTGATAAATGCCATCAA
Organism: Wollemia nobilis; assembly: GCA_028583015.1. Taxonomy (NCBI): domain Eukaryota; kingdom Viridiplantae; phylum Streptophyta; class Pinopsida; order Araucariales; family Araucariaceae; genus Wollemia; species Wollemia nobilis. The sequence continues at coordinate 6,605,651 of JAQPPZ010003199.1, forward strand.
GAAGTCTACTGTAGACAAACCTAGACAATAACACACACTATTGAAGTATGCACTCTGGGCTGACAGGATAAGACATAAAGAAGCTCTTAAGACTTCCCCATTTTATTTTTTGTATGGTACCCAACCCATCGTTCCTATCTCTTTAAAATTTCCCACTTATCAATTTGCTTTAGATTAATTTTATGATCATGCAGATGCAGAAGCTCGTGTGTTGGACTTAATTAATTTGCAGGATGAACGACTTCAAGCCTTGGAGCATTTTAGTCGACACTAAGAGACAGTCAAGAACTGGTTTGACAAAAGAGCCAGAGTAAAGGCCTTCAGACTTGCAAACCTAGTGCTTCTATGGGACAAATCCCATGAAAAGAAAGGTAAACACACCAAGTTGCAACCTCTATGGATAGGGCCATACCAAATTGCCGAAATCCTAGGTAATAATGCATTTCGTCTACAGGACTTGGAAGGTAATTTTCTGAACCTTCTTGTCAATGGTCAATATCTGAAGCATTATTTCTCAGCTGTTCCATCCACTACATCATTTGAGTAATCACAAAGACTTTGTGCATATGTATATATTGTAAATAAAGGTTGAAGTACTGTGTTTTATCTTTTGAGGTCTGTGTAAATTTATCTTTAGCTGGTGGCCTTTTTCCCTCCTCTTTAGCTTTTAAATCTTGTTTGTTTAAGTTTTTGCCTAAAAAACAAAACACAAATCAACATTTAAAATTGGCACTATAAATTTTGAAGTAGTGTGTTTTCATTTTGTTTTAATTTTGTTAAGAGATAGTCTGCTAGAACTAAAAAGTGGAACTACTTGTTATTTTGAACAAAAGTAGAAAGATAATTGGATTTTGTATCTTTCTTGCAACAATTATTTTGATTATAAAGAAACTACTATACTTCTTAGCTGAAGAACTCCTAGGGAATCCAAGAAAAGTTGGTCATGAGATTCACTTACCAGAAATAGCAGTTTCTATTTCTGGCCAACAAACTTCTAAATAAAATATCTCATGATCTAGACAAAATTTTCTAGTTTTCTTTGCATATTTGGATACCCTTTGGGCTTATTTATATTCTTGTAAAGTTTCATCAAATTCTGGGTACTTTGAATTTTCATCATTTTTCTACACCATGCGAAGCTGACCATTCTCGAGCAATTTAAAATTCATTTTTCAAATGTTAAAATAATTTATGAGTAAGTAAGATCCTTCACAAATATATAAAAATGCAAAATTCATATGGGCAAAGTCATTGGAGTCAACCTACAATTTTTGGAGAATTTGCAAAGTGGAAGAAATAAAAGAAGGAAATTTTGCGATATCGCGACATGTTCCATTTTCGGACTTGTCTCATTTTCGCGAGGGCACAAGCTTGGAAGAAATAAATTGAGATAAATTTCATGATATCACGACATGTTCCATTTTTGGACTTGTCTCATTTTCGCGAGGGCACAAGCTTGGAAGAAATAAATTGAGGGAAATGTCACGATATCGCGACATGTTCCATTTTTGGACTTGTCTCATTTTTGTGAAGGCACAACTTTAGAGGAAATAAATTGATGGAAATTTCATGATATCGCGACATGTTCCATTTTCATGACTTGTCTCATTTTCGCGAGGGCACAAGCAAGAAAAAGTAGCTTGAGGAAAATGTCCAGAAATCACGACTTGCTTTAATTTCATGAGAATATGAGCTTGGAACAAGGAAATCAAACCCTAATGTTCATTACATGTCAAAATTTCGCTCAAATTTATTTTTCCCCTAAAATATTTTAAAATCCATTGAAATTTTGAATTGTTACGAAGGCTAATTGCTTGATATGACATTTTGGATTTATATTCATTTTGCAAAATTTGGCTATTCTTTAAAGTTTTCATCACCCATCCAAAGGAAGTGGAAGCTTTTCAACACAATCCAAACCCTAGAAATATTTAAATGAAAAAAATTAATTAATTAATTAAAATGAAAAATATTAAAAAAAAACCTTAGGAAAAATTAATTAATTAATTAAAAATGAAAAACATTGAAAAACCTTAGGAAAAATTTTAAAAAATATATAATTAAATTAATAATATTAAAGTTCTAACCTTTTCTTTTCTTTTGCAGAAAGTGATCCGACAATTGCATAATGGCAGAAGTAATGGCGAGAAAGACAGAAAAACCTAAATTTTGGCACAAATCAAGTAAGGAGCATCAAATGGAATAAGAGATGTCGAGAATTTTGGGTCCGTCCAGATTTTGCAGATCTGGCCGCAAATAAAGACTTAAAGAAATTTTCGGTGGATGCATTTAATGGGAAAATTTATGGCGAAAGTAATGGTGGGCAGAGAATTTCAACTCAAACCAAACAAAGGCGGTTGTGCGAGGATAGAAGGCCTAGGAAGTCAGTGACTCATCTGAATTATGCAAAGGAATTAATGAGATGCTCTGACGATTTACCGAAAGATGAAGATACATTTACATGTTGTGCCCATTTGATGAGGATGAAACCAAATCTTATCTTCTCCATTTATGGCAAGATCCATAGGAAGATTTTTAGAGTGATTAGAGTTGATCGAAAATCTATTTAAAAAATGCCTTATATTGTAAAGCCTCGGCGGTGGGATTTTTATGATAAGATTTAGATATTTGGAAGAAGATATTTTTGAAAATATCAGGATCTGTCCTGAGTCTATATATACTTCTTTTAAATGTAAAGTTCGGATGCGAAAACTTATAATAAAAGATATTTTAGCAATTTCCTACAAATATTGTTTGAATGCTTTGTTCTGTACCTGGGGTTGGTGTGACGTCATTTTCTATGATAGCGTGGCCAGGAGCCTAATCTCTTCCGGATTGCGATAAGTGCATCTTCTTTTGTTTTTTTCTCACTAAGGTCTATTTATTTTAGTTGTAAATCTATGTTATCAAGATTGAATATGCTACTAGGCTTCATTATGTTTGTTGTATGCTAGGGAAAATTAAATATTTAAGGTTTGGGTCTATTCTAATTGTTGTATCCTCACTGCGCGAGCTAGGCTTCTGGTGAGAGATACCAGTTGACACTGAATTACCTTCTATTTATGATTTTCTTTTAGATCTGTGTCATCTCCGTCTTAAGCTCTTAGTAGAAGGTGATCTTAGATAGTTGGACACCTTCCTCTTTGATTGGTTTTATTGTGAAGCTAAATAGTGTAACTGAAATTTGTAGTTTTGATTTGCAACTAAGTTAGATAAGCTTCTCTTTTTTGCCCTACCCTACTCTATTTTTTCTACCATCAAATGATCCATTTTTATTTTCTTTCAAATTTGTCTTTTATTTAATTTGCTAAAGCATAAAGAGCTATATCAAAGAACTGATTGTAAATCTAATTGTCAACAAATATAACCACCACTAAACATTAATGAACCAAGGTCAAACCCATTGTAAGGTAACATATAGTCTACTTGAAACTATTCCAAAAGTGGAAAAGAGTGAATAGCCATTCGACCCAACTCTGTAACTCACACCTTGGATAACCAACAAGATCCTAAAGTGAGTGGGATTTATCCCATAAAGTGTTACTGGTATTTTATGTTCATTCTTCACAGGGTGTGTATGAAATACCAACCAACAAGAAGAAACCCTTCACACAAAAGGAAATATTCCCATAGACTATGACCTCATAGGAGTAAATGGCACTCCATAGGATCAGCCATGGAAAACAAGATAGCTAGACTGGTTGGATCAGTTTCCTACATGACCAACTCAAAGAACTGTAGCTATTGAGAACTTTACATCTGGAAGCTCATGGACAGTAACTTCTAAGCACATATCTTAGTCTAGGGGTACCTCAGAGTGATCCCAAAGTAGACGTATGAAGTCTGATCATAGGGATACTCAATAGTACACTGAACAAATCACATTAGATAGAAAGAGTACAAGTACAGTAGAAACTTCTTTGAGGAATCTGTGAGTCAAGAAAACAAGAATAGAGTTAGATAAACATGAGTCTTCTATGATAGTGTAAAATGACCATGTGATATGGTTATAAAATGCATTATATAAGGAGCGAGAGCTAGTGGAAGCTCTCAAATAGGATAAACAAAGATAAAGACTATTGCATCAACATGAGCATCACTTAAAAGAGCAAGCTGAGTGGCTAGCTCTTAGTAATTTATAGACAAATGGTGGTGACCACCAAAGAACTAGACACACTAACTTGCCTAAGGAGAGGCGCACTAGACAGGATATCCCACAATGAAATCACACAACCAACCATTGTGTCCATCAATCCCTAGCCCTCGATATCCTAAGCACTTTGAGATACCTAGGTTAGAAAAATTTTAGGGTGAAGAGGATGCACAAGAGCACGCCACCAATTTTATCAACACATGTTTTTCATATTGAAGACAATGACACTCTCATGCTAATAACATTCATAATGACATTTTTAGGTGCTGCCACTCAATGGTTCAACCAACTACCTAAGCATAGCATAACCAAATTTGAACAACTAGTAAATGCATTCCTAAAGCATTTCTCCTTTGGTTCTAAGAAGAAGGTGAAACTTTCATACCTGTCCAACTTGAAATAGTATGATGATGAGCCAGCAATGGATTATGGGAATAGATGGAGAAAAGTCATGGTAAAATTATCATTCTTTGTTTCCACAGAAGAGATCATTCACATGTTCACCAAAAGTTGTTCCAAACACATCTCCCTATTGCTAAAAATTTAGCAGTATCCTTCACTTGAGGAAGCTTTGGCACAAGCCAAAATCATTGAAAACATAAAAGTAGATGAGGGAACCATTAAAATTCAAAAAAAAAGGAGTGTAACAAGAATGATAAGAATGACAAGTACAAGCAGAAGCAGGGTAACCCTGCTCCATTAAATCAAGTCGTATTGGCTACACCTAAGGATGGGTGTGCACAACAACCCTAGAACTATCAAGCACATCCTCTACCAGCAAATTATGATCAAAAGAACAATCATAGGCAAAAAAAAAAAATGCAAAATGCCTCACTATTTCATGCCTCTAACAGAATTAATGCAATCAATATTTAATCAGCTGAGCGAGACCAGGAGGATCAGATTTCCTGATATACCTCTTATAGATCCCAAACATCCTAAGCTAAAATGATATAGGGAAGATCAATTTTATCCTTATCATAGGATACCAGGGTATGACATTGAGGCTTGTGTTGGTTTTAAGCATCAAGTCCAAAACATGACTGAGGTGGGAGAACTCAAAGTTGACAATCCACTGGTTCTCGATAATAGAGACATGGGAATATACAGAAACCTATTGTCCAATCATGAGGTCCCTAGAGAGCAAGGGGCCTAATTCAATCAGGTATGATCTGATATACCTACCCACAAATGCGTTGGGATGGTTGATATTGTTAACATAGCAACTGGGACTAGATGTTATGGTCAACCACAACCTCTTGTAGCTCCCATGAATGTCCCAGCTGCACCTAGGCAGAGGCAGGGGCAAGACAACCTTCCAGGTCCACCAACATGACCTGTGGTAACTATCCGAAGTAGATTGGAGTAAAACCTATAGATGACTCTGGCTAATATATCCATCTATTATCTCATACAACAATCCCCAAAGCATAGGGAGACTTTAATGGAAATTTTAAGGATAATTGAGCTCCAACCACAAGATGCGAATGCATTCACTCATTTTGTGTGACAAGTACAAGAATTCTAGGAACCTGTAATTCAATTCTATGATTATGAGATTAAGACAGTACCTATTGCCTTACTAAACCCTCTGCTGAACATTGTGGTGGAAATTAATGAATTATATTTCAATAGGATCTTGGTCGATACAGGTTCATCGATAAACATCATTACAACAACAACAATAGAGCACCTCAATATCCCCAAGTCCAATATTATTCCAAGAGCCTACACATTGAGAGCTTTTAATGATGATTTATGCAATACTATGGGAACGATAGTCCTACCCATAAATATGGGGCACAAGACCATCCCTGTGATGTGTCATGTCTTGGAAGGGGCTATGCAATACAACATCCTCCTAGGACATCCTTGGATAAGATCCATGAAGTGTGTTCATTCAATCTTGCACTAGTGTGTCAATTATGTGCACGAAAACAAAGTCTATGTGGTTTTTGTCAATGAAGAGCCATTTAAATACGTCCATCAGGTGGACATTCTAGGAGAATTTGTAATTCCTTCTATCGACCTGTACGTAGTCCCTTCATCTCCAACCACACAATTGGATAAAAAAGACAAAAGGATAATAAAATACCCATGTACATCAACACATCCTGGTGCACTTAAAATAGTCAATGCTTCCAAAGTACCATCAATGTCAAAACCAAAAGACAATCAAAAGTTAAATGCGCCCTTATTCGAGGAAGAAAGGCCCAAGAAAGTGCTAACTTTAGCCATTTTTGAAATTCCAAGTCCTATGGAAGAAGAATATCTTCAATATCAATATGAATATAGTGATTACCATCCCACTTCACCAGTGTCATCCGTAGGGTCATCCACATCGTATGCATCAATACACTTGGCAAGCACAGGCATAGGGGAGTACCTTGTGTAGAAAATTACCTTTATGCCTATCATTGAGTCTGCACAAGACATGGGAAGACCTAAGGACTTGATACCGCCAGTGGGAATAGTGGTTCCACTTGGAATCCCTCCCAACCAAACCAATTTTGTCTATACTACCCTAAACTACGCCCATAAGTATTTAGACATAGAAGAGGATTATGATGAATTATTCACGATCAATTTTCATTACCTCTATAATATCAAGTTTGTTCTAAGATAATTTGATCATTGCAATTGGTATGGTTATGGCCTTGGTATATATGAGCAGGGGTGCAAGAAGCCATACGAGCCACAATATCAGCTTCCCTTTGAAAGGTTTGGGTTAGGCTATTATATTGGAGGTCGATATGACTCTCTTGTAGTAGCATTGGACAAATTAAGCTTAGGGTTAGGAGAAGACATCGATTTCATTCCTTATCATCCCCTAAGAACAAGAAATTTGAGCAACAGACAAGTGGCCATGGTGAACGTACCGCCACCAAAAATTTATCATCCAAACATCTCAATTGATTCCACCCCAATAGGGTAAAACTCATGGGATGAGGAGAATGGACATGAAGCAAGTGATGATGAGGTGCAACTTGGCTTAGCCTACCATGGGCCTCACTATTTATAAAGATTCACATGGCCCATCCATAATAAGAGTGGGTACATATCGGATGAAAGTGATTATGAATCAGAAGACTTAACATAAAGAGCCTACTTAGGCCTGAGCCATCAACACCTGACTTTGGGGAAAGAGACAAATGCAAATGGATTCTTCATAAGTGACAAAGAATATGAAATTGAAAAAAATATGGCCTACTTGGGGCTAAGGCATGATACCCTTGTCTTAGGACCGCATACCGATTTCTATACAAGGGATGATGACTTTGAGGATGATACTGAGATGGCTTATCCTAGACCTCACCACTTGTGGCAAGTCAAAAAGCTAGTAGAGATAAATGCGACACTCCATGTCATAGACCCTTATTTATGATTTTTGAGATCTATTGATCTAGTTGTCATTCATCAGATGGTAAATCCCCCTCCACCTACATTCAGAGAGCGATTAGAGCCCAATTATCCTATTGTCTTCCCTACTCATGGTACAGATCCAAAAATTCCCATTCCTCCATAACCTCATCACGAGTATGGAAGGGAAACCCTTAAGACAATATTGCACCCATGTGGTCCTGGAGACTTCATTCCATCCATCAACATGATCTCCATTGATTTGACCACTCCACTTCATAATCTAGTAGATCCTACCAAATCATTGTATCTTGATATAGAGTCTATTGATTTGGATCACGCTAATTCGCCCATAGAGCCTGAAGACCTCTTCCCTAATGAAGAGATGTTACATTCGTTCCATTTTGCATCAGGTTGTGCGTATGACGTCTTCCATTTTGGTTTAGAACCTGATTCAATAGGTCCTGTGAATCCTGTCGATGACATTCATTTGATACCCATGCCTCATTAGTTGTAGGATGGATCACATATGGCTATAGAAGCGACTTTCAAGGTGGACATCAGCAATGATCCTACCCAACCAATAAAATTCAAGTTCAAAGAAAGTCTATCTCTAGAGAAATAAGCCATCCTAATTCCTCTCCTAAAGGAGATGCCAACTATTTTTGCTTGGAATTACAAAGACATGCAAGAGATAGATCCAAAGTTAGTCATTCACAACCTTTAATTGGATCCCATGAATAATCCAGTCAAGAAAAATCTGAGGAAAATGCATCCAGTTGTCACTTTGATGGTAAAGAACAAATTGCAAAAACTACTGGATATAGTGTTCATAGTTACTATAGACTACCTTGAGTGGGTGTCGAACATGGTATCCATGGGGAAACCTGATGAAAGTTTCTGTATCTGCATAGAATTCAAATATTTAAATAGGGCAACACCAAAGGATTCATTCCCATTTCCAAACATAGATTCTATTGTAGACACAACCGCAGGTCATGACATGCTCTCCCTAATGGATGGTTTTTCTGGATACAACCAGATTTGGATTAAGCCTGAATATCAACATAAAAATGCTTTCATTACTCCATGGGGAACATTATGTTACAAAGTGATGTCATTCAGTCTCAAAATTTTGGTGCCACATATCAATGGGCCATGACATACATATTCCATGAATATATGCATAAGATCTTAGAGGATTACATGGATGACTTACTAGCCAAGTCCCTGTTGCGACAAGAGCACACTGAAGTCCTTAGACAAGTCTTTGACCGCATCATTGAACACAATGTCTGATTGAATCCCATGAAGTGCATATTTCGTGTAACTTCTAGAAAGCTTTTGGGATTCATCGTATCCAAGAGAGGAATTGAAGTCGATCTTGCAAAGGTAAAGGCTATATTGGAAATGGCTGCCCCTACCAACATTAAGGAGCTAAGGATCCTACAAGGCAATATAGCATCCATCAAAAGATTCATCGCACAATTATCATACAAATACCGACCTATGAATCGGTTGCTACGCAAGGAGGTCCCCTTTCATTGGGACGAAGAATGCCATCAAGCCTTTGCAAAGATCAAAACTTATCTTGCAACACCGCTAGTATTAGATCCACCAAGGCTAGACATACCATTTTTACTATATATATCGGCTACTGATTTTGCATTGGGTACCATGTTAGCCCAAAAGAATGCACAAGACAAAGAGCAAGACATATATTACATTAGTCGCACCTTGGTGAGTTATGAGCTAGGATATGTGTATGTCAAAAAATTGTGTTTAGCAATGGTATTTGCAACTCGAAAGTTATGACACTACATGTTGAGCCATACGACCTATGTCATATCAAAACAAAATCCTTTGCAGTACATGATGAGCAAGATATATCACAATACACGTACCGCAAAGTGGATCATGCTATTGACAAAATTTGATCTAGAGTTCATAAGCCAAAATTCCATCAAGGGACAAGTCATAGAAGATCAATTAGCAGAGGCGTCTCTTTAGGATAACAAGCCTCTCACCATAGAATTGCTTGATGATGCGGTCTTTGCATTATTAGATCTGCCAGAAATCAAAGAACCTAAGAAAGAAAGAGACATGTCATTTTTCTTCGATGGTTCGAAGTGTGCATAAGGGGGCAGAGTAGGGATTGTATTTATCACACCGTAGGGTGCTCCATTGCTCTTATCATTCAAACTAGACTTCCCATGCACAAAAAACAATACGAAATATGAGGCATTAATATTGGGACTCCAAAAAGCTATAGAAATGGACATTAAAAGATGAAATATCTTTGGTGACTCCTTTCTCATAGTAAACCAAGTCAAAGAACTATTTCAATGTAGGTGCCCACTCCTGAAGACTTACAAGGAACTTGTTGACACCTACCTAGCCCAGTTAGAATGGTATGACATCGAGGCAATCCCTCGTATGCCAAATATATTTGGAAACACCATGGCCTATTTGGGATCCTTAATCCCTCAGAATACATCTACTGATTTTACAGCCGTTCATGTGAAAGTGATTTCACACTCAATAATACGCCATGAAGCTTTTGAAAATCAATAATCAGTCAACATGATCCACATGAAACCAAATTAGGATTGGTCCTTCATAGCCAGATATTTATTACAAATGCACCTTGGGGGTCTTTGATCTCCTAAGGACCTGTGGAGTGTGGCACAATCATACACCATAGAGTTGTTCCTCAATCTATGTTCACCAGCTTGGGAATGTAGGAAGAGCAAGTTGTATTTTCTATAGAAGCCATAGGTTATCAGGATTCGATTTCCCAACTGCAGGACTTCCTAAAATGTGGAATAGTTCCTCAAGGTTTGTCGCATACTAAAAGGCGAATGTTAAAACAGAAAGCAACAAGATACATCTTGCTAGGAGAAATCCTCTATAGACAAGGATATGATGGAGTATTAATCCATTTTCTTGAGCACCAGGAAACATCCTAGGCAATTTTGCAAGCTCACGATGGCACATGTGGAGGACAGTGGCATGGCCATCGTTAAGCGCATCTTGAGAATGGGTTACTATTGGCCCACCATGGAAAAGGACAGCTGCGAGTATGTCAAGAAATGCACTAAGTGCAAACATCATGCAAATCTAACTGAAGTAGGCAAAATGGTGCACCAAATTATATGGAACAATAAGCGTATCTACCCCATCTTGCTAAATGATCATAAAAAAGGAAGCATGCATGCAAAAGGAAACAATACCAAACAAAAGGAAATGAATTTAAAGCAAGTATTTTTTCATTAATTTGTTGGATAAAATATAAGGTTATAGAAGTCCCCTTAAGGGCTCAAAATGGTGATACAATTGTTACAATATTGGGTGCCCAAATACCAAGTCTTTCACGGAATCTGGATGCACATGCAATGTTTCTCTGCATACCCACAATCGAGGTGGGTGATACAATGCCATCGATGCTTGTATATAAGTTATATTATGTCTGATTTTTCTTCCAAAAGCCTTTTGAGGACATTCACCTGGACACAAGGAAGAAAAAAGGGGTCAAATAGCAAGGGTGTATGGTGAAAACATGCAATCCCCATAGGGGCAAAATGGCATATGAATTAAAAGTGCATAAAATTATATAAAAATGAATTGAAAATTTTTAGAGATATTAAAGAGGAGTTTTTGGGAATATATCACCCAAAAAAGATCAAAAATTGCACTTGTAGACCCCTTGATTAAGCGTCGCCCGCCTGCAACCTACGAAAATGAGGACAACAAAATATCGAACCTAAACTCATCCAAAAATCGTTAAATTTGCTCAATATGGATAAATTGTATTTTCAAGACAACCCATATGGTCATATTTTCCAATTGGATCCCGGATCCACCTGCATCAAACTGGGGTGCCCGGATGGGCCCTACGAGCCTACGGAAACTTAAAAATAGCATAACTCATTAATTTTAACTCCAAATGACCTGAAATTTTAAATGTTGAATCATGGAATAATTTAAAAAATAACTAAATAAAAATAGTAAAGAAATTTCTTAATAATTTACCCTCGTTTTGGGAGGCGGCGATGGTGACTACAACTATTTGGGGGGCACCCTAGGAGGGGATACCCACCAAATCCAGCCACTTTTTGTTACCAAAACACTATCATATGTTACTAAAAAACCTAAGGTGTTTTTTAATCAAATTTGGTGAATAATTTGACCTGGATGGAAAATTTATGCTCGGATTACCTTCTTGAAGTCACCCGAGAACCTCCTTGGAAAAAATGGAGATTTCGAGGGCAAAAAGGTGCAATAAGGTGAGGGGAAATCTCGAAAGCACTCTGTTGCATATCCTATATATCCTATCCATTATTTTTTGTGGATATGGAATCCATTTTATAGCCCAAAGGGGCTCATGTGCAAAAAGGCATGTAAGGGCATGTATGGCAGGAGGTGCCACTTGTCAAATGGGAGGCATGCACAGGGTTTGGAAGAGGATATTCCAATTTGGACCTCATAAATATGGATGTCATAAGGATTCCCTATCCTCTACCTTGCATGCTCTATTTGGGTGGTCAAATGATAGTTTTTGGGTGCCATTTGGCCAAATTTTGACTTTTTTTGGGTCAAACTTCACCACCATCCCACCCTAGGACGAGGGCTCACCACCATACCAGGGTGGGATGATGGGCATCTACCATCATCCCAAGGTGGTACGGTGGTGAATTTTGGGCTAAAACCTCCCAAAATTGGGCCGATAGCCTCCAAAACCCTTTTTGGAGTGGCTAGAACCACTGTGAGCCTCCTAAGGGCTGCCCAAGGGGCCATATTATGTCAATTTGATCACTGCTTATGGATGCTTAATCAGGTTTACCACATTTTAGTGTCTACCCTAACGCACTTACCATCGCAAGCCTTGCAACCCATCCAGGTAGCATGGCCATTCTCACAATGGGGACTAGACTTGATTGGGAATATCTCACCCCCGTCCTCAAGCCGACACACATTCATCATAATGGCCATTGAATACTTCACTAAATGGGTTGAAGCGATCCCCTTAAAATTAACAACTAGACTGAGGATTGCAGAGTTTATACTCCATAATATCATAAGTCATTTTGGGGTCCCTTTGAAGATAATATCGAATAATGGGCCATCTTTCAAGAACAAAAATGTGTGTGCTTTAATGAACAGATACCATATTCAACATAGTTTTTCAATGCCTTATTATCTACAAGCAAACGGGCAAGTAGAAGCCTCAAACAAAATAATAGTATCATATTGAGGAAGATGGTGTAAGACAATAACAAGGATTGGCACATGTAGTTGCCTCTTACACTATGGGCATACGAGACTAATATACAAAATCCCACTGGGGCAACACCGTTTTCACTAGTATATGGCACTGAGACCATCATACCACTAGAATTGGAAATTCCAACTCTATGCATAGCATTAAAGGACTACATAGATGATGATGTCACACGATAAGGCTACCTTGATCAGTTTATGCTTCTTTATGAATGATGAGTCAATGCTTTAGAGCATCTTCGCGTTTACCAAGATCACCTTGTGTGATATTACAATAGTAAAGTCCACTTAAGGGAATTCAAGGTTGGAGATCTAATGCTCAAAGAAAACCAAAAAAATTTGAATCTGTCGCCACACCTACGAGACAATTTCATGGTAAATTGGATAGGCCCGTACATGATTTCACAAATATTTGGACCTAGAGCATATCACCTTATATCATTATATGGTTTTGAAGAACCTAAACCTCTCAATATCATTCACTTGAAGGCATTCTACACATAAAACACAAAAACATTCAAATATGTCAAAAATACAAAAACATTCAAATATGTCATAAAACACAAAAACATTCAAATATGTCATAAAACACAAAAACATTCAAATAAGTCATAAAACACAAAAACATTCAAATATGTCATAAAATACAAAAACATTCAAATATGTAAAAAATACAAAAAAAAAATCAAATTCAATCAAAATGCTCCAAGGGAATCCAAGCCACTTGGTCAAAATCAATTTAAAATGCTCCAATGGTATTCAAACCATTAGGGAGGCACATGAGGATGTTTTTAGTGAGGACCAGGGTGAGGCAGGTGATTTGCAAGCACATAGGGTCGGGGAGCATGTGGATCTCTTGGACTTAGGATATAGAGGGGACCTAGGGGATGATGATGTTGGGGATGAGGAGGTGTAGGCACCACCGATGGCATCAAAGATACAGAGGTAGAGCTACGAGAGGACCTAATCAGGGTGAGGCAGGAGAGAGATCTCCTACAGACACAGGTGCATGATGTACAAGCAGATATAGCAATCAAGCGAGCCAAGGTACAAGTGGCTCAAGCTGAGATAGCATATCTTAGGGCAAATTTGTGATCTCAGAGCCCTACATGGGAGGATTCCAGTAGTGGGGAGGTGACTAGGCTACAAGAATAGATGACACAACTCTATTCTATGGTGGAGACTTACCAAGAAGGATGCTGATGGGGGTAGGCCTATGCAAATGAGCTGGAGACTGAGGTAGTACGCCTTGGTGGGCATATACGGGATGATGAAGGTTCTAGTGGGTCATACCAGAGTCACCATAGCAGGACAAGGTAGTCCTCCTATAGGTTGGAGGCACAAGGATCTAGGTGAAGAGTTGACAGGGTAGGTGGTAGCAAATATGGGAGTTTACAGAGGACTCCTACTACATGTGGGAGTACGAGTCATAGTACCGGTCCTACGTGACCATGGTAGTGATTCGCGTGACTCTTTTTGTGTTTTTGGATGTTTTAGAAGTGTGAAGTATGAGGACTCACTTTATTGTAGCCGATGGGCAACATGATGTATCTTTTTATCCCATACACACACATATATATAAAGATATATATGAAATATTTATGTGGTTTATCATCATGTGCTTATTATTTTATGAGATGTATGCAAATGTATGTAATTTGATTTATATAATGGTGATGAATGCCTATGTATGCATATTTTGTAATGTGATTTGATTTTATTGTGTACATACATGGATGTGTATCACATATTGAAAAATATTCATTTATATATATTTTTTTAATGAAATAAAACAAAACATTACATGAGATTTAATATTGAATGTGTTACATTAATTAAGATATCCATAACCTTTACTACGAAGCCCACTAAAGCTATCACCAATAATTTCTAATAACATTAGAATGATGTTGTTGTTTTCTTATTGAATTATATATTAGTATTAAATAATATTATTATTTTTTAAAAATATTAAACGACATTCAGTGTTCATCTCCAATAATTTATGTTAAATTTTAGATGTAAAATTTACCATATTTTAGTGTGGGGATATTTGTTGTTTGGAATCAGGAGGAGCGGCATGTCTGTCATTTTGCGTTGCCGTCCGTCCAAGTGATAGAAAGCCTTTTGTAATGCTTCAACACATTCTTAGTTATCTCATCCCTTGGCAGACAATGTCAGTACTCCATCGACACTTACGTTTAATAAGGAAGATGTGCACGTGAATACATCTCAGTCATCGACATCTTTTGAGCCTGCCACTGCAAATCTGACAAGTCTATTAGGAGGACAGATGAGCTAGCAATGTCCAATGCACACAGTTGTCGCATTATTCAGAAAGGAGGGAAGCCAAGCTGCAGGTAGATAGCCACCGATTCCACAGGTTTCAGCAAAAAGTTGTTATCAATTACAATCATTGTATTCTGACTTACAAGAGACGCTTTTTCATTTCCGTGACATCAATGTGGATGGCTCTTAAACTTCTGAGCTGTTAAGGACGGTCCGGACTCCAAATTAGTCATGAACATTACTGAAATCACAATAGTCTTAACCAAATATTTCTTTAATGAAGAGTAGATAATAATTCACTGTTACCTATAACAATTGCCAATTTTTTGGGTGATTGAGATGTGCAAAATAACATTGTGTCCTTTTAGGAATATATTTTCTTCGTTTTAAACTCAGCATCAAACCAATTGAAAGGTATGTGGTGCTTACACGTTTGTCTACATGATTCAACTTTCACATCACATTATATTATATTATATTATTCCTTTAATGCACCTAGAAACGATATGAAATTGGAGGAACAATCTTAAACAATTAGGGAGAAATTCAAACCCTGATCTCTTTCGCTCATAAAAATCTATAAAATATATGTATACAATTATGTCCTAATAGTACTTAGTACTTTGAATAAATCAATCAACATAGTATTGACTCTTCAAAATTTAGTTAACTGTTGGTAATAGGCAAGTATCTAGGTGTGCATAATTCCATTTACTTGGTTTTGTGGACAGGAAGATTTATTGGATGGCTTTTCGTTTTGTGAAAGTGGTTTTTTGAATTTCTTAGGTCTTTTATGCAAGAGGATTTTTCTTGGGCGCATGTTATTTTGGGTAACCTTATTACTTTTTCCTTCAATTTGGAATATTTTTAGAATTGGTATCTTGAAGTCTTGAAATAGAGCTATTTTTTTCGACCAAGATGTCGTGTCTTTTTGTTGGTGATAAATATGATATATTCTTTGATTGCTAGTTACAAAAAAGTACACCTTATTCCTATTCCTTTCCCTTCCAAGGTGGTAGTGATTTATTGGCTTCTTTCTTTCTATTGCATATTTGACACTATTTTGGTAGTTGCTATCTGCCCATTTGTGGACTGTTTCTCACACTCTTGTATACTCTAACCACAGTGGTTAGTGTGTTAGTGTATTGGTTTACCCGATATTCTAATCCCATACTTTTTTTATTTTATTAATATAATGGCTTTTTAAATATATATATATATAACTTTTGAAAATTCTTTGAAGTATAATGTTGATTGCAAAAAATACCATGAGAAAGAAGTACTGGTAGCCAGCTCAGGCATTTGGCAAGCAGAATACAAAGGTATTACAAGCAACCATGCGTGCGGTATACGGTGGAAGTCGTTGTGCCAATGATGATGGTGACACAGCAATCCCGTGCGTGGGGCACAACCAGTACCGTACTAAATTTGGCCGTTCAATTTTAGGTTTAGAGGTGGTTTTCCTGCGGCTTTTAAAAATATATACTGAAAATGCTCAGCAGGCTACAGGAGTTGAATCACGTGAGTGCCTGTAAATTTTTTTAATTTACTGCGTCGCCTTGCCATATCGAGATTGATGTGGAATGCTGTGGGTCCGTTACGTATTTGAAAATTGGCTTCAACTTTTTTGATGCGGCACTTAAAGGACAGAGCTGATCTGGACATTTGTTACCATTCACAAATGAATAATGAAGGAATTGTGGAGGTTGCTTTCTGCTACTCGTGCAGACCATTGGGAATAGACAAGCACTACCGACCCAATTTATATAAAGCAAACAAGAGGACTAATCTGCTGTACAATTTCCTCCTCCTCTGATGTGAAATCTTCCATATATGTGTCTCGAATATTTTTGGACCACTTTGGTGTGAAAATTAAAATTAAATCCTGAAAGTTTTTGCGTGAGAGGAATATTATTGTACGCTCGGTGGACACATTGCATGACTATTGGTCTGCTTTCCGTGGATGGACAAAAAGTTAGATGTACATAATGATATCATTGCCTTTTTGATATCAACAGATTTCAATGTCCTCAGTTTGAAAATTTTGGCTAAACATCTTTGTCGTCACGATAGTCAAGCACTCGTGACTTTGAAAGGTTGCCATCATTCGTTTCATTCGTTTCATCGCTGTCTCTGCAAAAAAGTTCGGACTTTACTTTCTTCACGCGACTGACGTCCTATTTCCGCACTAGGAATAGTTATGGCTATCGGACAAAGACGAGAAAGCTCCTCTTCACAGTCTTGTGATAGACATTAACAAGTCTTCATGTTTTGTCCAGGTTTACATACAGGAATAACTGTGTGTAAGAATTTCGTGGATGCAAAAAGATTATGAATGTTAACTATTAAATTTTAAAGCCAAATGGGTTTTTGCATGACGGCTTGAAAAAGTAAATACTAAAATTGTAATCACCAAACAGAAAACAACATTCTAGGAAAATGTATCCTGTGCGCCCTATGCCTAAACGTTTATTGACAGCATATTGCGTCTCCTCCAATCCGAAAATGTTCAAGTACGTCTGTATCATGTTGTTATATGTAGATACATTTGCACATTGATTGAAGAATTTTTGGTTCTAAAATAAAATAATTTAATTTAAAATAAATTTAAAAAGTTGGGAAGGTACATCTTTGTGTTCAATATCCTTTTATATAAAAAATATAAATATATATTTTTATTTAATTAAAAATAAATAATTAAAAATTTACACTACATAAAGTTTTCTCTAAATTTTAAATCCAAAAAAGCAGAATGCAATATATAAATTTTAAGATTTTACAATAGTTATTATTTTAATTCAATCTCATTGTGATTGTAAATGTTTTTTGAATTTATTTATTTAATTTTCTATTTAATAAACAATCCATAGAGTTTTGTGAACTTATTTATAATGTAAAAATATTATATTTTATCATTTATAAAATATGTCATGTTTTGAGATTGTGCTTTCAACCGCGTAAAAGGTTTAAAATGATTGTGGCATAGTGGTTATAGGGGCCAAGTGCGGGAAGATCTGTGTGAAGGCTTACGGAGCGGCCATGTGGCGGCTGATTCCACCATGTTAAAAAAAATATATGTTCTGAGATTATTTCATAATACATCATTAAAAATATTGGAGCAAATTATAAGTTATTTGTATAGATTTATGTAATTATAAATTTTAATAATATAAAATTTATTATTAGTTTGAACGTAAACCAATCAACATTTAATAATATCATCCAAAATTTATTCTATTTACAACATCTTCATTTAATTTATAATATTATTTATTTCAAATTTTTGTTGCAATACATACAAATTTATCCATTATTCTAAATTTTATTTATTAAAAAAATCAATTAAAATTCTTATTACTCTTTAATAATTTTAATTTAACACATTTTCAATCAATATTTTAAGCTACAAATTAAGAGAAATGATGGTATCAATATGGTATAAAATAAATTACAAAATAGGTAATTGATGAAAGTTGTCTACTAAAAGACTCTTTTGTTAATTAAATTTGATACTTATCACAAAAAATTAATAGACATTCTTTAACAAGTTCATGACAAGAAATTATATTTTATAGATATGAAATCAATGTAATTGTAATCTAAAATAGAGTAAAAATGCATAGGAGAAGACATAAATACTAAAAAGACATGTATTGAGCTAAATTACACTAAGTTATTATCATCTTATAGTAGTAATTTCTTTTGGGTTTTCATCTAGGAGACCTAAGCTCAAATCCACTAATGAAGGCATCAAAACTAAAAGGCTAGTCATTGGAGAAGATAAACCATCTAAGTAACCTATTTTTCCACCTATAAATAAATGGACAGGACAACAAAATAAGAGACTAAGCATAAATAGACAACAACAAAATAAAGAAAAAATGAAGAGAGAGAGTCATGAATGTCTTGTGTATATAGGTGATATTCGTAACAACATATTTGTTTTGGAAACTATAATCAAATATACTTTCCCATTGAATTGTTAAATTCCATATATTGTTGTTGATTCGTTAGTTAGTTTATGATAAGAAGATGATATGTAGGTTGTAAAAAATTAGGAGGAAATTAATGTCTAAAGCACCCACCATCTCTGACTTGCCATCTCAACTCAATCATCATGAGGATCCCCTTTGTCCAAGAAATTGTGAACCAAGTGAGAGTACCAACACAAAGCTATCCAACATTGTCTTAAGGAGTGTTGATAGGAAATATGAAGGATAAGGCCATCTAAGAGAGACACCATTTTAAAATTTTCATCATCAATGAAGATTGTTGACTTGGAATGAAACATGTTTTACCATCATTTAAGTGTGTCATCATCAATGAGTAAAACCTACCAACTTGTTGACTGAAGAACCATTGTCAACAATCTATCTTTGTCATAAAAGCTATTGATATTAGAAACTATGAATGTAAAATTGAGGCTTATCATCATGAGTGTCTAAAGTATTACCGATGTGAGAAACTATTTTTCATTTGTATGTAAACTGTCATCACAGATTGAAATAACCCACCATGCTTTTATTGCTACATCATTTTTGGTATCAAATTTGATTGATATTTATGGTATGATATGTGTAAAAGGAATGATGACATAATAACAAAGAATAATACCACAAGGTCTTCGTGTTGTAGATATAGCTTGTTAGAGTATATTACATTATTTGGTATATGCTAATGTACCACCTTGGCTACATATTTAGATTAGGAGTGCATCTTCGATTAGAGTGTGAGTAATTACTTTATGCAAAGTAATAAATACATAAGTATTATTAGAATATGCAAAGTATTCAATGATATAAATATGCACAATAGTCCATGTGCACATGAGTCCATAGAGTGGGAAATTGAAGTCTCAAGAAGAGTGAAGGCCAAGAGTACACTATATGAAGAGCCATATTCTATTTATATGTGTCTATGTGTGTGTGTGCGACACAATATAGAGTGAGTGTGTGGAAATATGATGTATTTGAGATCTTTATTCTATATTAAGATACTATTTTTGTGAGCATTTGTTAATGGATATTTTATGAGTTGTTGCAGAAGTTATTTATGAGTTTTATATGATTTATATATTACCATTAACATATATTTCATATAACAACTTTATTTTAGATCTTGTGGTTATTTGTTTTAAGTATTAAGCGTCAAAAGATAACAGTGGTATCAGAGCCACAAGGTATTGTTGTGGCTGATCCACAACGTACCCCAAAATTGGGGACCCACCTTTTTGCATGTGTTCCAAGAAGACCGAAGTGGCCCATAGGCTAAAGTTCAAAGAAAAAAAAAAGCAAAACACCACAAGGAGAAAAAGTGTCGCGATATCGCGACATGTTGCTCCATCGCGGCCAAAAGAAAAAGTGTCGCGATATCGCGACATGTTGCTCCATCGCGGCCAAAATGAAAAAGTGTCGCGATATCGCGACATGTTGCTCCATCGCGGCCAAAAATGAAAAAGTGTCGCGATATCGCGACATGTTGCTCCATCGCAAAAATGAAAAAGTGTCGCGATATCGCGACATGTTGCTCCATCGCGGCCAAAAATGAAAAAGTGTCGCGATATCGTGACATGTTGCTCCATCGCGGCCAAAAATGAAAAGTGTCGCGATATCGCGACATGTTGCTCCATCGCGGCCAAAAATGAAAAAGTGTCGCGATATCGCGACATGTTGCTCCATCACGCAAAAATGAAAAAGTGTCGCGATATCGCGACATGTTGCTCCATCGCGCAAAAATGAAAAAGTGTCGCGATATCGCGACATGTTGCTCCATCAGGCCAAAAATGAAAAGTGTCGCGATATCGCGACATGTTGCTTCCATCGGAGAAAATGAAAAAGTGTCGCGATATCGCGACATGTTGCTTTCCATCGCAAAGAAAAGTGTCACGATATCGCGACATGTTGCTCCATCGCGAGAAAAAGAAAAGTGTCACGATATCGCGACATGTTGCTCATCGGCCAAAAGAAGGAAGAGAAAGAAAAAGTGTCGCGATATCGCGACATGTTGCATTTTCGCGATTCAAAATGGGCAAACAAGCAGAGAAAGAAAAAGTGTCGCGATATCGCGACATGTTCCATTTTCGCGATTCAAAGCAACAAAAGACGAAAGGGGCCAAAAGTGTCGCGATATCGCGACATGTTCCATTTTCGCGATTCAAAGCAACCAAGGAGAGCAAGGAGGCAAAAGTGTCGCGATATCGCGACATGTTCCATTTTCGCCAAGGTAACGGACCTGCATAGTGACGTGGACATAAGGATAAAATCCAGTGAATAAGGCAAGCGTTACATAAGGAATATTTAATGATTTGAAATCATTTAAGATGGTCGTTACACAGGGAAGGAAATGGACGCAAGCCTATGTGGAGAAAACGCAGCAAAGGGCCACAAAATGGAAACCGAAGCACACGCATGCAGGGAAGGTGAAACGAACAGTCAGGGAAGGTGAAACGAACAGCCATCGAAAAATGAAAGCGAACCGTCATGGAAGGAAAAACAATTCTTTCGAAAAGTTTAAATACGCCATTCAAAGAGGCCAAAAGGAGGGGGCGGAACTGTTTAGAGAAGATTGCAGTAATGAAGGCAAGGCCTTAGCACTGGGTTTCTCTGGATACTTTCTTCCACATTGGACTGGTTTTTCTTCTTCATGGACATGGGTTGGAAATCCCGACGAGCAGAGTTGTAGAGCTGAAGGCGATAATGCCATTCTGGGCCTGTTTGAGTCATTTTTCTTCCATGGACTGGTTCGGGAAAACCAAAAATTTTGCTATTGTAAAATGACACATTTTTAATGCAGAAGTGTTCAGAAATTTGCATCTTGTGGGCAAGAAAGAAGGAGATTTTCTTTGCATGCTATGGATTTAATGTTTATTCTTTCATCTTTTCAGATTTCGAATTTATAGATAATGTTGATGCCATTTCTTTGGGTTACATTAGGCGAATATTTGAAATCTGAATTTTATTTCGTACCCTAGGAACCAACACTTAGCTTATCCGGATTGTGCTTGTTTGCAGGTCCAATAGGTTAGGTTGCATGCACGGAAACCTCACATCTTCGGTTTTGTCGTAATAGGATAGCATCATACTGGAATGCATTTTATTTTCAGTTTTTTGCATCTCATTTTCATTCTTTCTGCATTTTTTTATTTTTATTTATGTTCAGGAGTTTTAACTTTTCAAGGCATTAAAATAGACATTTAAAAAATATTAAAATCTAAAAAATAATGAACAATCACTAAAATTTCATGCTGAAATAAACCAACATTGCCCCTTGTTTACAGTTACTTGCAATCACTAAGGTGTTCCAAGCATTTAAATTGAATTTCTTTATATGAGATTACTAATACACATATGCAAATGCTAAATACAGCGGAGACCTTGGAGAAGTCGTTTGTTTAACTTCTTTGCAAGAGGGGATTTGGAACCCAAATCCTAAAGGAGAGTGTACTTTCACAACTGGGTGAAAATACCACTCAACAGATTGGCGCTAGAAGGAGGGCCCGAACTGGTTTATTTCAGTGTGATTTAAATGCTATAGGGATTTAAATTTTGAATAGTTCATGCCCTATTGATTATTATCTTTAGCCCTCTTTTAACAATACAACCTTGTAGTGTTAAAGGGAGGACATGAATTGCTATGCATTGTTCTAACATTTTTTGATTGTTCATACAGGAATAATCTGTCTTGATTTGATTTAAAAAAAAAAAATTCTTGACTAGCGAGGTTGTCTCCATGCAATTACTTTCATTTGATTTTAATGGATACATCTCTTGGTTGATGCTAACATGATTATTCATACGTTACATGTTTGATATTTGCTAGTCATTTCAAGGTTTCTTTCATGCATGACTAACAAATTGGTTTTGAAGTTATTCTTTGAATTCCATTAATTGCAGATTTTTTTGTGTGTCGCAGGTCTTCTTCGAGGTATTTTCCACGGCCCTTGTAGGATTATCATCATCGATTTTAAATCAAATGGCCCAACCTCCACCAGCTCCTTGGTACGGAGCCCATAACATTCCTTTGAATATTGCAGGGGATATTCATGAGATCCCTAGGAATATAGAGAGATTTTTGCCCAAATACAAACCGGATGGCCCAAGGACCGTAGAAGAACATATTCAGGCCTATAGGGATGTTTTGATAAGATTGCAAGTTCAACATGAAGATGTGGCTTGTAGACTCTTCCCCATGAGCCTAGACCCAAGTGGCCTACGAATGGTATATTTGCTTACCTATTGGTTCCATTACGTCATGGACGCAAATGGAGAATGCTTTTGTCAACCAATTCAGGTCACCATTAGATCCCACAATCATCTATAATCAGTTCATTACATGCAAAAGAGGCCAGGGTGAGTCAATCCAAACTTTTAATCAGAGATTTTAGAAGTGCTATAATAGAGCAATTCGACATTTTGCCATTGATCCCGCAGTAGCTTTGCAAATATATTTTGGGGCATTGGATCCTATGACGACAATGTTTGCAAGGCGAAATCCTCAAGTTACTACGCTTGCTCTAGCCTACAATGAAGCTATGACCATTGAACAACAAATGACACCACAGAATTATGGGTTTTCCCAGATGCCCATGGTAGGACAATATGGTCCTTATGGTCAAACTCCTATGATGAATCAGATCATGGCACCGCAAATATCAGGCATAAATGCTTTGCCTTATCAACAACCATATTCATCAACACCCGCTTACGCACCCATTCCAATTCAACCAATCACATCCATTCCTCCCATTCCTCCATTTCTGCAAAATAGTCAACAGACTATGCAAGGAGCTAGTCTGGTTAATTCTCAGGCTATGGTTCCTTTCCCCAATCCAATTCCGATTCAAAGTGTGAATCCCTACGCAAATCCAGTGGCTCAAAATCCAACTCAAATGTTAAGTCAAAATCTCACCAATTACGCAAATCCTATTGGAACTAGCAATAATATAGCTCAACCAAAAGAGATTTATTCAGAGGTTGAAGAACTCAAAAATATGGTTCACAAATTGAGTAATGATTTGGTTCAAAAATAGAAGTATGAATCCCATGCCCCTCACCCAAATCAAAATTTCAACAATAGAGGGAGACAATGGAATACGAAGCCAAACAATGGGGGTGTACCTTCCGCTATTGCTAATCAGATTGATACTTCTGCAGGACCAAGTCACTCTAGTTCCATTCTTAATATTTCTGATTTTGCATGGGAAAACGGGTGTAGATTGCATGATACAAAGGAGCATAATGAAAGGAATTGTCCCGAAATTGCTATGTATACTCATTGTCTCCAAGCTCAAGTGGATGGTTTGGAACTTGTGCCAAATAAGGGTCCACCCCAACATCAGCAAGGAGAAGACAACATTCTGGCGGTGGAAACTTTATATCATCAAGAGAGTGATGACCAAGAGGATCCACACCTTCCAAATTGTGATAAAATTGAATCATGGGTTACAAATTTGGATTATGATAGCTTTACCAATTTGAATTCAAGAAATAACCCACTTTTGGAAATAACTGGACCATCTATGGAAGGTGAAGGCGAATTGGATGAGAAATATGTTGATGAATCAGAAGATGAATTGGATGAGAAATATGTTGATGAATCAGAAGATGAATTGGATGAGAAACATGTTGATGAATCAGAAGATGAAGAAGAAGTGCTTGAGCGTCACGACCTGAACTTGGAAGATGATTACTATGATTCATGGAAGAAATGGGAAGAGTATTATCAATCTGAATCTTCTAACAAACTTATTGCATCAAACAATATGCAGGATAACTCAATTGCTTCCTCGCATGAGGATACTATGAATCCTGTACAATTTGAGAAAGTTTTGGAAGAGGAATTTGAATCTCATCAAATTTTGGAATATGATAAGGATTCTACGACCATGAACCAAGAAAGAGAGTCACTTGCTTTAGATCCCTTTGAAGGAAAAGAAATTGAAAATCTTGATCCACGTACTTGCGCTACGACGATTATGCCATTTCAGAAAGAGAAAATTACAAAACCTGAACCATTTGGGTTTGATATCACTGATGATCCAATTGAAAATCTCACGTTACCCAAGACAACCCAAATGACTGATCACGAAAAGGCGTTAGATAGACAAGACTTATGGTTTGAAAGGGATGGACATATTTTCAATTGGGTACCTAAGTTTGGTGCCTTTGATAAACAGGTCATTGAGAAAGAACAAGTGCTACGTGATGATGAAGGTCATGAGAGGGAAAAAGAATTTTCAAATCCTCTTCAGGTAAGGTCAAATGAAAGCATGCCAAAGGTAAAATCTCATCTTTTTGGTTTCACCATGCAGAATTCGAATGGAGGTTTGCCTAATGAATGGTTTGATTCAAATATCATTAATGTTATGGCTTTATTGAAGGAAAACGAAAGCTTATTTCTACACCGTGAATCAAAGTGCGGAATGAACATCTTAAAGAATAGACATAAAGGAATTGAATATCAATCATTGTCTAATCAATTTGAAAATTTGAAACTCCACCATAGGATTATTAATGAAACTAAATCAAATTGGTATGGTGAGAGGGGCAAGTGGATATTTGTTTCTTTGTTTGGGTTGATCTTGTTTTTGTTGGATTCCTCGCAAAGCTGGATATGCGTATCACGTCATATATCTTTTAAAGAATTCTAATCAGGTTTGGGATCCGGGGAAAGGATAATCCAAATTTGTTTTGTTTTTGTACATTTGTATATACTTTTGGTTTTCGTGTTTTAGTTTTAGATTAGATCTCATTTTGGTTTTAAGTTTGGTGTGTTGGTCCTTTGGACATTTTTGGTTTGTTAAGTTAGATCCTTATGAATGTTGACTAAGACTAGGAGAATATGAAACATCGGAATTGTATTGCAGAAAGCTCCACGAATTTTGCAAACACATTAAAGAGTATCGTTTGGAACTTGTGATGCATGAAGTTGTCAGTTTTATAAATTATGGCAAAGTAGGTGGTATACTCCATCCGCATTTCAAAAGGAGCAATGCATTCATATCTCATGTACATTCCGCATTGCATATACATTCCATCTCAGCTTGCATCTTCATTTCATGTACAATCATTGAGAAGGTGTCGAATCCTCTTAGGATTATTACATAACATATATTAAAAGGATCCTAAGGTTGGGAACTGATGCCCGAACTATCTTGAGCCAAGCACGTTCTACGCATATTAAAGAGAATCTTGAGCAAAATGGTCAAAACCATACTTGGAAGAAAAGGTGAGGCGAAAGGAGTATTTCGTGTCTGTCCTATTATGCAACATAATCCTTAAAACAATGGTTTTCACCACTCCCATAGTGCTTAAAGCCTAAAATCAGAGTAGTAAGGATAGGGTTAAATCCTCATCGAACTTAGGTTGAGGATCCAACTCCCCAAAGCTCTGATTTGACCTTCATGGAGTAGTAAGGATAGGGTCTAATTCTCATCTCGCTTAGGTTGAGAATCCGATTCCCCAAAGCTCTGATTTGACCTTCATGGAGTAGTAAGGATAGGGTCTAATTCTCATCTCGCTTAGGTTGAGAATCCGATTCCCCAAAGCTTCCATTTTGCCCACTCAAGAACTTGAAATTCAAAAGAAAATATTTTTCATTTCTTTATTAATACTGGACTGGAAGGATCGTACTACATGTCCCTTGCAAGGATGGGTAGTCATCACCAAGGTCCAAGAAATCACAGTAAAGTCAAATCCTGGATTATGGGGTTAATCTCCACCGGGGCTATAGACGCCTGGTTGGTAGTGGAGTATGCTCATGCGTGGCAACATGTCTTGTCTAAAAGCAAGACCACTGACTGCTCAAACGGACAGGCTAGCCTGACAGTTTCATCCATAACAGGTTAAATCATTTTGTTCAAGATGAGATAATGAACTCCAGATCAGAGTAGTAAGGATAGGGTTAAATTCCCATCTCGCTTAGGTTGGGAATCCGATTCCCCAAAGCTCTGATTTCACTTACACCTGCACATGGGTTCAAGATGGTAGTGACACATAACCAACTTTGGGATCTAGTAAATTAATTCAATATACATATATTTGGTCCTAAGAGGGTTTGACAGTTTTAATATGTTTGTTCATGATACTAGAAGGTCTGAGCCTTTGCAAAGCAGGTTGCTATATCTCTAGCATCTTCATCATACATCAAATCCTGCACAAATCATTCATAGCCTTGCATACGAATCATAAGTGAAACTGACAATGGAATGTGATCAATTTCAAACGATAGGGAATGAAGCACATTGCACACACCGAGCTGATGCTTAATAATTCTAATGTTTCATGTATTTCTCGTCTAGTTTCATTCTTGGGATATTTGCTAACGCTTGTATTTGAGTCTGTGTGTTTTCAGGTTGAGTTCTCACCGAAATGCTCAGGAGCATTTCCCAACAGAGTCGCCATTTGTTGTGGCTGATCCACAACGTACCCCAAAATTGGGGACCCACCTTTTTGCATGTGTTCCAAGAAGACCGAAGTGGCCCATAGGCTAAAGTTCAAAGAAAAAAAAGCAAAACACCACAAGGAGAAAAAGTGTCGCGATATCGCGACATGTTGCGCCATCGCGGCCAAAAGAAAAAGTGTCGCGATATCGTGACATGTTGCTCCATCGCGGCCAAAATGAAAAAGTGTCACGATATCGCGACATGTTGCTCCATCACGCCAAAAATGAAAAAGTGTCGCGATATCGCGACATGTTGCTCCATCGCAAAAAAAAAAATGAAAAAGTGTCGCGATATCGCGACATGTTGCTCCATCGCGGCAAAAATGAAAAAGTGTCGCGATATCGCGACATGTTGCTCCATCGCGCCAAAAATGAAAAAGTGTCGCGATATCGCGACATGTTGCTCCATCACGGCCAAAAATGAAAAAGTGTCGCGATATCGCGACATGTTGCTCCATCGAAAAAATGAAAAAGTGTCGCGATATCGCGACATGTTGCTCCATCGCAAAAATGAAAAGTGTCACGATATCGCGACATGTTGCTCCATCGCTGCCAAAAATGAAAAGTGTCACGATATCGCGACATGTTGCTCCATCGCGAAAAATGAAAAGTGTCGCGATATCGCGACATGTTGCTCCATCGCAGCAGAAAATGAAAAAGTGTCGCGATATCGCGACATGTTGCTTTCCATCACGCAAAAATGAAAAAGTGTCGCGATATCGCGACATGTTGCTCCATCGTGGCCAAAGCAAAGAAAGAGAAAGAAAAGTGTCGCGATATCGCGACATGTTGCATTTTTGCGATTCAAAATGGGCAGACAAGCAGAGAAAGAAAAAGTGTCGCGATATCGCGACATGTTCCATTTTCATGATTCAAAGCAACAAAATACGGAAGGGGCCAAAAGTGTCACGATATCGCGACATGTTCCATTTTCGCGATTCAAAGCAACCAAGGAGAGCAAGGAGGCAAAAGTGTCGCGATATCGCGACATGTTCCATTTTTGCCAAGGTAACGGACCTGCATAGTGACGTGGACATAAGGATAAAATCCAGTGAATAAGGCAAGCGTTACATAAGGAATATTTAATGATTTGAAATCATTTAAGATGGTCGTTACACAGGGATGGAAATGGACGCAAGCCTATGTGGAGAAAACGTAGCAAAGGGCCACAAAATGGAAACCGAAGCACACGCATGCAGGGAAGGTGAAACGAACAGTCAGGGAAGGTGAAACGAACAGCCATCGAAAAATGAAAGTGAACCGTCATGGAAGGAAAAACAATTCTTTCGAAAAGTTTAAATACGCCATTCAAAGAGGCCAGGAGGGGGCAGAACTATTCAGAGAAGATTGCAGTAATGAAGGCAAGGCCTTAGCACTGGGTTTCTCTGGATACTTTCTTCCACATTGGACTGGTTTTTCTTCTTCATGGACATGGGTTGGAAATCCCGGTGAGCAGAGTTGCAGAGCTGAAGGCGATAATGCCATTCTGGGCCTGTTTGAGTCATTTTTCTTCCATGGACTGGTTCGGGAAAACCAGAAATTCTGCTATTGTAAAATGACACATTTTTAATGCAGAAGTGTTCAAAAATTTGCATCTTGTGGGCAAGAAAGAAGGAGATTTTCTTTGCATGCTATGGATTTAATGTTTATTCTTTCATCTTTTCAGATTTCGAATTTATAGATAATGTTGATGCCATTTCTTTGGGTTACATTAGGCGAATATTTGAAATCTGAATTTTATTTCGTACCCTAGGAACCAAGCACTTAGCT
This sequence comes from Wollemia nobilis, assembly GCA_028583015.1. Taxonomy (NCBI): domain Eukaryota; kingdom Viridiplantae; phylum Streptophyta; class Pinopsida; order Araucariales; family Araucariaceae; genus Wollemia; species Wollemia nobilis. Next base: position 6,634,944 of record JAQPPZ010003199.1, read on the forward strand.
TATCCGGATTGTGCTTGTTTGCAGGTCCAATAGGTTAGGTTGCATGCACGGAAACCTCACATCTTCGGTTTTGTCGAAATAGGATAGCATCATACTGGAATGCATTTTATTTTCAGTTTTCTGCATCTCATTTTCATTCTTTCTGCATTTTTTTATTTTTATTTATGTTCAGGAGTTTTAACTTTTCAAGGCATTAAAATAGACATTTAAAAAATATTAAAATCTAAAAAAATAATGAACAATCACTAAAATTTCATGCTGAAATAAACCAACATTGCCCCTTGTTTACAGTTACTTGCAATCACTAAGGTGTTCCAAGCATTTAAATTGAATTTCTTTATATGAGATTACTAATACACATATGCAAATGCTAAATACAATGGAGACCTTGGAGAAGTCGTTTGTTTAACTTCTTTGCAAGAGGGGATTTGGAACCCAAATCCTAAAGGAGAGTGTACTTTCACAACTGGGTGAAAATACCACTCAATAGGTATATTGATAGGAGATAAGGAGATTTCTTCTACATAATTTGAAAGTTGCTATTTGGCTAGATTATTTCCATGGGGTTGCCAAAAAACTCATGAATACTAGGACACAACATAGATTTCTTTCGACTAGATTGAAGAACAACTAGTGAATATTATTGATTTCAAATTTTTGAAAATTTGAATGTATTTGATTTTTGTTGTCTAATATTTTATTATAAAAAATTAGTTCTTAGAAGTTGAGAATATTTCTAGAACAAATAGAGAAGAATTTCACCTTTGATTGCCTAAAATTCTACGTGCTTTCTTCATGCAAGGATTAGTTTTTGAGTTATAGTAAAATAGTAGATATTGAATATTGAGGAGATCCAAGATAGAGGTCCCCATAGAATATTGTAGAAAGGAGATTGAGGAGACCCAAGAAATATGTTCCCATTGCATATTTAAGAAAGAAGATAGGATATTTGAGAAAGGAGCCACAAAATCACTATTGAATATTGAATAAATAGGAGACCCAAGAGAAGACGTCCCCATTGGAAATTTGACAGAGAAGATAGAATATTAAAGAATTTAGAAACCCAAGAGAAGAGGTTTCAAGAAAATTTAGAAGGAGAAAAAATAAGAATAGAGAAGCCCTATTGAGAAATTGAAGAAGTGGCCATTGAAGAAGATTTGTAGAAATTTTGAGGTATAATATTACAAGACGAAGAAACTCCTAAAAAGAGGTAATCACATTCAAATAAGAATAGTTGTTGTCATCCAACAACAAGCCCAAAACTATTTTTGAAACTAATTCAAGGAGAAGGATTTTGGTAAGAAGTTTGTCACATTTAAGAGTATTTTTTAAGACTTCAATATATTCAGATTCTTGAAGAAGAGGCCAGCAAAGAGATCAAATTTAATTACAGAATTCAGCGAAATCTAAGGAAGAGAAAGAATATTGAAAGAGGCCACAAATATATATTTTTGGAGATAACATTTAGGTTTTGAAGGCTATTTTTTGAATAAGAAGAATGCAGATTTTTGGGACAAAATTTGAAGATTATCAGGGCAGCAAGATATAGGATGAGAAATCTGAATTTTGGAGCAGCATTTGAAGACCTTTGAACTATGAATTTGGGTATAATTAGAAGAAGTTAAAAGAGCTGCAAACTGGAGAAGATTTGGGCAGATTTGGAAGTCTTTTGGATAGATGATTGAATAAGGAATTCACAGCCATTTAAGGCAGATAATTGAAGGAGATAGAGGTAGATTTTGTACAGCAAAAATGTAGCATATTGGATTGCATTTGGTTCTAAAAAATTCAAAGAATTTGGACAACGAGTTGAAGGAGATATATTTGTATTTTAGACAAAATTTTAAGAAGAATTTGATCTGCAAGTTTTAGAGTTTCTTATCATCTTTTGGAAGGATAAAGGAGAAGTTTTGAGTCCAAAAATTAAAACTAAGAAAGCAGATTTTTGGGCAGCTTTAGGAGGTGTAAATTTTAGAAGATTTGGGAAGCATTTCAAGAATCAAAAGAACTAAAATTTTAATGGTATTTTTGCAGTAAGTTTGAATATTTAAAGGTGAGAAAATCTAGCTAGAAAGTAATCTTGAAAGAAAGCACCAATAAATTTGTAGAATTAATATTTTATTATGGAGTTATAAGTTTATTATTATTAGATTTTTTGCAAGTATTACTCCTAGTTTAAAACAACAAGAAAAATAGTTGTAAATGGAATAAGAAACACTAAAATGTGTGCATAGTATATGTATCTAAAAAAAAAATTAAGTGCATGTTCTTGAAATAACAATAGTCTCTTGGAAACTGCACAAGTTTCAAAAATAGAAATCAGTAAAGTAGGTGGAAAAGGAGTAAAATTATTGAAAAAGAAATATTTCACGCTCATCAATTGATTTAGAGTTGTGGAGAAGCCAAGATACATCAAAATAGTCTAAAAATTATAGAAGCAATAGCAACCAAAGAAGCCACCGTACATTGAAGGAGGATCCACCATTTTAGAAAGGAAGGCGGCCCCGAACTGCTGCAGTCCTAATCGCCCCACCTCAGAGTGATTAGAAATATGTGCAAGATTTATTTACTATTATTTTTTAATTCTATTTTATTTAATTTACTCATGCTATTTTCCAAGTTGCATTGCTTTCTGACATGATTTGACCTGGTTTCTGTCATTTTTATGCGTTTACTAACCTGCAGGGAGCGCCTTCGTATATAGGATGACCTGGGAATAATATGCTAAATAAGACATTCTGGGTCATCTCAAAATTATTATTTTAGTCTAACCACAATTTTTCAAGAGTTTTGGAGGCCTCTAGGTAGGATATTTGCAATGTCACTTTTTGCAAGTTTTGTGACAGTCCCCAGCGTCCCACCCCGGAGTGATTAGAAATATGTGAATTATTTACTTAATTTTATTTTTTCAATATGTCCCATATGATATCCTAATGCCTCGGTTAAATTTCCATTGCATTCTGACATGATTTGAGTGTAGTTTTATCATTTTATGTGTTAACTAGCTCGTAGGGCACCCCTATCACACACAGGAAAATATGGTTATGATAGGAAAATTATGAGCATCTGGGTAGTCTTAAAATCGCATATAATGCCTAATAAATGAGTTTTAGGTGATTTGGATGAGCGTAGGTGGGACATTGGAGAGCTCACCTTGGAGAGGCCCTCGACGGGCAAAAATGCATAACGGGGCCGTTCGACACCGCTTCGATGCAAAATTAGGTGATATCGATTCTAAAAGTTGTCCTTTATATTCATATATCATTATGTAATCAATTTATAAATGTTATCACCAATATCCCACAAGCGCTGGAGGCCTTGGGGATTACATGTCTTTCGGGATACGCATATGCTATTAATGATTTTTTATCTTTCTGTGTATAGGATCTCACCGCCAAGAATACTAGAGGGTCAAAAAGGAATGACGAACACATGGACACAAGCAGTGGCAACATTTGGCCCGCCCACTTTGAATGTGGGCATGCGGAAGACCTTGGAAGCATACCGTTCGATCTTGTTCTTTCAGGCATCCATTAATGTAACAAATTATATCAAATGTTCTAAGCCCTATAGGGGGGATGTATTGTAATCGGATTAAAATCAATATCAATAAAGGAGGCCCCACTTTTGTTTTGCTCACATATTGTTTATGCGTCATTCCCTTCATGCATTGCTTATCGCATTCTTAGGACTTAGCATTTGCATCCATTTTTGTTTGCATCATATTAGTATGCTATCCTTCTACATTGCTTTCAGTGGCAATCATGGTGGTACCCTGTCCCCTACTATTAAGATCAAGTTTTTGATCCAAATTTTATGGTTTTTCTTTGTAGGTGTTACGCATTCGGGCACTAGACTGCTACTCATGCCACCCTGGGATGAATACATATTCGTCCCACCCTGTGATGAATGTAGACCTACTATTCGTCCCCCCTCGGGATGATTAGAGCTCTATGCATTTTTTGAATAGAAACTCAGACACTTGCATAGAAAGGTTAAGTAGTTTGTTTTCCTTTCTTGCAATAAAATAAAAAATAAAAACATAGAGTAAATTAAATGGAAATAACTTGATTAGGAATGCATTTTTCTCTGGTTTGCATGTATGATACTTGCACAAATGGCAAGTCCTCATTATAGGTTTCAGTTCTAGTTAGGTTTTATGATTTTCTTTTTGCTACTAATTGTCTCTAAAAGATAAAACATACTTTAAAGCATTGCATTAGTGAAAATCATCTTTTGTTATATGTTTTCTTTCTTTAAACAATTAAAAGGAACCACACACACCACCTAATAAAAATTAACATCAAGGAGTTGGTATTAATACCCCAACACTTGATCAAGACCAACGGTGGATTTCATCACCACCTTGGCTTGGATTTTGCATAGACGTAAATCCTCATCAGCTAGACGTAAATCCTGACAAAAGCTGACCAAGTGTAGCGGGGGTGATTCCTCATGCATGAGGATAAGTCTTCTATGGTAGGTGTCAAAAATAGAGTGATCCCCATTCCGTACCACCTATGTTCCACTCACTGTTCTGCTCTTGCATACCAATAGTTTCCCTCACGTAAGGGCGGGTATATTGAGAGGCTCGGTATAATGGCTTGGCAATGGTATATTGAAGGGGCGACTATTTTGGAGATACAAGAGCCCTCATTATGCATGTATAACAAATTTTTATTTACAATATTTACACAACAAAAATCAAACACACTGAACTAGATGTAGGGCACACATTTAATATGTAAACGAGATAATCATTTCTTTTTTTGTGTGGTCCCATTTTGTTTGGTATAGCATACAAATTGTAAAGGAAATAAAAATATACGTATCTTTTTAGAAAAACCACCACCATGGTGTATACCCGTAGCCAATCCCAATCATGGGCAAAAGCTACGAAAACTATACAAGGAGGCACAAGTTGCCTTCATTATAGCCCCAAGGACTTGGTTATACCACCTTGGCAGCCTGACCCACAACATAGTCCACACTATGCCACTACAGAAAAGGACTATAGAGGCATCCCTTTGAGGGGAACTCCCGTTCAACACATACCATCTCAGGAGGAGTACACACATGGGAATGCCCCCTTAGACACTCATTATGAGTGGCCACTACACGATGAAGCGCTAGAGCAACATAGGGTTCATAAGGAGGGGCCACATGATTATATCATTCCCCTCCACCCCTCATTACCGTTAGAACTAATAGACCAAATCTAGAGTGCAAGGCTCTTCAAATAGGGCGAGCCAACTTTGGCCGTCCCTTTCACATGTACGAAAGGGAGCATGAGGAAAACCAGTATATTCCTCAAGAGCAATACACCATGCGAGAGCAATGTGCCTCCGCACCTACTGATTATCAAGATCACCTATTGAGGCCAGAGCCTCGGGTGAATGCTGCTAACCTCGACAGAGGAAAGCAACCCATAGATATCTCAGATCACCATGATCAAGATAGATGTGTAGGGGAGGCATCTAGGCCTCCTAGACCTAGGGTGGTAGAATGAATCAACTTGGAATTTGCCAAACATGTCACTGCCAAGCGCAAATCACGCAGCTTAGGCAAGATCAACAACAGTTAGAACAACTGTATCATCTTAACAAAGAGTGCATTCAGTGCCAAATAGATGAGTTTCTCTAGAACACTATGCACGAGAGGATTCCAACCCCTCAAATGCATAAGATAGAAATTAATGAGAGGCACAACCCTTAGTATGAGACAGGTCTTCACGACCTTATCAAGCATTGCCTCCAAGACCTCCTAGGCTTGAGCGAGAGGCCACTCCTAGAACCAATGACGGGCATCTTCCTCGGGCACCCGTCCATGTTTATAGGTCACGCCCAAAAACTCTTCAAGATGCCTATGAGGAATTTGAGTGAGAAGAAGAGCGGGCTAAAATTCCCTACCAAGGCAAGGGGGCGCTATCTGGCTACCACTCCATAGGCCTCAAGTTCCTCATAATTCACAATGGGAACAAACCAAAGAAGAGGAAATCAAATCCTTCAATGCATACAAAACACTACTAGAGCACTTAGAGTCTGTGGAGATAAAGACTTTAGGGCCCCAAAAGCCCACCTTATGCCAACTCCGTAGTCACCCTATGCATCCTTCAGTTCCTGCACCCCCATACCCCGACCACTTCAAAATGCCTCAATTGGCAATTTTTAGAGGGGATGAGTATGCCCAAGAGCATGTACCGAGGTTCCTGAGTCAATGCTTTGGCATTATGGACAATGATGCATTGCTTCTGAGAACGTTTATAACCACATTCGCAGGCCCTACCTCGGATTGGTTTACCCAGTTTCCAAAGCATAGCATCAATAATCTAGACCAGCTAGTGGGCGCATTCCTTGAACATTTTGCCTTAAACACCAAGAAGAAGGCATCCTTAAGTGACCTAGCTAGACTTAAGCAGTATGATGATGAGACCATAGCTACTTATGGGAATCGATGGAGGGCATTGCTTTCAAAGCTACCTTACCTCCCTCCCATGGCCGACATGACTCAAATGTTTCCAAAGAGTTGTTAAGGTCGATATTTGTGCTATTGTAGCTGTAGTAATATGCCACCCTCGAAGAAGCCTTGGCACAAGCCAGGATAATTAAGGATATCAAAATACAAGACAGTGAGATTTCCAAACCGTGCAAGAAAGAATGGACCAAAAATGCTAAAACTGGGCCCACGCAATCCAAACCCACCACGGTCAATCAGGTTTCCATAACTATACCAAAGCCTGTACAAATGACATAGCCCCCAAAGGTTAATTATTAGGTAGTTCCTCTTGATAACTATGAAAAGGAAAATCATAAACAAGAGCAAAATCAACAGCATCACCCTAGGCAATAATTCACACAATTCACGGAGTCTAGAGACTCCTTGTTTGACCGCTTTTTCGTGGCAAACCTGATAAAATTGTCGAAAAGTCGACCCATAGACCCCAACATGCCAAAACCCAAGGGCTATAGGGAAGACTTATATTGCAGATTTCACCGACATAAAGGACATGAAATATCCACTTGTTGGAAATTCAAACACTTAGTGTAGGACTTGATAGACAACAAAACGCTCATGGTAGATAATCTCGTAGTGTTGAGCAACCAACAAATGGAGGTCTTCAAAGACCCCTTGCCTACCCATGATAAGCAATCAAAGACTTTAAAAGTGAATTAGGTAACACAAAACTGCCCCATGCAAGGATACATAGGGATGATAAGCATTGTGACGCAAAACAAAAGGTACCCAAACATGGCTGCACCCGCTGCAGCTACAGGAGATGTTTTGTCAACGTCACAACCTTTGCAACACCCTACGCAACCTCCATCACTTAGACCAGTGGCAATGATTTGGACTAAACTTACTCAAATTTTAAGGACCACATCAGCTAGGCTCTCCATTTATGAGCTCATCCAACAATCGTTGCCCCATCGGGAGGCTCTGATGGAGATACTCAAATCCATTGAGCTACAACACCACGAACCCAATTATTTCAACAACTTTATGGGACATGTGAGACGATGCACATAACCAGTCATAACCTTTAGGGAAGACAAACTAAAATTGGTGAATGGTGATATGGTGGATCCACTCCTGCACGTCATTGCGTGGGTCAACAGGATTCCATTGAATAGGGTGTTTTTGGACACTGGCTCATCCAGCAATATAATCACGATAGCAGCATTAAATACCTTAAGCTGCCAGCATCCCACATTGTGGCATCCACTTACACTCTTCAAGCATTCAACGACGCGTTATGCTCGACAATTGGCACAATTGTCCTGCCCATCCAAGTAGGACAAAAGACCATTCCTATGTTGTGTCACATCCTTGAGGGTGATATGGCCTACAATATCTTACTAGGCCAGCCTTGGATTAGGGACATGAAGTGTGTCCATTCGATAGCCCATAAATGCCTCAAATACACATATGAAGGGTAAGTACATGTAGTCCTAGCAGACTTAGAGCCCTTTAATTTTTGCAATGCGATGCAGCTGATACCACAATCAACCCTTCCATCGATACATTTGGACTTTCAATTGAATCCATCCACTTAGGGTCCTGTTGAGTGGTGTTTTCACCCAGTTGTGAAAGCACACTCTCCGGTAGGATCTGAGTCCCAAAATCCTCTGCTTGCAAAGAAAATAACTTTCTCCAAGGTTCCTATTATGTTTAAATGATGTTGTTCAAATGAAATGCCAGGAATGTCTTAGGGTTTGCAAGTGGATGTTAACAAGGGGCACTGATGGTTTATTTAATTTGAATTTCTAGTGGACTCAAAGTGAACAAACCTATTCTAATCTTCAGTTCTGATGGATTTTTAGTTGCTTATTCAAATACAGTAATTAAACTGCATGAAATAAATTAAGGGTTTGAAAAATAAAACAAAGTAAATGGAAATAAAACTAACTACAATCAGAATGCTATCATCAACTCGATGAAACCGAATATATTGAGGTTTTATGCATGCAACCTAACCTAATGAACCTGCAAATTCGCACAATCCAAATAAATTAGGTGCTGGTTTCTAGGGTGTCTACTGTAATTCTAGATTTAGGCATTCACATGAAGCAACCAAGCACACTTGCATTAAAATTCACCTAAAAGCCTTAGAAATCTATAATGAATGATAAAACATTAAATCATGCATGCACAAAATGACTCCTTCTTTCTCATCAATGAGATCCCAATACTCTGTATTTCTGTATTAAATGATGTATCAATTACATTTACAGATTGTTCCAGGCATAAATGTTCCAGAACAAAAAGAAGGAAATTGCCCAAGTGCAGGCCCAGAATGGCATAAAGCCTTTGTCTCTGCAACTCTACAAGCAGTAATTTCCAACCTCCTTTCTTTTAATCTGTGCTTTTGATTTTATACTAACTGAAATGGCTCTTCGATTCCCTTTGTCGCTTCATTTCACCTTCCTGCAAGTGACCTTTCAAATTACCACTTTTTCCTTACTTTCAATTCATGTTGGATGCCCAAACGTGCGAAATCTTCCATTGCATGTAACGTTCCTACAATTTTGACACCTGTACACCACGTGTCTTGCATTTTTTGTGCCTTCTGTAATGTTTTCCTGTGCAAATCATGACAAAAACTGCAAGCGGCCTGTTCACCTTCTTAGCCGCGAAAACGCGACATGTCACGAAATCGCGACATGTCACGATATCGCGACGCCTTCCTCACCCGTGCACCCTTGGTAGCTACTTGTAGCGATATCGCCACCGCTTCTATTCTGAGCCTTCCTTCCACAAACTGTAGCGAAATCGCTACCATTTTTGCCTTCGGACCTTCTTGCCGCAAACTGTCGTGATATCGCTACCGCTTTTGCCTTCGGACCTTTATGTCGCTTTCTGTCATGATATCGTGACGTTTTTCACCTTCGGGCTCTCTCGCCGCAAACTGTCACGATATCGCTACCGCTTTTGCCTTCGAACCTTTATGTGGCTTTCTATCGCGATATCGCGACGTTTTTCACCTTCGGGCTCTCTCGCAACAAGCTGTCGTGATATCGCTACCGCTTTTTCCTTCAGACATTTATGTCGCTTTCTGTCGTGATATTGTGACGTTTTTCACCTTCGGGCTCTCTCGCAACAAGCTGTCATGATATCGCTACCGCTTCCCCTTCGGACCTCTTCGGCAACTTTACGTCATGAAATCGCGACCATTATCACTCTCTTGCCTTCTTTCAACAAATTGTCACGATATCACTACTGCTTCCCCTTCGGACCTCTTCGGTAACTTTACGTCACGATATTGCGACCATTTCTTCGTTCGTACACTTTAGCTGCAATCAGTCACAAAATCGCGACGCCTTTTCGCTTCGAGTCCCTTCATTGTTTCCTGTCACGGTATCGCAATGTTTTTCCGCTTCCGTACACTTTGCCAAAACACGTCGCAAAATCATGACACTTTTCATCATCCGTACGCTTCGGCAAAACACGTCGCGAAATCGTGACCATTTTCATTATTTTCCAGTGGCATGTCACGATTTCGTGACAACTTTCAATTTTCTTTTCTTTCTCCTTTTCGACAGCAATAGAGCTACATGTCACGATTTCGCGACACTTTCCTATTTTCGATAGCGATGGCACAACAAGTCGCGATTTCGTGACATGTCACGATTTCGTGACACTTTCAACACATGCATTTTTTCTCTTTTCTTCAATTTTAGCATCTGGGTCACCGAGATTCTTCTCTGCAAGCCTGCCAAAATGTGGGTCCCCAATTTTGGGGTGTGTTGTGGATCAACCACAACAAATGGCGACTCTGCTGTCAAATTCTCTTGAGCATTTTAGTAAGAACCCAACCTAAAACATATCACAAACTCACAAACATATGTTAGCACATAAGCAATATAACAAATGCCCAAAGATCAAAAGTACATGAATCATCAGAATCATCAAGTATTAGCTCAGTGTGTGCAATGAATTTCTTTTCCTATCATTTGACATTGATCCACACTTCATTATCAGTTTTGCATGAATGCATATGTGGGATGGTGAATGATTTGTGTACCCTAATGAATGTGCTGGGAGATTTTTTTTTTGCTTTTGTAAAAGTCATATTCATTCTTCTATTATCAGGTACAAGCCTTCAAGATTGCCAAACCCTCTTAAGATCCTCTAATTCATTACCTTATTATATCCCAAAGTTGGTTATGAGTCCCTACTATCTGGAACCCATGTGCAAGTGAATGTGAAATCAGAACTTTGGGGAATCAGACTCTCAACCAACCGAGATGAGAGTTTAACCCTATCCTTACTATTCTGATTTCGAGTTCATTACCTCACTTTAAGCAAAATAATTAAACCAATTATGTAAGAAATGGTCATGCTAGTCTAACCCTCTAGACAATCAGTGGTCTTGTTTTTAGGCAATACATGATGCCATGCATGGGCATACTTAACCCCACAATCCAAAACTTATCTTCATTTCTTTGGACCTTGGGGATGACTACCCATCCTTTGCAGAGGACAAGTAGTACGATCCTTACAATCCAATATAAAGATGATATGGGAAAAGTTTATTTATTATTTTTTTTACTTCTTGGACCTTGGGGATGACTACCCATCCTTTGCAGGGACACGTAGTACGATCCTTACAATCCAAACTTTAGGTGTAAATAGAAAATATTAATTTTGTTGCTTAGACCTTGGGGATGACTACTCATCCTTTGCAGAGGACAAATAGTACGATCCTTACAATCCAAGACTGATTATGAAATGAGACATAAGAGCTTTGGGGAATCAGATTCTCAACCTAAGTGAGATGAGAATTTATACCCTATCCTTACTACTCCATGTGGGTCAAATCAAAGCTTTGGGGAATTGGATCCTCAACCTAAGTTTGATGAGGATTTAACCCTATCCTTACTACTCTGATTTTAGGCTTTAAGCTCTATGGAAGTGGTCAAAACCATTGTTTTAAGGATCATGTTGCATAATAGGATAGACATGAAAAACTTCTTTCGCCCAACAGTTTCCTCCAAGTTAGGTTTTGATCATTTTGCTCAAGATCCTTTTTAATATATGAGACGTGCTTGGTTCTAGATATCTCAAAACTCAGTTTCCAACCTTAGGATTTACTTACATATATGTTATAACACAACCCTAAGAGGATTTGACATACTTTAATGGCTTGTACCTAAGATGCATATGTAACTAAGATGATATGTATGTAAGGTGAGATGGAACATGAATGCATTATTTCTTGAATTGCAAATGAAATGATTTGTCATGCAAAACTGACTCTTTCATGTATCACAAAATCAAACAATATAACTTAAAATGTTTTATGTTACTTGTGGAGCTTTTACAAGATAATTCCAATATTTCATATTCTCCTAACCTTAAGCATAAGTTGACACCTCAATTTTTTATTTATTTATATATATATATATATATATATATATATATTTTTTTTTTTTTTCAAAACAAAACATGTCAATTGAAATCAAATCCAGAATCAAAATCCTAACTAGACTAACAATCCTAAACAATAAAAACAAAATCTGAAAATCCCCACCAAAACCAAAAGAATAATATCAAAATCTCACAACCTAAGGGCTAAAATAATGCTTTAAAATCTGCCCATTAACCGGTAGCATGAAATCTCTCCCTTCTAAGGTTTTTATCCTGAAGGTATTCTTCCCAAGAATCTTTGAAATATGATATGGGCCTAACCAAAGACAATCAAACTTTTGATGATTCCCTTTTTCCTCATGTCTTTTGTCCCATAGTAATACCAAATCTGAAATTCTGAATGATTTAACTTTGGCCCTTCTGTCAAACCATCTCTTGATAACTTCCTGGTGTTTATTCATGTGATTCATGGCCTCTTCTCTCTTTTCATCAAGGTGCAACAACTGGCTCAACCTGGCTTCAAATTGATCATCTGTCCCCAAGTACTCTTGTATGAAATGTAAGGTCTGCAACTTCAAATTTGTTGGAAATATCGGGTCTTGCCCATAGACCAAATGATAGGGAGTATTCCCTATGGACTCTTTCACTCTGGTCCTATCTGCCCAAAGGGCAAACTTTAGTTGGCTGTGCCAGTCCCGAGGGTTATTTTCTAGTAACTTCTTAATAGTATTCAACAAATTCTTATTTGAAGACTCGACCAACCCATTTCCTTGAGGATAGTAATTGGATGCAAACTTTAAGCTCACTTTGTTATCATATGCCCAATCTACAAATTGTGTAGAAATAAAAGCTTTACCATTGTCACTGACAATAGATTCGGGCATTCCAAATCTTGTTATAATTTGATCCTCAAGAAATTTAATCACAACATCTATGGTGGCATGTTTAGTAGGAATCGCTTTTGTCCACCTTGTACAGTAGTCTGTAGCTGTCAAAATGAATTTATGAGAATCAGAAGAATTTGGGTTAATAACCCCGATGAAATCTAGTCCCCACTGTGCAAATGGTCTCATTTCAACTACAAGTTGTAATGGCATTGCTGCATTTCTCTCTCTATTTGCAGCCACTTGACAGATATGACAAGATCGTACATGGGTAAGCGCATCCTTGAAAATATGTGGCCAGTAGTATCCTGCTCTCAGGATTTGATGTGCTGTAGCATTGGCTGCACCATGACTAGTTCCATGTTTCTCGTGAAATTCCTGCAACACCCTGGCAGTTTCTTCTTTGTTCAAGCACCTCAGGTAGATACCTTCATGATTCTTCCTATAAAGCACACTAGATTTTATCAGATAATTGATAGACTTAAGCCTTAAGGCTATTCTCTGTGTTGAATTCAGATTAGAAGGACACTTACCAGTCAATAAAAATTGCACAATATCAACATACCAGTCATCCTTAGCCATGTATTCTGTATTTGAGCATTGACCTGTTATTTGTGGATTATTTTCTACGATTGCCTTTGCCAGTCCCTGTCCTTGAACTAGTTTCATTGGTTGGATTTTGAGATCAAATTCTTGGATGGTTGAAATCCATTTTCCTCTCTTCTCACCTAGTTCATTCTGTAAAAACATGGTCTTGACAGCAGAATCGGGCACGATGGCAATAACTCTGCTATGTACGATGTAGTGCCTAAATTTTTTCACAGTTTTGAAAAGTGCGTACATTTGCTTATCAAGGATTGAATACCTTAATTGAGCATCTTTCAAGGGGGCACTTAAAAATTCTATGGGATTTTTGGCACTATCCTCACCTTTTTGGGTTAATACACTCGCAAAGGAGTGTTCAGATGCAAAAGCATAAATATAAAAAGGCTTGGAGTAGTCTGGACTTATAAGGACAAGGGCTCTAGAAATGGCATCTTTGATGTTTTGGAAGGCCGCTCTGCTTTCCTCGTTCCATTTTACATCCACATATTTCTTTAGCATCTTGTTCAGAGGCTTGGCTATCTCAGTAAATCTAGAGATAAACTTCCTCACAAAATTAACCTGCCTAAAGAAAGATCTCAATTCTTTATTACTACTCAGGAGAGGTAGGTTTTGGATGGCTTGTATCCTTTCTTGGTCAATGGATATGCCCTCTTTCGAAATAATGTGACCCAGCAATTTTCCTTCTGTCACTCCGAAAATGCACTTTTTGGGATTTAAGGAAATTCCATGTTCTCTCCATCTTTGAAGCACTTTCTTTAAATCTTTGACATGATCCTCTCTCTTCTTTGAGAAAACTGGGATATCATCCACATACACGATGATGCATTTGCCTATGAGCCCTTTGAATGCGTAATCCATGGCACGTTGAAAATTTGCACTAGCATTTAACAGTCCGAACAACATTCTCTTATATGTAAATGTCCCCCACTTTGTAGTGAAGGTTGTTTTCATCCTGTCATCTGGATGTATAAGAATTTGGTTGTACCTCGAATATCCATCGAGAAAGGACATCATTTCAGATCCATTTACCATTTGTAGAATTTCATCGATTGATGGCAGTGGATAATTATATTTTTGAGAGGCTTTATTAAGATTTCGAAAATCTATACACAGCCTAATATCTTCACTCTTTTTTCTCACTGGAACGAGGTTAGCCACCCAGGTTGAGTGCCTAACAGGAAAAATGATTTTCGCTTCCAATAATATTTTAACCTCCTTTTCGATCAATGACTCCAATAGCGGGTTAACAACTCGCTATCTTTGCCTAAAAGGCTTGGAGTCTAGCTTCAAATGGATGGTATGTGTGATAATGTTTTGGTTGTAAGTCTTTAGCTCATTGTAGTTCCAAGCAATACAATCTATGTAATGCTTCAATGCCTGTATTATATTGCTCCTTTCTTCCTATGTACATGCCTTTGCTATGTAAACCTCCTTTGGATTGTCTGCACTCCCTAGATTAATTGAATCACATGCATCTTTGGGGAGTGGGACTCTTTTTCTTTTCTTGTTCTTGCATTCCATGTCAAACATCTTCTCCAATGAAACCATGTCTTTAGGAATTTTTTTGGATTGATACGCAGTTTCACTTTCATCTTCTGTTCCATCCTGCCACCTTTGCTCCTCATCAATCACCTGATTTTCAAAAATACCCGAGTTCGTGACAAATTTGAAAATATGTCTATCACTTTCAAAAACTTGGAAATTCTTTACGTTATCAGGTATTGATGGACAAGGAACCAGTTCAATGGAAAAAAATTTACATCTTCTTATATCAATTGGATTCAACATGCCCGCGACAACTGCAAGAGAGTCTGCTATTCGATTTCCTTTCCTAGAAATACGGGCTATGTTGAATGCATCAAACTCCTCCATGAGGTCCATAACCCTAGTTCTATAAAGGCTTAGTCTCCTGTCGTGGCATGTGTACTGTCCTTTGATTTGCTTGACTACCAACTCAAAATCTCCCAAAACATTCAAACATTTAACATGCTTGCTCAATGCTAGACGTAAACCATAGATCAATGCTTCGTACTCTGCCACATTGTTTGTGCAAGGAAATTGCAGTCTGTAAGCAGTTAGCAATGGTTTGCCTCCTGGACCAGTGAGCTCGACTCCAGCTCCTGCTCCCTGTCTAGACTTTGATCCATTGAACTTGAGCAACCACGTGTAATAATTTTCTTTAGAAGAATGACCATGATACATTTCTTCTTTAAATTCTTCAACAACTTCCTCAACATCAAGTGCATAGACTCCTAAGTATATCTCAAAAAACTGAACTTCATTCGGCTTTTTAAAATCTATTATAATCTCTTTAAGCCTCGGTTCATTTTCCACTCTTATTTGATTTGCAATTCCATTCCATGGTAGCCACATATGCGAGCAGTCTGTTGCAAAATAGCCATTCAGAGTTTTCATCCAATCCCTAGCAAGTAACATTCCATACCTACTTGGGATATTAACCACCAAAATGTCTACAACCTGCTGAACCCTGGGTTCAGAATTCAATTGAATCTTGACATCATATAAAGTCCCCACTACATTTACTTCTGATCTGTCCAATTGCAATACTGTACATTTGGATGAAACAGGTTGCAGACCTAGCATTTTACATATTTCTATAGGCATGAGGTTGCTCGTGGCACCAGTATCCACCAAATAGTTGTGCAAATTCTTACCCGCAATTCTCAAAGTCAGTAAGAATGGCAGGACATCCCTTCTTTCCTTTCGCAAAATAAGGTGGGATTCAACTCTTTTTTCCTTCCACATTGGATTAGGTGAATTCAAAGCTCTTATCAACACCTCCTTTTGGCCAGGAAATCTAGCTGCGTCCATGAATGAAAGGCTAGATTTGGACTTCTTTAGATCCTCCACTATGTCATAGCTTGGCTTTTCAAATTTGACTATCTTCTGCATGTCATTAGACCTTTCTGTTCTGAGTGGAGGGGGAGGATTATTATCTGCCTTAGTGTCTGGAGGAAGAATAGAATTTTTTGGAGGTGTCGATGAGGTTTTAGGGGCTTTAGACTTACTTCTCAAATGGTATCCATGATTCCCCTTTCTGAAATCTTGAAAATCTTGCACCTCCTATTCCAAAATTTCGTCTTCTTCTTCCTCAGTCTCACCTTCTTGATGATATACAGTTTCCATCACCATAATATTCTCATCTTGATGTTGTGATGGATTTTCATTTGATACCAGTTCCAAATCATCAACTTGTGCCTGAAGACAATGAGTGTATCTAGCAATCTCAGGATAGTTCCTCTCATTGTGTTCTTTTGTGTTATGTAACCTGCACCCCCTTTCCCATGCCAAATCTGAAAGATTCAAAAGAGAATTGGGTTGGCTAGGTCCTGCAGAAGCATCTAATTGATTAGCAATGGGAGCGGGAACTCCCCCATTGTTAGGCTTAGTGTTCCAGTGCCTCCCTCTATTGTTAAAATTTTGATTTGGGTGAGGGGCATGGGACTCATACTTCTGCTGTTGAACCTTGTCATTTCTTAGTTTATGCACTAATTTCTTGAGCTCTTTGACTTCCGAATAAACATCCTTTGGTGGAATCATATTGTTGTTAACCCCCGTTGGATTCGCATAATTAATGGGGTCTTGATTCAACACTGGGGTCGGGTTCTGAGGAATTGGATTCCTGTATGGGTTGACACTTTGAATCGGGGTTGGATTTGGAAATGGAACTATGGCTTGAGGATTGACCTGACTAGTTCCTTGCATAGTTGGTTGATTGTTTTGCAAAAATGCAGGGACAGGTGGAATGGCTGTGATTGGTTGGATTGGAATGGGTGCATATGCGGGTGTTGGTGGATACTGTTGTTGATATGGGAAGGCACTCATGCTTGGCATTTGCGGTGCCATGAGTTGATTTGCCTGGGGAGCTTGACCATATGGAGCATACTGTCCCATCACAGGCATCTGGATAAACCCGTAGCCTTGTGGCGTCATTTGCTGCTCGATAGTCATGGCTTCGTTATAGGCTAAATCTAGCATGGTGACTTGAGGATTGCACCTTGCAAACATGGTTGTCATGGGGTCCAATGCCCCAAAATATATCTGCAAATCCACTAAGGGATCGATGGCAAAGTGCCTAATTGATCTATTATAGCACTTTTGGAATCTCTGATTAAATATTCTAATTGGTTCCCCTTGGCCCCTTTTGCATGTAATAAACTGATTGTAAATAGTTACGGGATCTAAGGGTGACCTAAATTGATTGACAAAGGCATTTTCCATTTGTGTCCAAGAGGTGATTGAACCAGTTGGCAAGCATATATACCATTCATATGCTATTGGATCTAAGCTCATGGGGAAAAGTCTGCAGGCCACATCTTCATATTGAACTTACAGCCTAATTAAAACATCCCTATAGGCTTGGATATGTTCTTCTGCTGTTCTTAGGCCATTTGGCTTGTATTTAGGCAGAAATATTTCAATGTTCTTGGGGATTTCATGGATATCCCCAACAATATTCAAAGGAGTATTGTTAGCTCCATACTAAGGAGCTGCTGGAGCTTGAGCCATTTGACTCAAAATTGATGAATACAGACCTACAATAGCAGTAGAAGTATTACTAACTATAGGCACACTAGGGGCAATGGATATTACTGGCGTAGGTCCACTCGACGTTCTTGGAGAAAATAGGTCTTTTGCGACTGGTGTGCTTACGACATGCTTGGCTTTACTCTTGGGAGTACCAGTAAGGTCATGAAAAATGGTTTCTCCAGTTTTTTAAGACCTGGTCGCAATATGGTGTGGTGGGTCCAGCTTGCCTGAGGAAACCCTTGGCTATTTTGAAGAAAACCTGCAATAGAAACAAAAATAGTGTTGCAGTTTAGCTGCTTGTGAGATTTATTAAATTATTTCATAATTAGATCAAAAACAAATTATTCAAGTATGAAAATCAAAATAACATAAACCAATCTGGCCCTCCTTCTAGCGCCAATATGTTGAGTGGTGTTTTCACCCAGTTGTGAAAGCACACTCTCCAGTAGGATCTAAGTCCCAAAATCCTCTGCTTGCAAATAAAATAAGTTTCTCCAAGGTTCCTGTTATGTTTAAATGATGTTGTTCAAATGAAATTCTAGGAATGTCTTAGGGTTTGCAAGTGGATGTTAACAAGGGGCACAGATGGTTTATTTAATTTAAATTTCTAGTGGACTCAAAGTGAACAAACCTATTCTAATCTTCGATTCGATGGATTTTTAGTTGCTTATTCAAATACGATGAATTAAACCGCATGAAATAAAGTAAGGGTTTGAAAAATAAAACAAAGTAAATGGAAATAAAACTAACTACAGTCGGAATCGTTGTCATCAACTCGATGAAACCGAATATATTGAGGTTTTATGCATGCAACCTAACCTAATGAACCTGCAAATTCGCACAATCCAAATAAATTAGGTGCTGGTTTCTAGGGTGTCTACTGTAATTCTAGATTTAGGCATTCACATGAAGCAACCAAGCATAGTTGCATTAAAATTCACCTAAAAGCCTTAGAAATCTATAATGAATGATAAAACATTAAATCATGCATGCACAAAATGACTCCTTCTTTCTCATCAATGAGATGTCAATACTCTGTATTTCTATATTAAATGATGTATCAATTACATTTACAGATTGTTCCAGGCATAAATGTTCTAGAACAAAAAGAAGGAAATTGCCCAAGTGCAGGCCCAGAATGGCATAAAGCCTTTGTCTCTGCAACTCTACAAGCAGCAATTTCCAACCTCCTTTCTTTCAATCTGTGCTTTTGATTTTATACTAACTGAAATGGCTCTTCGATTCCCTTTGTCGCTTTGTTTCACCTTCCTGCAAGTGACCTTTCAAATTCTCGCTTTTTCCTTACTTTCAATTCATGCTGGATGCCCAAATGTGCGAAATCTTCCATTGCATGTAACGTTCCTGCAATTCCGACACCTGTATGCCATGTGTCCTGTGTTTTTTGCACCTTCTATAACATTTTCCTATGCAAATCATGACAAAAACTGCAAGCGGCCTGTTCACCTTCTTAGCCGCGAAAACGCGACATGTCACAAAATCGTGACATGTCGCGATATCGCGATGCCTTCCTCGCCCATGTGCCCTCGGTAGCTACTTGTAGCGATATCGCCATCGCTTCTATTCTGAGCCTTCCTTCCACAAACTATAGCGAAATCGCTATCGTTTTTGCCTTCGAACCTTCTTGCCACAAACTGTCGTGATATCGCTACCGCTTTTGCCTTCGGACCTTTATGTCGCTTTCTGTCGTGATATCACGACGTTTTTCACCTTTGGGATCTCTCATCGCAAACTATCGTGATATCGCTACCGCTTTTGCCTTCGGACCTTTATGTCGCTTTCTGCCATGATATCACGACATTTTTCACCTTTGGTCTCTCTCGCAACAAGCTGTCATGATATCGCTACCACTTTTGCCTTCGGACCTTTATGTCGCTTTCTGTCATGATATCACGATGTTTTTCACCTTCAAGCTCTCTCGTAACAAGCTGTCGTGATATCGCTACCGCTTCCCCTTCGGACCTCTTCAACAACTTTACGTTGCGAAATCATGACCATTATCACTCTCTTGCCTTCTTTCAACAAACTATCACGATATCGCTACCGCTTCCCCTTCGGACCTCTTCGACAACTTTACATCGCGAAATCATGACCATTTCTTCATTCGTACACTTTAGCTGCAATCGGTCACGAAATCGCGATGCCTTTCCGCTTCGAGTCCCTTCGATGTTTCCTATCGCGGTATCGCGACGTTTTTCTGCTTTTGTACACTTTGCCAAAACACGTTGCGAAATCGCGACACTTTTCATCATCCGTACGCTTCAACAAAACACGTCGCGAAATCGCGACCATTTTCATTCTTTTCCAGCGGCATGTCACGATTTCGCAAAAACTTTCAATTTTCTTTTCTTTCTCCTTTTCGACAGCGATGGAGCTACATGTCGTGATTTTGCGACACTTTCCTATTTTCGGCAGTGATGGCGCGACAAGTCGCAATTTCGCGAAACTTTAAACACATGCATTTTTTCTCTTTTCTTCAATTTTAGCATCTGGGTCACCGAGATTCTTCTCTGTAAGCATGCCAAAATGTGGGTCCCCAATTTTGGGGTGTGTTGTGGATCAACCACAATAGGTCTGATTCCTCCTACATCCTCGCTGTTGAGTCCCTCAACTCACCAACCTGGCCTATCTTCGTCGTATGTTCCTTCACCAACGGTGACACCTATGGTGGCCATACCGAAGGACAACGGGAAGAATCCCCTAAGGGAAGTACCACCATTAGTCTCAACCATATCTATTGAAGAGGTGCCTGGCCGAATGGAATTCGAAACACTTGGTTCACCCAACATGGAGTAGACTCAGGGAGAACTCCCACTCCCTCCCCCTCAACCACCAACGATTACCATTGAGATGGCCAATCAGACCAATTTTGTATATGGGGGCCTCGATAACGGCATTGAACCATACCTACAAGAGGAAGAATACGAAGAGATATTTGCTGAGAATGTTGACTATCTGTCCAACCTGGACTTCACCTTGAAATACCTAGATCAATGTAATTGGCATGGATATGGATTGGGCAGATACAAACAAGGAATGCACACTCTTTGTCAACCGAGATACCATATGCAATATGATAAATTAGGAGTAGGGTTCAACCACCCTTTGCCCCTCAAAATCTTGGTAGAAACCATGCAAGACCTAGGTCTAGGTAATAGGGATAGGTTGGCATAAGATTCATATGCCAATCCCAAAACAACATACACATTGGGGGATTATCTCCCATTGTTAACAAAAAACCTTGTTGACCTCAACAACCCCTCCCCTTTGATCGAGGAAGGAGAAAGTTCAAGAAGTAACCTCCAAAGGGGATATGAACAAGATCAAGGGGGGTCTTCTAAAGATGAGTCATATTATGAGGTAGCACCTTGGGACCCTTTTGAGTCTGATAGCAATTACTCACAGGTGACACCTATTAATGACTATCAGTAGAACTTCATGGCAATGTTCCCCTTTAATGTTCCAATCGGGTAATTGCTACCTCTAGAGAATCTAGCCCTCCTACAGAGAGTGGAACAACCCATAAGGGACCAAATAAACATGCTCAAACAAAATGAGCCTCCCATGCCGGCCATAAGGCCAAGTGATCCATCAAAGGAAGAATATCCAAATATCTTATTCAACATCGACTACCTGCATGATGAATTTTTGACTGTCATAGAGAGTGAGGATAGTGATCAAGAAATGCCTAGTGGGAGGCTATACCATCTAGAGGGGCACATAGTTGTCAGATCCAATGAAGGCCTATGTATCTCTGATAGCAACTATGAATATGAGACTGATATGGCATATCTCAACCATATGAGGCAACAGGAATACCCCATAGACATCAATGATATGTTTGAACATATAAATATGGGACCAAGGCATAGGTGGAATTTAAATCAAGTACAGTTAAACCAAGTGCTTCATCCACAATTTCAGGAATACAGGGAGCACCTCCCACCTGGAGACCCTATAGGGCCATCAATGCCAAGTGCAAACCCTATCCTTCTATCTACATAGAGGGCCGATCCTTTTGTGCCAGTACCCACAGAGCCAAATCTGGGGTACAAAGATCATCAAGGATGTCCAAAGAAATGCCCACGTGGCAATGGAGATTGAATTAATTCCATCAACATGATATCCATTGATTTAGCTTCCCCCATCTGCAATCAATCCAATCCAACATGATCATTATATCTAGACCTAGATGCCATAGATTGGGATCGCACCGACTAACCACCATCCCCATAAGAGTATTGGCCTTGCGGTGAGATGTTTCATTTCACCCAAGACAGACTCAGGATATCTTCTGTTTTGAAGAGGAACCCAAGGTTCCCAATGCAGATCTAAATTCAGAAAATGATATCCATCTGATCCCAAATCCACACCAGTTGTATGACGGATCCCACATGTTAGTTGAAGAGACGATTGACATAGACATTGGTTCTGATCCAATAAACCCGTAAATCATCAAGCTGGGGGTAAGTTTATCCCCTGAAGAGCAAGTCGATTACATTGTACTTCTCAAAGAGAAGGAGGTTTTTTCATGGTCCTACAAAGACATGTCGGGGCTAGACCCATAGCTAGTAACACATAATCTAACACTTGATCTGACAGTCAAGCTAGTCAAGCAAAAGCTACGTAAGATGCACCCAACAATGGCCTTAATGGTAAAATATGAGCTAAAAAATTTATTGGATGCATAGTTTATCATCTGCATAGATTACCCACCATGGCTGTCCAACATGGTACCCATCAAAAATCCTGATGGGAGGATTCACATATGCACCGATTTTCAAGATTTAAACAAAGTGAGTCCCAAGGACAATTTTCCCTTGCCTAGCATCGACGCATTGGTAGATGCTACAACAGGCTATGAAATGCTTTCCCTCACTGATGGTTTCTTAGGCTATAACCAAATTTGTATCAATCCCGATGATCAACTAAAAATGGCATTCATGATGCCTTGGGGGACATTTTGTTATAAGGTCATGCCCTTTGGCCTTAAAAATGTTGGCACCACTTACCAACGTGCTATGACATACATATTCCATGATCACATGCATAAAAATTTGGAATATTATATGGATGATTTGTTGGCCAAATCTATTTTGCACCAAAATCATATCGATGACTTATGCAAGACCCTTGATCGCATCATCGAACACAAGGTTAGGATAAACCCCAAGAAGTGCGTATTTGGCATCACATCTAGAAAAATCTTGGGTTTCATAGTCTCAAAATGAGGCATCAAGGTAGATCCAAATAAAGTCAAGGCAATCCTTGAAATGCTTCCCCCAACCACCATCAAGAAGCTCAAAAGCTTGCAAGGTAAGATCACGTCGATCAAGCGCTTCATAGCATAGTTATCTCACAAGTGCAGACCCATGAATAAATTATTACACAAGTGGGTAGCATTTCATTGGGATGATGAGTGCTAGTCAGCCTTCGATGACATCAAACAATACTTGGCTTCATCACTAGTATTAGCACCACCTAGACCAGGAGTGTCATTCTATTTATACATCTCAGCTACTAAGGTGGCACTGGGTGCCATGCTAGCCCAGAAAAATGAACTACATAAAGAACAGGCTAATTATTATCTTAGCTGCACCCTGGTCAGTTATGAACTCAACTATGCATACGTTGAGAAGCTAAGCTTGGTGGTGATATTTACCACAAAAAAGCTATGCCATTACATGTTGAGCAATACGATGTATGTGGTGTCTAAGGAGAATCCATTATGATACATGATGAGTCATACTTATCACAGTAGTCACACGACGAAATGGATCATGTTGTTGATAGAGTTTGACATCGCATTCATTGGATGAAATTCCATCAAAGGTCAAGTCATCGCTGATCAAATAGCAGAGGCTCCTCTCGAAGACGATCAGCCTCTGACCATAGAGATTCCTGATGATGGGGTCTTCAATGTCTCAGAATCGCCAGATTCTAATGAGCCTGAGTCACATGCCATCATAACCTTATTTTTTGATTTTTCTAAATGTGAGCAAGGGGGTGGCATGAGAATTATGTTTTTCACACCGCAAGGGGCTCCAATGCATTTATCATTTAAGCTTGATTTCCCATGCACTAATAACAATATTGAATACGAAGCCCTGCTCATAGGTCTTCAGACAACCATCACCATGAACATCAAACGCTTGAATATCTTTGGTGATTTGTTGTTAATTATCAACCAAGTGAAATGGGTATTCCAATGCAAATGTTTAGTTCTACAGGCCTACAAAGCCCTTGTGGATAAATTCCTAAAAAATCTTGAATGGTTTGACATCGAGGAACTCCCTCGATCATCGAATCATTTTGTGGGCACTATGGCCTCCTTGGGGTCACTAATCTCGCAAGACATTTCTAGTGAGATGAAAACCATTCAAGTCAAAATGTTATCGCAATCCACGATGGAGCGTGCAAGCTCTAACATGATGCTAGGAATCCACTTGATCCTTATCGAACCATATCAGGATAGGTTCTCTTGAATCCATGATATTCTTAATCATGCCAACTAGGGATCTTTGTTCTCTCCAACCCCTCTTAATAGCAACACAACGCTATTTGTACAAGTTCTTTCCTGCTCAGATTTTGCTAGGGACGAACTTCAAGAGGGATCGGTCGTTCATGCCATTGAGGTTTTTGATTAGCAGGGTTGGTACACACCCATAATAGACTATCTCAAGTTAGGTAGCCTCCCACTTGGATTGTCGCACGCCATAAAAATATCATTCAAATAGAAAGTGACAAAGCATGTCTTGCTAGGAGACAATTTATATCGTTGAAGCTACGAAGGAATCCTCCTTCGTTACTTGGACCAACAAGAGTCCACTTGGGCGATCACCCAAGAGCATTATGGTACATGTGGTGGCCACTTTAGCGGTATGGCTATCGTAAAGTGCATCCTTCGCATGGGCTATTATTGTCCATCTTTAGAGTGAGATTGTTGCGCATATATGCGGAAGTGCGTGAAGTGTCAACACCATGCTAACTTGACACATGTACCTTCTCAGGCCTTGCAGCTGATCCAATCAGCTTGGTTGTTTTCACAGTGGGGCTTAGATCTCATTGAAAATATCTCCCCTACGTCGTCAGGTCATCACATGTTTATCATAACGGCCACAAAGTACTTCATTAAGTGGGTGGAAGCAGTTCCTCTTACCTCTATGACTGGGCCCTGCATCGCGAAGTTCATTCTACATAACATCATATGTCATTTTGGTATTCCATCCAAGATCATCTCGAATAATGGGATGTCATTTAATAACAAATATGTGCGTGCTTTGACAACAAAGTACAAAATTTAGCACATTTTTTTGACACCTTATTATCCGCAGGCAAATGGGCAAGCGGAGGCATAAAAAAAAATGCTAGTTTCCATCCTTAAAAAGATGGTCGCAGATAGTCATAAGGATTGGCACATCCAAATACCACTTGCCCTATGGGCTTATCACACTAGCATTTGGATGCCCACTGGGGCAACTCCATTTTCTCTAGTGTATGGCTTCGAGGTAGTCATGCCTATCGAGTTGGAAATACCCTCCATGTGCATATCAATGCAAGAGTTCATCGATGATGACACTGCATGGCAGGCCTAGTTAGACCAACTTACGTTACTCGACGAATGATGCATAAATGCTCTTGAGCATTTACATATCTATCAAGAGCGAGTTAAGAAAGCATACAACATGAAAGTTCACCTGAGGGACTTTCAGGTTGGTGACCTGGTCTTAAAAGAGAACCAACAAAATTCTAACTTGTCGCCCCATTTAAGGGACAAGTTCATGGAAAATTGGTTAGGTCCTTATGTAATCGACAATAAAATAGGACCTGGAACATACCGACTCACCTCTCTTGAAGGAATCAAGGAACTAGAACCCTTGAACATCAGTCATTTGAGGCCATTCAACATTTAAAGAGTCGTGACCCACTCCAAAAGCTCCAAGGGTTCCCACAATCGCTTGTTCAACCAAACACCCCAAAGGTATCTACAATCTCTTTGGTCAAACCAAAAATCTCCAAGGGTTCCCACAATCGCTTGGTCAACTAAAACACCCCAAGGGTATCTATAATCCTATTGGTCAAACCAAAAGCTCCAGGGGTTCTCGCCATCGCTTGGTCACCAAAAATGCCCCAAAGGTATCCATAATCCCTTTGGTCAAACCAAAAGCTCCAAGGGTTATCGCCATCGCTTGGTCACCTAAAAATGCCCCAAAGGTATCCATAATCCCTTTGGTCAAACCAAAAGCTCCAAGGGTTCCCACAATCGCTTGGTCAACCAAACACCCCAAAGGTATCTATAATACCTTTGGTCAAACCAAAAGCTCCAAGGGTTCCCAAAATCGCTTGGTCAACCTAAAATGCCCCAAAGGTATCTATAATTCCTTTGGTCAAACAAAAATCTCCAAGGGTTCCCACAACCGCTTGGTCATCCGAAACACCCCAAAGGTATCTATAATCCCTTTGGTCAAAACCTCCAAGGATCCATAAGAATCACTTGGTCCACACCCATTCAGGTTAAAACCACCATAACGAATATTCAAAAACAACAGATAATCAAAAATAACAAAAAAATTGCATCTCACTTTCATGCATAATCTTAAAAATAAAAATACAAAAAAAAAGCTGCATTAGGCATCACATACATACATTGCATATCTACTGATCATACAAGTCAAACGCACCATAGACTGTAATTACTTGGCAATTCCAACATTTTCCACATTCAGTCCATTTTGTAAATGATCCAACAAGAATAACACCATTCACATTTTTGCCATATCATAGTCAGTTGTCTTTTAATGTCTTTAGGGTTTTCGTCATTTAGTTGTCTTTAGATTTCTAGTCAAATGTTGTACAAAGTCAGACCAATTTTTACAAGGTAGAGTTTTACTTGGATCACACCTTGTTACATAGCATCCCAACACAAGCTTAAAAACACATAAAAATTCCCAAGTTGTGTGAACGAAAGATGAAACCTGCATAGTGGACTAGGCTACCATAAGAAAAATGGTTATCTTGCTCATCCCCCTGTGCAAATGGCCCAAGAATGCTGAGATTTGGCAAAAGGACAAGCATCTTCCCTACCCAATTCCCCAAAATAAACAATGGTTTTTACCACTATCAAAAATCCCAAATTCTCAAAAAGTTGCAAACATCAAAAAACTGCAAAAGTTAAAGTACAAACTCCAAAGTTTGACATCAAAACTCTCAAAGTGCACAAATCAAAAGGCACAAGCAATAGTGATCCCCATCACTCAAAATTCAAATCCCTTGCTCAAAACAAAAAAAGAGAAAAATAAACAATGATTTTTATCACTATATATGAGAGCAAGTATCCCAATAAAATTGAAGAAAAAAGGGAGTCGAACTTGAATTCCTGGAACTCTCAGCATTCGAAAGGTCATGAGGTGATCCTCAGTCCCGGTTTGGTGGATAGCCTTCTGGTGACTGGTGGCAAACCTCTCGCATGATGATATATCTATCGCATTAGCTGTTGGGCATATGTATAGATCAATGTTTACATGTGGATGAGCTAGCTTATGGTATCCTAGATTGCGTCATAGATTAATCTTACTAAATGCAACAAAGGAGTTAGTGGAGCTAATTAGGTGATCCTCAGTATAGGTTTGGTGGATAGCATACCTGGCACTGGCAGTCTCCTTACGAATACCACACCAACAAACTCAATCACACACATAGGGATGTGAAATAACTTGGTCAACCTCAAGACTGATTTGTACCTTATTCGAAAGTCTTGTAAGATAATGTACAGTCTTAACTAGTTAGTTAAAGCATATGAGTCTCAAAAAAACCTTACCTACATTCTAAAACAATTGTTGTACATTTCATTACTTACATCACCATCAAAAAATACAAAAACAAATATTACAAATGCAAAAGTTATTTCATAAAGTAATCACATAGTATAAAAAGCTAGTAAATTTTGTACAGTCTATGGTACCACAACCTGTATACCAAAAAATCATTCCATCCATTCCATATGCATACATCTATATCATATAATTAAAATCATCCGCAGTCATAATAGCATATGCATACATCAACGTAAATAAATGTGCATAAAGAACAATAAAACATGACAAGTATATAATCAAACCAAAAGAGTCATGTATATATATCAAGTCAAAATTCCCTTAGGCTACAATAAGAAGGTCCTCTGACCTCACAAAAAAAAACCAAAAACTAAAAATCCCCAAATCCTAAGGAGTCGGCCACCATGATCACACGGGATCGGTGTGACTGGAACTACCCCAGTTGTATGGGTCCTGTGGGACCTCTCTGGATGGCTGTTGCCAACCCTCGCACCCTACCTGCCAACACTACCCTCACCTAGCTGCCTACGACAAGATGATGCAGACTGCTCAGTCTCACTGCCTCCCATACGACGCGATGACCCACCTCCATCAAGCATAGGTAACTGTCAACCAATGCAGACAATCTATGTCTCTAACTCTATCTGGTATCAACCCCACTTCATATCTTGTCGGTGATACACAGCCAGTGCACCATCCCACTATGCCAACTGTTTCTGCATGAGATCCCTCTCTTATGTTACCTCCAACAAAGCATCTCTATGCTCCTCCTCTCGTCTCCATAGGAGACCCTCCAATTGCGCTATCTCAACATGAAGCCCAGCCTCCACATCCCCTGAGCCAGCCTGAGGCATGTGCACCTCCGCAATGGCCTACTGCTCTAGCATCCACTACTTTAATAAATCTTGTGCATTCGAATGCTCTAGAACCCCCAAATTGTCTCCATCATCGGTGAAGTCATCGACCTCCACCATGTCAACATCATCAAGCGGAGCCCCCCAACCCTCCATCGGTGCCTCTGCACCCCCACCTCCTACTACTATAGTATTTGTGCCTCCTAGATGCCCCTCACTCTACCATTGTCGCATAATCCACCATCGATCATACTCTATAGTCACCCTGACATCATCTACGTCAGGTACATCAATAACTGCATCGAACCCCTCATCTAGTAGCTCAATGGTCAACCAGACTAGAGTCCTCTCATCATCATGACATCGATAGATCAAGGGATCACCAAGAAATCATTGGTGCACCTCAAACTACCATGTCACCCAAACATACGAGAAGTACTCCTGCTCTATCCCATGTCATCCAATCAACCATATACCCCTGCACACATGTCATAGCCACTCTCCAGCCTTAGTCCAGGATGGACAGTATCGGTATGACCACCAAAACACCTTCCCTAGTGCTAGATGATAGAAGGCATCAGTATAGTGACCTACATCACCTGCCCACCACCAACTCTATCCATGCTCCTCTAACCTCTACCATAAATTGGCATAGCCAATTTCCTGATCCACCATCTCACCTCGGGTGGTCCAATGCAAACCCTGTGACCGCTCCATAGCTATGTGCTGCCACCCCCAACATTGAAAGAGATAGATACACCCGATCCCCTTCTACTTTCGATAGCAGACATCATATAGCTCATCGTACAATTGTGCCAATAAATCCTTACCCCATCTCATATTATGTGGAGCTAAGATAGGACACTCCACCAATGTAAAAACCAACTCAAGCAGGTTCCGAGGGAACCTCACACCTGAGGAGTCAGGAAGTAGCATATTGGAGATGAGGGTCATGATCAAAGCATGCCTCACCCCTAATATGCCCTTCTACAGCCACCATCACACTAGAATACTGCCTATCTTGCAGTCAGCCTCTGCCCTCTCCATAGCCCTCTCCACCCCCATCTCCATTGTCAGACCAAAATACCGTGTCAATACCACTATCGGCTAGTCACGGTGGGTCGTCCGGATAGGCAGTCCATCTATAGGAATCCGTAGAATCTGATACACATCCTCTAGAGTCACAGTCATCTCCCTTGTTGGAAGATGAAAAGTGTTGGTGTGGGGATCCCATTGATTGATCAGGGTAGTCAAATATGCCTGATTCCCCACCATAGGCTCTAGATGCGTCATGTGCTTGAGCCCAAGGGCATCAAGCCACTCCTAATCCCCAACAATCAGGGCGTCCCGGTCATCAGAGAAAATAGTCGACTGACGATACCGACTCTTCACAACCTGAAACAACAAAATAAAACAAAAAAACAAAGGATATTAAGTACATACTTAATATAAAAAAAAACATTAAAATAAAACTATACAGAAGAACAACAGGCTACAATTTACAATTGTACAGCAAAAGTACAACATAAAAAGTATAGAAAAACAAAGTACAATGAAAGTATAGAATCATTAAAATAAAACTGTACAACAACAATAGTAGACATGAAAATAACTGTACAATCAACATAAAACAACGAAAATCATATTAGGGTTTCAACCTTAATATGAACCAAACAAAACAAAATAAAAAAATATTAGGGTTTCAACCTTAATATGGCAAAAACAAAAACAAAATAAAACGAAAATGTTTGGGTTTTAAACCTAAATACAAACACAAACAAAGTATAGACAATAGTTGTGTACTAGAGTTTTGACCTTAATATACGAAAATTAACAAAGCAAATAAAGTTCCTATATTAGGTTTTCAACTTGATATACGAATGAAATCAAACCAACACACATAAAAAAATAGGTTTTTAAAACCTTAAAAACAAAATAAATTAAACAAACATTTTATATGTGAGTTTTAAATAAAATACAAACAAATAATAGGCAGAGAGAAGGAACATCATACCGGTCTCGCCTCGGCTCCTCCACTTGAATATCCGGTTCTCGCACTCATGATGTCCATGAAATTTTAGCAATGCTCCGCTACGCACACTCGTACTCCTCCTCACTGCTCCAAATCACCAAGAAAAAAAAAATTGCAAATGAGCCCAAAACCTAGTTTTGGTCCTTATATAGGAGATTAGGCCTGTAACCATTCCACCCTAGGATAAGTGCTCTAGTTAGTGCACATCCCGCCCTGGGATGATTACAGAATTTCTATTCGTCCCACCCTGGGACGATTACAGAGCAAGAAATAAAACAATAAAATTTGCATCCAAAAAAATGCACCAAAAATAGGAATAAATCTGCCGAACAAAGGTGCCTTTGCACCTGACATTCATGGCATGAAAAATCGCCATCGGGGTAACAAATACTCACTATCCTACTCCCTAAGAAGGCTAGCATAGTCGGACCGCTCCACGGGAAGGAGGATTTTTGATAATTTCTACCCAAATAGGCATCAAAAAAGACGGTCAAAACCCACCAAAAATAGGTTCGATGGTTGGCAAACTGCAATAAGCGTTCAACGAAAACAACTGAAGGCACCCTTACAAACGTCATCTTGGGTCAAGTGACTCATCGCTTTTCTCATTTTGGTAATTCTCTCATAGATTCATTGCTTGAGGGGGTAGTCACACTTAGTCACCAATCAACAAATACACACCCAATCAAGGAAATGGCATGCATTCAAAGAATCATTGACAAAGAAAATCATGCTCCTGCTTGGGACAGCAAACAAGCAATAATCACAAGCTAAATAAACACTTGGTATTTTGGAAGCATGAAGAAAAGTGTCCTCAGACAAAAGGTTACGCCCTTTGCCTATTCATGTCTGAACAATGTCTAAGATCAAGTACACCTCACTGAAAAAGGTTACACTTGAGTTAAGCTCCTTAGCTAATCAGAAGCAAGGATTCAAGAATGCATGCCCTTCCCTACTTGGGGCATCAAAAGTTGGTTAGGTTACTGATAAACCCTAATAATTAAGTGCTTTGGTCATCTATTTTTGCTCAGCACTACACCACACATAGTGCATCCCAAAAAGGGGCATCTATAGACACCAAAATAACACCAATCCGATTATGTGACTACAAGCACTGATCGAATTGGCATACATACCCCCTAGGGCAGCCTCCAGAGGTTAAATAGTGGTCCTAACCACTCCCAAATCAGTTTTGGAAGGTCAAAGGTCAATTTTGCATCTTTTAAGCACTTTGCTCCCTATTCGTCCCACCCTGGTACGATTAGATTCATATTTGTCCCACCCCCGGAAAATTAGCAGTAATCGCTCCAGGGTGGGATGATTAGCAGGTTTGAATGGAAAAAAGTCAAACCTTGACAAATGGCAGCCCAGATCTACCACCTAACTTTGCCTTCAAGGCATGCAATTGTGAGGAATGGTTTCAAATTAGATAGAGACTTTAGTCAAGCCTGCCCTGATCATGGAGGCCTCATTCAAGAAGGCTCTAAATTAGGGAGGAATCTTCTCTCCCCCAAAAATGCATGGTGAGTCAAGTGGCGTCATCGCATGTGCATTCAAAGGAGACCCTTAGGACTATAAAAAGGTGAGCCTCCTCACCCCAAAGTAAGAACAGAGCTAGAGAATTTAGAGCAACGAAGTGCTGCCGAACTATACCCTCATTCCTCTTTGTGCTTCCTACATCCCTAATTTCTCTTTTGGAAGAGAGGTTATCGGGTAAACACTAGGAATGTAATCCAGACCCAAAACATAAGCAATAGGCCATAATCCCACCCCAAACTCGTCTACACAACCCCCTAGGAGGTTTTGGACCCATCCCACTTGGATTGGTGTCAAAACTAGGCCCTAAACGGTGGGCGTCCCACCCCCGGGTGTCCCTCGAACTACTACAGTCCTAATCACCCCACACCGGAGTGATTAGAAATCTGTGTATGATTTCTTTACTGTTATTTTTGCATTCTCTTTTATTTAATGTACTTATGCTGTTGTCCAAGTTTCATTGCTTTCTGACATGATTTGACCTGGTTTCTATCATTTTTATGTGCTTACTAACCTGCATGGAGCACCTTCGGATACAGGATGGCCTGGGAAGAATCTGCAAAATCTAACCTTCTGGGTCATCTCAAAATGATTTTTTTATTCTAACCACAAGTTTGCAGGAGTTTTGGAGGTCTCTGGGAAGGAAATTTGCAAGGTCACTTTTTGCAAGTTTTGTGACAGTCCCCAGCGTCCCACCCCATAGTGATTAGAAATATGTGCATTATTTCCTTACTTTTATTTTTGCAATATGTCCCAGATGATATCCTAATGCCTCGGTTAAATTTTTATTGCATTTTGACATGATTTGACTGTAGTTTTATCATTTTATGTGTTAACTAGCTCGCAGGGTGCCCCTGTCACATATAGGAAAATATGGGTAGGATAGGCATATTTTGAGCATTTGGGTAGTCTTAAAATCACATATAATTCCTAAACCATGAGTTTTAGGTGATTTGGATGAGCGTAGGTGGGACATTGGAGCGCTTGCCTTGGAGAGGCCCCTAACGAGCAAACGCGCATAACGGGGCCGTTCGACGCCGCTTCGATGCAAAATCAGGTGATACCAATTCTAGAAGTTGTCCTTTATATTCATATGTCATTATGTAATTGATTTATCAACCTTATCAGTGATATCCCACAAGCACCCACTGGAGGCCTTGGGGATTGCATGTCTTTCGGGATACGCATATGCTATTAATGATTTGTTGTCTTTCTATGCACAAGATCTCACTTCCAGGAATACTAGAGGGGTATCAAGGAATGACGAACACACAGACACAAGTGGCAAAAACTTTTGGCCCGCCCACTTCGAATGTGGCATGTGGAAGACCCTAGAAACGTATTGTTCGATCTTGTTCTTTCGGGAATCCATTAATGTAACAAATTGTATCAAATGTTTTGAGCCCTATAGTAGGGACGTATTGTAATCGGATTAAAAACAATATCAATAAAGGAGGCCCCACTTTTATTTTTCTCACATCTCATTTATGCGTCATTCCCTTCATGAATTGCTTGTCGCATTCGTAGGACTTAGCATCTGCATCCATTTTTGTTTGCATCATATCATTACGCCATCCTTCTATGTTGCTTTCATCTTGTTTTTGAAATTTTTAAGGAAACATACAAGTTGAAAGAAATGATTCATATAATCATCTCAAGGAAGAATCATCAAATCCACATCAATACAATTGTGATGATATACTAACTAACTACATTGAAGATATATCACTATTAAAGGTGTAGGAATGAACAAGGAAAAAAAACAAGAAAATAAGTTATATCAAGAAAGACAACTTAAATATTGAACCTAAATAATTTTACTAATATGAAGAATCCAATATAGAAATCAAAGTTATATTATTATGATGATTTATTAATACAATACTTAGAATGTGAATCATCAATGAAGATACAAAAGCAAAGAAAGAAAAATAAGAATAGGAGTCACATCAAAAAGGTTAAACAAGAACTATTTTGTGCAAGTTTAGGAATTGATCTTAAAGAGATATATTGAAGACAAAATATGAAGATCCATATTGAAGACTAAAGTCTTCAATAACCAAATAATGTAATATAGGGAGATGTTAGAGTATATTACATTATTTGGTACATGCTAATGTACCACCTTGGGT
This sequence comes from Wollemia nobilis, assembly GCA_028583015.1. Lineage (NCBI taxonomy): Eukaryota > Viridiplantae > Streptophyta > Pinopsida > Araucariales > Araucariaceae > Wollemia > Wollemia nobilis. The sequence continues at coordinate 6,669,258 of JAQPPZ010003199.1, forward strand.
ACATATTTATATTAGGAGTGTGTCTTATATTAGAGTGTGAGTATTTACTTTATGCAATGTAATAAATGCACAAGTATTATTAGAATTTGCATATTATTCAATAATGTAATATGCATAATAGTCCATGTGCACGGGTCTATCGAGTAGGAAAGTTAAGAGTCTCAAGAAGAGTGAATGTCAAGAGTACTTCTTTTGAAGAGTCACATTTTATTATATATGTGTCTATGTGTGTGTGGGACACAATGTAGAGTGAGAGCGTGTGGAAGTATGGTGTATTTGAGATCTTTCTATATCAAGATACTATTTTTGTGAGCATTTATTAATGGTCATTTTATGTGTTGTTGCAAAAGTTATTTATGAGTTTTATATTATTTAGATATTGCCATTAACATATATTTCATATAACAACTTTATTTTAGATCTCATGGTTATTTGTTTTTAATATTAAGCATCAAAAGCTAACATATCTAAGATATTGAAGAGAATTATTCCCTGATTGGAGGTGATCAAAACTACCCAAAGAAGAGTCTTTTATCTTGAGGATATTATTTATAATGGATAAGAAGAAGTTGGTCACATAGAAGCTCAACATGAAGAGTGATGGGAAGAGGCAAAATAACCATTGTTCTAGGTGATCTATAGAATGGATTGGAAGTTGAAGATTGAAACCTCATCATACAATGAAAGCTCTAATCTAGAGGAACTCATAGACTAGATTATCGAATGGAAAAATACTTTGAATTTGAGTCAATAGAAGATCCCAAAAGGGTGAAGCTCACTAGTATGAAGCTAATGGGAAATGTGTCCTTATTGTGGGACCATGTTCAAAATAAAATATAAACAAAAGGAAAGGAAAATATTAGGATACGGGAGAAAAAGATCACCAAATTGAAGTCCAAATTCCTTTCGTAAAACTACCAATTGGATCTTTTTAGAAAATTGTAGAACATAATACCAAAGGATATGAGTGTAAAAATAGCATGGAGGAATTCTACAAGCTCACCATTTAGGTTGGTCACATGGAATATGATGAAGATAAAGTATCAAAGTACATTAATGAACTGTGGATGTCCATCCAAGATGAAGTTAGTATGACAAGAATGATAGAGGAAGCCTACCATTATACCTTGAAAATAAAAGGGAAGTTGTAGATACAACAAAATAATTAGAGAGGAAGAGGAAGGTTCTTGTGATGATGAGAACAAACAAGCAATGGAAGAGGGCAATAAAAACAAGAAGAAGATAGTACTTCAAATAGTGATTTTATCCAAAACACTAGAGTAGGTGGAGACTCCTCATGATGAAGAGATGATTTTGTCTGAGGAAGAGGTAGAGGAGTTTTTGAAAGATGTATTAGATGTGGATAAGATGGTCATTAGGAATTTGAATGTCCAACCATGCAAAAAAGCAATAATAAAGGAAAGGAGACCAATAACCATATTATGCAAGCAAAAAAAGAAAGTTTTGCTTTCCTAAGGTATGTAGAGGAGCCTAGCAAGAAGAATATCTCATGATGAAGAGAGTGCTATGATGAGAGATTAATTGTTACTGATTTTTGTATCAGAATTACTTGTTTTACTGGAATAATTGATATGTTTTTACATGTTATTATCAATAAAATGTGAATTATTAATGGAAATGGTTAAATATGGTAATCTGATATTTATGGTTAACTTACATCAAAATTGCCCGAGTTTTGAGTTAAATGTAGGTAAATGATGAAGAAGTTACAACATGTACCTCGGACATGAAGAAGAACCACTAGCAGTTGGTAAAATTCAGCGGATGGTCTCAAATTACTGAAGGCAGTTACCGAAAGTAATTACTGATGGTAATTACTTAAGGTAAAAGATCACTTCTGAGGAATTACCTCCATCAGGTTATTGACCGTGGATGGCACAATGTGGACGGCATAGCATGGACAACATAATCAAATGGACGACAATCAAATATCTTTATTGTTTCAACATATCTTGCTTCTCCATTATGGTTACGAGAATATCTCCAGTTGATAAAACCTTATGAAAGGATTTGTAATGATTTTATTTGTAAGTTGTAAAAGTTGTTAAGACTTCCTAAAATAAAGGAATTGAAAAGTCTTACACAGGCATATTGCGAGTTAGTTAGATAAATAATATTCTATGTAGGTGCCACTTGGACCAATAGGAATATTTGTAGGTCCAAGATAAAATAAAGTTTATTTAGTCTTAGGTTATCTTGTGATCTACGTACAGTCATCATTCCACAATTCAAGCAAGACAAATACATGGAAAAAGTTGTGCGTATTGTATTAGTTTAGTATAAAAATACATCAAAAACCAGGAGAACTCCTCCTGCTGCATTATTCATTACACAACATTGTTCTGGATTAATTATGTTACAGACTACTCTGTGGAGCTTATACAGTTGAATCTTCAACAATAAAATAGTATTTCTTCAAATATGGTAACTTGTATCAATTATGTTATTTGCTTATTTTTTGCTTTGAATCTGTAAAGATTTGTAACCTGCATTATGAATAAATATTAGTATAAAATCATAAAATTTAGTTACTGATAGGGTAAACTAGGGGAAAAGAACTTACACTGCCACTTAGGAGGCAGGGCCCACTCCTAATCAATAGTCCCTGAGCTCTTTCACCCCTGCATTAGATTAGAGTTAGTTAGATTTGCATTATAAAATACATAAAAATAGAGAAATTGCATGAGGATCCTCACACCATAAAAACTAGTTTCTCATATCATAAATTAGTTCCTCATAATTAAAATACACCATAGATTGCATTTATTTACCATATTTTGCATAATTCATACCTGCATAATTTTATATTTCTTTTTGTACACGTGTACGCATGAATTCTGGACTAGAAATTGAGCTAGACTTAGTATTAATTTCTACGATCATATCTATACAGGATTGCTACTTTTTAAATCTAACCTTGATTTCCCTCGGATTGATAAAATTAAATGTAAGCTTCTACAGCAGATCATTTTGGCATCATTGTTAGGGAAAGTAGCATCGTAGTAGTTGATCAGAGAAGTCGTTGGCAATGCAAAGCGAGAGGACTTACTTGTATGTATGAAATCTTGTGGACACATGAGCCCCTGGTGTACGCATACGAGTCAGAGTGGTTATCGACTTAGCTGGTACACATGAGACCTACCTATCATGGGTAGCTAACAACAAGCCCCACCTTACGACGTTGTCAGGTTCCTTTTTCATAAATATTTCATGTTTCACTGCTTTCCTAGATTAAAAATTTGCTTTCCTGCAATTTGCTTTTTGCAATTTCCTTGCTTTGGGTAATTATTATTGTTTAGTTGATGTAGGATCCTATGGGAAAGTTCAGGAAGTAGGTGAACGCCAAAAGTAACACCCTATCTTTGGAGTAGGAATTAGTTACATTGAGTGACACAACTGTAATGAAAGCCCTCCTAGTCAAAGAAACAATAAGAAGTTACCTGTTATTTCAGTAATTTTATTTCAGCAATTTTATTTCCACCGAACTATTACTAAAGTTAGTTGTACGGATTCATTGACCGTGGATCACACTTAATTGTAGTAGTATTAGGTCATACTTTTCCCTAATTTTGCTAAACTAGGTTGTATGGATTCATAGACCGTGGATCACATCTTATTTTAGTAACATTAGGTCTATTTAAATTTATACATATTTATTTTTCCATTTCTGTTACAAGTATATAAATTCTGAATTTTATATTTAAGAAAATAGTAGGATTAAAAATAGGAAACAAAATTAAAACTCAAAATAAAAAAATATATATTTCAAAAAGAAAAAAAAACAAATGGTTGAAAGTAGTCAGATTGAATTCATAGACATCAAAAAATTTTTGATACAACAAGAGGTTAATCTTCTTGTTGATCAAAATTTCATAACAACCAAATCAGAATGGGAAGCACTGTGTGAATGCATTGACTCTATCAAAGAAATATCAGAAGAATTTAAGAAGATAAAAAGGATTAATATAGCAAAAAATTTAAGGGTAAATCATCCTACACCTTATGATAATCTGGGAATAAGTTGTGAAAATTGGCTTTGGGATAGAAGAGCAATAGTAAATCCAGTAATTTATCCTTGGAATCAATACCTTGAGGATACCCTCACTGTTCACAATTTTCTTGCAGATATAGAAAGGAGAGAATTAGCCCTGCAATATAACAAGAGATACTGTAGAATTCCTAGAGTTGTACATTTTAGAGAATTATGTCAAGAAGTATGCTATGAGTTACAGTTTGGAATTCCTAATCCTATCACAACTAAAGCTTATCTTGTTCAATTGATCCAATTGTTGGTAGATTATTTTAGCTTCGAAGAGGAACATTTTATGACACCAGACCAACTTGATCCAATCAACGACATACATAAGTTATTCCAAGAAGATTAGACATAGTGCTTAAAAAAAATAATAATAATAATAATAGGTTTAGAACATACATGAACAGACCTAGAGACTCTAAAGGAAGATTTATAAAAACTAATAAAAAAGAAAAATCCCCAAGAAACTTTAGAGAACCAGGGATTTTTAAACTAGTAAAAACTGAAGCTACATCATCAAATCAAGCTGAAATCCTAGATCAAGATCCCAATACATATTTATTATCCGATCCAGAATTTGACAACTACATAGATCCCTCTTCTATTTTTACTGAACCTATACCTGAACCAATTCTTGAAATCCTATATTCAGGAATGGTTGATACACAAAGTGAAGTAGGAGAAGAAAATCGTGAAAATGAAAGACAAAGGCAAGAGAGACAAAGACAAAATCTGGGGGAAAATAGACAAAGAAAAACATTTGCTTTCCCAATATTACATACAGAATATGGAGCAAGAGAACCTAAACCAGTTTCTATTTCTGTATTGCCTAGTTTTCATGGAAAACCCCATGAAGATCCTGATGCTTTTCTCTTTGAATTTGAAGTTGTATGTCAAGCTTATTTTTACACTACAAATGAGCAAAAGTTAAGATTATTTCCTTCTACTCTTAAATATGCCACTATGAGATGGTTTATGGGTTTAGGAGAAGGAGTTTGTAATCATTGGGATGGTGAAAATGGATTAAAACAATTATTCCTTGAGAGATATCAAGACTATTGTAGAGTTAGGGATAAGAAAGCTGAACTTTTTCGTATGAATCAAAAGGAAGATGAATCTTTGGAATATTATCTTGAAATATTTCTATTTGTAGGATCTAGAGTAAATATAGATCTTGAGGAAGAAATCCTAAAAGAACTTTTTCTGAAAGGATTAAAGGAAGATGTTCTTGAAATCTTAAATCTTATGGCAAAAGGAGATATTCATTCTATATCATTTGAAGGGATTGTAAATCTTTGTAGAAACTATTCAAGAAACAAACCCTTGAGAAGTAATAAATACACATCTACAGGAGTAGGAGTGACAAGAGCTGAAATTGGAAATATGTTGGAAGGCTTAAAAATTGATTTATTGAGTAATTTCACCTCATATTTGGATTTAATGGATAAAAATACAAAGGATAGTGAAGAAATTTACTGCCATAGATGTAGGAAGAAGCACAATTCAAGAGAATGCCCTCTCAACATAACAAATATCTCCAACATCTCTGCTTGTTGCCAAATTTGTGATAAAGCTCATAAAACTAAAAAATGTAAATATATCTCCGTTGTTAAGGCTGCCATAAAAGAACCTGAAGTAGAAGAGGCAGAAGATGTTTATTTTGTTGCTCAAAGAAGAAATGGTCCATTTAATGGCCCATCAAATTGGTCAAACCCTAGTTATCCCAACCAACAAAGACCTAACCAATGGTCCAATACACCAAATTGGAATTCTTACAATCAAGATTGGAATATACCCCCATGGGCTCAATTTATGGCTAATTCTTATGGAGGACAATTCCCATGGAATCAAGGAACACAAAATCAGAATATGCCTGGTTGGAACAATAATGGCCAATATAATCAAGGTGGCACTAATTGGTCTCCAAATACAATGCAACAACAAAATTCTCAAAATCAATTTAGGGGACAAAATACTCAAAATCCACCTCAAAATAGACTTCTTCCACCTCCAAACAATAATAATAATCCTCCTAAGTAGTTACCTCTTCCAGCTCAACCAGTTCCTAACCCTAATAATAATAAAAACGTCCAACAAGTCTATGAAACAAATGAAACATGTTCTATATCTATAGCACCTTGTCAACAAATACAATTAAGATCAGGAAAGGTGTTAGAAAATGATGTCACTCTTACAAAATCTGATGATCCAATTGAAAACTTGGTTGAAAATGAAAATGACAACAAGAAGGAAACAAAAAATCAAGAGGAGAATATTCCAACCAAACAACAAGAAATTCAAACAAGTAAGGAAATACGAGTACCATTTCCTCAAAGACTGGCAATACCAAAAGAACCATCCAAGCCAACCTTTAATTTTCTTCAAGAAATAGAAGGTGTTACTATTAAAATTCCTTTATTACAAGCTATCAAGGATATACCCATCTATTCTAAACTTATCAAAAATATATGCTCAAAAAGTAAAAATAAGAATGAATTTCAAACTATTCAAGTCATTGGACAATTATCTGAGATGATGATAGGAGATAGGTTGGTACCTAAATATACAGATCCTGGAATACCTATACTCACTATACATATTGGAAATGTAACCTTACGAAATGTTTTGGTTGATTTAGGAGCTGCTATTAATGTTATGACCAAAGAAACAATAGATTCCTTAAGGATACAAAAATTACAATTAACTTCTATTGTGCTTCAACTCGCTGATAGATCTACTATTAAGCTAGAAGGAAAATTAGAAGACATTATGGTTTCAATAAGTTCATGGGAATACCCTGTAGACTTTATAGTCTTACAACCCAAAAAGAAATTAGGGGGACATCCCTTAATTTTAGGATGACCATGGCTTGCAACAGTTGATGCCTACATTAGTTGTAGATCAGGAAACATGACTATTTCTAATGGCAAGGATACAAAAGATCTTAGTTTATTTCCTGAATCACCAATAGAAGAGGAATTTTCAAAACAATTGTGGTATGATCTTCCTCATGAATATGATGATATTCAAACTTTATCAGTTAATGTTCTAATTGAAGAACTTGAACAAGAAGTTGAGGGACCTTTACCATTGTTGTTAGAAAATCAACAAGAAAATCAAGACCAAGACAATAGTGATTCACCTCAATCTTCCAATAATGAAGCAAGCACAAGTCAATCTCAAATGGAAGCATATGGTTATGATTTGAATATTTTTGAACATGAAATAAATGGAATAGATGCAAATATAGAAAAATGTAAACAAATAGATATTATACCTGGAAGAACTCTTAACATCAGTAATGAACTCACGAGCATACAAGAGTCACAATTGGTAGATATGCTTAAAATGCATCAATCAACATTTGCATGGAACTATGAAGACATGAAGGGTATTCATCCAAGTGTTTGCACCCATCGCATATTTATCCATGAAGGTTGTAGTCCTGTAAGACAACCACAAAGAAGATTAAATCCAGCTATGAAAGAAATAGTTAAAGAAGAAATCATTAAACTTTTAAATGCAGGATTTATATACCCAATTTCAGACAGCCAATGGGTATCACCTTTGGTGATAGTCCCTAAAAAGAATGGTAAATGGAGAATTTGTGTTGATTATAGGGAATTAAATAAAGTAACCAAGAAAGACTATTTTCCCTTACCATTTATTGATCAAGTCCTAGATACCTTGGCTGGAAAGAAATATTTTTGTTTTCTAGATGGTTTTAGTGGGTATAATCAAATCTCCATAGCTGAAGTAGATCAAGAAAAAACAACTTTCACATGTCCTGTAGGAACCTATGCCTATAATGTTCTACCTTTTGGATTATGTAATGCACCTACAACTTTTCAAAGAGTTGTATTGGCTATCTTTGCTGATTTAACAAATGAATGCGTGGAAGTTTATATGGATGACTTTACAATATATGGTACTACTTTTGAAGAAACTTTATCAGGATTGCAAAAAGTTTTATTAAGATGTCAAGAGCAAAATCTCTCTCTTAGTCATGAAAAATGCTTCATGATGATGAGAGGTGGCATTGTTCTAGGACATTATATATCACAATATGGTGTTAAAGTAGACCCTGCAAAAATACAAGTTATTCAAACTCTTCAACCCCCAAGAACACAAACTGAAGTAAGAAGTTTTTTGGGACACGCAGGATATTATCATAGATTCATTAAATATTTCAGTAAAGTTGCTACTCCTATGCTTAAGCTCTTAATTAAAGACAGTGAATTCAATTGGACAAATGCATGTCAAAAAGCCTTTGATGAAATAAAAGAAATATTGACCACTGCTCCAATCTTAAGAGGACCAAATTGGGAATTACCATTCCATATACATTGTGATGCTTCAAGTTATGCAATAGGAGTAGTATTACAACAAATAGAAAATAAAATACCCTATGTTATTTATTATATAAGTAAAAATTTGCATGGAGCTGAACTCAATTATACTGTTACAGAAAAAGAATTTTTAGCTGTAGTTCATGCTCTTAACAAGTTTAAACATTACATCACAGGGTATGAAGTATTTGTTCACACTGATCATTCTGCCATTAGATACTTAACAAACAAAGCAAAAATTGGTGGTAGAGTGATTAGATGGCTTCTTTTATTACAAGAATTCAATGTTACAATTGTAGATAAAGCAGGTAAAGATAATGTTATTGTTGATCATTTGTCTCGTATACAAATTTTTGATGACAATGAATTAATACAGGATAATTTTCCAGATGAACATTTATTTTCTCTTTCTATTTTTACTCCTTGGTATGCTGATATTGTAAATTATTTAGTAATAGGAAAAACACCTCAACATTTTACACCTTATGAACGTAGGAAATTAATACATCAAAGTATTCCTTTTACTTGGATTCATGGAATTTTATTCAAAAGATGTCCAGATCAAATAATTAGAAGATGTGTACAAGAAAATGATGTATATGATATTATTAGGGCAGCACATGAAGAACCTTGTGGAGGTCATTATGCAACCCAAAGAACAATTAGGAAAATATATAAAACTGGGTATTATTGGCCTACAATGAATAAAGATGCTCATAGATTTATTGATAGATGTGATGCTTGTCAAAGAGCTAGTAAGCCTACTCCCTCTATGGAAATGCCTTTGGTTCCACACATAGCATTTGAACCATTTGAAAAATGGGGAATTGATTTTGTAGGACCTATAGAACCTCTAAGTGATGGTAATCAACACATATTAGTATGTACGGATTACGTTACTAAATGGGCAGAAGTTAAAGCACTTCCACGAGCTAAGGCTGAGTTAGTAGCTGATTTTCTTTATGAAAACATAATGCAACGCTTTGGTGCACCTAGAGAATTGATTTCTGATCATGGAGCTCAATTTACCTCCAAAGTGATTGAACATTTTGTCCATATCTATCAAATAAGACATAGAAAAACTTCACCATATCACCCACAAGCTAATGGACAAGTAGAAGTTACAAATAGAGAACTTGAAAAGATTATCACAAAAACTGTAACTATTAATAGGGGTGATTGGAATGAAAGACTAAAAGAAGTTGTATGGGCATATAATACAACTTGGAAAACTACCACAGGTTTATCACCTTATGAAATGATTTATGGGAAACAAGCCATTATGCCCATTGAATTTGAAATTGAAACATTACGCACATCAGTACAACTTGACATGGATTTGAATAACGCACAAAAAGAAAGGTTGGAAAAATTAAATATTTTAGATGAAAAAAGATTAGAAGCATTGCATAGAACAGAAATAACTCAACAACAATGAAATAAATGGCATGATAAACATATTGTACCACGTACATTTCAATCAGGAGATTGGGCCTTGTTATTTGACTCTCGTTACCAAGATTTTCAAGGAAAATTAAGAACCAGATGGCTAGGACCCTATGAAATTGAGGAAATATTTGGAAACGGTACAGTTAAGCTTAAGCCTATAGACGATTCAACAAGAAAATTATTAGTAAATGGCCATAGGCTTAAACTTTATAAGAAGCCATTATCTAAAGAAGAATTCATATATCAGTTTAGAAAACAAACTGATTTGCAATGTATTTCTGAACTACAATCAACTACTATTCAATAGACTTTCTTTTTGAAAAAGAGAAAAAAATATATTATGTACATATATATACATATACATACATATATATAATAATGTAAATATTATATTAAAACAAAAATGATCTTGCTTCCTTTATTTCATCATGAAGTTTCTACATTTCCTTCTATTTTTCAGTCTTTAAAAGTTTTTCAACGAAATTCTTTATTTCCAACTCTGTAGAGAAAATATGACCACACGATGTATAGTACCTTGTTGCTAGATGAAATCTAGGTATTTTTTTCAAATACTCAAATTCTATCTGGTATACTGGGAAAATTCTCATTGAAAATAAAACAAATCTTTTGAAATGTTATGAGTAACTTCTAAGATGATTAAGTTTTCTCTTTTAACCACACACACATATACATTTAACTGACATTGTGATGTTTTGGAAAATTAACTCATGTATTATACTTGCCATAAGTGAAAAGTCTCCCTTGCTCATCCATTTATACGCATGGTCTAGATTACTAATGAATTGGCAAAAGGACAAGCTCGCCCTATCCCATGAAAAGAAAAAAAAAGAGAGAAAAATTCCCTTGCTCCTCATCTAATCGAGCAAGTATCCCCCCAAAGAAAAATTCTTGTTCTCTATAAATAAACAAGAATTCAAACGCTCAAAAAAAAAAAGCAAAATATAGACTCTTGCTTCTCCTCTAATAAAGCAAGAAGCTCAAAAAGCATTATAAAATCCCTTGCTAAGCAAGTATCCCAAATAAAGTCTACAAAACAAAGAAGAAAAAAAAAAGGGCAAAAAGAGCTTGAATCCCTGGAATTCTTAGTATTTCAAATACCATGGGATATTCTTTCTCAAAGATATCCTTACGTATTAGCAATAAGTCTGGACAAGACCTCTAGATGCTTATAAGATCAGCTAACTTTTGGCATATATAATCCTTGTTGTTCTTTAACCTTTACTCATAATGGGTAATGAATCTTCACTACACACATAGTTGGTTTAGAAAGAAAACTTGAACATACTAGGATAACCTTAACACTAAATTGATTTGTGATAGAAGTAAATGAAGTTTCTTTCAGTATGCCTAGAATGTTGTTTGATGACTTTGAAGAATTCACCTAGAAACATCCTATGCAATACCTAATAGTCAATTATTTTTCACAAGTACTATGACTTCAAAATTCTCTCCAAAAACATGGCCTATACCTACTATACTTTTCCTTCTAAAAACTCTTTAGTATTATCCATGTTTTCTAAATGACTGACAATAGCAACTTCTTAATGACATACAGGAAGCATAATCTCCAAAATTTTATACATCCACCCCATATATTAAAATATTACTATTTTTTCCTTTGTTTTGGCTATATAGCCAAAATTAAAGTCTGGGGGAGGGAATAATTAAAAATGTATATATAGTTTGGAAGTGTATATAGTTTGAGGGAAGAAATAATAATAATAAAAATATAGGTAAAATTCTCTTAGTAATATGTGTAAATATCTTCTGTAAATACTTTTCGTAAGTAGTTTTTTGTAAAAAAAATTAAAAAAAAAAAAAATATAATATTAATATATTATAATATTTAATTATAATGTCTAATCTATTTATATATTCATAAAAAATATATATTAGTATATATTAATAAATATAAGGTATTTATAATATATTTAATAACATGACATATATATTAATAATATAACTATAATTTAATATAACTATTTATATAACATATATTTAATAATATAAATAACATATTTAATAACTATTAATAATATAATATAAATATTTTAAATATCTATATAATATTATAATTATCCGAAAAAATATAACATATCTTATATATTTTATATTATACAATATATATAATAAATTATATAATATTATAAATATTATATTCGGAGCATAGTCCAAGAAGCGCAACATACCCGAAAACATATATATTAAAAAATAAGATACGATATATTATTTTAGGCAAGATATAATATTATGACCATAATATTAAAACCAACATTATAATATTAAAACTAACCACCTATACCATAATATTTAGACCCCGACATAACTTAACCCATACAAAACACATAACACTACATTATTAAACCCCGACCTAAAACTAACCTAACCTATACGAAATACCTAAACATAACATAACCTAACCTAGACGTACCATAAACATAACCTAAACGTACCACATAACATACCCTAAACATACCATATTGTTAAACTTAGTAAATTCAAACAAAACCTAAACCATGACTTATATCATAATATAATTCGGTTGTCGTAAACAAGGAAGGTGGCATAAAGAACCATTGCCACATGTCAAATGTTAATCCTACCACGTATAAAGGTTCAGACCATCGATTTTTAATCCAATCAATGGATCACATGGCATTCACTTTTAACCAATGGTTTAGAAAGTCGCGGATCGATCTTTCCACCGTCGATTATATAACGATCGATGGTCATTTAACACTCCAAACAAACACAAAGCATGATGAGCGCTACACCGTTGATCGTAGGGTTAAGCAAGGTGACGTGTGATATACACCATTGATCCTTACTTACCACTTGTGTTATCTAAACAAACCTTCCACCGATGATTGCACGAACGCATAACCTCCACCGTCGATCATAGCTAGGGTAAAAGGTTAGGGTAAAAGGTGGCCAGTTTCTTCGCCACCAAGCTTTTGCCTTCTATTTTTGATGCTGCATGTAGCCATGCAGACAGAGGCATTCAAATTTTTACCAAGTCTGTGTAGGAAATCCAAAAATTAAACTTATCCTAGCGCTATGCTCTGCAATTCCCTGAGTTTCTTCTGCGATTGACGAGGTGGGTGACGGAAAAAAAAACCTTGATTGAGAGTGAATTACGTGAGGTGGCCGCCATTTTCTTCTGCGATTGCGATAGGCGACAGGTAAGATATCATTTCTTTTCTTTTTCTTTATTCTTTCTTTTTGTCGTCCTTGTTATTAAAAGGTACTTTTTCTATTTTTAATCAAAGTTCTCTAGAGATTAGGCCTAAATTATCCGACATTAAGGTTTATTTTGTATAAAAATTGAATTTTAGGGCATATTTTCTATTCTAGGGACTGCAATTATTCTAGTTCTCGAAGAATCTGTAAAAAGCCCCAATTTCTAAAGCTCTAGAATTTTTGAATTTCAAAATTACTCTAGCCCTAATTATTCTAGTTATTCAAAATTATATGCAAGCCCTCATTTTTGAGTTCTAAAATTTCAAAATTTGAAAACCCTAATGTCTGAGTGCTAAAATTTCAAAATTATTTGAAAACCCTAAATGTCTGAGCTCTAAAATTTCAAAATTACATGAAACCCTTAATTTTCGAGCTCTAAATTGCAAAATTATATGAAATCCCTAATTTTTGAGTCCCAATTTCCAAAATTTGTGAAAAGCCCTAAACCGAAATTGTTAACCCTGATATTATTTGAAAAATTTTAGATTTCTGGGCAGAATTTCGATTTTATTTGAGAAATTAAAAAATATATATACTGGGTAAAAAAATTTCTTAGAAATTCTTCATTCTGCAAATTAGGAACTTTGATTCTAAATTGGGAAATTTTTCAATTAGTAGATTTCTTTATAAAAGATATGAATTTTTTTTAGTTTTTATCTACTAAACCCTTGCTTTCTGGTACAGTTAAAATAAAAAGGAATTTTTTTTTTAGTGCTTTATCTGAAGTAGATTATCTGTTAATACATTTTTTCTGTACAAATTACGTATTTATTTTTATTCTGTTCTCTGTACAAATTACGTATTCTCATAATTTTGTTCTTTCTATACAAATTACGTATTTGCTTTTATAATCTTGTTCCTTCTGTATAAATTATGTATTTTTAGCTCTGCCTTCACTGTATAATTTACGTTTTTGTTCTTTTAAAAAAAATTGTACCCTGTATATTTTCAATACTAAAAATATAAAAAAAAAAAAAAAAACTCATATAAAAATATATAAACATAAAAAAAGAAGGGTGTTTTATATCAAGAAATTCTTGCTAGCCTCTAAAACTACTCCCGTGTCTTCCAATATTGCAGGATCTCTGTAATCACAATGCCCAAGCCTGTATTCCAAAAACGCAGCGAACCATCTTCCATTGACACACAAAGTCCGAGTGACTCTGTGATCGAACTATTTGAAAATGCTCACTGGTGGGAGGCGCTTACCAAATTTAAAGGACACGATGTAGGGGTAGCACAACATTTTATCCTGAATTGTAATCCTAATACTATGGTCACTCATGTCGAAAATCTAAAAATAAAGATAACCCCAAGTCTGATTTCTGAGATTTTAAACCTGCCTGAGGTTGGTGCACTCTTTTACAAAAATACTAAAAGTGTCACTCAGCTAGTAAAGAGATTTGATGAAAAATGTTCACTTATAAGAAACAAAGAAGGTTCAATTAGAGGGATAGCAACCTCTACACTCCCTCTTCTTTGGCAAGAGGCAGTTGTCCTCATTATCAAGTTCTTTACTGTTGAAGGTCGAATGTCTATTCTGTCTGCCTATCACATTCAAATGCTTCTTAACCTAAAATACCCTGACAAAGAGGACTGTGTTATTAATCTTCCATACTTCTTATGTCAGTCATTAAAATCTGCAGTTCTGAGAGTTAAACCAAAAAATTCTGAAGGACAACCTAAGTTACATTTAATTTCTCATCATGGTCTGATTAAACTTATAATTCTGAAAAAGGCTCATGAAGTAAAAGCATCATGGAGCCGAATTGTGGAAGAGTCTAATGCACCTAAAATTTTGGAGTGCTCCAAATCTGAAGATGCACAATCTACAGAAGAGGAAAGTGACTCTGATGACCATGTTGGAAAACCTGGAAGTTCAAAGAAAAAATGAAAAAATGTTAAATTCAGAATTCAATCCAGGAAAGAAACAAAAATAATAGAAAGTTCTGAAGAAGACCAGGATCCAGAATTACCTGTAAATGAAACTGTTGACAAAACCCTGTCTTATCTCAAAGCACAGAATGAATCTCTCCAAACAAAAATTGATAAACTAAGTATGGATTTAGTAGAACAACATAAAATTGTTCAGCAAGCTCTTTCTGTGCAGTTCAAATTAATTAAACAACTCAGAGACGATAAGGTTACAGGTCCTACAAATCCTGTCAGTCGATCGCCACCTGTCGAAACTTCCTCGCCAAAACCGTCTACATCCGGGAGAAAGCCTAGGAAATCGGTCAACGCTGGTAAGACTATATCCACTCATAAAATTATTGACTTTTCAAAAATTCTCGATGAAGATAGTTCTCAACAAACTGAGGATATCTCTCAACCGAATGTGCCAGCTAATAAAGACTCTGCCTTAGAAGATGAACTGTTGGTTCACAATGAGGATCTTCATTCTTCTCAGGCTAAAGTTGCAAAATAGAAGAGAAGTGACCAGGAAATCGAGCACATTAAGACTGTTACTATAGAAACACCAGTTACAGCAACAGTTACGGACCAGAAAACTAAAAGACAGATGCAACAGGTTAAGAAGGAATGGAAATCACCTAGGACAAGAGGACGACCTTCCAAGATCTCAGCCCAGTGATCAGTGATCATTAAAAACTTTTTAGTATTTATCAGACTTATATATTTTATATATATTCATTTTATTTCTGAATATGATGTTTAAAAATAGTTTATTTGTATATTTGTACATAAATGGATGGATAGATAGTACCTGCGAAAGACAGAAACTATTTTCTTTATATCATATTTTGTTTTCTTTATGTGTTTAGAAATATGTTTAAGTTTAATGCAAATCATTATGATTTTAATTCTTCTGGAGATTATTATGGTTATTGGATTACTATACTTTGATCTCTATACAAGAGATGACAGATTTAATTTCTGATTTGATTGATATTTCGATTCTGTATTATTTCTGTGAAAATTATTGTGAAGTTCTGATACAAAAATGAGCATGTTTTATAAATTCTAATCTCTTGATATTGTAATACTTCTTCTGGAACTATAATGCATGCATAAATCTGTTATTTCCCTTATATTTATCTTTTCTGTATGCATGAGGACATGCATAAGCTTTAGTCTGGGGGAATGATGAGAGATTAATTGTTACTAATTTTTGTATCAGAATTACTTGTTTTACTAGAATAATTGATATGTTTTTACATGTTATTATCAATAAAATGTGAATTATTAATGGAAATGGTTAAATATGGTAATCTGATATTTATGGTTAACTTACATCAAAATTGCTCGAGTTTTGAGTTAAATGCAGGTAAATGATGAAGAAGTTACAACATGTACCTCGGACATGAAGAAGAACCACTAGCAGTTGGTAAAATTCAGCGGATGGTCTCAAATTACTGAAGGCAGTTACCAAAAGTAATTACTGACGGTAATTACTTAAGGTAAAAGATCACTTCTGAGGAATTACCTCCATCAGGTTATTGACCATGGATGGCACAATGTGGACGACATAGCATGGACAACATAATCAAATGGACGACAATCAAATATCTTTATTGTTTCAACATATCTTGCTTCTCCATTATGGTTACGAGAATATCTCCAGTTGATAAAACCTTATGAAAGGATTTGTAATGATTTTATTTGTAAGTTGTAAAAGTTGTTAAGACTTCCTAAAATAAAGGAATTGAAAAGTCTTACACAGGCATATTGTGAGTTAGTTAGATAAATAATATTCTATGTAGGTGCCACTTGGACCAATAGGAATATTTGTAGGTCCAAGATAAAATAAAGTTTATTTAGTCTTAGGTTATCTTGTGATCTACGTACAGTCATCATTCCACAATTCAAGCAAGACAAATACGTGGAAAAAGTTGTGTATTGTATTAGTTTAGTATAAAAATACATCAAAAACCAGGAGAACTCCTCCTGCTGCATTATTCATTACACAACATTGTTCTGGATTAATTATGTTACAGACTACTCTGTGGAGCTTGTACAGTTGAATCTTCAGCAATAAAATAGTATTTCTTCAAATATGGTAACTTGTATCAATTTTGTTATTTGCTTATTTTCTGCTTTGAATCTGTAAATATTTGTAACCTGCATTATGAATAAATATTAGTATAAAATCATAAAATTTAGTTACTGATAGGGTAAACTAGGGGAAAATAACTTACACTGCCACTTAGGAGGTAGGGCCCACTCCTAATCAACAGTCCCTGAGCTCTTTCACCCCCTGCATTAGATTAGAGTTAGTTAGATTTGCATTATAAAATACATAAAAATAGAGAAACTGCACGAGGATCCTCACACCATAAAAACTAGTTTCTCATATCATAAATTAGTTCCTCATAATTAAAATACACCATAGATTGCATTTATTTACCATATTTTGCATAATTCATACCTGCATAATTTTATATTTCTTTTTGTACACGTGTACGCATGAATTCTGGACTAGAAATTGAGCTAGACTTAGTATTAATTTCTACGATCATATCTATACAGGATTGCTACTTTTTAAATCTAACCTTGATTTCCCTCGGATTGATAAAATTAAATGTAAGCTTCTACAACATATCATGCTATTGAAGCCAAAGAAGAAGGAATGTGAACTTTTTAAAAGGAGAAATCATTTTAGAACAATGTGCAAATTTAAAGGTAAAAGTTGTAATGTCATCATAGATAGTGAGAGTATGAATAGCTTAGTATCTACTAATATGGTAGAGGAAGTGGGGGTTAAATAAGGTAAAACACCCCAGTATTTAGAGGGTCTCTTGGCTATAAAAGAGATCAGATTCAAGTAAGCAAATTGTGCAAAGTGAATTTTCAAATAGAATCATACAAGTATGAGGTCCTTTGTGATATTATGCCCATGGATGATTGCCATGTATTATTGGTAATACCTTGGCAATTGTATAGGATGGTAGTACATGATAGTAGTAAAAACACCTACACCATTTTAAAGGATGGTAAGAAGCATGTACTAAACCCATTGAAGGACAAGGATGAAGGAAGGGACAATGGTCCAAAAGTATATCTAATTTTTGGAAAGCAATTTTTGAAGGATATGACAAGGAAGAAGTTGTATTTTTTCTTGACTACTAAACCCACAAAGGATGGGATGGTAGATAAGAAGGAATATATTATATATTAGGTGAAGAGATTGTTGGATGAGTATAAAAATATTTTATCAAGAAAATTATCTGATGGATTTACACCGATAAGAAGTATTATCCATCGCATCAATTTCATCCCTAGAACAAGCTTGCCCAATAAGGCAGCATACAGTTTGATGCCAATAAAAAATGAAAAATAAATAAACAAGTTCAAGAGTTGTTCGACAAGGGACTCATAAGGGAGAGCTTGAGCCCATGTGTAGTACTAGTTGTGCTTACATAGAATAAGGGTGGAGAATGGTGTATGCATATAGATTAAAGGGCTATCAATAATATAACTATCAAGTATCAATTTTCATTGTCACATATAGATGATTTGATGGATTTCTTGAGTGGAGCAAAGTACTTTGTGAAGATTAATTTGAAGAGTGGCTATCATCAAATCTAAATTAGAGAAGGATATGAGTGGATTACCGCATTCAAGACAAAGGTTGGATTTTATGAGTGGTTGGTTATGCCATTTAGATTGATAAATGCACCTAGTACCTTTATGCAATTGATGAACAAAGTGTTGAAGCCATTTCTTGGTAGGTTTATGGTTATCTATTTGGATAAATTTATGATATTTAGTAATAACAAGAAATACCATTTGGAACATCTAAAATTGATCTCGCAAAGATTAAAGAAAGAGAAGTTGCTAGTCAACTTGAAGAAACATAGTTTTATGAAGAAGGAATTGGTGTACGTGGGGCTTGTAATTTCCCAAGAAGGGTTATGAATAGACCCTAAAATATTCAAGGTCATTGTGAGGTGGCCATCACCTAGAAGTATGTTTGAGACCAAGAGTTTTCATGGTATTGCAATTTATTATAGGAAGTTTATCAAAAACTTCAGTGGAATTTGTGCCCTAATCATAATAATAAAATGAGGAAAACATGAATTTAAGTGGATGACTACAATAGAAATAATTTTTTGAGTCTTGAAGAAGAAGATAATATAACAACCCATTCTATCTTTGCCAAACTTTAGCAAGGTCTTTCAAGTGGATTGTGATGCAAGTAGGAAGGTTATAGGAGTATTGAAATAGGAAGGTGAGCCCATTCAATATTTTATTGAGAAGCTAAATGATGCAAAGAGGAAGTACTTGGTCTATGATCAATATTTTTATTCCATTTTTTAAGCATTAAATAAATGGAGGTGCTATTTGTTGCCAAAAGAGTTTGTCTTGTTTATAGATAATCATGCTTTATAATTCATTAATAATTAGAGTAAGTTGAATCAAAGACATATGAAGTTGGTGGAATTTTTGTAGGGATATTCATTTGTCTTGAAGCATAGAAGCGGTCATTCAAGTTGAGTAGTTGATATCTTGAGAAAAATAAATATTTTTCTAAACACTATGCAAGTTGAAGTCATGGGTTTTGAGGCTATGAAGGAGCTTTTTGTTGATGATGTAGACTTCAAGGAAACTTGGACATCATGCAATAATCCTAATATAGGTTATATGAAAACAAGGGTGGATTACTTCATACAATAAGGACTATTATTCAAGGGACAAAAATTGTGCATACCACAAGGTTCAATGCAGGAGAACCTGATAAGAAAGAAACATAGTGGAGGACTAGCTAGACATTTTGGAGTAGATAAAATAATGGCATAACTTGGTACCAGGTACTATTGTCCAAGAATGAATGGGGATGTAAGAATATTTGTGTAGTATTATAGATTTTGTTAGCATCTAAAGGAAGAAGTTAAAATATTGAGTTATATGAACCATTACCAATACCAGAAAGACCATTGGAGGGTATGATTATGGATTTTGTTCTTGGGTTGCCAAGGACACACAAGTATAATAAATCTATTTTTGTTTTTGTTGATAAATTCTTAAATATGGCACATTTCATACCTTGCAAGAAGATAAATGATGCTACCCATATTGTTGATTTATTCTTTAAATAAGTAAGATTGCATGGTTTTCAAAGAGCATTGTGTTAGATAGGGATGTGAAGTTTATTGGTCATTTTCAAAATATCTTATGAAACATAATGGGTACAAAATTGATCTTTAGTTCATCTTATCATCCACAAATAGATGGAAAAATGGAAGTAGTGATCACAATCCTTGTAAATTTGTTGTGATGTCTAGTTGGTAAGAAGCCAAAGTTGTAGGATACTATGTTGACATAGATATAATTTACATATAAAAATTTAGTAAATAGAAGCACGACCAAAAGTCCATTCTAGATTATGTATGGAAATCATCCCCAATGAGTAAATGAGTTATGGAGCACATATAAATTATAGAAACCTTGTGCTATGGTGGAGTATTTTGTTGAATATAATCAAGATTTACACTATGAAGTGAAGGATGATTTGCAAAGGAATGTCATGAAATACAAAAAATATGTTGATCTCAAACATAGAATGTAGGAATTCTAGGTTTGAGATGTAGTCTTGGAACATTTGTGAAAGAAAAGGTTTCCCAATGGCACTTACAAATAGCTCAATTATAAGAATATTAGACCTTGTAAGGTCTTGAAGAAGTTTATTTCTAATGCATATGAAATTAAACTTCTTGAGAGCATTGATATTTCATCCATATTTAATGTCATTGACATGTATCCAGACTATGATCCACCTAGAGATGTAGATGAAGATCACATACTTGATATTTCAACAAAGCAATGGTTAGTGCAATTGCCAAAGAATAAAGGAGTTAAAATTGAAGTAATCATAGACTTCAGAGTATCAAAGAGAACAAAAAGTAAGATCTATTATGAGTACCTAATCAAGTGGAAGAACCAACAAATTCAAATAGCAACATGGATGAATTATTTTGAGATTGCTAAGTATGGAACCTTGGCAATGGACTCTAAAAATATTCATGAGCGTCACTCATGAAACATTTCCTCTTACTCATGTGTAAACTAATGAAGGCATTAGAACCAAAAGACCAGTCATTGGAGAATATAAACCATCCAACTAATTTTTCCACCTATAAATAAATGGAGAATATACAAAGTAAAAAATAGCCCAAGGGGATTATATACAATAGCAAAATAAAGAAAGTAAGAGGAGAGAGAGTCATGAATGTCTTGTGTATTTAGGTTATATTTTTCACGACATCATTGTTTTGGAAACTATAATAAAATATCCTTTCCCATTAAACTATTAAATTCCATATGGTAATGTTGCATGATATGTTAATTTTTTGTGACTATAAATTGACATACAGGTTGTAGCTTATAGGAAATCAAGAGGAAATTAACATCTAAAGCACGCACCATCTGTGACTTGTCATCTTAAATCAACATCACAAGGAACCACTATGTCAAGAAAATTTTAAACCAAGTGAGAGTGTTGACACAAAGCTATCCAACATTATTTTAAGGATCATCGAGAGGGAGGATCAAGGATGATGCCATCTAAGAGAGATCATTTTCATAGTAGAAGGATATAGACATAATTTTAAATTTTCCATCATCACCAAATATTTCTAAATTGGAGTGAAGAATTTTTTACTATCATTTGAGCATGTCATCAATGTAGAGATAAACCTACCAACATACTGACTAAAGAACCATTGTTGACAAGTTATTTCTATCATAAAAATTTCCAACATTAAAAACTTTGAATGCCAACTTGAGGTTTTCCATCATAATAGAAATTTTCATCATGAGTGTCTAAAGTATTGTTGATTTGAGAAACTATTTGACATCTATTTCCAAACTACCATTATAGACTAAAATAATCCACCCTACTTTTTCCACTAATTGGAAGATCATATTTATTGTCTACAAGGATAATTTAGTAGTAAGGTATATTGACTCTCTTTGGTGAGACACAAGTTCAAAGCATGGCATACCCAAAAGGGGATAAGTTAATTGGTAGTAATAAAGTGCTTAATAGTTAGCTACCCTAGTTTGATCTAGGGTTTATATTGGTAGAATCCAAGTGCTGGATTCCCTAGTTCAATGGCCTAGAGGGTTGGGGCTAGTTCAAACCATTACATACCCAAAAAAGGATAGGCCAGTTGGTAGCAAAAAAGTGCTTTTCAATTGGCTATCTCGATTCATGTTAATATTTATAGTGGTAGTTTCCAAGTGCTTGCCAGTTGGATATCCTAGTTTGATTCCCTAGAGGTTTGGAGCCCTGTTCATGTCTACATTTGATCTACTATCCTATTGTATATCAAGTAAAGTTGTTGATTCCCCTATGTATAAAAAAATAAACATGCAAGAAAGGAGAAATTGAATATGAGAATATATATGATATTATATTGTTCTAAATACCAAAATTTAATACAAGATACATTACTTGAATAACTTATATATGTTATTTAGATTAGCATATACAAGAGTGGCTAAATATTTTAAGGTAGTTCTCCAAAATGAAACAAGGAACAACTTATATTATCCTATATACCAATATATAATATAAAATGCATGATTTGAACAACTTATATCTGTTAATTAGATTATCATATATTAAAGTGGGTAAATATTTTGAAAGGGTTTTTCAACATAAAACAATGAACACAAACAAGATCAATATAATTTTAATGTTACAATAATATTAGTGTGGATTGCAACTAAGCTCAAGAAAATTAAAAGAATTAGTTTTATATTCTATTTTTATATTTTCCTTTTTGTCTCATAAATCCTAATGTGTCTCCCATATATGAAATAAAAATGATTTATTTTTATAAGAATAACACGTCAAAGGTAATGTCCTCCCAAAACTATAACACATGATGACATTAATATATTAGTCACCATCTTGTACATTGATAGTTATTAGTCTTGTTAAAGATATCACAATGAATTAGTTTTACATGAAGTTTGGATAATATTCAATGATATCTCTATTAGTGTAACTTATTAATGTTCAGTTCTTATATTTGCCAAATATTTAATAAGAAAATTATATATTTTCACTTACAAAAATATTAGTTGAAGGACAACATAATTTATACATTATTATAGATGTTGATTTATATTCTTTTGAAGTAAATTGAGTCCAACTTAAATTATATCATTTTTTTTTAAGACAAATGAAAGTAAAAAACCTTGTATTTTAAAATTTTTAGCTTTCAGAAATGTGGAACTAAATGAAGGTTTAACTTAGTTTTCAATGTTTTTAATTACTTTTTAGTTGAATAGATAGGATTCACATCATGCCATAGTATTATTTTTTAACAAATCTCACTTTCATAAGATACCTTAAAACTAAGTCACATTCATACCTTTTATCAATAATAGTATTTTTTTTGCTAACAAACAATGTACAATATCATGCTAGAATGAGTGATTCTCCATGATGTACATGAGAACCAACACTTGAAACAAATGGAATTACACACACACGCCATGGTTTGAACCTTTGAAATTCCAAAGAGACGCTAAAGCCCTAGCCATTGCACTATCCCTAGACCATTACTAGTATTTTGAGCAAATAAAGAACTAAATTATGAATGAACCAATGAATAAAATATTTTTAATTTCTTCCATGGGACATCCAATAGAATATATGGGATAGAAAAGAGAAGAGAAAGTAGACTATATAAATACATTTTTTTCTTTTTCCTAGATTTCAACTATAATTCACATGAATATTGCCAATATATTATTCGATAAGGATCTTGTTTGTGTTCATTCTATGATTTCAAGAACTACCTCTAGATGTCCACTTTACTCTAGTAGGTGGTAAATGTAATAACTTGTATAAGCTTATCAGGTTATCATATACAAGTGCTTTTGTCTTAGATGTTTGTATTAGAACAATGCAAGATCACGTGTTTTTCATTCTGAGCATCTTCCTTTTTAGAGTGTAAATAGGCACGTTCCTCTCAATTAATATTTTTCTACAGATGTTGGAAACATAGTTTAAATTAGCTAATAATATACTTTTTCTATTGAAATATTCTCTTATAAGTTCTTCTCCTCATTGTAGGTGATCTCTAGATTGATCTCACATTTATAAAATCTTATTTTCTCACTAGGATACTACCAAGTAATATCTATTAATTTTATTTATAAGAAGTCACAAATTCTTTGATTCTTTTGGTAAAACATTTTTTATGAGTTTTTCATTTATAATCCATTTTGTATTTTCTTGAAAATAACCTTTCTCCTATGTTAAGCATCACATGGTGTCGTAAATATTTTTATCCATTTGCTTTTTTTTCTTATATATATCAAAATTTGACATAATGTTTCACCTTTTAATGGTAACATTGTTGTTTCTACTAATATACTTGTGTATGAATTTTAAACCATAACCCCTAATTCTTAGAGAAAAAAATATTTCTATATATTCTCAACCATTTTTTTGAGTTTATTTTCATAGGCAAAAATCCCAAATAAGACAACCATATAAAATCCATATTTGTACCAATGTTTAAAAAATAATAAAAGTAAATAAAATAAAAAGTTCTTAAATGTTAATGCCATAACTAATTTGAAAACTTATTTTATGCAACTTTCTGCATAAGCATTCCAACTATAGGTAGAATAGATTTTAAGCCTCAAGTACTTGCATGAAGGAACTACCTCCAGTTCCTCACCACCACATGTGATAGTTATGTCTTTATGTTGAGAACTAATAACCCTTAACTTTATTTTTCTTACATTGAATTTCATATCAAAATAGCTATAAAACTTGTTTAAGCTATTAGATCCATTTGTAAGAAATATTTATGTTTACATAGTAATACAACATCATTTATACACATAAAAAATAATCCATTGTTATTTTTTATCCACCCTTTTATTTCTATGAATAAAGCAAATAATGTGGGTGAGAGAGGAAAACCTTTCTTTACACCAATATTACTATTGATAGTATCCTTTTTGGGTTTATGGTTATCGTTGATGAGGATTGATGTTTGATCACTCATATGACCCCTCTAGTAGTTCCTAGCTAGGTTTGCATAGTTTATTTCTTGCAAATTAATATTGTAAGTGAGTCTCCTTCTCACATGCACTTGTGGGCACTAGTTATCTTCTAGTTGTCATTTAGAGTGTTAGTTAGTAAGTGTGAACTCAAAGTAGGAAGTGTGTACTTCAAGATAGCTAAAATGGATCTTATAGTTAGCATTATTCCTTTCCTCTTAACTTAGAAGTTACGTGCATTCTCCTTTGCACTTTTGTAGCTTATGGTTAAGCATATTGGATCAAATCCATGATTTGATGGGTTTGGTTATGTATTTTGGGCCATTAGAGCCTATATAATGAGTTTGTAAATAATATGAAGTTAGTTGGATTTTCAATCCTTTTCATTGGTATCAGAGCCTAGTTCAAGTTTGCACTAGGGCTTGTGAGGTGAGAGGATAGGAGATAGATTAGTTTTCTTATGAGAAACTTTTTCTCATTGAGGACTCGGTTCAAGCTCAAGGGGAGCTTGAAAACCATTCGCAGAAGGAAGTTCCTTAGGCGTCAAAATCCTCGTTCCAACTTTCTCCGTATGCTCAAGAAGTATAGGAGAAGCTTACCCCGATTTCTGTCTTACAAAAATCCTTTGGCAGGTTTGGATTTCTCCTACGGTGAAATGCGAATTAGGGAGCCTTTCGTTCCTGAGGTTTCTGCCATTGAGGAGTCTTGAAGACTGAGGAGCATCTACACCAGGTCGTGTGTCGACTTGGGTCTGGTTGCCTTTCAAACGTTGGTCGTGTGTCGACTGGATCTTGAAAGGAGAGCTACTAAAGGGGTCTTGGTGAAATTATAGCAATTAGCAATTTGTTAGAAAATTTGAAGGTAATTTACCTTCAAAAATTGCTAATATTTGTAAAAATTTAAGTTTGTCATGTAGTTAAATTAACCTTCTGGTTAATTTAAAATTTCATTTTTTGTTAGCAAACTTAATTTTAAATTAATATATTATTTTGATATATTAATTTTTAATTTTATTGTAAAAAAAAAAAAATTGGCATGGTTTGCCTTTCGGCCACCAGGGCCGAATACGGCACGTGAAGTGCCTTGCCCTAGTGACCGAGTTCGGCCGACGTGCCCATCCGGCTCAACATTACGCCGACACAGGCATCGCTATCAGCCTGACAGCATGCGACCGACATATTGAACCTACTGTGTAGGGAACATGCCTATTGTCTGGTTCTGATAGTGTCTTGTCATCTTGACAGTGCTGTCAGCTTGACAACTTATTATCGGTGCATCGAACCTATTGTGTAAGGCATGGGCCGCTATCTGGTTATGACAGCATTCTGTCATCCTGACAGCGCTGTCAACCAGATAACATGCGACCGACAGGTGAGCCTGCTACATATAGCACTATCGACCGGATAGCGTGCGGCCGACGAGTGAGCTCGCTACACCACCTATCCGGATAGCGGCAACGACAGTAACCTGCTACGTAGGTTGTTTGCCAACAAACTGCCAGGATCTGACAGCCACTCTGTCAGCCTGACAGTGTGCGGCCAGCAGGGTGGATCCTGCGCCATCCCACGCAGGATAGACAGGATCTGCCTGTGTCAGGAGGCAGCAGACCCACGTGTTGGGTTTATTTTGTTTTTGCCCAGGCACTGCAGGCCCTCTGTCCTGCTCGGGATTTGTGTGCACAGGACAGGAGGTCCTTGGATATGCACCGCATCTCAAACTGCACCTGGCTTTGAAATTGGTGCCTCGGGAAACGTGCCACTAAAGTTCGGAAAGTCATGCACAGCAAGTGGAGTGCAGATCGAGGGTAAAAATTGTAATTTTTTTTAAATTTTACTATTCTAAGGTTTTGCATGTTATTTTTATTTATTTTTATTAATTTAATTTTTAATAACTTAATTAAATTAATTAATCTTTGATTAATTATATTTAATTTTTAATTAAGTTATTTTTAAATTAATAAAATATAAATTGTAAACCTTAGGTTAGTTTAAATTTTTAAATTTTGAGCCTTAGGAGTATTTTTCAGGGCACAACATTGTAACAAGGAATTTCCAATTTTTACCTTGATTTTTAGTGCTTTTTCCTTTTACTCCTGGCTTATACCCGGTCTCACATGGCTTCTGACTTGGCTTCCCAAGTGGCAAAACTTGCACATGTTGTAAATGCTTTAGCAGATAAAGCTAATGATACTACCATGGCAGAAGTTCTTGGTAACCTTGCAATGAAGGTAAATGATATTTCTCTCCATAATGCTTCAACTTCTGCTCAGGATTCTCGCCTGAGAGTTCGTTGTGAAGTACCACTTTATGATGGATCCCGAAACCCCGAAGTCTTGAATAGTTGGATTCTTGACATGAGTTCGTGGTTTTCTTATACTCAACTTTCAGATGAGGATATGGTTCCATATGCTAAGCTAAAACTTTCTGGTTTAGCTAAAGTACTTGTTGAAAGAAAAAGAGGTCATGATGAACTCACCTCATGGGATGAGCTTGTAGATTGTCTTAAGACCAATTTTTATCCTTCCAATTATTCTAAGGAATTGGTCATTAAGTGGTTTCAATTTCGGCAAAGTACTAATATGATCGTGCAGGAATATATCTTTCAATTCAACAGGTACAAGATACTTTTGAATGTGGAGGAAGATATTAAAGCTTTGATTCTCAAATTTCAAAGTGGTTTGTTGGAACATTTGTACGGGGAAATTATGTTTGTTTCTATGGACACATTGGATTCGGTTTTCAACCAGGCGCAACTTGCGGAGGACAAGTTTAAGGCGCATTCACAGGCATTTCGTGCACTTGTTACTCAAGTGGTTGCAAACTCATCAAAAGGGAATAGTTCTTTCTCACAAAAGAAGAATTTTTCTCAAAAGAAGAATGTTTCTTCTCCATCTCCTTCTTCTCCTTCCCCTTCGACTTCTACTCCTTCTTCTTCTTCTTCAAAACTTCCAAAAAATGTTTTGTAACTATTGTAAGAAGAAAGGTCATGAAAAAGCTGATTGTTTTAAGCTTAAGAAGAAAAGTTTAGTCATCACTACTCAAGAACAGGATGCTTCCAAAGGTCCCCTTGAGTCAGTAGGAGAAAGTAGAGTATACACAGAATTAAGAGGTAAGCTCAATGAGGTTACCTTGGTAAATGTAAGTTCATCCAGGGGCGCTCGTGATGCTTTGTTCATCACTCGAGCTCATTTGCTCCATAATTTTGCAACAGATTGTATAGTGGATAATGGCTCATAGAAAAATCTAATTGCGAGGTCCATTGTCGAGCGATTGAAGTTACCTATGGAGCCTCATCCTCAACCTTATTCTTTGGGTTGGAAGGATAGTGGAAGGGGCTCTAAAATCACTCACACTTGCACATTAAAATTTGCACTTGGCCCACATTTCATAGATCAAGTCACTTGTGATGTGACTCCTATGGATTGTTGTGGGATTTTGCTTGGACAACCTTTTCAGTATGATAGGAGAGTTGTTTATGATGCTTTCAAAAGAACCTACACACTTCAAAAATATGGTCAGGTCTTTCTCATTAAAAGCACCAACACTCCTAACATCATTCTAAATTCCAAGCAAACAAAAAGAGTAATTAAAAAAGGTGGTGACGTTGCTCTAATTTTCATTCGCTCTCAAAATACTCCTACATCCACATCCATTCCAAAGCAACACTCTTCAATGGATAAAATATTGCAAAATTACTCACACATATTTCAGGAGCCAAAGTCTCTTCCTCCAATTCGCACAATTAATCACAACATTGAAATCATTCCTGGTTCTTCACTACCTAATGCTCCCATGTATAGACAATCTATTTTGCAAAATGAAGAAATAAAAAGGCAAATAGAAGATTTGTTGTCTAAGGGTTTCATTAAGGAAAGTACTTATGCTTGTGCCTCACCTATTTTGTTGGTTCTTAAAAAAGATGGCACTTGGAGATTGTGCATTGATTTTCGTGCTTTGAACAAAATTTCTATAAAGAATAGATATCCACTACCACGCATTGATGATTTATTAGATCAGCTCCAAGGAGCTAAGTTCTTTTCAAAAATAGATCTCAAAAGTGGATATCATCAAGTGCGTATCCAAGCTGAGGATACATGGAAGACAACTTTTAAGATGAAGATGGGCCTCTTTGAATGGTTGGTCATGCCCTTCGGTCTTACTAATGCTCTTGCAACCTTCATGAGGTTGATGAATGATGTATTTCGTGATGTACTTGACAAATTTGTAATAATATATCTTGATGATATATTGATATTCTCAAAAAATTGGGAGGAACACCTTAGGCATATCCATCATACACTTGATCTTCTTGCGAAGAATCAATTATATGCCAATTCTTCCAAGTGTTCTTTTGGCAATACTTCAGTTTCTTACCTTGGTTATGTGATTAGTGAAAGTGGAATTTAGGTAGATCCCACCAAAGTTGATGTTTTACTTAAGTGGTCCCCTCCTTCAACTCTCACTGAGTTAAGGAGTTTCCTAGGACTTGCGAATTTTTATCGCAAGTTCATTCCTCAATATTCCACTCTTGTAGCTCCATTGCATTATCTCACTAAGTCTAAAGTTCCATTTCATTGGGAGAAAAGCCAAGAGATTGCCTTTGAGAAACTCAAAAAGAAACTTTGTACAACACCTGTGTTAACTTTACATGACCTCTCTCAACCTTTTGAGATTGAAACAGGATGCCTCTAAAGTTGCCTTAGGAGCTGTGCTCAAACAGAATGGTCATCCAGTTGCTTATCATTCAGAAACTTTTTCTGTTGCTAAGTTGAACTATTCTACATATGACAAGGAGTTGTATGCATTAGTTCAAGCTATCAAGTACTGGAGACATTATATTTTGGGAAAAGATACAGTAGTACACACTGATCATATGCCTCTTAAGTTTTTACAATCTCAAAGTAAAATTGAAGAGTCAAGACATATGAAGTGGGCCTCTTACCTCCAACAATTTCACTTGGTGATCAAGTACAAAAAGGGGAAGAGTAATACTGTTGCTGATTGTTTGAGTAGGCCTCCTGCCGCTCTTGCCTTAACAGTTATGTCCACTTCACACTTGGGATTTCAGACTTGGCCTAATCAGTATTCATAGGATCCTGATTTTGGGAAAATATTTGAGCAAGTGAGTAAGCCTTCTTCTTCCAATTTGTGTCCTTTCCAAGATTTCTACATCAAAGAAGGACTTCTTTACAAATTGGATAAGGTTTGTGTTCCTTGTGAGCCTAGAGTGTCACTTCTTAAGGAAGCTCATTCTACACTTTATGGTGGTCACTTTGGGAAGCACAAAACACTTCATCACTTGCAAAGATTTTTCTACTAGCCTAAAATGCAGAGGAATGTGTTGAGATTTCTCAAACAGTGTGTAGTTTGTTGTCGCTCAAAACCAGCTAACAGGAAGTTTGGCTTAGGCATGCCTTTGCCCATTCCTTCCCGTCCTTGGGAAAGCATTTCCATGGATTTGGTTAGTGGTTTTCCCATGACAGTGCGACAACATGATTGTGTGTTCATGGTGGTTGACAGATTCGGTAAGATGGCTAAGTTTATTCCATGCCGCAAGACAAGTTCTACAGCAGACTTAGCCCAATTGTTCTTTGACGAAATTTGGTGTTCCTTTGGTCTACCTACCAGCATTATATCGGATCGTGATTCACGCTTTGTGGGTCACTTTTGGCATTCTTTGTGGAAAATTTTGGGAGTTTCCCTTAACTTTTCCATCGCCTATCATCTACAGTCCGATGGGCAGACTGAAGTGGTAAACCGTACCCTTGTGCAAAGTTTACGAATCTATCATCACGCTTCACCAGAAAAGTGGGACTTGAGTCTCACTCATATTGAACATGCCTACAATAGGGCCCTACATTCTTCTACAGGTCATTCACCTTTTGAGGTTTGTATGGGATTTCAGCCCTTGGCACCTTATGAGTTACCTTTGTCTTTGCCTTCTCCTGTCACTTCACATCTTCAAAAGGAGCAAGACAAGGCTCACTCATTTATTCAGCACTTGCACAATCTTCAATCAAAGGTGATTGAGATTTTGCAAAAGACACAACAACAACAAAAAAAGGCCATGGATCGACATCGAATTCCTCATCCATTTCAAGTTGGTGACAAAGTTTGGTTGCATCTTGACAAGCGGCGTTTTACTGATAAGACTCATAGTAAAATCAAACCGATTCGCTATGGGCCTTATACTATTCTTCAACAGGTGTCCGAGAATGCTTTCCGCCTTGATCTTCCTGCACACTTGGGAATTCATGACGTCGTCAATGTAGATCTTTTGAAGTTGTACTTTGACTCTACATTGGAGACCGCACCAGCTATCAATCATCCTATGGACGTGGTTCTTGATTCTTAGTTACCATTGGATTTCGATCAGATCTATGACACAAAGACTCGACAGACTCACCAAGGGTCTACCACCTCATATCTTGTGGCTCGACGAGGATAGCTACCGCATCAGGCTCGTTGGATTTCTTTTCATCAGATGTCCCGTGACTTTCCTACTCTTCTGAAAGCATTGGAGGCCAATGCTTCTATTGTGGGGAGGCATGATGAGGATTGATGTTTGATCACTCATATGACCCCTCTAGTAGTTCCTAGCTAGGTTTGCATAGTTTATTTCTTGCAAATTAATATTGTAAGTGAGTCTCCTTCTCACATGCACTTGTGGGCACTAGTTATCTTCTAGTTGTCATTTAGAGTGTTAGTTAGTAAGTGTGAACTCAAAGTAGGAAGTGTGTACTTCAAGATAGCTAAAATGGATCTTATAGTTAGCATTATTCCTTTCCTCTTAACTTAGAAGTTACGTGCATTCTCCTTTGCACTTTTGTAGCTTATGGTTAAGCATATTGGATCAAATCCATGATTTGATGGGTTTGGTTATGTATTTTGGGCCATTAGAGCCTATATAATGAGTTTGTAAATAATATGAAGTTAGTTGGATTTTCAATCCTTTTCAATCATTAACTATTACTACTTATTCTACCAAAGACTTTTCATACAAGCATAGTGTTGATTACCTCAATTCAATTCTAACATTATATTATTTTATTCCTTTACAAAATTTTATTCTTGGAATTATGTCAAAATATGTAGAAAAATACATAGAACAATGGCATGTGATAATATTTTTCTTTGATTGCTACTAGCAATAGCCATAATTCTAGATTGTCAATCATTGACTACTTAGATTTAAAACTAGCTTCACATGAAGCCCTTATAATTTTTTATTTTACCCATTTAATGTCTTTCTTTTATAATATGTTATAAAAAACCTTGATAAATAGGTTACTTGTAATAGTCATTTTATAATTTCTAGTATTATTTATATCCCTATCTATGTATATAGGTATAACCTTGTGGAGTTACCTCCATTAAAGAAATTTATTTCATATTTTCTTGGCTACACATATCCCTTAGAATATTTAATAAATAATAATATTCCCATTTAATCATCTCAGCTATCAAATCATGTGGATCATGTGCTTTACCATTGGTAAGAAATTTAATCTTAATATCACTTTTTAAAATAATTTCTAGGTTATTGATAGAAACTTTTTTTTTTTTTTGGTAAGTAAGAGAATATTATAATTAACACCGGGTTTTAACTGGTTGACCCAAAACCATTTTACAAAATAGGGTCCACTGACCAACTGGACAAAGGCCAAGCCCTAAAAGTTTAAACTGACAACAAAAAGGGCCAAGACCTACTCTTCCAATAGAATACAACCAAACTAAACTATGGAAGCCTAATATTATGGCCATCAGAAAAGAAAGACGCAAAATAGAACTAACAAAGACAAAAACTAATCATGCAAGCACCATGCAGAGTAGCTTGTGCCCATATAAAAATAATATAATATGGTCAAAAAAACATCCCAAAGAATGGACAGCCAAGATTCCAAGCAGTCTTCCTTGTAGTCCTCATCTAACTTCTTATCATCCTCATTGCCATCATCTTTAGGTTTTGCCTTCAACTCCTTGTGCCCTTGGAACTGCTGGCTATAAAACAGAAGATTTAGAGAATCACACAAATCAACGACTACTGCACTGATGAGGCCAGACAGACTCTTCAACTAGTTGATAATTTTTGAGGCTGATGAAATTGTCATCTTCTCCAAGACTATTATGGTGGGGTCTGGTACCTCATTTTCAGGGATCTCCAACACTTTGTTATTTCTTGCTAGGGCCTTTTTGTGACATCGAATCCAAACACACCTTGGGAAATACTTGAGGCCAAAGTGGATGTTTCCCATGCATGAATTTGTAGATAAAAAAACTATATCAGTGCCCCACCAGCTGCAAAAAACACTAGTCACATGAACAAAAAAAAATATGACAAAAGCCATTATAAGGTTCAAAAAAATATTTTTTAAAAATGCCCCCATTTTCTGTCATTGATCCACTTTGAGCCTTCCAATCTAAAATTTTTCATTATCTATCACCATTGAGACTGCATGAGGAATATTTTCAGTCCACGTGATCAAATTTGCTGCTACAATGCCTTCATTTGCCAGCCTATCAGCTGCCATGTTTGCTTCCGGAAGGTATGCAAAATTATGGCCTCAGGTCGATCATGAATTAGAGCCCTTGCTTCGTGGATGTAGTCATAAAATCTCCAAGGAGATCTCTTAGTGTTCTTTAGAAGATTTATAATAATAAGAGAATCACCTTCCACCAACAGTTTCCCTGGATAATTCTCTACCACCTTGAGGCTCCTCCAAACTGCCCTCGCTTCAGCCACATTGTTAGTTTGAGCTCCAAGATGTTCAGAAAAATCTACAAGCACCTCACCCTTGTGGTCTCTAAGTAAGCCACCAGCCCCAGCTTCACCTGGGTTGCCCCTAGATGCCCCATAAAAATTTAACTTAATCCACCCTAAGGGGGGTGGGGTCCATGTGATCATGGTTCTAGGACAGACTTGAGGATGATTGAGGCCATTAGTGAGAGGTAAGTTTAATGACTGGCCTAATGAAGCTTCAAAAGGATTTGGAGGTCTAGATGCTACAGGCACTAAACAAGCATTCTCATTAGCATATACTAAAATTTTTGACAGGATAGAGGATGACTGAGAAACCTTATCCAAGAAGGCCCGACGATTCCTTTCCAACCATATCTGCCACAAGTAGTGATGAAGGCAGATCTTCCACATATACCTAAGACGCCTATTCAAAAATGGAGAAGGCCACTGGACAAATAAGTCAAAAATGGACTGAGGATGGACCCAATAAATATGAAACACTTGTAACAGACCTAACAAGATTGAGACAGAAAAATTACAATACAGAAACAAATGATCAATAGACTCCCACTCAGACATACAAAGATAAAACCTATTAACAACAATCACACCTCTTTTTATTAAGTTATCCATGGTGAGGATCTTATTTTGGATGGCCAGCCATGCAAAAAACCCAACCTTCGGAACAATGCTTTTGGGCCAAACTTCCAAGTGAGGGAAAGTAGGTTCATCATTATCAATAAGCATCAGATAAGCAGTCTTGATAGAAAATTCCCCATTGTCTGAAGCTTCCCAGATAATCTGGTCCTCAAGAATGCCAGAAGGGAGTAAAGACTATCTTAATTCATTCTCTAGTATTATTGATGCCCCTGGTAGATCATTGTTCATTATTGGCTTCCAAACCCTTCTATTGTTTGACAAAGTAATAAAATCTGCAACTTTGGTACCAAAAACTTCAATTGTCCAAGCTATAAGGGTTGAAAGGATGGGGTCTGCAGAGAGGGGATAGTCCTTTAACCATTTGTGGTCCCAGAAATAAATGTTTCTTCCATTTCCTAGTTTCCAACGTAGCCCTTTGCTTAGCAAGTTTTTAGTTTGAAGGATTGATTTCCAAAAAATTGATCCCCTGGGAGGAAAGGAATAACTTAAGAATTCAGTTTCTTGCAAATACTTTCTTCTGATTATAGTAATCCATTATGCATTTGCATTTGTCAGAAGACACCATGCTTGTTTGTTGATAGAAACTTTGATTATCTTCCAAACATTCTTTTTATAGAGTTTATGGACACAATAATTTCTCTCTTTTGTATCCCTCAATTGGATGATTCATGAATGTAATTGATTTAAATATTTTTTAATATTTTATTTTATGTTTTTAATAATAACCTTATGCTTTTTTATTAAGTTATATTCTCTTCATTTTCTACAATATTTTTTATCATATTCTTTCATCCAATGGGTCCTATTATCTATATTTTACTTAATATTCTTTTTCAAGATAGCTTTTATCCACCATGAAATAGTCTATCACATGCCTTTCATTACATTTTTTTTAATGAGAAAGCACTCTTCATTCGTTTTACATAAAAATAATGTAATCATTTAACTTATTTCTTTAAAGCAATATATTGTTTATTTCATCCTTAACCATTTAAAAAGAATATTAGCTTCTTCAACAATTATTCTTTACCCTTGATAATTGTATCTTGTTGAAACAATTTCACACATGTTTGACCACATCATCAATTAAAATAATAGATAAATGAGGGGATTCTCAAAATTTAGTCCCAATCTCAAAATGTCCTATGTATGTAATACTTCTTATGCAATTAAGTAGTCAACTACACTAGATCCTTTGAGATTTGACAACTATATCGTCCCATATCTTTGAAATGAGAAATCTCATTCTACATAAAATATAGAAATATCCATATAATGATGATAAATGCATTTCAATTGTCACTATATCACCTATGTTACATGAAATTCTTGACCATCCATTATTTTTTATATTCTATTTATCAATGTATTCCATCCATAAAAGTAACTACCTTCTATATATAATTGCTTAACAACTATTTGTTAGAGTGAAGTCTCTAGCTCAAGTAACTTTAGAAAACCTACCAATTTTTTGGAATATTTTTTTTTCTAGCAATATAAATGAATCTTTGTGCTTGAAATTGTTCCATTAAGATTCACTTGAGGCCATGATCGACATTTGTATTTTATTCATTGTATCTCCCTTTGGGATATTCTACACCTAATATCAATTAATTTTCTTATAATATTTTTATTATTTATGTACGAATGTGAAAACCATGCATCTAGACTATTACAAGCAAGTAACAATCTAATAAATAGAAATCAAGTAACCATTTGCACAAATAAAAGATATCCACTAAAAAGGGGTTGACATTTTATTAAGAATGATAAATCTTGGTTAAAATAGCTCCCTCTTAGGTAGTCACTCAAATTGATATAATGTTTATAGCATTTTAGGACCCTCAACAGTGAGAGATACACTCAAAGGATCTTCAATTTAACATCAATTTGCATGAGGACTTACTAGATGTCTCCTTCTCCAATGTTCAGAGGGAAAGTTTTGAATATGACTTATTCCCATACATATTTTTTACCTGCATGCAAGGAAACAACAAGAAACATTAAAAGCATATGAGGCCTCTCGAGATGAGGCTTATTCCATAGATCTACAAGAAATAGTATGAAAGCATAAAGAAAGCATGAAAAGTATAAACAAAACCAAAAAACGTCTATTGCAATGCTTGTGAACCGTGAAAATATGATAAAACAGTAAATATATACTAGGGTAAACTACTGATGCATAAAATAAGTTAGATATATACTAGAAAATGAAGAAACTACATCTCAAACCCTAGCCACTATCGCTCAAGGCAATTGTACCTATAGGCCATTATCAAAGATAGCGACTACTAACTATGATCTTTGCTCCCCATATCAGGTTTTGCAACTCAAAAATTCCTAGTTTGAATTGATGTTCAAAGTTTTTTGGTGTGTTTAAACATGGATTTGTGAATGAAATCTCTCATATCTTGATCATATTGAAGGTAAATGGATGATTTGCTTCTCAAACTTTTGGAATATCCATTATTGATGGTATTCTTGGCACTCTATAATTAGGCAGCACTTTGACGCTCCTCACAGGTCTGCCAATTTGTTGCTTAATGTGATAGGGTTTTTTTGTATCAAATTTAGGATCCATACTTGTTCCTGTGAGGGTGCATATGTAGGCCTCTCAAATTAAAAATTTTGGCTTCTTGGAGAAGCCAAGATCCAAATTTGCATGGGGAAAGGGCCAATTCCATACTTGCATGGTAGTTGCGGTTAGGGGGAACACTAGGATATTCACACTCAAAACCACTCGAATCCAATGCAATTTTAGTTATCATGCATGATTTGGGACTATATTTTGTTTTAGTACTAGTCGTTGTTCATAGTAGCAGCTAGATTGTAGCTGCTTTGAGATTCAGTAGCTGGGTTGGAAACCACTCTGGTCAATAGCAGCTACACCTGAACAGTTTATAACTACCCCTAGTGAGTGTTTAGAACCACTACTACCTCTTGGAAAGGTCCAATATCAATCATATGGTCTGCAGAGGTGCTCGTATGAGTAGTCTCCTAAACTTGAAATATTTTAGGTGTCTATAGATGCCCCTTTTTTTGATGCATTATGGGAAATACAGTGCTGAGAAAAAATAAAATAGATCACGTAAAGCCATATTGTAGGATGTATTATGATCATTGATTTGATCAACATTAGATGCCTCAATCATGAGGACACACATATTTTAATCATCACTTTCAATGATGTGGGAGGCTTAGTTTGCATAAGACTTTAAAGTCCACTAGAGTCTTGGGTCATATTGTTTAGCATTCGTAAAGGACTGAAAGCCAGATTATCAAAGGTTTAAATTAGCATATTTGCTTTCATCCCAAGCAATAGGGTAAGCTTATGATAGTTGTCAGAAATGACTCATAAGATGAACATGATTAACTTGATTAAGTTATCAATTGTTGATTTTGATTATGATTTTGTTATTATGACTACCCCCTCAAGCGACGAGTCGATGAGGAGAATACTGATGATAAAAGTGATGAGTCGCTTGACCAAGATGATTGATTTGGACAATTTAAGATGAATGCTCTTGTTGTTATATGGTAGGTTCTATTACAATTGTGATTTCAACCAATAATAGTAATTGTGTATCTCTATCCCATGGAGCAATATGGCCGCAATGCCCTTCTTAGAAAATTAAGAAGATAGTAATTCCATTGAAGCTTGTGTTTAATCACTCGATGATCTACTAAAAATTTCATGGAAGAAATTAAATGAATGCCTCATTGGGGCAGTCCAACCGCCATGGCTTTCCTTAATATTGAAGTGAAGCATTGCAACTCAAAGATGACTAATTTGGATCAAACGACCTTATGATAATTTACTCATATTGTTGGATTACATGGAGTTCAAGTCACTACAAACGCCAAGTGTATAGGGTAGATAACTAGGTACGAGATGCATTCAAAATTTTTATGTTTTTTTATTTTTTTTGTTAATTTTGATCATTTTTGTGTATTGTTTTTGAGATTTTGAATTAATGATTTTTTTTGTTATCTTTGCAATTTTTGTTGATTCTAGACTAGTTGATATGCTTAATTGTCCATTCTAAATATTCCCATGGTGATAAATCTAATGCATTTATTATTTTTTGCTAGCCGATGTCAGTAGCAGCGACCCAAATTTATAATTTCATTTCCACTATCTGCATGGTTATGGCACGGTGATGGTAGTATTAGGTATTCTCTATATGAGGTAGCTATAAAGGATCCAACGGGTCACCAAGTACAGGCTCAAATAGAAGAGTGGAGTCAGGCTATAGAGGAGAAGGTAGTGGAGGATCAGACCATACCTAAGGAGGAGGATCAAAATTCTCCCCTCTAGGCAGAGCTACATCACACTGAGACTAAGCTATAGACATATCGTTGATAGATCTTGGAGTGGGGCACCTCCATAGTGATTCTCCAGACTCATGTCAACACATTACAGGTATAGATTTTGGTAGGCCAGACCAAATGTAGGAGTTTTGAGGAGGAGAGGACCACCCTCCAAACACAGGTTGACTCAGTGTAGCTTAGGATAGAGTAGATCACTACATAGAGAGATGCTCTACAATCACAGGTTGGATCAGACACTCCAGCTACTCAAGGACCAGTAGGTTTAGACCCAGTGGCAGATTTTAGGCACCTATAGGGTCTCCTATAGGATTTTAATGCTTAGATGTTAGTGGATACTAGGTATATTATCTCTCTACAACTCTAGATCAGGAGGCTAGGTGGCATTCCTCGAGAGAGGTCTACAGTATGGGGCTTACATCAAAGTAGGGAGAGTGAGTTAGGGTAGTCGTCAATGTGGCCCAGATAGAGGATAGGGACCTAGACTGAGAGGACTACAGGGACCAGCTCTAGGCACACTCATAGGGATGGAGATGAGAGTGGTGATTACTTGGGGGGCACAAGGCCTATATGATAGCCATGATGGCTTTGTATATTTTTTGAGTGTAAGGTTTGAGTACCTACACTATTGTATCCTGCAAGCATTTTTGTATCTCTATGTATACATGATATTGGACACATATATATCATTTATCTGTTGCTTTCCTCATTATGTGTATCATGTGTTTGCTTTTATTTTTATGTGATGCAAAATAGATGGGATGTTTATGATCTTATGCTATGTTATGTGATGTATTAATGGCATGCACTAGCTATATTATGGATGTGTGATTAGATGTTGTACTCTAGATGTGTAGATAGACTACTATGTATGCATATATGGATGCAATGGTGATTATTAAATGTATGTTTAATTTATTTCAATTTTTATGCATTTATCTTATGTTGTTATGATATGGTAAATGCAATGTGTGTAATGTATTATTTACATTATGATTATCTAATGTAAATGAACCTATATTCTTTAATCACTTAAAACATAAGGAATGAATGTAATATATGTTTAACAATCTAATGGGTGACACCACAGAATGTATGAAAATCCTGAATGTAAATGTTAAATCCTGCTTAAGAATTAATCATTTAAGCATCCATATGTGATATGAGTTGATGTAAGATGTATGTTTTCCCTTATGAGTTTCTATAAATCAAAATATATACAAAAAATAGTTAGTGGTCATCTAAATATCATTGTTGATATCAATCTGGTATCTATCCTACTTCATGAACACCCTTTAATAAACAAATTTTCACAATAAAAATTGCATTTGAGATGATTTGTTGCTATTTAGGAATTTTTGAGGTTTTTCATGAGACTCAAACACCCTAGTTAATTAATCAAAAGTTGTATAATAACCATACAAGACTCTTGAAAGATAAATTTTTTGTTATGAAGACCAAGATATTCATTATCCCTATGTGTAAATGAATATATTATAGATACATAATCCTACCCCAATGCCAGGCGGGATTCATTAAACCCATTTCTATATTTGGGATCACCAAATGCTCATCATGATCCTAAGTTGGACTCGGTTGTATTAGACCATTAGGTGATATAGGATACCTAAATCTAGCTCTTTTTGCAAATTGTTTAGAACTATCCTAATGCTAGGTGGGATTCATTCATCCCATTGTTGTATTAGAGATCACTCAATGGTTTTGGGAGATTGACCATTCCAGGGATTCAAGCTCTTCACCCCTTTCTTTTCTTCACATTTATTTGGGATACTTGCTCATGCTTAGTGATGAAAATCACTATTTATTTGATTTATTTTGAGCAAGGGATTTATGTAGTGATGATAATAACTATTTATTTTGCTTTGTTTTAAGTGAAAGCAAGGTATTTCTTTATGTAGGGGGGAACTTGTCCTTTTGTCAATGATCAAAATTATAAACCATGTGCATCACAAGATGAGCAAATAAAAACCTTTTGCTTAGGATGCCTAGTACCACTTTGTAGTGTTCATATTTCGCTTGTTCCATCTAGGATTTTATTATTTTTATTAGTGATAGGATTTTTATATATGCTAGTTACTATCAAAATTAGACCTCATATTTTTACATTGAATATAGATTTCTACAAAATCTGATAAAATCACTAGGTATGGTTGAATGATAGGAAAAACCTAGTATATTCCTTAGAGCAATGGGAAGGGGTTGTGTTGAAAAACATAGTTACTCACATGGGTTATGGATGAATGAGGATTTGAGGATGCATAATTGGCCTACAACTATGGCATCATTTGCAACATTGAAAACATAGTATATCCTAATGTGGATGCAACGAATGTAATGTGCCTAATGCAATGCAATAACATGAATGCAAATGAAAAATGTAAGATGCAAATGTTTTTGTATTTTAATA
This sequence comes from Wollemia nobilis, assembly GCA_028583015.1. Classification (NCBI taxonomy): domain Eukaryota; kingdom Viridiplantae; phylum Streptophyta; class Pinopsida; order Araucariales; family Araucariaceae; genus Wollemia; species Wollemia nobilis. The sequence continues at coordinate 6,710,521 of JAQPPZ010003199.1, forward strand.
TTTTAAATTAATTTTGTTTTTTTGTGTTTTATTTTTGACCAAAGGGCTTAAATAACTTTGGAGCCTTTTGTGAGTTGACCAAAGGGCTTATGATGCCTTTGGAGCTTTTGTGAGTTGACCAAAATGCTTCTGATGCCTTTCGAGATTTTTGTGAGCTGACCAAAGGGCTTATGATACCTTTGGGGCTTTTTGTGCATTGACCAAAGGGCTTATGATGCATTCGAGGATTTTTGTGCGTTGACCATAGGTCTTATGATGCCTTTGGGGCATTTTTTGAGTTGACCATAGGGCTTATGATGCCTTTGGGGCTTTTTGTGAGTTGACCAAAGGAATTATGATACCTTTGGGACACTTTGTGAGTTGACCAAAGGACTTAAATTACCTTTGGGGCTTCTTGATTTTTATGTTTTCTTATCTGTTTAGAATTTTATGGTTTTTTTGGATGTTTTTGGATTTTGTTGCTTTTATTTGTGAAACGCCTTTAGATGAAGAATTTTGATAGGCTTAGGCTCTTCAAAACCTTCTAACGATGTTAGGTGATATGTCCCAATGCAAGGTTCCTCTACATAATAACCTTGGATTAATAAATTGGAATCACCTTTGTATTAGAATCGCAGTTGAATTGAATTGGATAACCCAAAAAATGATAAATGAATGTTCTTCGATGTCTATAACTTACCAATGAATTGCCTACTTATACACAACATAGGGTGCGACGTAAATACATACCTATTCATATCTCTATTAGTGATTATAAAATAGTGAAGGTTAATTATAATTATTGTTAGGAATAGGGTCCTAACATGCCACCCTCCTTAAAAAGAGCTTTGTCCTCAAAGCTCAATGGGAGGAGCTTCGTCCTTTGTTTTCCAAGACACATTTGCTCATGTTCTTGCACAACTTTAATGTTTTTTTTTTCATAAGCAAGGATATCGGGAAGAGGGAATTGTTAGTGGTGGATTTCCAAGAGAAATAGGAGAATCTTCCTTAGAATAATTGTGATGACGATGGAAGGAGAACTTGTGGGGGTCCTTAAACACTTCAAAATGTGCCTTAAAAGTGGTGGTATTACTTTTGTGTCTTCCTATGGTTTCCTGGGAGATTCAATGGGAAATGAGCATGTAGTGACTTTTTTGCTTTGTTTTCGGATAGGTTTTACCATTTTATGAGAACTCACTATTTGTGAGGAACTTGAGGGTAGTCTATTTAGAGTGTATTTCTGACCTTCATTGTTCATTGTATGGATGTTTACCTCAACCTTGCTTGGTCCACTCATCACTTCTTGCACATCAACCTTATTGTCTTCATTGTGGTGAGTAGGTGCACTGGCCACTTCAGACACAATTACCTCATCTGCTTGCTCTATGGAGAGACAAGGATCAACTTCCTTCAATAAATACAATGTTAGTGTAGCACATTTATGGTGGGGTCCAAATTGCTCATCACAATTATTGCAAAGACCTTTCACTCATCGTTCCTTCATTTCCTCAAAGTTGAGACGTTTAATTGGTAAAATTTGATTAGGATTGGCGGTGGTGTAAGTAGTTTGTGCCTTCCCAATAGGTGTTTTTCCTAGTCGATGTTGATAATTGAATTTGTCTTCAGCTAATTTGGCCAATCCATAGGTCTGCATCATGGTATAAGGATTGAACCTTGTCACCTCTATTCGAATTTCCTCTTTCAATCCACTAATGAAGCCACTGATGAGAATTGATTCATCCAACCTTGTGTTGTGTTTGGTGATATCCTCAAACCATGTTTGATACTCATGCACTGAAGTGATTTGACGAAGGTTGATGATATTAATCGATGAAAGCAGGTTGGTGTCATGAGATCTTCCATCGTCGACCATTTGCGTAGTCGATGTTTGGAATTTGTCACTAATTTGCTGAAAAATCGACACAAAACTGTCACGAGAAATAATTGACACAAGTTGATAAAAGTCATCGTCAAGATTTGTTGTCAAAAATTTTTTGAGGTTTGCAACAAAAATTTTGGTGACAAAATTTACCGTCGGGCTTATTGTCAAAAATTCGTCGAAAAAAAATCGTCAAGTTTTTGTGGTCAAATTTTGCAAAATTTTAGTTGCCAAACTTTGCAAAATTTTATATGTCAATTGTCAAAAATTTCTACTTTTGTTGTCAACAATTGACAAGGTTTTGTGCTTACAAGTTGTTGACAAAAAAAATTATTTGACATGTTTTTTTGCTTACAAGTTGTTGACAAAAACTATAAAATTTGGGTTTCAACTTTTTTGTCTATGGCCCGAGTGCATGTGTAGCTGTGAGAGAGGTGGTGAGCGAGTAGTGGTTGAGTAGGGGGACTATGAGCAGATGTCGATAGGGTGTAGAGTAGTGATGGATAGGTCGAGTGAGGTTGGCGCAGGGGCGACTGAGAGGCAGAGCAGAACTCGAAGGTTGGACTGACAACACAAGTGTGTAAACTTAACAATGGAACTGAGCAAAACACAAAGCGATAGGATAGGAAGGGTAGAGCACAATTGAGGAGGATGTGTTGGGTGACTACGTGACCACCACCGAGTGGTCACAATGTTTATGGTGTAAATTGAACTTTTTATATCCCTTTCTTCCTGTTGTATGAAGAATGTGGGATAATTAAGTGTAAATGTTTTGCGCTTATGTCCCTCGTTTGTCGGTGATCGATGACGACACAAGATGATTTGATCACTTTGCATGGCACTATTACTTACAATTACGACCCACACAAAAACTTCAATGGATAGAGGCCATACCTTCCTAGAAGGCCACAATTCTTCCACTGTTCTTCATTTAAAAAATAGCATCGAAATTTAAAAAATTGGCAGGATTTTCTATGATAGCGCACTGCTTACCGCATGAATCAAAACTTGCTTACGGTGTGAATGCTTCCACTCTTTCCTATGGCCTCTATCCTTTTGTAAACGGAGAATTGGAAGGCAGTTAGGGTTAATTTGAATCTATGTATGATATTTATTTGAATGGTTTTAAGTGTCTATCCATAAATCTACGTACACTACAGAGTGAAGCACTAACACCGTGTAGTTCATTTTGAATGATGTCCAATAGTAGGATTAAATCAGGAGCAGTTGGTTGCTATGTTGAACACCACATCGCTGACGCATCACAACACTGTATTTTCTTTTCTGTTGTAATTTTGCTATATTAACAATCTATCTGTATACTAGATAATGCTGGACTGACTCTATGGATGAGTGGTTAAGTGGTTGTATGATGATCGAATCAGCAATAGCCACTAAGTTCTAGAATAATGTACCGATTGTATTTTTTGTAATGCCTGGGTGATAGTTTTGTCACTAGTAGCAGAACCTGCTATATGACTATGATTTTTTTTTTTTTTTGGATTGACTGCGAGGCAAATGAAGACGAAGATAGACTTTCTTCACGAAACGAGACGAGGCTCTGATACCAGATGCAAGGTTCCTCTATGTAATAACCTTGGATTAATAAATTGGAATTGCCTTTGTATTAGAATTGCAGTTGAATTGAATTGGATAACCCAAACAATGATATAAAATGAATTTTCTTCGATGTCTATAACTTACCAATGAATTGCCTACTTATACGCAACATAGGGTGTGACGTAAATACATACCTATTCATATCTCTATTAGTGATTATAAAATAGTGAAGGTTAATTATAATTATTGTTAGGAATAGGGTCCTAACACCCAAGTCCAATATTCTCTGAGATGATATAAGGACCTATCCAGTTGACCATAAATTTTTCTCGTAGGTGCGATAGTAGGTTTGAATTTTATTGGTTCTCTTTGAGCATGATATCCCCAACATTAAATTCTTTTAGGTGGAATTTATTGTTATAAGCTTGTATTAGATGATCTTGATAAACGTGAAGATGCTCAAGAGCATTGATACGATGTTCATTAAGAAGGGTCAATTGATCAAGGTGAGCTTGTTGTGCATTGTTGTCATCGACAAATTCTTTCAATGTGATGCATAATGTTAGAATATTTAACTCCAAGGGGATAATGGTCTTAGTGCCATATACAAGAAAAAATTGTGTTGCCCCAATGGGTGTATGCATGCTATTTTTGTAAGCCCATAATGAAAGAGGTAACTTCAGATGCCAATCCTTATGATTTTATTTTACTGTCTTCTTTAAGATTGCTACGATTATTTTGTTTGAGGCTTCTTCTTACCCATTTTCTTGTGGATAATACGATGTTGTAAAACTATGTTGAATGTTATGAATGTTAAAGCCTGCATATTTTTATTCTTAAATGAAGGACCATTATTTGAAATTATCTTGAATAGGATCCCAAAGTGATAGATGATATTGTGAAGCATGAACTCTGTAATTCATGGTCCTGTCATTTATGTTAAGGGGATCGCTTCCACCTATTTTTTGAAGTATTAAGTGGTTGTTAAGATAAATGTGTGTTGGACAAAATATTGTGGAGATATATTTCCAATTATATCAAAACCCTACTAAGAAAATGGCCAAGGCGTTTGAATGGGTTGTAAGACATGCAATGGTAGGTGCATCAGATTTACATGATGCTGACACTTAATACACTTCTTGACATACTCACAACAATCCTTTTCCATGGTGGGCCAATAATAACCCATATGAAGGATGCACTTGATGATGGCCATGATGTTGAAATTACCATCGCATGTACCATCATGAGCTTGTCAAATTACCCAAGCTGATTCTTGGGACTCAAGACAACGAAGGAGGATTCCATCATAGTTTTGATGATACAATATATCTCCTAGTAAGACATATCTTATCGCTTTTTATTTGAATTCCCATTTTGCAAAATGTGACAATCCCTATGGGATGATTCCAAGCTTAAGGAAATCTTGTAATTGGCATAGCCAATCCTAATATGCTACAGCCTCAATATATAAGATGACTTATTCTCTCTACTGCTCGATATGCACAATGTAGATTGAGAAACAACCTTGTGGTGAATGATGGTACCATTCCCCGTAGGACCCTATGAGATCAAATACCCCCAAGGAACCTTCTTTAGAAAGTCCCTGGCTTTATAGAACCACTCATGGTTTGGTTCTATATGAATCATGTTGACTGATTCTTTGTTATCAAAAGCCTCACGTTGTATCATTGATTATGAGAGCGTCTTCACATGAATGGTAGTGAAATCGGTAGATGGATTTTGAGGGATCAAGGATCCCAAAGATTCCATAGTGTCTACAAATTTTATGGACATGCGAGGGATTACCTAAATTTCATACCATTCTAGTTGGGCTAGATAAGTGTCAACAAGCTCTTTGTAATATTTTAGGATTGGAAACCTGCATTGAAATATTTTCTAAACTTTTTTAACTATGATAAGGTAGTCACAAAAGATATTTAACTTTCTAATCTTAATAGTGATTGCTATTTTGAGATCTAATATTAAGGCCTTGTATTCAACATTGTTATTTGTGAAAGGGAAGTATAGCTTAAATGAAAATGGCATTAGAGCACCTTGTGGTGTGAAAAACACAATCCCTACACCACCCCCTTGCTCACACTTTGAACCATTGATGAACAAAGTCATGTCAACTTCATTATCAGGTTATTTTAGTTTGGGTGCTTCCTATAATGCAAGTATTGCCTCATCACGAAGTTCTATGACAAGAGGCCTATTATCCTGAAGAGGTGCCTCTACCAGTTTATTAGCTAATGACTTGTCCCTTGATGGACTTTTGTCATATGAATTCTAAATCAAATTATATCAGTATCATGATCCACTTTGCAGTATGTTTATTATGATGTCTTGATCATCATATACTGTAAAGAATTTTATTTTGATATCACATACGTTGTATTGCTCAGCATGTAGTGGTGCAAATTTTTAGTCACAAAGACCACTCCTAAGCATTAATTCTCTATGTATGCCTACCCTAGCTCGTAACTCACCAAGGTTTGGTTGATATAGTATATTGCTTGTTCTTTGTCTTGCATGTTCTTTTGAGCCAACATGATGCCCAAAGCAAAATCGATAGTAGATATATAAAGTGGAAATCACACGTATGGCCTTGGTGGATCTAGTACTGGTGACATCACCAGGTATCCCTTGATATCAATAAAGGATTTCTATAATTCTTCATCCTAGTGGAATGGTACCCCCTTATGTATCAGTTGATTCATGGGTCAACATTTATCTGATAGTTGTGTGATGAAATTATTTATGGATACTACTTTGCCCTATAGGCTTCTCAGCTTTTTTATGTTAGTGGGTAGGACCATTTCTAGGATAAAATTTACCTTTTATAGGTTGACTTCGATCCCTCACTTAGAAATGATGAATCCAAAGATTTTTCCTAAAGTTATGCGAAAGACACATTTCTTGGGATTCAATCTAACATTGTGCTCTATCAGGTGATCGAAGACCTTTATCAAGACCTCAGCGTGCTCCTCACACAACAATGTCTTGGCCAGTAAGTCATCGATATAATATTCTAATATCTTATGCATGTAGTCATGGAAAATATATGTCATGGCCCATTGATATGTGGCACCAATATTTTTAATACCAAATGGCATTACTTTGTAATAAAATGTCCCCCATGGAGTGGTGAATGTGATTTTGTGTTGGTCTTCAGGTTTAATCTAAATTTAATTGTAACCAGAAAAGCCATCCATGAGGGAGATCATCTCATGACCCGTAGTTGCATCTACAAGAGCATCTATGTTGGGCAACGAGAATGAATCCTTTGGTGTTACCTTATTGAGATATCTAAAATCCATGCAAATATGGATTCTTCTATCAGGTTTTCCTACAAGCACCATGTTTGATACCCATTCTAGATAGTCGATGGGATAATAAAGACTACATTCAATAGCTTTTGCAACTTGTTCTTTACCATCAAGGTGATTTTTGGATGCATCTTCCTGAGTTTTTGCTTGACCAATTTCTTTGTAGGATCTAGAAAAAGGTTTTAGACAACCAATTTTGGATCTAAACCTAGCATATCCTTGTAGGTCCAAGTAAATATATTAGGTCTCTCTTTCAATAGAGGAATGATGGTGGTTTTCTCTTCTAGAGATAAGGTTTCTCTAAACTTGACTTTCTTTGGATCATAAGGATCATCGTTGATGTCCACTTTGAATGTTTCCTCTATTTACATGTACAACCCCTTCTCAAGATGGTGAGGATTAGGGATCAAGTGGATATCATATGCTAGGTTTAAAGGTTCAGCTAAATTAGGGTTGAAACTAGTGTGATAAACATCATGTGTGTAGCTTTATCCAAAATGAAATAGTTGTACCATTTATTCATTGGGGAATAAATCTTCAGGCTCTAAGGGTGAATCAGTATGATCCCAATCAATAGCATCTAAGTTAAGACACAATGGTTTAGAAGGATCAGTTGCGTTGTGGAGTGGAGTGATCAAATCATTGGAGATCATATTGATTGATGGGATGGAATCTCCAGGACCATGTGGGTGTAACTCTACATTGTTGATTTACCTTCCATACCCAATATGAGGCTCTGGGGGTATGGGGATCATAGGATCTGGTCTATGAATGTAGCTCTCTAAATTTAGGAGAATTGAGGAAAACCATATGATATATTACATCTGAATTGGTTGATCTTCCCTTGAGGTGAGGGCCAAAATATACTTTATTATACACTTCATCTATGTCAAATGGTTCATTGTGATGATGTAAGTGTCGAGGTCCAAGGTAGACCATCTAGGTATCATCCTCATAATCACTATCATCTATGAAATATCCATATTTCATACCCACTGGTTTTGTGAGGTGACATAATTTTGAGGCCCTAGATAGGAAAATTTAGTTGAATATTATGACTTGTAGTCACTATCATCTATGATGTATCCACTCTCCATATTAATTAGATCTATGAGGTGATGTAAATGTTGAGGACCAAGGTAGGCCAATTTGGTCTCATCCTTAACCTCACTATGATCTATGATGTATATATTCTCTTCTCTCTCATAACCATATCCTGGTTCATCCTCCCATAGGATAAGTCCTGATGGGTTTGCCTCGAGAGATAAATTTGGATGATACACAGTAGGTGGTTCTATATTGACCATGGTCACCAACCTGTTATCTATGTAGCTTATGTTTAGGCGATAAGGATTCCATTCAATGTATTTCTCAAACCCTATGCTTAGCCTATCTAGAGATGCTGCTAATGAATCATCATAGCTTTGGATATGATATCCTAGGCTAGATCTATCCTTAGGTAACTGATATCTTGGTTCAATTGGGTTTCATCACCCTTAATCATATTGACCTAAATCATAGCCATGCCAATGGTTGCATTTGAAGTATCTAAGAGTAAAATTAGGATTTGACAAGTAATAAAAATTTATGGTGAACAACTCATCCTCATTCTCTTCAATGTTTGAAGCATCATGGACACAATCCAAACTAGCATAAATGAAACTAGTCTAGTTAGGGGGGATTCCCTATGGTACCACTGTCCCTATGGGTATGTCTGGGACTCTTGGTCATCCCATGTCTTATGCAAATTTGATAAGTGGAGTGAAAGTAACATTCTACACAAGATATTCACCTAGTCATGTATTAGATAGGTGAATTGTCACCTACGATGCAGATGATACTGATGATGATGCAGGAAAGGCAGGTTGAGGCACCTCGTCAACTGTCTTGGGAATATTCATCCTCAATGGGATTTGGAATTTTTACTATTGCTATGGTTGGGACTTCCTTAGGTCTTTCCTCCACCAAGGGTGTTTTTATTTTTTGAGAGTCTTTTGCCTTATATGTTGTTGGTTTTTTAGAGGTCCCAATAGCTTTAGAAGCTGGAGGTGGAATCAATGTGGATGGGTCACCTCACACTGATTTGGATTTGCTTCTTGACTATTTGGTACGAGATGATAATCTAATGTATAGGTGCATGAACAGAAGGACAAAATCCCCTGGTAAGTCAATATGATGAATATATTTGAATGGCTCTTCATCGAATGGTACCACATGTACCTATCCCTTGTGCACCTATTTAATAAATTGATGTAGTATAAATGGAATGCACTGCATGTCCCTTATCTAGGGATTCCCTAGGAGGATATTATAATGCATACCTCCTCCAATACATGACACATCACAGGGATGGTCTTATGTCCCACCTGTACAAGTAGGACGATTGTACCCACTATGGAGCACAATGCATCATTGAAGGCTCTCAATGTGTAGGAGGTAGGGATGATGTTTTACCTAGGGATATTTAAGTGCCCCATTGCCTTGGTTGTTATTATGTTAATTGATGAGCCTATGTTGATTAAAACTTTCTTAAAAGGTATGTCATTGATACACGTTAGGATGTGTAGAGATGTGTCTGCTATGGAAGTAGGGACTACCTTTATTTCATGATCTAAAAAATTAATCACAGGCTCTTAACATTGTTGTGCTTACCCCAAAAAGTTTGTAAATGTGTTAGGGTTCTAGGTCTATAGCTCAATTTATTTCAATATTTCCATTAGGGTCTCATTTTATTTGGAATACTATTGAATGAGCTCATATATCGATAACTTAGTTGATGTTGTTTGGAGATTTTGCATGAGTTTGTGTTAGATAGTTATCACGGGTTGTACTGGCATACCTGGAATATTATTTTGCACTAGCCTCTATTGAGGTGCAATCAGGATATGAATAGGATCCGTTGAAGGCTCTAGTTGGTTGTATCATTTATTTCTTGTAACCACGTTGACTATGTCAACTATTCCTATGAATCCTTGGGTGGGAGGTTCAACTTGGATTTGATTTACTTGAGTATCCTGATTTCTAGGGGCTTCATAGTTTGGAAACATATTTCTAAATATAAACATATCTTTTTTATTGGGTGCTAGTGGATTATCAACTTGCAGCTCACCCTTATTGATCATATTTTGAACAATATTTTTGAAATCGATGCACACTTTGATATCATGCCCCTATTGTCTATGGTATGGGCAATAATGATCATCCCTATATCCCTTGGACTTGGGATAGTTAGGTCCAATAATTTGTACCTCAGGTAGTCTAAGTCTCTATGCCTCACTCAATTGATTGAATATCGATGCCATCAATTTTGACAAATGTGTGAAGTAGCGAGGTGGCCAAAGTTGCCATTTTTGGCCTTGGTTGTTATTTTGGTTGTAGTTGGTTGGGGGGTTGAGCCTAGTAATTCTATGGCTATTGGTTATTTCCTCCATTTGGCATATTTAGTACAACCTAATTGACTAGAGTAGGCTTGGCTTGCTATTTTTTATTTTGGTTGTTGTGATTGTTGTTCCAATATTTCTTGTTGCAAATCTTAAGATATCTTTCTTTGAATTTGATATCCTCTATCAACTTTGCTTGTTCCAAGGCTTCCTCAAATGTTTTGTATTTTTGTAACTACAATAGAAACAAGATGTGCTTAGTGTAAGTCTTATTGAATATTTGGGTGAGCTTAGTAGTGGGAACAAAAAATGGTAGTTTTGCCATTATTTTTCTCCATCTATTATCGTAGTCCATGACCAGCTCGTCATCATAAAAAATTAGATTAGCCAATTCAGACAATTTTATATTCTTATTGATACCAAAATAAAAGCATTCAAGGAATGCATCCACCAGCTACTCAAAATTGATAATGCTATGTTTTGGTAGTTGGTTAAACCACTCGGTTGTTGCACCAAATAATGTCATTCTAAGTGTTCTTAATATTAGGGAATCATTGTGTTGGAGCTAGAAGTACACATTCATGAAATTGGTTACATGCTCTTGCATGTCTTCCTCTCCCTTTAATTTATCTAACCTAGGAATATCAAAGTATCTAGGATAAGCATGACTTGGTACCGAAGGGTACAAATACTGATTGTGTATCTTGCTTAGGGTTGGATTTTGCCCAACTGTGTCTTGTTTATTTGGATACTTGATTCTCTCAGTGAGTACCTTGTATGCCTTCGAAGATATGATTCCTTGTTCCTAAATGTTTACTTGGGGTGGTCAGGTAGGTAACTCTGCATTTGCCTACTTTGGGTGTCTATATTCATCTCCCACGACTATAGATGAGGGTTTAGGATACATCTATTCTTGATCCTTAATTTTTTCCTACTCTTGTTCATTCTCTACTTGTTCTAGCTCTAGGTTTTCTTGGTGTTTTGAAGTATGCTATGATATGCAGTGAGTGTGTTCATATACTTGTTTAGTGAATCTCTCATATTGAGAAACAACACATCTATTGGATTTGTAATACTCATTGCGTATGTGTAGATTAGGTAGATCTAGAATATCTGCTTGTTCCTCACACTCTATTTGCTCTAGGATAAGTTGCTCCTTCAAGTGCTACTCATTTAAAAATGAATGCCTTTTAATTTTTTCCCATGCTTCCTCCTGTTCGAGGATGTCTAGGTGCTCTTGTTCTGCATGTAATGCCTCCCTCTTGTCTTGGAGTAATTTTTCCTGATATTGTGCATCTTCATACAACCTATGCATACCGTCATATTTATCCACAACTTAAGGTCTATGACTCAGTAACTCTATACGACGATTCCTTATGGAGAATCCCTTTGGAGGAGCTCCTACTATGCTTTTTCCTATATTTCAAGACAACATGGTTAGTGTTCAATGACCTATGTTTTGTATCCCTATGATCGAAAGTAGTGTGCATGTTTCAAGGGTGCTTTGAACCTTCCCCCTAATCATTAGTGTGCCCCATTAATTTTTGGATATGTGAAATCCTAGAAATAGAGTGCGTAGTAGCATTGCTAACTTGATTTGGCCTTGAGAAAACCCAATCCAACTCATCAAGCTATCTGGACTTCCATGATTGATCTCGTGGAGTTCCATTGACACCAATGAGATTATGGTCTATTGCTATCCTACCACCTTTAGAGTGGCTAGGAGTTTTTGTAAGTTTACGATTGGATGCAACCCTTGTGTTTTACCCCTTAGTGGGCTGATATTTCCTAAGTCTATCATGTGAGTATTGGGGCTTTGAAGCTCCGTCATGTCTATCACGAGAAGAACCTGGATATGGTTCTCTAGCTGGGGTTTCTTAAGGAGTACCCCCATGAGTTGATTTATCCCCCCTGAGGCTCACTAAACTCTCTTCAACGGTATTCTATGTGGGTGACTCAACATTATTGTTTTTGTAATTATGGTTGGGTGGAGTAGCAGTTCCTGCCTTGGTGTTGGACCGAGGGTGGTTGCTCTGCATGAAGACCATGATAATGTGAAATTATATTTTGTGTAAATTTTAAGACACACAAAAAAAGTAGACAAAATGTTTATCTCTTTTAAATATTCTTGGTGTTCCTAAAACTAGTATTGTGTGTTTTAGATTTGTTGAAAACTTTAACTATTTCTCATTGTGTTTGGAAATATATTGATGAAATGCTTGTATATTTTAATGTCTTTAACCTATATTCTCACATCTCGATAATCAGCAATGAAAGTCACAATCATGTAAACACATAAAAGTGTGGAGATAAAGCCCACACCTAGTCAAGGAGCACAAGTCCTACCAGATCCTCACCAGTATCACCTAGTCAGTGTTATACCCTCCAAAGAGAAGTACATGCAAATTTTCTAGGCTACATCAATTCTTGGATTTGGTATTGGCCAATAGAATGGGTTCAAGGTATTTGAGTCAATGTATGGAGATGATACCCACCTTTTTTGGACTCTATTAGTGGTTGGGTGTGAATTACAATTCACTAATTTTTACATGTGATATGGTGTGTATTTGTTATTTTTAAACTTGCATAAATAATAGTTGCATCATGAAGCACTCGAATTATTATCCTATATGCTTAAAAATAACATTTTATTTTAATAAAATGCACATCTAAATAACTACATGATGTTCAGAGAATGCAATATTACTTATGAAGAAATGGCCTCTAATTGGGCCTCAAGCATGCAAACTTTGCATACAATCTAGACCGCTGGAGACTAGGACGGATTGCAATCAAAAAATCGTTGTTCCTAGAAGCGGCCAGTAGAAAATCTAAGAGAATTTAATGATTTTGCCTTAAAATTTCTCTATGTTTTCTAATTAAGCAAACTTTCACCTACTGCATTCTAGAAATAAACATAGATAGAGAAGTGAAAATTTGTAGAGAATTCTAGCAACCTAAATCCATGTCTATTGCTACTTAGATTGTCTGTTGTTGCATGTTTTCTATTGACCATTGTTGCTCAGAGTGGCTCTGATAGGCCACTATATTCAAAAGTGGCTAAGATATTTTGGCCATTATTAATCAGAGTGATTATTCTTGCGTACAAAAAACATAAAATAAATCATTAGACAACATATTTTTAGGGTGTTTCCATTGTGATCATCATTTGTACAAATGTGAAAACCATGCATCTAGACTATTGCAAGCATGTAACAATCTAATAAATAAAAATCAAGTAACCATTTGCACAAATAAAATATATCCAATAAAATGGGTTTTCCCTTTTATTAAGAATGATAAATCTCAATTATAATAGCTCCATCTTAGAGAGTCACTCAAATTGATATAATTTTTGTAGTAGTTGAGGCCCCTCAACAGGGAGAGATGCACTCAAAGGGTTTTCACTTTGACACCAATTTGCATGAGGGCTTACTAGATGCCTCCTCCAATGTTCAGATGAAACATTTTTAAGATGGCTTATTCTCAGATAGATCTATTACCTATGTGTAATGAAACAACAAGAACTATTAAAAGGATATGACTCCTCTCGATATGAGGCTTATTCCACATATTTACAATAAATAGTATGAAAGCATAAATAAAGCATGAATAAGAATAAACGAAAGCAAAAGGTGTCTATTGCAATGCTTGTAAACCATGAAAATATGATAAAATAGTAAATCTACACTAGGATAAAATAATGATGCATAAAATAAGTCAAATTTATACTAGAAACTGAAGAAACTACATCTCAAACCCTATCTGCTATCACTCAAGATGGTTGTGCATGTAGGTCATTGTCGAAGATAGTGACCACTAACTATGATCTTTGCTCCCCATATTAGGTTTTGTGACTCAAAAATATCTGGTTTGAATTGATGTTCAAGGTTTTTTGGTGTGTCTAAACATGGATTTGCAAGTGAAATATCTCAGATCTGGAGTAGATTGAAGACAAATGGATGATTTGCTTCTCAGCCTTGTGGAAGCTCTGTTGTTTATGGAATGCTTGGTGTTTTATAATCAGGTAGTACTTCAACACTCCTCACAAGGTTTTCAATATGTTTCTTAATGTAGTAGGGCTTCGTTGTATCAAATTCAAGATCCATACTTGTTCTTGGTAGGGTGCATATGTAGGCCTCCCAAATTACAAATTTTGGCTTCTTGGATAAGCCAAGATCCATATTTGCATGAAACTAGCCATTGGGGAGAAAGGGTCAATTCTAGACTTGCATGAGAGTGGAAGTTAGGAGTAAATCTAATATTTGCACTCAAAACCACTTGAATCCAATGCAATTTTAATTACCATGCATGATTTGGGATCACATTTTGTCTCAATGCTAGCCATTTTCCATAGCAGCAGCTAGATCGTAGCCACTATAAGCTTTAGCAACTAGGCTGGCAGCCACTTTTATTGATAAGAGCTATGCCTTAATAGGTTAGAACTACCCCTAGTGAGTGGTTAGAACCACTGCTAGCTCTTGGAAAGGTCCAAGGTCAGTCATATGGTCTACAGAGGTGCCCATATGAGTATTCTTCTAAAAATTATGTATTTTAAGTGTCTACAATTTAATATAATGTTAGTTCTTTGACCTTAAACTAAAAATCTCTTTTAATTGAGTATTTATAACCCTTTCTACCATTTGGCTAGTGTGTAAGTTTTTCTTTAATGAGATTTTTTTGGTGTTTATAGAAACCCTTCATACTATGCATATTATTTATATGATATATTTCTATATATATGGCATAGTAGCCAATTTTGTGCTTTAGATAATAATTAAATGGCTCATGCCCCTCACTAATCAATTTTATAATCCAATTAGGTCAATTTGACTATTTCATATGCAAATTTGGGGTTAAAAGGTAACAACATCTTTAAGGATTATAAATCATTAGCAAAACCTTACAAAAAATTATAAAAATAGTTACATTAGAAAAATCTCAAAATGATATTTTTAGGAAAGGGCTTCCTGAGCCTTGGAATAGAGCTTTAATACCCATTATTCAATATTTCATAGTATATGGGATTGATTAATAGCTGAGAAGATTCCACCTTGCAAACTTGAATCAATTAACGGACACAAAAGAAGTTAACATGCCTAATTATTTTGTAATATCAATGGATGGAACCAGGCCCTCCATTTGATCATGTTCAAACACATACTATAGATGTAGCGACCCCGGGGAAGTGGCACACCGTCCACTCACTCTATTTGTGATTATTATTATTATATATTTTAATGTTTAATCATGCATTAAATGAAAAAACATAAAAGAAAGGCATAGCCAAACTATGAAGAAAAAATGAATGAATTCTTTGTATTGATATTTCCAATATCCGGTTACATATAAATCCCTCTACAGGATACCCTTCATTGTATACATGATTTTACACAAAGAGGGTAGTAGATGTATAAAATATCCCCTCGCAAAGGGATATACGCTTTTCTAGGCTTCTCGATGACGCACATGGAACTATATGAGGGCTTATAGATGCCTCCTTCTCTAGGTCTAATTCCTAGAGTGATCTTCTTGCTTTCGTATGTTGCAGATTTGTCCAATGAACATGTAGTCCTGCAATCAATAAAACAACAACACATGCTTACATGTCTAAGATTACCTCCTTGGATGAGGTTGTTAGCATAATTAAAACAACTGTAATGAAACTAGTACTATGAATGCTAATAAATGAAGTAAATCTTATGCTAATGATATGAAAACATGAAGAAAGCAGAATAAAAGAAACTATCACCAAAATACTAGACTAGGTCATGGGCCATTGTCTAGGATAGCGACTGCTAAGGTGAAATCTGTCTCTATTGATCCAAAGGCTATGGGCTTAATTCTGCTACTAATGTTAAATGATTAATGTATGTGCACATATGATTAACTCTCATTTTGGCTAGTACTTCATTGCTCCTCAAGGGTGTTCAGATTCACTCTCCAATCCGACAGGGCTTTGCTATAAAAATGATATCCAAGGGGAGCTCTTGAAGTATGTGATGTTCTATCTCTCTATTGATTCGTAAACATAAGGTCCCCTAGTGATTTTAGGTTTTCTCCTTATAAAGTGTTTGAAACCCTAGGTCAATGTAAAAACCCTAGGATTTATTTTTTGCATGCACACTAGATGTTGGCATGAGAAGTTTTGCCTTTGTCTGCCCTTGAGGGGTAGTTAACTGATGTCTAAATATAGACTTGAGTCTTTCATGTAGACTGACTGTGAGGAGTAATGTAAAGTTGTCCCCGCTTGAATTTATTTCATGTAGACTACCACTTCCACCCGAGATTAGGTTATATTGATGAAAAAAATCATTTAAAGTTTAGCTGCTATCATATGTAGTGGCTAAGGTTTAGCCGCTCTGGTCTATAGCGGCTTGGCTTGGATGGGCTGAAAAAATACCCCATATGAGTGGCAGAACCACTTTTGATACTTGGAAAGTCCCAAGGTTTAGTGACATGACCTATGAGTGTGCCTGTGTGAGTAGTATCCCTAAACATTACATGTTTTAGGTGTCTATAGATGCCCCTTTTTGTGATGCATTGAGTGGAAAACACAGTGTAGAGCGAAAACGTAGACTACTATGTTTGTAGGGTGTATCATGATCATTGGTCTGATAAGATGACACGCATCCTTGAATCATTGCTTCAACCTGATTGAAGGCTTAATTTAGCATAGTGCTTGCACATGTCCACTTGTACTCATTCATCAAACACAATCGGGTAGCTTTATGATGGTACAACAGAACTGGCCGAAGAAGAGCTACAAATTGAAGATGTCATATTTTCTTATGAACCTAAAAAATGGGGGAAAGTTTTGTAAGAGTTGTATGCAATGATTCATAGGAAGAATGCTATTTTGATTTGATCGAGTGATCTTTGGTTGACATTGATTATGATTTATTTGAATATTTGAACTACCCCATCACAC
This sequence comes from Wollemia nobilis, assembly GCA_028583015.1. NCBI lineage: Eukaryota > Viridiplantae > Streptophyta > Pinopsida > Araucariales > Araucariaceae > Wollemia > Wollemia nobilis. The sequence continues at coordinate 6,727,582 of JAQPPZ010003199.1, forward strand.
AAATGAATTGGTGAAGGAAAGGCAATGAATGAAGCGACAAGTCACTTTGACCACTTTGACTAGTTTTGGTTCCTTTTTAGTTGTTTGTTCTTTAAATGGGCAAACCCCCATACAAGTGTGATTTCAATTTGTTTATGATGATCACTCATCCCTATCCCGAGGAGTGGTTCGGCCACAAATAGTCTTCTTAGGGAGTTAGGATGCATGATTCTATTTATGCTTGTATTGCATCACTTAGCTCAATGTTTTTGGTGGCATAGGAGAATTAGGATGATTCCATTGTACCTGTTGGGTAATCCGACCATCTTGATCTTCTTAAGGGTTGAGGTGATGCATCATAATTCTAAAATGAATAATTTTCTACGAGTATCTCTATGGTAACTTACTCATCACACCAAGTTGCATGGAGTGTAAATCATTGCAACCGTTGAGTTGATAGAGTAACTGAATATGAAGCTTACTCAAGATTTGTTTTTATGTAATTTTTTTGTTATTTTGATTATTATGATTATCAGGGACCATCAAAATGTGCTTATTTGATTTTTTTTGCTATTACTCCTAGAAGGAATCTTCCTGATTTTTCTTGTGCACCAAACCATTGTCAGATCTAGTGGCCTCTAAGTCCTTGCCTGTGGCCGCTCTTACCCTGAGCGGCCATGAAGTTCAGTCCACTGACATCAACAGTGATCGAAGCACAACTTGTGGAGTACAAAAGGAATATAAGGTTTTGACTTTTCATTTTTACCAGTTGGTGTTTTGCTTTCTAAAACTTTGATAAGAAAGTGATATTTGCAATTTGAAGTGTTTTTGCATTGGATATTATGGTTGTGTGGGGAGAGACATCAGCAAGCAAAGGAGCTGGAGCTTCTCGGGTATTCTCTCAAACCTTAACCCTACTTTCTTTCTTTGGGTAAAATTGAACCTCATTAAGTAACCTGGTAACTGAACCTCACTAAACTTGTTGGCAATGAACCAAATTCATAGATAGGTTCAAGTTAGGGTTTATTTTGGTGGTTTTGCCCTCATTTGTCAAATGTTTCAATTTTTTTGTCATTTTTTGGCCTAGGGTATACATGTCTGCCATGTTTCCCATTGGCCACTACTACTCAGAGTGGCCAGCTTGGCCTGCAATTTTGTCACTGTCTCTTAGAGCGACCAGCTTTGAATCCCAATGGTCTAAAATTTGACCTTTGGGGTTTGGTCGCTTTTGTTCTCGATGACTAGTTTTTGGCCATTGTAGGCGATAGCAGTCAAGAGCCTTAGTTAAATTTTGTGAATTTTTGGATTTTTCAAGGTGATTATGCTAATTTTTTTGAAATTTTGAACTGCTTTCTTGTACTATGTTGCATGATTAGGTTCATTTATTCCTATTTTTTTCAGAATTAGGATAGTTTATAATTTTGTTCCCCATTTTTCATGTTTTATTTGTGATTCACGCCTTAGATGCATTATAGTTATACCTTTGAATTTTGATCTTAGATTCTCACTGCTTACGCTCGAGACCCGAAGCTCCTTAATGATCTTCTCCCACTCCTGGATGATACGGACTGGACCTGTCTTAAGGCCTACAAACTACAGTATGCCACTTGACTACCCCAAATTATGTCGAACCAGGCCTACCTCACTACCCTGGTTCACCGATGGAACCCTAGGACGAACATCTTCCACCTTCCTATCGGTGATATTACTATCACACTGAAGGATGTGTACATGATTTTCCAAATCCTCTTTGATGGAGTGGCCATCGTCTCTTTGGCCACTAATGATCATGATGCAGTTTTTGCTAGGGTTTTCAGAGGGCACACGATGGCTGCCTTCAAGGATACCAATTCTGGAGGTGTATCTATTATACGTCGGTATAGGGAGCATGTTTTCACAGATACGTATGCGGTATTGCTGATGGTCATAAACAACATTCTTATCCTGATAATTCTTAGGCTTGAGGTTCTTGTGGAATCTCCTTGCGATGGTTCAAGATTTATTGTACAGCAAGGAGTCCATCATCTATGCATGGGGGAGGTACCTGCTAGCATAGTGTTATGATGAGTTTTATCACATCCACCGATGAGGCCACATTAGTATTGGTTGCATCTTACTCCTCCAGGTATGGGGATGGGAGCACATCAATGTGGATCGTCCTATAAGACTCCCTACTAAGAAAATCATTGATGCTAGGATGTAGTGCTATGCTACCAGGTGGTCTCGAGAGCAGAGGAGGATAAGAGTCATCCTAATATTGGGGAGTTCCCCCATTATAATACTACTTTCATTGGGCTACAGGTTGAAGTCATCATGTGGCACCCATATTACGAGTGCCCAACTTGGGATGATCCAACTAGCTTTACTGCTAGGACATAGCATGAGTGGTGGCTCATTGGCCACAATATTGGCATCAGGGAATATTTATTCTACTCTTGAGTTCTTCATCAGTACAAGTTATAGCAGGATGTGCCACTTGTCCCCTTATTATATAGGCACATCATAGTAGAGAGATACCTCCCTCCCCCACATATCACCAAGTTGTTTGATGAGGAGGATGCCCCAGCATTTGATCCATGAGTTTTTGGGGGAGTCACAAATGTATTTGCGCAGTGGTGGGATGACCATATGTGGCATGGTGATGGCAGTATAGGCCATGACGATGATGGCAGAGATGGTGCATATCCAACAGGGTGTAGGGTCCAAGCCAGGACTAAGGCATGGGGCCAGTCAACACAATATGTGGTAGTGGAGGAGTAGGAGGCTCCTAAGGATGAGGATGAGGAGTTAGATCTTGAGGAGATAGATTCTCCTATGATAGCATAGTTGCATGATGTAGAGGTCGATCTCCAATCAGCAAAAATCTAGGTATAACAATGTGATGCTATCATTACCCAGTGGGATGCTACTATAGTACAATGGGATGCTACTATAGAGTAGCTTACTACTCAGATAAAGGCTCTAAAGGCTATTATTAGAGGCGATACTTTTAGGATGTAGGTTTTTGTTGATCCTTCCACACCTCAGGGTTCTACGAGGATGGATCTAGGGGTAGAGATCAGGTGGCTGCAGAATCTTTTGGATGAGTATGAGATAGAGGTTGAGGCTCATGTAGGTTGTATTGCTTTTCTTGATATTTAGATCAGGACACTAGGAGCCACTCCTAGGGAGAGGACAGGTGCAGGTGGTTCATAGTCTAGCAGGAACTCCACCTCAGGGTTGTCTTTCATCTAGCCTAGTTAGAGGACCTAGACTCGCATAGAGAGGCCTACGGGCTCACACCGCTCCACTTGTGATCCATCCACAGTGGGTGGCACTATAGGGAGCACAGTCCTAGTGTTTGATTGATGATGTTGTAGGATCTTATTTTTGAGGTCAACTGACCTATTATGATTGTAGCCTTCGAGCAATTTTGTATATCTATGCACTTTGAGGTACACATTTTGAGACACTTTTGAGACACATATTTATGAGATCTTTGCATTATGCTTCATTATGTGCATCATTTATTGCTTATATTTTTTCTTTACTTATGTGATATGCTTATGGCATTATGATGAGTTGATATATGTGTGTTAGATGATAGGTGATATTTATGATGATATGGATTCGATATGGATGCTTATGTATATGTTTATGTAGATGCTTATATGATTTGATTATTGTGACATGTTGTGATGTATCATGAATTAATTTGATGATGGACTTATGATTCTATGTATGGGTGAATGCACTGATGTGATATTAGATATGAATGGATGATTTATGATATTATGTATTTATGGATGCAATATTTTTGTTGGATGCATGTTTAATTTTGATTTAATTGTATGCATCTAACTTGTGTTATGATATGGTAGATGCAATGTATCTTGCACTGTTTATATGATGCTTATGAACCTGTATGCTTTAATCACTTAAAACATAAGGGATGTATATGATATGATTTTATCAATCTAAATGGGTGATACCAAAGAAATTATAACAATCATGAATGTAAATAATCACTCTTATCATAAGAACTAATTATTTGAGAATTCATATGTGAAATGTAATGATGTGGAATGTATGTAATTTATTGATAAACTTATGTAATTAAAATATACAAAGTAGTCAGTGGCCATCTGAACATCACTTCTGAAATCCATCCGGTATATATCCTACTTTGGTAATACCCTTTAATTTACAAATTTCATAAATAAATTGATGATGTGGTGAATGATATGATTTGTTTCTATGTAGGAATTTTTTAAGCTCTTCCTGAGACTCAAACACTCTAGTTATCCTATCCATAACTGCGTACTGACCATACAGTACTTTTGAAATGTAAGGCTTTCATCATAGACCTAGATACTCATTATCCCTATGTGTGCAAATGAATATATTCAGATAGAACTCAAGAATTTCCTTTGATGTCAGGCGGTATTCTTTCAGCCCATTTCTAATATTGTTGATCCTAAATTGTTCATCTTATCCTGTGTTGGACTTATTTGGAATATACCACTAGGTAGATTTGGGTTACCTAAATCTAGCTCATCCACATGTAAACATTGGTTTACATAAATGCAAGGTGCTATTGTGATAGACATATCGTCATGCATAAGGGTACCACCATTGCCAAGCATGGTTGTACACCAACCTGTAATGGGGGTCACCTTCCAATTTTGTGTAATGCTGAGAATTACAGGGATTCAAGTTCCATTCCCTTCTTTATTTCATTTCATTTGGGATACTTGCTCATGCTTAGTGATGAAAATCACTGTTTATTTTTTACTAATTTTTTCTCGTGAGCAAGGGACTTATGTAAGGATGAAACTCACTTGTTTGTTTTGTTTTTGACCTTTTGGTACTTCGAACTTATGACTTTGGAAACTGGGATTTTTTCTTGTTTTAATGAAAGCAAGGGATTTATGTAGTGATGATAATCACTCATTTCTAGGTAGGTTAGAACTTGTCCTTTTGCCAATTCTTAGCACCTTTGAACCGGTCACACAGGGGGATAAGCAAGGAAGATCCTTTTTGCTTAAGGTAACCTAGACCACTTTATGCAGCTTTCATATTTCCCTTGTACCAACTAGGATTTTAGTGTTTCAATTAGTGTCGGGATCCTGAATATCTAAGGCATTCATGACTAGACCTTACTCTCTACTAATCAAGATGGCTTCCCACAAAAATTGATAAGACCACTAGATATGGTTGAATGACTAGAAATTCTTAGCCTATTCCTTATAGCAACATGATATGGTTGTGTTGAAAAACATAGTTACACACATGGATGAATGAATTATGATGGACTTGTGTATTTTTGGTTGTGATACAAACTGTGGTATCATTTTCAAGAGTGTAATCATAACATATGCAAATGTAATGGGTATGCATGTTTGATGCAATGCAACTATATGGATACATATGTAAAATGCAATTGTTTTTGTGTTTTTGATTTAGCATTGTTTTTGTTTTTTTTTTATTTTGCATTGTTTTTGTATTTTTTATTTTATATTGACCAAAGGGATTATTGTGCCTTTGGATCTTTTAGGGTTTTACCAAGTGGTGTGAAGATACCCTTGGAGCCTTTTTTATTGAATTTGACCAAGCGACTGTTATACCCTTGGATAATTTTTGATCAAATTTGACCAAGCGGCTGGTATACCCTTGGAGCATTTTTGATTGAATTTGACCAAGCGGCTGGTATACCCTTGGAGCATTTTTTATTGGATTTGACCAAGCAAAAGGTATACCCTTGGAGCATTTTTTATTGAATTTGATTGAGGCGGGTATACACTTGGAGCATTTTTTATTGAATTTGACTAAGCGACTAGTATACCCTTGGAGCATTTTTTATTGAGTTTTGAATTTTTATGTTTTTTGAATTTGTTTTTATTTTTTTGATATATTTGAATGTTTTTGTATTTCATGTGTATTTGAATGTTTTTGTATTTTATGTATAATATGTCTTCAAATGAATGATATTGAGGGGCTCAGGATCCTCAACGACATCCAATGATGTGAGGTGATATGCCCTAGGCCCAACCTTCTCTAAAATCATGTAAGGGCCTATCCATTTTGCCATAAATTTGTTTCATAGGTGCGATGGTAGATTTGAGTTCTACTAGTTTTCTTTGAGCACAATATCTCCAACCTTGAATTATCTTAAGTGGACTTTACTATTGTAAGCTCGTGCAAGGAAATCTTGATAAACGTGGATATGCTCCAAGGAATTGACTCAACGTTCATCAAGAAGTGTTAACTGATCAAGGCGGGCTTGTCACATGATGTCATCATCTATGAAATCCTTCAATGCTATGCATAGGGTTGGAATTTCCAACTCTAGGGGTATGATGGCTTAAGTGCCATATACAAGTGAAATTGGTGTTGCCCTAGTGGGTGTCCGCACACTAGTCCTATATACCCACAATGCCAAAGGCAATTTCAAATGCCAGTCCTTATGATTGTCTTTCATTGTCTTCCTCAATATGGAGACTGTTATTTTTTTTGAGGCTTCTGCTTACCCATTTGCTTGAAAAAAATAAGGCATTGAAAAATGTGTTGAATGTGATATTTTTTCATTAAAACATGCATATTTTTGTTCTTGAAATATGGTCCATTATTTGATATTATCTTTGAAGGGACCCCAAAACTAGTCCTCAAGATCAAGACCTCATACTCTATGTTATTGTTTGTGCAATAGAAATCTAACTTTAATGACAAGGGCAATGGAGCACCCTATAGTGTGATAAATACTATCCCTACTCCGCTCCCTTGCTCACACTTTGAACCATCAAAAAATAATGTCATGCATCTTTCTTTTTTAGGTTCTTTGGGTTAGGGTGGATATGATAATGCGAAGACTGCATCATCAAAAAATTCTATGGTGAGAGGCTTGCTATCCTAAAGAGGTGCCTCTTCTAATTTATCTGCTATGACTTGTACCTTGATGGACTTCTAGCTTATAAACTCTAGATAAAATTCCGTCAATAGCATGATCCACTTTGTAGTACATGTATTGTGATAGGTCTTGTTCATCATATACTACAAAGGATTTTGTTTCGATATAACGTAGGTCAAATGGCTCAACATATAGTGTCACAACTTTATGGTTGCAAATACCATTGCTAAGCACAACTTTTCTACATATGCATATCCTAGCTCATAAATCACCAAGGTGCAACTAATATAATATATGACTTGCTCTTTGTCTTGTGCATTATTTTGGGCTAACATTATGCCCAAAGCAAAATTAGTAGCCGATATACACATTAAAAATGGTACCTCTGGCATTTGTGGATCCAACACTGGTGGCATTGCCAGGTAAGTTTTTATCTCTGCAAAGGCTTATTGGCATTCTTCATCCCAATGAAATGAGATGTCCTTGCGTAGCAACCAGTTCATGGGCTGACACTTATCTAATAATTGAGCAATGAACCATTTGATGGATGCTACCTTGCATTGTAGGATCCTTAACTCCCTAATGTTGGTAGGGGTGGCCATTTCCATTATAGCCTTTACCTTCACATGATCAACCTTGATGCCTCTCTTAGAAATTATGAACCTGTTGGTCATGAATCTGCCACAGGAAATGATTTTTACAATTGCGCCCTAGACCCGGCCAACATTGAAAGGCTGGAAGCAAGAAATGGCTCCCAGACCAATCTCCAGAGTGGGCTGGTTCCTTCTACTATTCTAAAATTGGGTTTAAGATGGGGTTGCTGGAAAGAGATTTAAAAGGTTGCAGAAAGAAATGGGAAATATGGCCATAGGCCGAAGTGATGGGATCAGAAAAACAACAGCAGGAAACTACAAACGCAACAACAACAAGTAACATAAGAAATCAGCTTAATCTTCGCACAATCACATGCCGCAAATCCCTCCAAACCCACATTCCAGGAATCGTACCCTGATCGCAATATTTAAATCCAGTATGCAGAATTTAAATGTAATAGCAATGCAGAAATACGAATGCTATTAGAAATGCAGAAAATAGAAAAGAAATTCATCCATGCAACGCTTGAAAAATTAGAAGTTGATCCTTTTATTCCCGCAAATACAATTCCAGTTTCTAGCAGCAAGTTTTTCCAACCACCCTTTCAAATGAAGCTTACATTGGTTTTTATAGAGGGCCGTCCTCTTTGCAGCATTAAATATTTGAAACCGACTTCCTTGTGATCTACAATTATGCATTGGAAATTATGCACACGATCCCCTTAATTGCAACCTTGGAGACCCACAAAATTGAATGCAATTTACATGTCAGCTTCGAAGAACCACCTTCATTAAATTGTTTTTTTTTAAATATGCATGAAACCATTGACTCAATCCACGAACAACAGCTTCGAACCAATAAATCCTTCAATTTTGGTGGCCTGGGCGCTTCTTTGACCTTGAATGCATTGGAAATCCTCAAAGTATTTAATTTTGGACTGCATTTAATTCTCGGAACTCACAAAACTGCATTGGGCCACAGCTTAAGCATGCATAATTAATAATAACAATAAATGTGGCAAAAATGCCAACATTCTTGGTGGCTCGCGGGGTATACAGCTCGTTGTATGCAAGAATCCAGGCCTGAATCCATTGGGCACAGAGTCATATCGGAACAGAAAGCTGGTTGCGGTGATACATCTTAGTGAACTGCTGCAATACTCTTCTGCTAAAAAGCTGAAACTGCAAGAACCTGCACATAATTGGTCATGAAACAAATGGAGTGGGAGGATGGAGTGAGATCTTGCGATTGCGCAAGCGGTGACTGCAAATGGAATGGTAATATAATAGAGTGATGAAATGGGTGAAAGTGATACGGTGAACACAGTAGCAGAATGCGGCTGTACTACCGGCTGCAATGGAAATGGAATGAAAGTAAATGAACTAATGGAATGGAAATGGAAATATGAAGGCTGTGGAATTAAAATGAACTGAACTGTAAATAAATGCGTAAAATGACATAACTTAGAAGAAAGGGATAAGAAGGGATGGGAATAATAGAAATGGGGAAAAGAAACAACAGTCGTGGCTTGTTTTTTTTTTTTACTACAAAAGAAAAAGAAGAAGAAGGAGGAAGATGAAGAAAGGAAGGAAAGAAAAAGGGAAGGGAAAAGAAGAAAGTGCTAGAAAGCCACCAACTGTTGGGAGGAGAAAAACAAAAGAAAAACAAGCACCTACGGCTCGCATGCAAAAAGAGCCGAGATGAACAAATAAAAACAATACCTCTCTTTTTTTTTTTTTCTCTTCTCTTTTCTATTTTTTTTTGTTTTTTTTTTTTATACTATATACATAAGTTTACGACATGATTGGCATGTCGTCACCACAAACCCGGTCTCAGAGGGTTATCCGATAAATCTGCAGTGTCCCGACCAGATTTGATCATACTTAAGTCGGTCCTTGAAATTGGGCTGGCTTCTTCCTGAAGTTCTCCATCTTTCAGACACTGGCAAGTTATCATACATGCCAGGACCTACACAACTGACAAATAATGCAGAAAAGAAACCCCACCATCTTGAAAAGTTCTCTGACTGTGGACTGAAAATAGGTTCCTCCAACTCCTGGATCCGATCACAGGAATTGTCCAGCAACAGTTCCTTCTTCAGGATCTCTTCAGACTCCACCTGTTGATCTGACATATTTAACAGGTTCTGACTACATGCTTGCATGACTTGCACAGCTATGCCTTCTTGATGCTCAGGTTCTGCCACTTGAGTCTGTTCTTCTTCTTTGCTTATATCCTCTGGATCCATCTCCTTATGAAAACTGCAAGCAACCATATTGTTCATTGCCAGAAAATTTCTTGCATAGTCCAATCCTTGGCTTTGGATGAGATCTGTCCCTTGAGCTCCACACAACGGCATCTCAGGTTTCTGTACAGTATAAGGGATCTGGCATGAAACATATTGCATGGGATGGACAGGAGCAGCAACTACCAGAGAAAGTAATGGAGTTTCTCCCCACGGTAATTTTCCTGATAAGAGCAAAAGTTTTTCCGCTCGCACTGCTTCCTCAAAGATTTGCGGGAACCTTTGTTCACCTGATTGCAGCAAGAGGAGGCCTATGTCAGAATGGAAAGCTCGAACATAGAAGAGGTGGGCTTGGGTGGGTGATGGTTGGATCTTCTCTGGAATTCTCTTCCAGCTTCTCAAGAATCGGACATTGAAGTCCGTGATGCTCTCTTGAGGTGCTCTCTTGATGTACATGAAAAACTGATAGAGATCCAAAGAACTGTAAAAGGGATCTTCGTCAAATCTTTTGATTAGTGCTCCCGCTAGATCATCCCATGAGCTGATGCTTTGACGCTTGAGCAGTCTGTACCACTGCAATGCCCTTCCTTCCAAAGACAAGACCAGAAGTCTGATCATGACATCTTCATGATTTATGACATGGATCATTGACAAAGTAGCAATATCTTCAACATGCGCCAGAGCCATGCCTTTGGTACCATCATATTTTGCCAGGGCCTTCAGGGCACCTTCAGGAATTTCATGCCGAATTTGGAGATTCAGAGGGCCAGGATCATCCCATCTAGAAAAAACCCTCGCCTTTGTGGCAGTGGTCTGCGGGATCACGGCTATCGCCATTAAGTCAGAGTCGCCAGATGAACATTCTTTGAACTTTAAAAAAAAAATAGGCGTCCACGATCAAGAAATTTGGATCTTCAACTCAGCAAAGTCGCCAGATGAACTTACAAATCTCCGCTGTGAGGCCAAGACAGCTCATCAAATCTTGAGACCTCCGGGTGTTAAAAAAAACTTATGGATCTTTTGAGACAGAAGAAGTCTGTCCCACCGGGCGTGCCAAAAACTGTTGGCACCGGTGGGTTTATCACTTTGGAAAATTATGCTTATCCCACCGATTATGAATTCTTGGAGACAAAACTTGTCTGTCCCACCGGGCGTGCCAAAAACTGTTGGTCACGAATCTGCCACAGGAAAGGATTTTTACAATTGCGCCCTAGACCCGGCCAACATTGAAAGGCTGGAAGCAAGAAATGGCTCCTGGACCAATCTCCAGAGTGGGCTGGTTCCCTTCTACTATTCTAAAATTGGGTTTAAGATAAGGGTTATAGGAAAGAGATTTAAAAGGTTGCAGAAAGAAATGGGAAATATGGCCACGAGCCGAAGTGATGGGATCAGAAAAACAACGACGAGGAAACTACAAACGCAACAACAACAAGTAACATAAGAAATCAGCTTAATCTTCGCACAATCACATGCCGCAAATCCCTCCAAACCCACATTCCAGGAATCGTACCCTGACCGCAATATTTAAATCCAGTATGCAGAATTTAAATGTAATAGCAATGCAGAAGTACGAATGCTATTAGAAATGCAGAAAATAGAAAAGAAATTCATCCATGCAACGCTTGAAAAATTAGAAGTTGATCCTTTTATTCCTGCAAATACAATTCCAGTTTCTAGCAGCAAGTTTTTCCAACCACACTTTCAAATGAAGCTTACATTGGTTTTTATAGAGGGCCGTCCTCTTTGCAGCATTAAATATTTGAAACCGACTTCCTTGTGATCTACAATTATGCATTGGAAATTATGCACACGATCCCCTTAATTGCGACCTTGGAGACCCACAAAATTGAATGCAATTTACATGTCGACTTCGAAGAACCACCTTCATTAAATTGTTTTTTTTTAAATATGCATGAAACCATTGACTCAATCCACGAACAACAGCTTCGAACCAATAAATCCTTCAATTTTGGTGGCTTGGGCGCTTCTTTGACCTTGAATGCATTGGAAATCCTCAAAGTATTTAATTTTGGACTGCATTTAATTCTCGGAACTCACAAAACTGCATTGGGCCACAGCTTAAGCATGCATAATTAATAATAACAATAAATGTGGCAAAAATGCCAACAGAACCCTAAAATCTTATCAAAATTTATGCCAGACACGCACTTCTTAGGGTTCAATATAACATTGTGCTCAATGAGGTGGTCGAAGACTTTTGTAAGGATTCTAGCGTGCTCTTGCCACACTAAAGACTTAGCCAACAAGTCATCCATGTAGTCCTTTAGGATTGTGTGCATATAGTCATGGAAGATGTATGTCATGACCTAATGATATGTGGAACTAGCATTCTTTAGGCTAAATGACATCACCTTGTAACAAAATATCCATCATGGAGTAATAAAAGTAGTCTTGTTCTGGTATTCGAGTTTGATTCAGATTTGATTGTATCTAAAAAACCCATCCATTAGAGAGATCATCTCATGACCTATAGTGGCATAAACATGAACATCTATGTTTGGCAATGGGAATGAGTCCTTTGGAGTTGGCTTATTCAAGTCTCTAAAATATGTGCAAATGCAGACTCTTTCATCTAGTTTTCCCATGGGCACCATGTTCGAAACCCATTCGAGATAATCGATGGGAACTATGAAAATCACATCCAACTATTTTTGTAACTCATTCTTCACCATCAAAGAGATAATTGGATGCATTTTCCTCAACTTTTGCTTGACCAATTTCTTCAGGGAATCTAATGAAAGATTGTGAACAACTAACTTTGGATCAATCCCTGGCATGTCTTTGTAGGTCTAAGCAAAAATATTTAGCCTCTCTTTAAGGAGAGGAATTATGATGGCTTGTTTCTATGGAGACAAAATTTCTCCTAACTTGACTTTCTTTGGTTGATTAGGATCATCATTGATGTCCATCTCAAAAGTCTCTTATATAGCCATATGTGACCCATCCTCCAACTGATGAGGCATGGGTATCAAATGAATGTCATCGATGGTATTTACAGGTCCTATTGAGTCAGGATCCAAATCGGCATGGAATACGTCATATGCATAGCCTGATGCAAAATGAAATGGTTGTAACACCTCTTCATTAGGTAAAAGGTCCTCAGGCTCTATCTGTGAATCAGAATGATCCCAATAAATAGCCTCTATATAAAAACATAATGGTTTAGTAGGATCTGTTGGGTTGTGAAGTGGAGTGGCCAAATCAATGGATATTGTATTGATGGATGGAATGAAATATCTAGGACCACATGGGTGAAACATTGTGTCAAAGGTTTCTCCTCCATACTCGCAATGAGGCTCTAAAGAAAGAGGAATATCTAGATCTGGACCATAAATTGGCTAGATAATAGGATCATTGGGTTCTAAGAGCTCCCTAAATGTAGGTGTATGGGGATTGACCGCATGATAAATGACATTGAAGTCGATAGGTCTCCCCAAAAACCATAATTCGAGGTCTATGGTATGGGGTGCTGCTTCTCTTTCGACCAACATGTTGACTTGTCGTAAGTGGTGAGGCCTAATATAAGCCATCTTAGTCTCATTCTCAAAGTCATCATCACTTATCAAAAACCCATTAGCATTGGTATGTGGCCCTAAGATAGGGGGTACGGATCTTCCCTATATCCTTTTGGCTTAGGATGGTTGGGATCTATGAGAGGTATATTAGGAAATCTAATTTTTCCAACCTCACTCAATTGGTTGAAAATTGATTGCATTGACTCTAATAGAGGTGTAAAATAGCGAGGTGGCTTGCATTATCTATTTCATCCTTGATTGTTTTGTTGATCATAATTGGCTGGTGGGGACTATGCTTGATAATTTTGGGGTTGTTGCACAACCCCATCCTTATGTGCAACCAATACTACTTGATTTACTAGAGCTGGGTTGGCCTGTTTCTGCTTGTGTTTGTCATTTTTGCCATTTTTGTTCCACTACTTGTTTCAGAGCTTAATGGTTCCATCATCTACTTTTATGACCTCAATGAGTTTGTCCTGTGCTAAGGCTTCCTCAAAATATAAATATTTTTGAAGTTGTAGCAAGAGGAAATGTGTTTAGAACAACTCTTGGTGAACATGCAGATGATTTATTTTATGGGGACAGAGAATGATAACTTTACCATGACTTTTATCCATCTATCCCCATATTGCATTATTGGCTCATCATCATAATGTTTTAAGTTGGAAAAATATGAAATGTTCACCTTTATTTTGGCACAAAAGGATAAATGATTTAGGAATGCATTTACTAGTTGTTCAAAATTGGATATGATGTGCTTGGGCAGTTGGTTGAACCATTGAATGGCAACACCTAAAAATGTCATAATGAAAGTCCTTAGCATAAGGGCATCATTGTCTTAAATATGAAAACACACATTTATGAAATTGGTGACATGCTCTTGTGCATCTTCTTCACCCTTAAAATTTTCTAACCTAGGCATATCAAAATGCTTAGGTTATGCAGGGCTAGGGACCAATGGACATAATGGTTGGTTATGTATTTTACTCAATGTTGGTTGGCTCCCTACCATTTCTTGTTTCACAAAGGACTTCATATTTTAGCGAATGCCTAGAATAAATTTGAGGTGAGTAGTTCCTCTTATTGCAGGCCCCCTCATAGAGGTAATGGAGGTAACTCTATGTGCATTTGACTTGTTCTATTCTCTTTTCCTCTATGAGGGGATTCAGGATGTGTTTGATCCCGATTCATCAAGTTTACCCTTTCCCCACCAGTTTTATGTTGCTCATGATTTGAGTGGTGGTTTCGTTGCAATATATCTTATTTTCTGTTGTACCCCTCTCTTGGTGTGTCAGCGTGTTTATCTCTTTGATGATCATTCCCATTGGCTTGTAAATTGATGTGAGCTAGTCTCTGCTTGTTCCCTCAGACACTACTCATGTTGGAACAAAAGCATTTCTCTTTGTTTGTCATGCTCAATAGCTTCTAATAGCTCTCTCTCTTTGTGCAACACATTTTCTAACCATAACATGTGGTCATATTGCATTGTTGAAGAGGACTCAAGTTTTTATGATTTTGTTCTTGTGTTTTTGATTCATATATTCCTCAAAGAGGTCTCTACAGTTTCTTTTCTCTTGCTAGCTACTGTAATTTTTTCCATGTGTTGATAAGTACCTCTATGGTCAGAATCTGCATGATACTTGTGGAGTCACTCAGAAGCATCCCCAGGTTGAGAGGTACATTTAGAAGTAATAGTTCATGAACTTCCAGATGTAAAAATTTTTGTGGCTATGGTTTTGGGAGGTGGCCTTGGGCGCAACAGATCCAACTCATCTAACTATCTTGTTTTCCATGGATGATACATTGGGGTGCCATTTACTCCAATGAGGTCATGGTCTATTGGAATCCTTTCTCTTGTGTGAAGGGTATATTCTATTTGATGTCTATGACTAGATGTAGCTCTAGTTTATTGCCCTTCAGTAGGCAGACCTATTCTTAATGTCTCATGTAAATTTTGACATGTTGTGACTATGGTGTGTCTTTTTTGTGATGAGGGTTTTATGGCCCTATCTACCCTCCATGAGGATGGATATGGGGAAACCTCATCATCCCTATGTGAATAATGGGGTCTAGAACCCTTATTATCTCCATGTGAGGAGGAAGATCTTGAAGCTTCCTCATGTCTTTGAGAAGTTTATATGTGTTTAGAGGAAGACCTTGAGGCTTCCTCATGTCTCCTTGATTATGATGGTCATGAGAAATCTTTGTGTTTTTGAGATTTAGCTCCATGATTTGACTCTCTATTTGGGATTTCTTAAGGAGATCCCCCAAGGGTTGAATTATCACCCCATAGACTTGCATAACTACGTCTCACTATTTTATGAGCATGTGGTTTAATGTTACTACAACTCTGTCTATGAGTATGTGTTGCTTAAGATTCTCTCACGGTATTGGACTGAGGATGTTTACTTCTAGTTTTGACCATTGTGCTTGTGAATTAGTTCATTGGATTGCAATTTTAGATGTAACCAAACAATATCAGACAAGTGTTTATCTTGATTACCAATTTATGTGTTCCCTAAACTGTTTTATGTGTATTTTATGTGTTGTTCTTGTTGTTTATTGCTCTTGTTTTGTATTTAGAATAATGAGACTCATCCATAGTGGTAATCAATAACACCCATGCCAAACATGATTTTATCAAAAAGAGACTAGGATACATCGCTTAAATCCTAGTAGGGGGTTTGCATAGTGATGCAGGAGCATCTCGGGCAGTGAAGCAATCTTGCATCACCAAAAAAAAAAAGAAGTTCAAAGTTGAAAAAGTTCAAAATTTAAAAAAAATGACCAAGTGTAAAAATGGTCGCGATATCGCGACACCAAAGTTGTCGCGATATCGCGACGTATTTTGAGCACCATGGCCGAAGCGACAAATGGTCGCGATATCGCGACGCAAATGTCGTCGCGATATCGCGACGTATTTCAAAGCACCATGGCAAATACAACTCTGGTCGCGATATCGCGACGCAAATGTCGTCGCGATATCGCGACGTATTCCGAAGCACCATGGCAAATGCAACTCACGGTCGAAAGTTAAAAAAAAATTGCAAAAATGACTAAGTGTAACTTTGGTCGCGATATCGCGACACCAAAGTTGTCGCGATATCGCGACACTTTGGCCGCCAAGGCCAAAGCACAAAGAAGTGTCGCGATATCGCGACACCTTGGCCGGCAAAGCCAAAGCACAAAGAAGTGTCGCGATATCGCGACACCTTGGCCGGCAAAGCCAAAACTCAAAGTAGTGTCGCGATATCGCGACACCTTGGCGACAAAGCCAAAACTCAAAGTAGTGTCGCGATATCGCGACACCTTGGCCGGCAAAGCCAAAACACAAAGAAGTGTCGCGATATCGCGACACCTTGGCCGCCAAAGCCAAAACGCAAAGAAAGGTCGCGATATCGCGACACTTTGTTGTCAAAGCCAAAAACGCAAAGAAAGACAAAGCCAAAGTAGCAGTTCCAGGTGGCGTTCCAAGTGGCGATCCAGGTGGTGTTCCACGTGGCAGTTTCGAGTGGCTGTGCCTGAGATCGTGAAGGTCGTTCCAGCGGCAGTTCCCAAAGGCCGTTAAGGCCGTTCCATATGACCGTTTCAGAAACCGTTAAGGCGGTTATGAACGGCGGTGCAGCACGAACCATGGAGAATAAAAAGGATTTCTTTGACGGATGGAGGAGGTTGGGGGGAGAGAAAGGAAGGCTGCGGCTGTATTTTACGTTTAAAGTACTGTGTATGTTTTTTTCACGGCATTTTATTGTAAAAGCTCCCTGTGTTGAAATTAAGAATACTGCGACTTTCAAATAAAATTGCGTCATTTTATTTGTGGTAAATTGGCTCCCCATCAAGTGGTATCAGAGCCGTAAGATTCTGAGCGTGTCGAGCAGAAGCGCCGAACGGGAGGCAGCTCACACCAGGATCGGGGTTACGGGTTTTTCTGAGAAACGTGAGACAGAATGCCGCCGCGTAGAAATCGTGGCGCTAGAAGGAACGTGGTTCCTGAAGGTGATTTTCGTGCATTGCAGCGACAAGTGTTAGCATTGCAGGAAGAGTTGCGTAGGGGAATAGAGCCGAGAGGAGAAGATCGCAGCGATGATGACGGTGTTGAAGATCCGTCCGAAGCGGAAGAAGAGGAAATGAGTGCCGCAGAATCGCGAATGATAAAAGCCATTTCGCAGATTGGAAAAAGACCAAAAATTGACGTGTCTACGTATGCTGGAAATTTAAATCCAGAAGAATTAATCGATTGGATTAATGACATGGAAGAATATTTCGATTATGAGGACGTTGAAGACCCTCATCGAATAAAATTTGCGAGAACAAAATTAAAAGGACATGCTGGCATTTGGTGGAAAGGAGTGCAATTAGAAAGAAACCGTAGAGGCAAAGAGAAGATTTCCAGATGGGATCGCATGGTGGAAAAATTAAAACGGCAATTTATTCTAGTAGATTACGAATTAGATCTGCTGCGAAAAATGCAGAGTTTACGACAGTCCAGCAAAACTGTCAAAGAGTATACCGAGGAATTTTTTAAAATTTCTATTAGAACCGGTCATACGGAAGCAACTAAGGAAAGAGTAGCCCGTTACATAAATGGGTTGCGAACCAGCGTGCAAGAGGAATTGAGTTTGGTTAGAATGAACAAGCATTGAAGATGCTTATCAGTTTGCTACGAAAATAGAAGAGAAAGCTGAATCGCGGATTTGACAACAAGCAAAGAGGAAGAGGTCGTGGTGGAAGAGCTGGTGGAAGAACCAGTGGAATTAAATATGATGATCAGAAACAGAATGGTGAAACCAGCAACCGCCAGGAACGGAAGGAGGAGAATGCTTACAGACCCCGTAATCAGAACAATGATTATCAAAGGGGGCGAGAGGTAGAGGTGGACGCGGATATGGCGGGAGGCCGATTCCGTGGAACCTATTTTAATTGCGGAGAAGAAGGGCATCGATCGTATGAGTGTCCCAAACACCAAGAAGCACCAAACAGAAGGCTCGAAGGAAATGCCAGAGCTGCGATTGCTGAGGATGGTGTTGAATCCGAGCACTCTGAAGAAGCCGAGCACGGAGAAGTGATGATCACCAGAAGAACTTTGTTGAATGAAGAGAAGGAACCAGATCAACGGAAAAGCCTGTTCCGCACAAGGTGTAAATGTTCAGGTAAAATCTGTAATATTATTATTGATAATGGTAGTACAGATAATTTGGTTTCTGAGGAAATGGTAGCTAAATTAAAGCTAGAAAGAAAACAGCACCCGCATCCATACCGGATTGCATGGTTGTAGAAGGATCATAGAGCATTGGTCAGTGAACAATGCTTGGTCAAGTTCCAAATTGGAAGGTACCAGGATGAGGTCCTGTGTGATATTTTGTCGATGGATGCTTGCCATTTGTTGCTTGGAAGACCATGGCAATTTGATAGACGTGCAGCGCATGATGGACATGCAAATACCTATTCCATGACAAAAGATGGAGTACGCCACAAACTGAAGCCATTAAAGGAGGTTGAGGAAAAGGTATGCAATAATGCTAGAATTTGTTTAGTAGATGGCAGAAAATTTTTGGATGGTATGAAGAGGGATTCAATGTGTTATGCATTAATTCCTAATGTAAAAAGAGAAGATACTACTAACATTCCCGCGAAGTTGAACATACGTTAGCAGAATTTCTTGATATAATATCAGACAATGTGCCTGAGGGTTTGCCGCCTATGAGGAAGATTAGTCATCGGATTGACTTAATACCAGGATCTAGCTTACCCAACAAAGCAGCTCATAGAATGTCTCCTGGTGAGAATGAAGAATTGAACCGACAAGTTCAAGAATTGTTGAGGAAGGGTTTGATTCGGGCAAGTTTGAGTCCTTGTGCAGTGCCAGTAGTACTTGCACCAAAGAAGAATGGCGAATGGCGAATGTGTACTGATTCCCGAGCCATTAATAAAATTACTATTAAATATCGCTTTCCATTACCCAGAATGGACGATATCATGGATTGCTTGAGTGGAGCTAAATACTTCACTAAGATTGATTTGAAGAGCGGATATCATCGGATACGTGTTCGAGAGGGTGATGAATGGAAGACAGCCTTTAAAACCAGATAGGGTTTGTATGAGTGGTTAGTTATGCCGTTTGGATTGACTAATGCACCCAGTACATTTATGAGGTTGATGAATGAAGTATTGCGTGACTTCTTGGAAAAGTTCGTGATAGTGTATCTAGATGATATTCTGATTTTTAGTACCACATTGGATGAACATTTGTTGCATGTTCGGACAGTTTTTGAAAAAGCTACGTGAGGAGCGATTATTGATCAATATACGAAGTGCGGTTTTGTACGGAAAGAGTTGATATACACGGGATTTGTTATCTCGAGAGGAGGGTCTGAAAATGGATCCTGAGAAAGTGAAGGCTATCCTTGAATGGCTCGCTCCAAGGAATGTGACGAGAGGTAAGATCATTTCATGGTCTTGCAAGTTTCTATAGAAAGTTTATTAGAGACTTTAGTAGTATTTGTGCACCCCTAACAGAAACTATGAGAGGGGATAAGAGAGAGTTTAAGTGGAATGCCAAAGCAGATACCAGCATGCATATATTGAAAAAGAAAGTGACAGAACAGCCCATTCTGGCACTTCCAGATTTTAATAAAGTGTTTCAGGTTGACTGTGATGCCAGTGGCAGTGCCATTGGAGCTGTGTTGAGTCAAGAAGGTAAACCTGTTGCATATTTTAGTGAAAAATTGAATGATGCTAGAAAGAAATACTCTGTTTATGATCAAGAATTCTATGCTATAATTCGGGCTCTTAAGAAATGGAGACATTATTTGCTAACCAAAGAGTTTGTTTTATATCCTGACCATCAAGCTTTGCGAGTATATCAATAGTCAAGGTAAACTTAACCAACGACATTTGAAGTGGGTTGAATTCCTGCAGAGTTATACCTTTGTACTAAAGCATAGAAGTGGCAAATCTAATAGAGTTGCGGATGCCTTGAGTAGAAGGCATAATTTGTTGATGGAAATGAGAGTGCGAGGTTGTTGGGTTTGAGGAACTCAAGAGTTTATACCCAACGAGATCCAGATTTTGCGGAGGCATGGACAGCATGTGTGTCTCCTACTACCGTGGATCGCACTAAGTGGTTAGATTTCATGATCCAAGATGGGATGCTTGTTTCGGCGAGAATCGGTTGTGCATTCCCAGAAGTTCCATGAGGGAGAATTTGATCAAAGAGAAGCATAGTGGCGGACTAGCGAGGGCATTTTGGCCGTGATAAGACCATTGCTCTTGTTAGTGAGAATTACCATTGGCCACGGTTGCGACCGGATGTGACCAGATTTGTGCGGGGGTTGCGAGTGTGCCGGATGGCCAAAGGAGTCGGTCGAGAATACGGGAATGTACCGGCCATTGCTCGTACCGGGAAGACCTTGGGAAGATATTAGCATGGATTTTGTTCTTGGTCTGCGCAAGAACACAACGTGGAAATGATGCCATTTTTGTTGTTGTTGACGAGGTTTTCGAAAATGGCCCATTTTATTCCATG
Source organism: Wollemia nobilis (assembly GCA_028583015.1). Lineage (NCBI taxonomy): Eukaryota > Viridiplantae > Streptophyta > Pinopsida > Araucariales > Araucariaceae > Wollemia > Wollemia nobilis. The sequence continues at coordinate 6,748,347 of JAQPPZ010003199.1, forward strand.
TCGGAAGACAAGTGATGCGGTTCACATTGCCGGCTTGTTCTTCAAGGAGGTAGTCCGACTTCATGGTCTACCCCAAAGCATTGTTTCAGACAGAGATACCAAATTTGTGGGTTATTTCTGGAGGACTCTATGGAAGAAGCTGAAAATAGACTTGAAATTCAGTTATGCGTACCATCCGCAGACTGATGGACAGACCGAGGTAGTCAACAGAAGTTTGGGTAATCTTCTACGATGTTTGGTAGGAGATAAACCGAAGGGATGGGATCTGATTTTGCCCCAAGCAGAGTTTGCTTACAACAATTCTATCAATCGCAATACTGGTAAATCACCATTCCAGATTGTGCATGGATACGACCCTAGAAACGCGTACGAGTTGAGACCGATGGATAAAGCAGGACAAGTGCGGTCTTGAAGTCGAAGACTTTGCAGCACACATGAAGACTTTACATGAAGAGGTACAGCAGCATATCAGTCAAATGAATGCTACTTACAAGGCCAGAGCAGATCAGAAGCGGCGTTTCAAAGAATTCCAAGTAGGAGATGAAGTCATGGTTCACTTACGTAAGGAACGTTTTCCTAAGAAAACTTACAATAAGTTGAAGATGAAGAAGTTTGGACCATGCCGGATCATAGGCAAACGAGATTCAGGGCAATGCCTATGAAGTTGATCTCCCAAGTGAGCTGAATATTTCACCTATATTCAATATTTCAGACTTGGTTGAATATCATGCGGGGAAGTTGTAGTGAACCACCCGGTCCGGATCCGTGGAACATTCCTGCATCCACTTGGGACAAAGAAGAAATTGAAGACATACTCGACACTCGTGCGGGCAGAAGTACCCGAAACAAGCAATATTCGGAGTATTTGGTCAAGTGGAAGAACAGGACACTGTCGAAGATGCCACATGGTTGTCCAAATCGGAGGTTGATCGTTTGGGTTTTCCTCGACCATCCAGAAGTGAGGATCACTTCTAAACATCTACCCCGGGTGTCTGATGCAGGAGCATCTCGGGCGATGCAGCAATCTTGCATCACCAAAAAAAAAAAAAGAAGTTCAAAGTTGAAAAAGTTCAAAATTTAAAAAAAATGACCAAGTGTAAAAATGGTCGCGATATCGCGACACCAAAGTTGTCGCGATATCGCGACGTATTTCGAGCACCGTGGCGAAGCGACAAATGGTCGCGATATCGCGACGCAAATGTCGTCGCGATATCGCGACGTATTTCGAAGCACCATGGCAAATACAACTCTGGTCGCGATATCGCGACGCAAATGTCGTCGCGATATCGCGACGTATTCGAAGCACCATGGCAAATGCAACTCACGGTCGAAAGTTAAAAAAAAATTGCAAAAACGACTAAGTGTAACTTTGGTCGCGATATCGCGACACCAAAGTTGTCGCGATATCGCGACACTTTGGCCGCCAAGGCCAAAGCACAAAGAAGTGTCGCGATATCGCGACACCTTGGCCGGCAAAGCCAAAGCACAAAGAAGTGTCGCGATATCGCGACACCTTGGCCGGCAAAGCCAAAACTCAAAGTAGTGTCGCGATATCGCGACACCTTGGCCGACAAAGCCAAAACTCAAAGTAGTGTCGCGATATCGCGACACCTTGGCCGGCAAAGCCAAAACACAAAGAAGTGTCGCGATATCGCGACACCTTGGCCGCAAAAGCCAAAACGCAAAGAAAGGTCGCGATATCGCGACACTTTGCTATCAAAGCCAAAAATGCAAAGAAAGACAAAGCCAAAGTAGCAGTTCCAGGTGGCGTTCCAAGTGGCAGTTCCGGGTGGTGTTCCACGTGGCAGTTCCGAGTGGTTGTGCCTGAGATCGTGAAGGTCGTTCCAGCGGCAGTTCCCAAAGGCCGTTAAGGCCGTTCCATATGACCGTTTCAGAAACCGTTAAGGCGGTTATGAACGGCGGTGCAGCACGAACCATGGAGAATAAAAAGGATTTCTTTGACGGATGGAGGAGGCTGGGGGGGAGAGAAAGGAAGGCTACGGCTGTATTTTACGTTTAAAGTACTGTGTATGTTTTTTCACGGCATTTTATTGTAAAAGCTCCCTGTGTTGAAATTAAGAATACTGCGACTTTCAAATAAAATTGCGTCATTTTATTTGTGGTAAATTGGCTCCCCATCACCTAGATCTTCCACTCTGAACCAATTTTTCCAATAGTGGGAGATAGTTTGGACACGAGTAACTTAGTACCACTATAAATAAGTTCCAAATTCCATTCTAAGAAGATCTAGGGGGCAAGCCGGTGGAAGGAGATGAATGCCAATGTCACCAAACTGAATGGAAGGTTGGTGATAAAATCCAACTCTCCAATGTTTAAACATGTGTGTGTGTGGGGATCATTTTAAGCTTGCATAAAATAAAATACATCATATAGTAGAAATGTATCTTTCCTATATGCCTGATATGAATAATGTTTCACTTTTCAGAAAGATGCATAGCTAGTATGAGATTTGTGTATGCACTCTATTTTATGCAAATATGGCCTCTAGCAGGGCCTCAAAGCATGCAAACCAATACACAATTCCTAGCACGCTAGATTCTAGGGTAAAATTTACAAGCATAAGCCGTTGTTCCTAGAAACGCCTAGTGGAAATCTAAAAAAACTCTAAGATGCACAAGATGCAAGTTCTTTCCTTTCCATTCATTGATTTCCCAATAAAAATGTGTTTTAATGTTTACTATTTTAGGAAACTAGAAGTAGATAAAAGAACATAAATCATTAGAAAAGTTGTACCAACCTCTAATACAGCTCAGAGCATCAATATTTTGACCTCTACTGCACTCCAGTTCTAGTCATTGTCGACTAGAACGACTGATTTTTAGCCGTTGTAGACCAGAGCGGCTAACTCCTAGTTGTTGTAGACCAGAATGGCTGATATCTGGACATTGTAGACTAGAGCGGCTAAACCTGCACACAAAAACATAGATCAGTAAAGTAGTAGAAAATTAAAACTAGGTAGGGGTCCCACCATGATCACCATCTGTAGCAACCCCGGGGAAGTGACACACCATCCACTCACTCTATTTGTGATTATTATTATTATATATTTTAATTCTTAATCATGCATTAAATGAAAAATCATAAAATAAAGGCATAGCTGAAATATGAAGAAATAAACGAATTAATGATTTGTATTGATATTTCTAAAATTTGGTTACATATAAATCCCTCTATGGTATACCCTTCATTTGATACATGATTTTACATAGAGGGTAGCAGATGTATAAAATATCCCCTCACAAAGGGAGATGCACTTTTCTAGGCTTCCCTATGATGCACAGAACTGTATGAGGGCTTATAGATGCCTCCTTCTCCAGGTCTGATTCCTAGAGATATCCTCTTGCTTTCGTATGTTGTAGATATTTTTGATGAACCTGTAGTCCTACAATCAATAAAATAACAACACACGCTTATATATTTGAGATTACCTCCCTATATGAGGCTATTAGCATAATGAAAATGACTGTAATGAAACTAGTACTATGAATGCCAATAAATGAAGTAAATCTTATGCTAATGATATGAAAACATGAAGAAAGTAGAATAAAAGAAACTATCACCAAAACCCTATACTAGGTCGTGAGCCACTATCCAAGACAACGGTTGCTAAGGTGAAATATATCTCTATTGATCCAAAGGCTATGGGCTTAAGTCTACTACTAATGTAAAATGATTAATGTATATGCACGGATGATTACCTCTCAGTTTGGCTAGTACTTCATTGCTCCTCAAGGGTTCTCAGATTCACTCTCCAATCCAATAGGGCTTTGCTATAAAAATGATCTCCAATGGGATATCTCCAAGTATGGGATGTTCTCTCTCTCTCTTGATTCACAAAAAGAATGTCCCCTAGTGATTTTAGTTTTTCTCCTTATAAAGTGTTTGAAACCCTAGGTCAATGTCAAAATCTTAGGATTTCTTTTCTGCATGCACACTGGACATTGGCATGAGAATTTTTGCCTTTGTCTACCCTTGAGGGGTAGTTAACTGATGTCTCAATTCAAACTTGAGTCTTTCATGTAGACTGGTTGTAAGGAGAAATGCAAAGTTGTCATCGCTTGTCCTTATTGCATACATACTACCACTTCCCCCTGAGATTAGGCTATATTGGTAGCAAAATGCATTTAAAGTTTAGCTACTATCATCTGCATCAGCTAAGGTTTGGCCGCTCTGGTCCATAGCAGCTTGGCTTGGATGGGCTAAAAAATACCCCAAATGAGTGGTAGAACAACTTTTGATACTTGGAAAGTCCCAAGGTTTAGTCACATGACCTATGAGTGTGCCTATGTGAGTAGTCTCCCTGAACATGACATGTTTTAGTTTTCTACAATAGAAACTACAACAGAAAGAAGCTATGAAATCATCTATCACTAGTATAGGGAATTTAGGATCGAGATACAACCGAGGTAGTCCTCACAAAATTGTTGAAAGTGAAGATGAGGATAAGATACCCACTGGAAATAATAAGTCTAAAAGGAAGGTGGTGAGATGCACTCTAATCTTAGTGAATCATAAACCTCAATGTCGCTCATCCAAAACCTCGATAGCAAAACAAAATATTTTAGGTAGTGATCAGGAATCCTTATATGATTATCCTATCAAGACTAAATGCATGATGTAGGAAGTTGAACCCTCTAATTCTCTGAAGGATGTTGAGTTTCTATCAAAGTCTAGGTATAATCCTTTAGTCATTATGACTAAAATGTTGGAAAATGCTTACTCCACCTTCTACAAAACCTAGACTATTCTCTAACATGTGATTTGGCTGGCCAAAGCAATTAATTCCCACAAAAAAAAAATGACTGATACAATCAAGAACACCTCTAGAAAATATAGTGAGAAAAATATGACAGATTAGTTATGGGTTGTTGGGTTTCATACCCATGGTTCCTGTTTGGTTTTTGATGTTCTCAATTTTCCTTCTTGTCTTGTTTTTTTGGTTTGGTTTGTCTAGGTTTATTTTCCCATTATCTAGATTAGGATGATCCTGCTTCTCATTTTTTCTATTTTTTGGTTTCAAAGGTGAATCCTACTGGGTTTTTCTCTTCTTGCATAGTAAAAGATTCAAGTTCCATTTCAAAACCCTTTCAATCAATAAAAAAATGATATTTTCAACTAGCATAAATATGACTGTAGTTGTTTAAGAATTCATGCCTCAAAATACTCCAAAAGCATAAGCACAAGGGCCCCACAAAAGAAGTAGTAGAATTTTTTCTTCCCTATGGCACTTTTTCTAGTCATAAAATTTTACTTTTTCCCACCTCAATTTGACCCATAGTGATAAAAAACTATAGCACCATGATACAAATGAATCAATTGTTCTTTTGCTCAGTCATGGTGATTGTACTTCATCATTGTCAAAGTCAATATTTTATATGTTTAACTACCTATCACTATTTTTTTCCTTGAATATTATACCATCAATAATTCAATCATGTTTTAAATGGATAGTTAGATCCTAGCAACTCCAATCAAATCTATACAACTCCCATTTATTCCCAATTATCCTATGTAACTACACACACCTCACATTTTCTCTCTCCACTAAATATCCTCAATGGATTCCAAAATAAGACCTAGGTTGTCTATAAAAACACCCCTTAGGGAGGCCTTTAGGGGTAATATTCAATTCACTAGCATGTTGCTAGAATCATTATATCACATACCTCCTAAAACACTATTAGAATAATTTTAGGCTTGAAGGCATTTATGATCCTTTTCTCTTGTACATGGGATATCTAACAATCAATAGTTTAACATGTATTTTTAAGAACCATAATAGTCTCTTAAAAATTATCCACAACCACCATCAAACATCCAATCATAATTTAAGCACATCAGCAAATATTATTTTTTCCTCGAACAACATGCCCCCATTTTACACTCCAAATAGGGCCCTCCTTCTTTTGCACAATGGAGTTAGATTTATATTTTTTTGTGGACCTTTAAGGCTATGAATATTCATGAGCTCATATTTATAAAATTCTAAAATTTTCTAATCTTTTTGGTGATTTCAGTTGGATCTAGATCTTACAGATTTTTGGGTTTTCAATTTTATGTTCATCCTAAGAATAAAAAATAGAAACAATTCTAAATTTTGGGCGTGTTTTGGGTCTTCTTTAGTCTTGGATGAGTTCCTTCTTTAGAATTTCATAATTTCAAAGTATTTTTTTGGTGAAATACATTTTTCCAAATCCTAAAACCTTGAAATCCCAAAACCTCAAAATCCTAAAACCTCGAGATCTAAAAACCTCAAAATCTCAAAATTCTAAAATCCCATTCAAATACTATTGAAACCCAGAGTAATTTATTAAATAATATTTTTCTCATGCAAACTGATTTTTTTTACCACTTTTTGGTAGGTAATCTTTGAGGGGCCATAACTTTTCATCCAGAGCCTCAATTGATCTCAAACTAGATGCATTGAAAAGCTTACGATGAGCACAGATTTTTCTTAAAAAAAAATTCATTGGTCATGACTTTTATATTCCACCATTCAAGGACCTAATAGCTAGAAAATTATCTGGATGTCCCCCTTCCACCTAGAATGCATGATTTAGTGAGCTAAAATTATTTATGTCATTGTAATATATGAAGACTTGAAAAAGGAATTCAATTTAAAAATATTATTTCGTGGAAGTCCAACTATGAAAATGGAAAAAAAATTTCTTTCCTCAACTTATAAAAGAAAATTCCACTCATTTTTAGATGACCCCTCAAAGAAAAATAAAAAATGCAAAAGACTCTTAGTAGTAGCATTAGAATAGTTATTTTTTGCATCTTTTCTTCTAGAGGCTCCTAGTTATTACTGTAAATGTATGGAAAATTACTTCATGAATAGAGAAATTTGTTGAAGATACTAGTGTAATTGCAATCTATGCATGTTTATGGTGGTTGTAATTCTATTTTTGACAACTTTTCTTCCTTGCAACTGTGTGCATACTGGCTACCTGGAGGTGTGTTCATGCTTGGATTTATTATTGTATGTTGTGGTAAATCAAGGAGATTCATGTTTTATTTCTCCTAACCCTCTTATTTTGTATTTTTTTATCTCCTCTAGTAGATTAGTGGTATATATTAGATTATTGCTTCTCTTAGTTAGCTATAGTTGTAGTGTGTGTGTTTGTGTCAATGCTAGAATTTTTGAGTTCTAATAAAGCTTATGGGTAGTATTAAATTCAAATATCATATATTGATTATGCTACAGAAAAAAATCTAAAAAAACCTTGTGGATCACCAACTTAGCCTCCACTAAGTAAACCCTGCATGGTTGAGACCCAGCCTACTTGAACCTTGGAGAAAATATATTTCATTTTCAAGAGAGAATAATTTTTGTGTGTGTGTTCCTCTTGTTGGCAAGCATATAAAAAAAGTGGGTCAATAGAACTAGTGCTAGAAGGAGGATCAAACCACATTCCTTCACATTAGATTTGATTCTTTAGACTACACCCAAACTAGAACCAAGAAGGATTCAATCCGATCAAGGTTGGTAGAAGAAGATTTTGAGTTGTTATCCCTCACCCATCATAGATCTGATAAGGGAAAACAAAGAACTAGACCTTCCCAAGCTACAACTTGTTCACCAAGAAACTCCTCAACTCCCATATTACCTACCCCTTTGCAAAACCAAGCAATGGCTCACCAACCAAATTGGCTCATGGAATACTAGACATTAGATATTGTTGGAGCCACACATGATATTCCAAAGAATGTTGAAAAAAACTTTCTAAAGTACAAGCATAATGATACTCAATATGTAGAAGATCACATCCAAGCGTATAAGGATTCTTTAATGAGGCTTCATATTCAACATGAGGATATGGTTTGTTGAATATATATATTTTTTAACATGGTGGAATCGATAGCCACCACGAATCTAGGTAGGTTGTCCAGCTTTTATGGCCGCCATAGTATTCTTCGTAGTTCATCCTAGAAGCTTCCACACAGATCTTCACGTAGTCCACTCCTATAACTGCCATGCCACAATAATTTTAAACCTTTTATGCCACTAAAAGCACCAAGAAAGAGACAAGCATTCATTTTTATGAGGCCCAAGATTTGAACCTTGGACCTCCGCCCCCTTATGGGGTTTGGATGAACCAATTGGTCTAAACCTCGGACCTTTTGGTTTGTTGAATGTTTTCTGATACTTTAGATGAGGATTCATACTACTAGTATATTAATCTACCTATCCATTCTATTCATTCTTGGTTGGAGTTGGAAGAAGCTTTTGTGAAGCACTTTAGATTGATCATTGATCCTGTTATCTTGTACCATCAATTTTCCACTACCAAAAGAGAGCCTAGTGAACCCATTAGGAACTTCAACACATGCTTCCATAAGCTTTACATGAGATTAGTTCCTTCATTTGAGTTTTTATATTCTGCTACCCTGCAAATGTATTTGAATGCTCTTGATCCTATGACATCCATGTTCATTCGAAGAGCTACTAGAATCACCACTTTTCCTATAGTCTATAATGAAGCTCTCACCATTGAACAAAAATTGATACCTCAAGGCTTTGGGATCAAAACTAACATGGCATTAGGACAACCATAAAGAACATAGGCTTATACTGAGAGGTGGGGCTGAACAGTATAAGATCAAATTTTACTTTTCTTTCCTAAAAAATATTATTCAATATTATCAATGGCAATATCAATAGCAGTAATAAAAGATATGTACAAATAATCACACACAATAGAGACACCAATTTAACGTGGTTCACCCAATGTGGGCTACTCCGCGAAGAAAATATTCTTACTAAATTTTCTCAACAAATCTTCTTGGGAATCAATTCCCTATTACAATATTTATGGACCTCTATCCAAATGAGACACCAATCCCCTATGATCTAATTTTTGGATATCTCTCCATAGGATAACTCTTTCCCCTTTTCGCTAATTCATGGTACTTGATCCAGGAGAACTCTTTCTCCTTAACTAGTTCGTGGATCTCTCTCCATAGAAGAAATCTATCGTCCCATCTAGTTCATGGATCACACTCCATAGGAGAACTAGTTTTCCTTGCTATAGTTTGTGGATATCTATCCACAGGAGAACTTTTTCCCCTATGCTATGGTTAATGATATTCTAGAAGACTTTTACCCCCATTGCTCTGGATTGTGGATCTCTCTCCATAGAAGACCTCTATCCTTACTGCCCTGGATAATGGATATCTATACACTAGAGACTTATGTTCTATGTTGTATCACCTCCAAATCTTGTTCTCAAATCTATCTCAGATCTGTACAAAAATCTATCCAAATAAATTACAAATTTACTCTAACTATGTCTCAATTCTAGCACAAATATGCTATCAAATATGTACCAAACTCTATCCTCAAATCTATCCTCAAGCCTTAACAAAAATATTGATCTAATCACAAATCAAATCTACTTAGATCTTCCCCAAGCCTTAACACAAATCTTGAACAATTCAATCAATCAACTCTGCTTAGATCTCCCCCAAGCCTTAACACAAATCTTAAACAAATCAATCAATCAACTTTGCTTAGATCTGCCCCAAGCCTTAACACAAAGCTTGAACAAATAAATCAATCAACTCTACTTAGATCTATCCCAAGACTTAACACAAAGCTTGAACAAATCAATCCTACTCTCAAGTCTTCACAAAGACTTATTGTAGGTCTAAAATTTTTGCACCCCTTTCCTTCAGGTTGATGGATCCATGCCTAGAAGGGGGATGAAAAAAATATAGGTCTACACCTCAAAGGAGAGGTACTTGAGTTTGTACCCTCTATATATGGTGATTTTTTGAAAAATTGGTTGGGTTCACGAAGAAACATTTTGTGGCAGTTTTTGAACCTAGGTGAGGTAGTGTTTTGATTTTATTTGTTTCACATACAACCTAGGTTTGGCCAGAATGCAATTTCTCCTTAAATAAATATAATTTTACATTCGATGAAGACAAGGGCAAACAAATGTAATCTAAGAAATATTTTAAAAATGATAATGCAAAATGCAAGAATGAGTGTTTTTGGATTTTAATAGTTTTTCTATGCAAGTTTGTATAATGCAGCTAAAGCCTATGTTTTATGTTTTTTTGTTCTATTCAATGCACAAAATATGGAAAATAGAAGAAAATGTAGGTTTTGGTAATATGAAAATAGAGAATAGGATTTCAAAATTATCTAATTTTATATTGCTAATGTTTTAAATAATTTGGATTAGCTTTTGTGAAATCAAATCTTATTTCGAGCATTCAGATCTATAAGAACCTGCGATTTTCATAAGGATAAGCTAGATTTTTTTATTAGTGATGGGGGATCTGTAGATATCATAGTGAATCATGATTATTAAGATCCCCTAGGCTTTTAAACACCTTGAAAAACACATGGATCTAATAAAATAATTGCAAATGATTGAATTGAAAAATCAAAATGATTTAATCAAAGTAAATATGTATGCGATTATATGATTTTGACATATTCTTGACCCATAGAAAGCATACATAGAATAGATCTAATATATATGTTTGAACACATTTTTACTATGCATCTATTGATATAGAAAATAAGAATAAATGGTTTAACCATATTATGCTTTATCAATAATAAATAAAAAAAATTAAATTCGATTATTTACCCATATTTTTTTTTTTAATTCTTGGGAAAATTCGTAATAATTAAACCCGCATAGAGTTTTTTCAGCATTTTAAATGCCTAAATACTATTAAAATCAATCAAATCATATAAATTTGGAAAGCTATTTCTGAGCCCTATCCAACGATATAATATTTAGGGAAAATGGATATGATTTACTTAGAAAAATATCAAGCCGAAGGTGATATTATGTTTTTCTTTTTATTTTATTTTATTTTATTTTTAATGAAAATATGGATTGAAATATAAAATTCACATATAAATAAAATAAAGCAATAATCATTATAATTGTAAAATAAAATATATTTTTGCAATAAAGTTGCCTTAAGTATTCCAGGAAGCACAAATGCTCTTCAATCACTCTCAAATTTTTGAAGAATACAAGCTTATATTAAGAGGGGGGTGAATAGTATAAGACCACTTTTTACTTTTCTTTCCCAAAATGTACTAATCAATATAATAAATGGCAATATAAATAGCAATAACCAAATAAATGCACCAATCATCACAGACATTAGAGACACCACAATTTTTGTGGTTCACCCAATCCGGGCTACTCCACGGAGAATATATTTTACTAATATTTTCTCAATCAATATCTTTGGGAATCCTTCCCAATTATAATTTTTATGGACCTCTATCCAAAGGAGATGTTGATCCCCTAATCTCAAGTTCGTGGATCTCTTTCACAAGATAACTCTTTCCCCTTATGCTCTGGCTAGTGATATTCTAGAAGACTTTGTCTCTCTACTGCATTAACTGGTGTATCTCTCTCCACTTGAAGACTCCTCACATAGATCTATCTTAAATTGTCCTGGCTACTAGATCTCTATCCACTAAGACTCTATCCTCTATAATCTGTCACCTCCAAAGCTTTTTCAATAGGTTCACTCAGAACCTTATCAAATATACTCAACAAGCTCACTTAGAACTTATCCAAATTTGCTCAATAGGCTCACTCAGAACTTGCTCAAATATGATCAATAGGTCCACTCAGAACCTGCTCAAATATTCTAAACAAGTTCATTTAGAACCTGCTCAATTTTGGTCAACAAGTTCACTCAGAACATGCTCAAATTTGGTCAATAGGTCTACTCATAACCTGCTCAAATCTTCTCAATAGGCTCATTCAGAACCTGCTCAAATCTACTCATTAAGTTCACTCAGAACTTGTCCAAATATGCTCACTAGGTCCTCTCTAGGACTTGTCCAATTCTTCTCAATAAGCCCTCTCTAGGACTTGTCCAAATCTGCTCAATAAGTCCTCTTTAAGACTTTCTCAAATCTGCATAGCAAGCTTCCACAAAAGCTCACTCAAAATTAGTCCACAAGCCTTCTCAAAGACTTGTCTTAAATATGCTTAACAAGCTCACACAAAACTTGTTCAATATCATAGAATTATAAAGATAATTGTTAGAGACTCAATATGTTCTATATGCAATGCTTAATCAATATCTCAACTCAAATCAATCTCATAGAAGCATAAAGAGAATTGTTAGAGACTCAATATGTTCTATACTCAAATCTCAATCTCAACTCAAATCAATCTCATAGAAGCATAAAGAGAATTGTTAGAGACTCAATATGTTCTATACTCAAATCCCAATATTAACTCAAATCAATCTCATAGAAGCATAAAGAGAATTGTTAGAGACTCAATATGTTCTATACTAAAATCCAATATCAACTCAATTCATAATATAGAATAGTTTTTTTCATGGAACTTGAACAACCTCATGCATCCACTTGACTAGGCTCAATCAACTCAACTCAACCAATCACCTTAATGAACAACCCTTTTTCAGAAACCCTAGTCCAATCATGTATCAACCAAATCAAAAAAATTTCAATAATGCTCAACCATAAATCTCACATAACAATGATACTCATGTTCTTTTCTAACTCAAGTTCAAGTTCTTTGCACAACCAATGGCTTCAACAACAATGCTTATAAAACAAGTTTTACTCACAAAACTCAAGCCATAAAATATTGAAGCATTAAATCAACCACTTTTGAAAAGGAAACCACAATCAATCCTTTTCACTTCAATGATATTTCAGAAATCAACCACCCAAATAAAATCAATGGAGAATATTGCTCATACCTTTTTGATGCCTTATTTGTTGTCCACAAAATATGTCTCACTCAACACACTTTATTTTTCAACTCTCAACAAGGGTTAGAGTAATAACACAACAAAAATATCCAAGTAACACCTTATTACTCCTAATTTTATTTTAACATCCACTAAAGTTCTTTTATGCAAGAAATAAACCCCCAATAGAATGAATCAAACTTACTTTTGGAAACTCCTTGACAAAACCTGAAATATCTTCTTACACAACCCTTATTTATCTTTCTAAGCAAGTTAATTAAATAACTCTTGAAAAATGATTTCCAATGATATATAATATGCTACCCTTCCAAAATTAAAATGAATAGTAATTTCATAATTTTCTAAAACAACCCATAGACCTTATTTCTCCTCAAAGCTTTTCTTACAAATATTAAAATAAAAATTTAACTTGCCTTTTTCTTCTCAATGGGATTTTATCCCCTGTCACTGTCCAAGAACCACTCTAACCACAGTGCCACTAACCATGTGAACCAACTACTCACATGAAATTGTGAGCACAACCACTATGCTTTCCTTCCTCCAAACATGCCTCAAAAGACACGTGTGCCAAAAGGTGTACTTCCTTTCCACTTCACAAAAACTAGCACTGATGGGATTCGAAATTGGGATATACTGACACTCAAAAAATTAACTACCTCCTTCTTTCCACTAGGACACAAGTGCCTACGGTGTATGGTAAGGGTACTCCATTCCTTTTATATCTCCCTTTCTTCACAGGTTTTGATTGCGCTAAAATATATTTTCTCTTTGTTTGAACGAAACTCACACACATTTGAATTATTACCAAATGAATTTTTGGCAATGGTATTTATACATATTGCCTTGAATTTTCATATGTCAGTCCTTAATCTAATTTGATGATGTCAGTGGGAATTTCCACTTTGGAAATTTAAATTTAAAAAAAAATAAAATTTAAAACTTAAACTTCAAAGTTGAATAACTTTGTCACCGGGATTCCTTTTTCAATGAAACAAAAAGCCAACCTGAGTTTTAAGAAAAATCCATTTCAAATTTTCCATCCATGGTTTTAAATAAAAACTTTAAAATTAAATTGCTTCATCACCAGGGCACCTTTTTCAATGAAACGAAAAGCCAACCTGGGTTTTAAGAAAAACCCATTTCAAATGTCATCCATGGTTTTAAACAAAAATCATTTGCTAAGATTCCTTTGAATCTCATTTTGGAATACAAACATAGTGCTTACTTACATATATCATTTTGACATCAATGACAACTTTTTTCTAAGGGACTCAAAATGTCCAACAATCTCCCCCTTTGTCATTGATGGCAACCCATATCCTTTTATTGAAATTTAACCTTATTTTTTTCTCCCCTTGGGACTTTGCTCTCCCTGGATCAATGCTCTCTCAAATATAAAATCTCTCCCCATATCAAAAACTCTCCCCAATATACACAAATCTCTCTCCCTTTGACATCAATGGCAAAGGGTAACCTTTGGGGCTTGGGGCTAAGAATGAGCCTCTTAGCTTAGCCCCTCCCCCACCTCCACATGAGGTGGTTAATTATGAGGTGGGAGTATTTCTACTCCCCAAAATAACTGCTCTTTACCTCTATATTTATCTCTTCTTTTCTATTTTTTTTGAATCCTCTCACTGTTTCTTTCCAATTTATCATCCCTGTTCCTGTCACCACTTCTGTTCCTATTCCTGTTCTTGTTCTCATTCATGTTTTGTTTCTATTTTAGTTCTCATCCTTGTTCCTATTTTTTTCATACCTTTGTTCATGTTCATATTCCTATTCCTGTTTATGCCTATTTTTATAATATTTTCTCTACACCATATTGCTATGTGACCATCATTATTGCACTTATAACACTTAATGTTATTATTCCTTGGAGGTGCAACTGTCTTAGGACTTCTCCTAGTGAAGCCATGTATTCTTCTATAATGAACCCTACAATTCATTGTCTTGTGACCAAACTCATTACATGAGTAGCAATACCCATGGAAAAGTTGTTATTTTCCATATTCATGTCTTTCATATGTCTTGCACTATGAAGCCATGTGCCCAAACCTGTGATATGTAAAACATATTCCATTGAAGAAACCTTGCCTAGACCCCACTAGTCTCTTAGTCTCTTCTACCTATTTCTTGTTCCATCTGTTCCTTACTTGTGCATTGTTCCTTTCCTTGTTGAACTTTCTATTGTCAAAATTATCCTTAGAAGTATCACTCTCCCTTTTACTTACTTCTTTTGACTCTTATTTTTTTCTGATGCTTAAGCTTGACTCTCATTTTTATGTTTCCTATTTTCTTTGTTCTTCTTTAGAACTAAGTCCTGTCATGGTGACTGATGACCTTTGTGCATTGATAATCCTATCCAAAGTCTTTGAATTTTCCTCAAACTTGTGTAGCTTGTCCTTGGAACCTTTTACTTCCATCCTTTTTTTATTTGTGGAAAAAATCCGAAAAGGGATGCCACTTTCATGTAAGACCCAAGGATGCAGGGGTATCCATTCCACCAAAAATGCCCAAGACTCGGACCTAGCCTACCGCCTTTGACATACTCAAGGAGCAAACAAATACACAAAACCAATTTAAAAATAAGTAAATAAATAAGTAAATAACAACAAAAATAATAAAATAAAATAAAAATATGCTCCTTGAGTGTGTCAAAAACAAAAGCACAACCAAAAACACACACAATAAGATAAAATAAACCACAACACGAACCACATAGAAAAACACAAGAACCACATAACAAAACACAAACAAGACAAAAACAACAAAATAGTACAAAGACATAACCCAAAAAAAACATGAAAAATAAACACAACCAAAACCTAAAATATTAAAAAATAAAATAAAAATAAAAATAAAAAACAACCAACAACAGACAATAAACAAAAACAAAAAACATAGAAAACACTCACAAAAAAAAAACATGAATTAACACAAACAAAGAGAAACACAAGAACAAAAATGACAAAAACACAAGAACAATAACAAAAAACATAAAACAACAAAAACACAAGAACAACAAAAAACAACACAATGAACACAAAAAAAAAAAAAAACAAAAGAACACACACACCTTAAAAAACTAAACAGAAAAGAAAAAAGAAAAAAAATGAACATAACAATGACCTATCTAGACCAGAAGACTATTATGGCAAGAAACAAAAAAGGAAACAAAAGAAAGAAAAGAGCGAGCTAGGGAACTAAAAAAACCTGAATGAACCAAAGAGAAGCAAAAAAAGCAATAATAAACTAGGTGCCTTCAGAACTAGAGCCATCCAAAGAAATGATAGAAATAAGAGCTTCCCTAATTAGCCCACCATCTAGGAGGGTGGCCATAGCAAGTAAGATCACCTTTATCCAAAGCCCAATTAGCTAAAGCATCAGAACTCTTGTTTTGATCTCTGACCACATGATTGTAATCAAATTTCAAAAATCCCGTTTGGGTTAATTGAATCTTCTCTATAATTATTTTTATTCTCTAATCAACCTTATGATTCTTGGAAGGATTCTTCAAAATATTAATCATAATTTTAGAGTCAGAATCAACTAACACCTTTTCCAATCCAACCTTAGTATCCTCTTGAAGGCCTTTGAGGATACCATACCACTTAGCAAGGTTATTGGAAAGAATACCCAAATTCTCAACAAAAGTAAAAACCAGGGATCCATCTAAAAGTCTACCAATTCCTCCCATACTGGATTTTCCAGGGCTCCCTCTAGAGGGTCCATCAGTATTGACTTTTCCAAAATCCTTAGGAGGAGGTTGCCAATTTCTTTTCCTATCCATCTTACTAATACTAACATTCCCTTTAAGTTGGTTGTCCTTAGAATGTTTAATATTTAATCTTTACATCACTTGATCCCATCTTTGGTGGGATTTTTTGGGGTGATTAAGAAGTTGATGGACTGATTCAACTAAGTTGGCTATGGTATTTTGCCAAATATAGTGAATATCCTTCCTATCTTGATTAAAAATTTGATTGTTCCTTTCAATACAAATATTCCAAATAAGAATGGTAGAACCCATCCAAACTAACTACCTTATAAAATTATCAACACCCTCTTGATTAGGCCAATCCCTCCAAAGTTGTTCAATAGTAAAAAAATTGGACTACTATAAGCCAAGTAAAGTGGGCATTCTCCTCCATAGCTCAAAGGCTAAAGTACACTCAATAAAAATATGGTTGAGAGTTTATACAATCTCTTCACACATCTCACATCTAAAAGGGCCATGAAAACCATGCTTCATAAGTTACTCACCAGTAAGAACCCTACGATGCAATAAAATAAATTTAAAGAACCTCACCTTAGGCCAGAGCTATTGAGCCCACAATTGAGAAAATATGTCAAAATAATGGTTGGTATTATTATGGCATAAGGTAAAATAACCTTGAGCAACTGAATACTCACCCTTAGTAGTGTTGTTCCATCCAAAACAATATTTTTCATGGGACCAAGAGAGATATCTCATATGAAGGATGCCTTGGATATCTTGTCTTTGCATTTCTGGGATTTGAATAGGCTAGTCCTCAATAGGGATTCAATATCTACCAACCTTTAATTACCAGTATGGTACCGACAGTAATTAGCCACCTTTATCCAGTTAGCTCGATGAAGCTCCTCCATCCAAGGCCTCCAATCAAGAAACTGAGTTATCAAAGGCTTGTGACCATCCCAAGAATTTGTCCAAAAATTTACCTGTTGACCATTATGAATGATACAAAATAAATTTTCCTTTATCAAATCCTCACCAGTATTAAGAACTGCTAAAATGGGAGAACCTTTGGTAGGAATTTTATAGCGAACAAGGTCTTCAAGACTTTTGTTCTCAACATATTTAGCATGAATATTATTGGCCCAAATATCATTGGGGTTATACAACATCCTCCAATATAATTTAGTAGATAAATATTTGTTGTTATTAATAGAATACCGGAATCCTAACCTCCATTTATTCTTAGGAAGACATAAAGTATCCCATTTCACCAAGGCCCATTTTCTTTTCTCCTTAGTACCACTCCAAAGGAAACGATGACTGATTTGATCCAGTTCTCGAAGAACATCCTTTGGAATATTCAACATGGAATATACATAATTAAGAATATCTTGAAGGACTAATTTTACCAAGGTGATTCTACCCCTAGAAGAAATCCACTTGTTGGTCCACTTTCCAATTTTCTAATTGACTTTGTCCAACAACCAATTCCAATATTTATTTTTCTGCCTTTGAATATTTATGGGAATATCTAAATAAGTGATTGGAAGGGAGGTCTTCTTATATATTAATTTATACAATACCATGGATTCCTGTCTAGTAGAGCAGTGAAAGAAACTAACTTTAGATTTATCTTCATAGATCAACTTCCCAGTAGCCTTAGAAAAATAGCTAATAATTTGCTTAATATTAGAAGCTTCCTTAACTGTAGTTTTACATAAAAGAGTAGAGTCATTCACAAATTGAATATGAGAAATAGGTATATCTCCATGAGAAATGGTAACTCCCTCAAGGTTTTTTTTTCCCTATTTTTGGTTATAGTCCTACCCAAGCATTCAACAAGAATTATGAATAAATAAGGGGATAGTGGGTCACCTTGCCTAATACCTCTGGAAGCTGGGAACAACTGAGAAGGCCTACCATTGATAATAACTAAGTAGGGAAATAATATTATGTAAAAGAGGCTTCAACCTTTCTACCATGATTTTAGTAATGATTTTGAGAAGAACATTACATAAAGCAATAGGTCTAAAAGTTGAGATATGATCAACCTCTTGAGCTTTTGGAGCAAGAGTAATATAAGTTTTATTGATAACCTTCAAAATTTCTTTGGCTTTCCTGGATTCTTCCACCACCTCTAATAAATCAACATGAAGGATATCCTAGAACTCTTGGTAGAACTCAATGAGAAAACCATCAAGACCTGGGGTTTTCACTTTTTGCATTTTAAAAACTACCTGTTGAAGCTCATTGATAGTAACAGGAGTAGTCAAAATAGAGTTCTCCTCAAAAGTGATAAGAGAAAGGATTGCTTGAAGAACATTTTGTTGAGAAGTTGAGTCAAGAGGAGTAGCAGCAAAAATATTGGAAAAGTAATCAACAACAATAGAGTTCATGCCATCCCAAGTATAAAAAACATCTCCAGAATCTGATTTCAGGGAAGAAATAAAGTTGTGATATCTTTGAGCTAGAAGATATTTGTGGAAGAAATTTGTATTTCAATCTCCTTCTTTGAGCCATTGAATTCTAGATTTTTGCTTCCATAAGATTTCTTCTCTTTTTTCCCATTACTCTAACTGAGTTGTGAGTTTAATTTCATCTGCACTTCTCTTCTTTGTGAGGCCATATAAATGGATTTTCTTATTCAAATTTTCAATATGAGCAATAACTTCATATTTTTTTTTTTGAACATCCCCAAACTCTTTCCAGTTCCAAGTCTTGATTTTGGATTTAATGTATTGCAGTATTTTGGCAAATCAGAACATCTTAGTCTCATGCCTAGGTTTACCTTCCTTCCACCATTGTTGCACACAAGGTCTAAAGGAAATGTCTCTAAGCCACATTAATTGAAAATTAAAAGGAGATAAACTCACATTGGTTTTCCACATTTCCACCATGATTGGCCAATGATCCCAACCAACATTAATAAGAGTATTCACTTTAGGAATGTGACCATGGATTAAGAAATTTGTAGAGAGCAAAAACCTATCCAATATCTCCATTATACAAGCTAAGCCTTACCTTCTGTTAGACCAAGTCATAAGGCCATTATCTGGTTGGATGTCCACAAGATGGAGGTTTGCAATATATTCGCTTATGAGGTCAGTGATTTTGTCCAAATTTCTATTTCCCCCCCATTTCTCATCTAGAGAGAAGATGGTATTGAAATCTCCTCTGATCAAGATCCAAGCTTCAAGAAAATGAGAGATAATAAGACTTATATCCTTCCACTGTCTTCTTTTTTCCTCCAAAGTAGTCAGACCATAAATAGTAATGCAGAGTATAATTTGGTTGGTATGTCTACTTTGAATAACTATAGCCAACATATCCCAACTACCAACCATATGGTGAATAACTACCTCTTTTGGGTCCCAAAGACAAGCAATGCCACTAGAAGTACCCTGGGAACTAAGGGAAACCACTTTTCTAGCTGGCCAAATTTTACTGGCAATTGAGTCCATATCCTCCATTGACATCTTTGTTTCTTGAAGGAAAACAAGATGTGGATGATTTATCTGAATCATTCTTCTAATTTCATTTTTTTTTGAAATACTCCCTTTGAGTCCTCTAATATTCCAAGTGATGATCTTCATTAATACCAGGGCTAAAAAAGTTGAGAAGGACATTAATATTACCTTCCTCTACAAAATTTTCACCTTCTTTTACCATATGATATTGATTGGTCTTACGACTTGCTTTTTTATTAGAATCCATCTTCAGTTTTTTTTTTTCCTATTTCTTGACTTATTCCAAATGAATCTGAGATGGCTTCTAACCTTGAATAATGCTTGTACACAGCCAAAATTTTACTAAAGGTTTAATGAAGTCTATATTGGGACCTGTATTATTTGAAGTTTTTACATTTTAAAATATTATTTTTCTTGTGTAAATTTTCTCCCATTTTTTTTTGAAAAGCTTTGATTTGTTGGTTTGTCTCTGAGTTCTTCTCTTCATATTTAAATTGTGTTTCTAAGATTTTTTTTTCCATTATTTTCTCTTCCTCACTTGGGACATCATTTGTGGAAATAATTTCAAACATATTAGCAGATGACTTTGATTGATCCTTCATAACTGGTTTTTTCTAAGTGTTTTTCTTCTTAGGCATTTGGAAACCTGTTGAGTTTATATCTTCTTTCTTTTGATCAAGAATTTTATTTGGGCAAGCACTAGCCAAATGACCATATTCATGGAAAATTCTATAATTAAAAGGAATGTTCTCATAGTCCACTACTTTCTCCCAAGTGTCATCTACAAATTGTAATGTGATATTTTTAGGTATGGTTTTGTCAAAACCCATTAAAATACAAATTCAAGCATAAATAATATGTTCAAAATTTTGAGTACAATCAGTAGTCATCATAAAATTTCCTAAAGAGTTTCCAATTGAAGAAAATATAGTAGGATTCCAAAATTCAATAGGGAGGCCAAAGAGTCTAACCCACACGGGAGCTATAGAAGGCATCTCTTCTTTGGATTTAAATTTAGTATACCAGGGATTCATGAAAAGCCTTGTACTTCCAAAAAACCAAAGACCCCCTTGAAACGTTTTCTCTCTATCTTCATTATTAGCAAATAAAACAAGAAAATAACCATTTGGATAAATAGAGATTTGTAAATCACCTTTAGTTTTCCAGCTTTTTTTAGCCTAGACTTTGAAAGCAGATAGGCTCGAACGAAAACCCACGAACCAATAAATAAGTCCTCTTTTTTCCAAATCTTCAATGCCAGTTTGAATGTTACCCATATCAAGCTTAAAAATAGGAGTTCTAGCAGCTGCTTTAAGACATCCTGACTCTATTTTCATCATATCAATCGTATGCATTCTTAGAGGTTTATAGGAAGCCCTAAGATTGATATTAGAATTGGGCTGAGGCTGTCCACCATGGAGGGCATCCCTAAAATTCATTTTTGGGGCTAATTTTTCAAAAATTTTACCCTTGACAGGGGTTTTCATAGTAGAATTATTTTGTGGGTGCACCTTAGCACCAGATTCACTTGAGATATGAGCCATTTTTTGATCAACTTCTTGAAACTTGTTTCGTGATCTCTTTAATCCTTGCCCTAGACATCATTGAAAGGTACGGTTTTCACTTTTTTTTTGTGCAGCAAATTGGAATCCATTGTCACTCAAGTTCATAGTATGATCTGTTGGAAGACAAATTTCTAACACATCTTGGATACCTTACAAAATTTCCTGCTAAAATATTGAGCATAAACCATAAAAATATTGGTAGCTAGGGCTCGAAGGACCTAAAAACCAACCTCTAGAGTTTCTTGCACTCAACCTAGATGAAACCCTCACATAGTCGCTTGCCAAAAATCATGTTCACACATAGGGATACTATAGGATCTATTTTACTCCAAATAACATAAAAATTGGAGATGTTATAGGGTTTATTCAGAATCTACCCTCCAAATTTTAGCTCAATCCGAGTTCAGATGAGTGATATATGGCCAAAAATAGTTCAAAAATTTGGGCAGTCCTGTGAAAAAACATCCCTCCTCTAAATCAATTTTTTTTCATCTAAAAATGTTCCAATCCTTTCATTCTATTTTACTTCCATCCTTAGTGAAACTATCTCAATCTCTAATTTTTCACACTCTAGATCTTTTGTCTTTAATTTTTTGGCCATACCTTCTTCAATCCTTCTTGCTTCTTCAGCCATAGTTTTGAAGTTGGTGAGTTCCTGTAGAAACCTTGCTTGTGCTTTCTCATCTTCTTGATCTTGAACCCTTAATCCTGAGTTCTCCCTTTTTAATTCTTCAAGAGCAATCATAAGCCTTTCACATTCTATCTCTTTTGCCTTTGACTATTTAATCATACCTTCTTCAACTCTTCTTGCTTTTTCAACCTTATCTCTCAATTCAGAGATATCCTTTAGAAGATTTGTCTTACATTTCTCATATTCTTGTATTTGAGCCTTCAATTCTAAATTCTCTCTTTTCAATTCACCAAGTTCCTTAAGAGTGGATTCCTCTTTTCCTTTTTATGAATATTCCTCTTCTTCAATTTCTTCTATTGTCCAAAGTGGAGTTTCTTCTTGATACCTACTTTGACTCTTCATGTTACATTTTTTTGACTCATTATTTGGAACTTCAAATCTAAGAGAATCATCTTCATATTCACTGCTATCAAACCCATTTCAATAACTTGCACCATGACCGAGTTGACCACAAACAAAACATTCTTATGGAAAATAAGTTGCATGGTGACCTGTGTTCCCACATATGGTACAAAACTTTATCAGTTTGGATATTTCTCCATTACTTGATTCATCTCTTGAATCTATTTCTATTTGTCCTCCCAATACAACAATATTAAACTCATATTCCTTTTCTTTCATGACCATAGGTGTTATTTTCTTCTTGTATTGCATGCTTATACTCTTGCCTTTCTTTTCCATTTGTGTTCTTGTAGGATCTTCCTTCAAGCTATTAAATTTCTTCCAAAGGAACAGACTCTGATACCAACTGAAGAACACCATATTATACTGAGAGGAGGGGTGAACAGTATAAGACCACTTTTTACTTTTCTTTCCCAAATAGTATTAATCAATATAATCAATGGAAATATCAATAGCAATGACCAAAGCAATGCACCAATCATCACACACAATAGAGACACAACAATTCACGTGGTTCACCCAATGCGGGATACTCCACGGAGAAAATATTTTACTAAAATTTTCTCAATCAATCTCTTTAGGAATCCCTACCCATTTACAATGTTTATGGACGTCTGTCTAAAGGATATGTTGATCCCCTAATCTCAAGTTCGTGGATCTCTTCCATAGGAGAACTATTTCCTCTTCTACTTTGGTTAGTGATCTTCTAGAAGACTTTGTCTCTCTATTGCACTGACTGGTGGATATCTCTCCAATTGAAGACTCCTCACTTAGATCTGTCTTCAATTATTTTGGTTGTTGGATATCTATCCATTGAGACTCTATCGTCTATACTTTATCACCTCCAAATATTTGTCAATAGGTTCACTCAGAACCTTCTCAAATATGCTCAACAAGCTCACTCAAAACTTGTCCAAATATGCTCAATAGGCTCACTCAGAACCTACTCAAATATGCTCAATAGATCCACTTAGAACCTACTCAAATATGCTCAAAAATTTCACTCAAAACCTTCTCAAATATAGTCAACAAGTTCACTCAGAACCTACTAAAATATTCTCAATATATTCACTCAAAACCTACTCAAATATGCTCAATAGGCTAACTCAGAACCTGCTCAAATATGCTCAATAAGTTCACTCAGAACTTGTCCAAATATGTTCAATAGGTCCTCTCTAGGACTTGTACAAAACTGCTCAATAAGTCCTCTCTAGGACTTGTCCAAATCTACTCAATAAATCCTCTCTAGGACTTGTCCAAATCTGCTCAATAAGTCCTCTCTAGGACTTGCTCAAATCTGCATAGCAAGCTTCCACAAAAGCTCACTCAAAATCAGTCCACAAGCCTTCTCAAAGACTTGTCTCAAATCTACTTAACAAGCTCACACAGAACTTGTTCAATCTCATAGAATCATAAAGAGAATTGTCAAACACTCAATACGTTCTATACTGAATGCTTAATCAATATCTCAACTCAAATCAATCTCATAGAAGCATAAAGAGAATTTTTAGAGACTCAATATGTTTTATACTTAAATCTCAATCTCAACTCAAATCAATTTCATAGAAGCATAAAGATAATTGTTAGAGACTCAATATGTTCTATACTCAAATCCCAATATTAACTCAAATCAATCTCATAGAAGCATAAAGATAATTATTAGAGACTCAATATATTCTATACTCAAATCCAATATCAACTCAATTTTGAATATAGAATAGTTTGTTTCATTGAACTTGAACAACCTCATGCATCCACTTGACTAGGCCCAATAAAATCAAATCAGCCAATCACCTTAATGAACAATCCTTTCTCACAAACCCTAGTCCAAGCATGTAGCAACCAACTCAAAATGTTTTCAACAATGCTCAACCACAAATCTCACATAACAATGATACTCATGTTCTTTTCTAACTCAAGTTCTAGTTCTTTGCACAACCAATGGCTTCAACAACAATGCTTATAAAACAAGGTTTAATCACAACACTCAAGCCAGAAAACCTTGAAGCATTAACTCAACCACTTTTGAAAAGGAAACCACAAACAATCCTTTTCACTCCAATGATATTTTAGAAATCAACCAACCAAATAAAATCAATGGAGAATATTGCTCATACCTTTTTGATGCCTTATTTGTTGTCCATAAAATCTATCTCACTCACACACTTTATTTTTCAACTCTCAACAAGAGTTAGAGTAATAACACAACAAAAATATCCAAGTAACACCTTATTACTCCTAATTTTATTTTAACATCCACAAAAGTTCTTTTATGCAAGAAATAAACCCTCAATAGAATGAATCAAAATTACTTTTGGAAACTCCTTGAAAAAACCTGAAATATCTTCTTACACAACCCTTATTTATCCTTCTAAGAAATTTAATTAAACATATCTTGAAAAATACTTTCCAATGATATATAATATGCTACGCTTCCAAAATTAAAAGGAATAATAATTTCAGATTTTTCTAAAAAAATCCATAAACCTTATTTATCCTCAAAGCTTTTCTTACAAATATTAAAATAAAAGTTTAACTTACCTTTTTCTTCTCAGTGGGATTCGATCCCCTATCACTGTACAAGAACCACTCTAATCGTGATGCCACTAATTATGTGATCCAACAACTTACATGAAATGGTGAGTGCATCCACTATGCTTTCCTTCCTCCAAACATGCCTCAAAAGACATGTGCGCCAAAAGGTATACTTCCTTTCCACTTTGCAAAAACTAGCACTAGCGGGATTCAAAATTTGGATATCCTAGTGCTCAAAAACTTGACTACCTCCTTCTTTTCTCTAGGTCACAAACACCTACGGTGTATGGGAAGGGCCCTCCCTTCCTTCTATATCTCCCTTTCCTCGCATGTTTTGATTGTGCTAAAATATCTTTTCTCTTTGTTCGAACGAAACTCACACACATTCGAATTATTACCAAATGAATTTTTGGCAATGGTATTTACACATATTGCCTTGAATTTTCATACATCGGCCCTTAATCGAATTTGATGACATCGGTAGGAATTTTCACTTTGGAAATTTAAATTTAAATTTAATTTTTAAAATATTAAAATTTAAAACTTAAACTTCAAAGTTGAATAGCTTTATCACCAGGACTCCTTTTTCGATGAAACAAAAAACCAACTAGGTTTTAAGAAAAACCTATTTCAAATATGCCATCCATGGTTTTAAATAAAACTTTTAGAATTAAATTGCTTCATCACCAGGTCACCTTTTTCGATGAAACAAAAAGCCAACCTAGGTTTTAAGAAAAACCCATTTCAAATCTATCATCAATGGTTTTAAATAAAAACCTTTTGCTAAGCTTCCCTTGAAGCTCCTTTTGGAATACAAATATAGTGCTTACTTACATATATTTTTTTGACATTAACGAAAACATTTTTCTAAGGGACTCAAAATGTCCAACAATTTTTACCCTCAATTCTTCAACCTGCAACTGTAATTTTTATTTGTGGAAAACATCCCAAAAGGGATGCCACTTTCGGGTAAGACCCAAGGAGGCAGGGGTATCCATTCCACCAAAAATGCCCAGGACTCGGACCCGGCCTACCACCTTTGACATACTCAAGGAGCAAACAAACACACAAAACCAATTTAAAAATAAGTAAATAACAACAAAAATAATAAAATAAAATAAAAAACATGCTCCTTGAGTGTGTCAAAAACAAAAGCACAACCAAACACGCACAATAAGATAAAAGAAACCACAACACAAACCACATAGAAAAACACAAGAACCACATAACAAAACACAAACAAGACAAAAACAACAGAACACTACAAAGACATAACCCAAAAAAAACATGAAAAATAAACACAACCAAAACCTAAAAAATAAAAAAAAATAAAAATAAAAAACAACCAACAACAGACAATAAACAAAAACAAAAAACATAGAAAACACTCACACATAAAAACACGAAATAACACAAACAAAGAGAAACCCAAGAACAAGAACGAAAAAAACACAAGAACAATAACAAAAAACATAAAAAAAAAAAACAAAACAACAAAAACACATGAACAACAAAAAACAACACAAAGAACACAAAAACAAAACAAAACAAAAGAACCCACCCACCTTAAAAAACTAAACAAAAAAAAAAAAGAAAAAAAAAAAATTGAACATAACAATGACCTATCTAGACCAGAAGACTATTAAGGCAAGAATCAACAGAGGAAACAAAATAAAGAATAGAATGAGCTAGGGAACTAAAAAAAACTGAATGAACCAAAGAGAAGCAAAAAAAAAACAAGAAGAAACTAGGTACCTTCGAACTGGAGCCATCCAAAGAAATGATAGAAAGAAGAGCTTCCCTAATTTGAGAAGCCCACCATATAGGAGGGTGGCCATAACAAGTAAGATCACCTTTGTCCAAAGCCCAATTAGCTAAAGCATCAACACTCTTGTTTTGATCTCTGACCACATGATTGTAATCAACTTTCAAAAATCCCATCTGGATTAATTGAATCTTCTCAATAATTCTTTTTATTCTCCAATCCACCTTATGATTCTTAGAAGGAGTCTTCAAGAGATTAATCATAAGTTGAGAGTCAGACTCAACTAACACCTTTTCCCATCCAACCTTAGTAGCCTCCTCGAAGGCCTCTGAGGATACCATACCCCTCAGCAAGGTTATTGGAAAGAATACCCAAATTCTCAGCAAAAGTAAAAACCAGGGAGCCATCTGAAAGTCTACCAATTCCTCCCACACTGGCTTTTCCAGGGTTCCCTCTAGAGGCTCCATCAGTATTGAATTTTCCAAAATCCTTAGGAGGAGGTTGCCAATTTCTAGTCCTATCCATCTTACTAATACTCACATTCCCTTTAAGTTGGTTGCCCTTAGAAGATTTAATCTTCAATATTTGCATCACTTGATCCCATATTTGGTGGGAGTTTTGGGGGTGATTAAGGAGTTGATGGACTGATTCAACTAAGTTGGCTATGGTCTTTTGCCAAATATAGTGAATATCCTTCCTATCTTGATTAAAAATTTGGTTGTTCCTTTCATTCCAAATATTCCAAAGAAGAATGGTAGAACCCATCCAAACTAACCGCCTAATAAAATGATCAACACCCTCTTGATTAGGCCAATCCCTCCAAAGTTGTTCAAAAGTAAAAAAATTGGACCACTGTAAGCCAAGTAAAGTGGCCATTCTCCTCCATAGCTCAGAGGCTAAAGTACACTCAATAAAAATATGGTTGAGATTTTCTACATTCTCTTCACACATTTCACATCTAAAAGGGCCATGAAAACCATGCTTCATAAGTTGCTCACCAAGTAAGCACCCTACGATGCAATAAAAGCCAATTAAAGAACCTCACCTTAGGCCAGAGCTTTTGAGCCCACAATCGAGAAAATATGTCAGAAGAATGGTTGGGATTATTATGGCATAAGGTCAAATAACCTTGAGCAACTGAATACTCACCCTTAGTAGTGTTGTTCCATCCAAAACAATATTTTTCATGGGACCAAGAGAGGGATCTCATATGAAGGATGCCTTGGATATCTTGTCTTTGCCTTTCTGGGATTTGAATAGGCCAGTCCTCAATAGGGATCCAATATCTACCAACCTTTGAATTACCAGTATGGTACCGATAGTAATTAGCCACCTTTATCCAATTAGCTCGGTGAAGCTCCTCCATCCAAGGCCTCCAATCGGGAAACCGAGTTATCAAAGGCTTGTGACCATCCCAAGAATCTGTCCAAAAATTTGCCTGTTGACCATTATGAATGATCCAAAATAATTTTTTCTTTATCAAATCCTCACCAGTCTTAAGAACTGCTAAAATGGGAGAACCTTTGGTAGGAAGTTGATAGCGAACAAGGTCTTCAGGACTTTTGTTCTCAACATATTTAGCACGGAGATTATTGGCCCAAAGAGCATTGGGGTTATGCAACATCCTCCAATATAATTTAGCAGCTAAAGCTTTGTTGTTATTAATAGAAGACCGGAATCCTAACCCCCCTTCACTCTTAGGAAGACATAAAGTATCCCATTTCACCAAGGCCCATTTTCTTTTCTCCTTAGTACCACTCCAAAGGAAACGATGACTGATTTGATCCAATTCTCGAAGAACAACCTTTGGGATATTCAAAATGGAAGAAACATAAATAGGAATAGCTTGAAGGACTGATTTTACCAAGGTGATTCTACCCCTAGAAGAAAGCCACTTGTTGGTCCACTTTCCAATTTTCTTCTTGACTTTGTCCAACAACCAATTCCAATATTTATTTTTCTGCCTTTGAATATTTATGGGAATACCTAAATAAGTGATTGGAAGAGAGGTCTTCTTATATCTTAATTTATCCAAGACCATGGATTCTCGTCTAGCAGAAGCAGTGAAAGAAAATAACTTTAGATTTGTCTTCATTGATCAACTGCCCAAGTAGCCTTAGAAAAATAGCTAATGATTTGCTTAATATTAGAAGCTTCCTTAACTCTAGCTTTACCTAAAAGAGTAGAGTCATCCACAAATTGAAGATGAGAGATAGGTCTAGCTCCATGAGCAATGGTAACTCCCTCAAGGGTTTTGTTTTCCCTCTTTTTGGTTATAGTCCTACCCAAGCATTCAACAAGAATGATGAATAAATAAGGGGATAGCGGGTCACCTTGCCTAATACCTCTGGAAGCTGGGAATGACTGAGAAGGCCTGCCATTGATAAGAACTAAGTAGGAAACTAAAGAGATACATCCCATAATCCAATCCATCCAATCCTTAGAGAAACCAAATTGCCTCAAAACTTTGATAAGGAAGTGCCAATCCACTCTGTCATAAGCTTTGGATAAGTCTAACCGAATGAACATGGAAGGAGAATTTTGCATATCCATGGAATGGATGGCTTCCTGAGCAAGAACTATCTCATCTACTATTTGACGTCCTTCCACATAACCCCCTTGCTCTGGGGAAATAATCTTATGCAAAAGAGGCTTCAACCTTTCTGCCATGATTTTAGTAATGATTTTGAGAAGAACATTACATAAAGCAATAGGTCTAAAAGCTGAGATATGATCAACCTCTTGAGCTTTTGGAACAAGAGTAATATAAGTTTTATTGATAACCTTCAAAATTTCTTTGGCTTTCCTGGCTTCTTCCACCACCTCTAATAAATCAACATGAAGGATATCCCAGAACTCTTGGTAGAACTCAATGGGAAAACCATCAGGACCTGGGGTTTTCCCTTTTTGCATTTTAAAAACTACTTGTTGAAGCTCATTGATAGTAATAGGAGAAGTCAAAATAGAGTTCTCCTCAGAAGTGATAAGAGAAGGGATTGCTTGAAGAACATTTTGTTGTGAAGCTGAGTCAAGAGGAGTAGCAGCAAAAATATTGGAAAAGTAATCAACAACAATAGAGTTCATGCCATCCCAAGTATAAACAACATCTCCAGAATCTGATTTTAAGGAAGAAATAAAGTTGTGAGATCTTCGAGCTAGAAGAGATTTGTGGAAGAAATTTGTGTTTCGATCTCCTTCTTTGAGCCATTGAATTCTAGATTTTTGCTTCCATAAGATTTCTTCTCTTTTTTCCCATTCCTCTAACCGAGTTGTGAGTTTAATTTCATCTGCACTTCTCTTCTCTGTGAGGCCATCTAAATGGATTTTCTTATTCAAATTTTCAATATGAGCAATAACTTCATGTTTTTTTTATGAACATCCCCAAACTCTTTCTAGTTCCAAGTCTTGATTTTGGATTTAATGTATTGCAGTCTTTTGGCAAAATAGAACATCTTAGTCCCATGCCTAGGTTTACCTTCCTTCCACCATTGTTGCACATGAGGTCTGAAGGAAATGTCTCTAAGCCACATTAATTGAAAACGAAAAGGAGAGAAACTCACATTGGTTTTCCACATTTCCACCATGACTGGCCAATGATCCGAACCAACATTATTAAGAGTCTTCACTTTAGGAATGTGACCATGGATTAAGAAATTTTTAGAGAGCAAAAACCTATCCAATCTCTCCATTATACAAGCTAAGCCTTGCCTTCTGTTAGACCAAGTCATAAGGCCATTATCTGGTTGGATATCCACAAGATGGAGGTTTGCAATATATTCGCTCATGAGGTCAGTGCTTTTGTCCAAATTTCTATTTCCCCCCATTTTCTCATCCAGAGAGAGGATGGTATTGAAATCTCCTCCGATCAAGATCCAAGATTTAGGAAAATGAGAGATAATATGAGTAATATCCTTCCACCGTCTTCTTTTTTCCTCCAAAGAAGTCGGAGCATAAACAATAATGCAGAGCATAATCTGGTTGGAATGTCTACTTTGAATAGCTATAGCCAACAAACCCCAACTGCCAACCATATGGTGAATAACTACCTCTTTTGGGTCCCAAAGACAAGCAATGCCACCCGAAGTCCCTTGGGAACCGAGGGAAACCACTTTTCCACTGGCCAAATTTTATCGGCAATTGAGTCCATATCCTCCATTGACATCTTTGTTTCTTGAAGGAAAACAAGATGTGGATGATTTATCTGAATCATTCTTCTAATTTCATTTTGTTTTGAAAGACTCCCTTTGAGTCCTCTAATATTCCAAGTGATGATCTTCATTAATACCAGGGCTAAAAAATTTGGGAAGGGCATTAATCTTACCTTCCTCTACAAGCTTTTCACCTTCTTTTACCATATGATATTGATTGGTCTTGCGACCTACTTTTTTATTAGAATCCATCTTCAATTTTTTTTCCCTATTTCTTGACTTATTCCAATTGAATCTGAGATGGCTTCTAACCTTGAAGAATGCTCGTACACAGCCAAAATTTTACTAGATGGTTCAACGGAGTCTATATTGGGACCTGCATTATTTGAAGTTTTGACATTTGAAAGATTGTTTTTCTTGTGTAAATTTTCTCCTTTTTTTTCTGTTGAAAACCTTTGATTTGTTGGTTTGTCTCTGAGTTCTTCCCTTCATATTTAAATTGTGTTTCTAAGATTTTAGTTTCCATTATTTCCTCTTCCTCACTTGGGACATCATTTGTGGAAAGGATTTCAAACATATTAGCGAGATGACTTTGATTGATCCTTCATAACTAGTTTTTTTTAGTGTTCTTCTTCTTAGGTATTTGGAAACCTGTTGAGTTTATATCTTCTTTCTTTTGATCAAGAATTTTATTTGGGCAAGCACTGGCCAAATGACCATATTCATGGCAAATTCTACAACGAAAAGGAATGTTCTCATAGTCCACTACTTGCTCCCAAGTGTCTTCCCCAAATTGTAATGTGATATTTTTAGGTAGGGGTTTGTCAAAATCCATTAAAACACAAATCCGAGCATAAATAATATGTTCAAAATTTTGAGTACAATCAGCAGTCATCATAAAAGTTCCTAAAGAGTTTCCAATTGAAGAAAAAATAGTAGGATTCCAAAATTCAATAGGGAGGCCAAAGAGTCTAACCCACACGGGAGCTATAGAAGGCATCTCTTCTTCGGACTTTAAATTTAGTATGCCAGGGCTTCATGAAAAGCCCTGCCCTTCCAAAAAACCAAGGACCCCCTTGAAAAGTTTTCTCTCTATCTTCATTATTAGCAAATAAAACAAGAAAATAACCATTTGGATAAATAGAGATTTGTAACTCACCTTTAGTTTTCCAGATTTTTGTAGCCCAGACTTTGAAAGCGGATAGACTCGGATGAAAACCCATGAACCGACAAATTAGTCCTCTTTTTTCCAAATCTTCAATGCCAGTCTGAATGTTACCCATATCAAGCTTAACAATAGGAGTTCCATCAGCTGCTTTAAGACATCCTGAACTCCATTTTCCTGGGATCAATCTTAGGCATTCTTAGAGGTTTATGGGAAGCCCTAAGATTGATATTAGCATTGGGCTGAGGCTGTCCACCACGAAGGGCATCCCTAAAATTCATTTTTGGGACTGAGTCTTCGAAATTCTTACCCTTGACAGGGGTTTTCACAGTAGAATTATTTTGTGGGTGCACCTTAGCACCAGATTCACTTGAGATATGAGCCATTTTTTGATCAACTACTTGAAACTTGTTTTGTGATCTCTTTAATCCTTGCCCTAGACGTCGTGGAAAGGTATGGTTTTCACTTTTCTTTTGTGCAGCAAATTGGAAGTCGTTGTCACTCAAGTTCATAGTATGATCTATTGAAAGATAAATTTCTAACCCATATTGGATCCCCTGCAACATTTCCTACTAAAATATTGAGCATAAACCACAAAAATATTGGCCGCTAGGGCCCGAAGGCCCTAAAAACCAACCTCTGGAGCTGCTTGCACTCAACCCAGATGAAACCCTCGCATAGCCGCTTGCCAAATATCTCGTTCACACATAGGGATGCTGCTAGGATCTGTGTTGCTCCAAATGATATGAAAATTGGTGGAGACATTCTAGGGTTTTTCAGGCATCTACCCTCAAAATTTTAGCTCAATCCGAGTCCGGATGAGTGAGATATGGCCGAAACGAGTTCGGCAGTTTGGGAAGTCCTACGAAAAACATCTAAATCAACCTACAACTGTAATTACTCGAACCTGCAAATAAAATTATAATTTCAAAAGTCTCCCTCTCTGTGAAATATTATTGCTCTCTGGTATCTTTTATTTTTCCATTTATCTGTATCATACCTTCATCACTCTAGCATTCCATGCTCTCATTTTCCTCTTTGCTCCTCCTTTTCTTTTCTTTGCTCTCTCCCTTTTTTTCTTTGCTCTCTCCTTTTTTTTTTCTTTGCTCTCTCCCTTTTTTTTCTTTGCTCTCTCTCATTTGGGAGATGGAGCTTGTATATTTATCCTTCTCATTTTTTTGATTCATTCTCCAATATGGGAATTTTGTTGAGCTATTCTCCAATCTGGGCATTTTGTTGAGTCGTTCTCCAATATGGGTATTTTGTTGAGCCACTCTCTAAATTATAACCAATCTAGTTTTTTTGTTGGGCAATTTTGATTAGATTAGTGAATCGAAAATCTAAATTATTTGGTAGTCCAAATTAGGGCTATCAAATAAATGAGAAATACTTATGTCGTTGAAAGAGTCTTTCAACAATAATTAAATAAATTTTATAAATTTAAATGTGTGCTTTCCCGTGATTTTTGTGATAGCTAGGCCTATGCATAGTATTATTATAGTTTGAGGGGTCAAACGGTGTCAAAATTGGACATATAATATACCGTTGGAAATATATTTTCAAGCCCTATTCAACGGTATAATACTTGTAAAGAATGTATATGATTTTATAAGGTAAAGTTTCTCTTGAATATAACCTTAGATTTTCTAAGAGGAAAACTAAGGAAAAATGTGTCATTTTTTCATGTCTACATTTTACCCCCTCTTTGACGTATTTATGAACAATAAATACATCAAATAAAAGTGTAGATACTTAAGTAGAAGTGATTATGATTGATATGGGAAAAAAGGAGTATATGGTTTAGAATGAATAGTTCATGCAAAATTGATGTTATAAAAAAATAATTACTAATTTATTGACTAGGATGCCCCCTCGAGTTTTTTGCACCAAATTCTATGTTTGGTGGAAAAAATAAAAAAATTTCTGATATATATATATATATATATATAATATTGATCTTATTGTCTTATGTGTCTTTGTGTGATTTATTAGATGATTTATTACATTTTCTTATGATGGTTGTGTTACATGATTTCTTGTAGTCATGCTTTTATTTTTGAACATTTTGATCATGCTTAACATAAAAGGAAAATGATTTTGTAAAGTGTTTTTTGAGAGAGATGTTTTTGTGTGATGATATATTTGAGGGATTAGCAATGAAACTCAAAGGATTTTGTGTTGTTAAATGACCTTTGGTGGAGGTTGATGCTCTCTAGATCATGAATTTGATCCTATTGTGAGGAATTTTTGTATTGCTAATACCAAAATATTGTGTGCTTAAGAATAATATTAAGGCTTTATGATGAGAAAGAAATGTTTGATGTTGTTTTATGACAAGATGTTTGATAGATGTTGTGAAAATGTATTAATTTAAGCATGAAAAATTTGAAAGATGATTTGCGCTAAACATAGAATTCCTAAGTGTGAAATTATATGAAATAATTACTTGGAATTATACCATCATCACGAAAATCAAAATGAAATGCATGATGATATGAAATTATTTATTCTTTTTAAAATGCAAAGTAATGTAAGATAAATCATTGTGTCACATGTTCCAAAAATATTATGTAATTTTTATGAAAATATATGGACTAATTTTGGGCATGAAAAATTAGAAAGATGACTTGTGCTAGGCATAAAATTCCTAAGTGTGAAATTTGAAGAGAAATAGTTACTTAGGAACTATACCATCATCGCGAAGATCAAAATGAAATGCATGATGAAAATTTTGCAATATTGTTTGAGATAAATTATTGTGCTATGAAAAATAATTTGTAAGAACTAATGCGAAGGAATGATATTAATTATCTAACAAAATTCCAAAGAAATATTTTAACTTATTTCCAAGACAAATTCAAATTTATCTAGAACCAGTGTGTGAAAAGTGAATTCATTATTTGTTTTGATTGTCATAATGATACAAAATCTCTCAAGTAACAAATTTGTATGCTTTATGAAGTTAATTTACCAATTTTGAGTAAGGTAATTATAAAGCAAACTTGAATGAACCAATTTGTGTGCAAGTGAAAGGTTCATTTAACCATGATTTTGTGCATGCATTGGTACTGAACTACTATGTAAATCAAATTACCAAAATCTATTTAATCCAAATGTGGAAATTTGTCTATACAAAAGAGAAATTACTAATGTGACAGACATATCACCGTGTGAAAGGAATTACCCAATGTCAAGCAAGTTGGGCACAAATAACCTGTTATGGGGTTTACCTCATGGTTTTTGAATAATTGAGAAATTCCAGGGATTCAAGTTCAAACTCCCTTCTTTTCTTCTCTTTCAAGGGGTAGGAATTTTTATCATTTTGTTTTGAACAAAGGTATTTTATTGCTTTTCTTTTTCTCTTTTCGTTCTTTTTTTAATTTTTTTCTATTTCTTTTTCTTTTGATTTTTTGCTTTTTCTTTTATTGATTTTTAGTTTGGGATACTTGCCTAGATTTGTTGTAGAGCAAGGGATTTTTATTCGGGCAGGGGTGATCTTGTCCTTTTGCCAATTCTCAAAAAATTTAGACAATGTGCATGATAAGATAGCAGGGGAAACTTTTCACTCAAGAGACTAAGACTACTATGTAGTATCATTTTTCGAATTTGCAATAAAATCAATAAAATCATTTTAATGTGTAAATACTTGGTTCAATAAGTAGCAAGATCATTTCCCAAAATTCAAAATATTATTTAGTGAAATAGTTATATTCAATACAAGAGATATTTACAATCATAGTGATAAAATCAAAATCAGTAAATATGTGACATTAAGTGCATGGTTCAAGATAACTTCTGAATTAATCCGAAATAAAGGAAAATATAGCTTCAAAATTTTGAAATACAACAATAAATAACAATGCAAAATGATTTGAAATAATTTTGAGATTTTGATACTTTTGATTTTTTTTTAGTTGTTTTATTTGATTTTTTTTTTTACTTTTGATGATGGAATCGGCGGTATATACAAGATGATCTATATACACTATATGATATGATTTGCAATTATGTCTAGGTATGGGTGTGCTTTGTTAGTAAGGTGTTGTAGGGGATTCAACACAATTTTTGGTAAGAAATTTTCAAGGATGACTAGGATCTACAATATCAACAGAAGACTGGATATTGTAATAGGTTTTGGGTTAACCTACAAAACCCGGTAATTAATGAAGACTTTTATTTACCAAAAAAAATATGATATGATTTGCATATAGCATGTCTAAGGTGGCTTCAAAATAAAAATAGGTTTTTAAGGATAATTTGGTTGTAGTGTATGTGATTGAATTTGATTAGTTGATAGTTGATATTGTTGTGATCAAGGATGATGATCAGATATAGATGAAGAAATATGATGAATAAAAGGTGATAAATAGGAAAAGAATAGAAAACTTGATGTGATAATAATAAATAAAGAGAGAATGAAGAACAAAAGGTGATGAACAAAAGGTGGCAATGATGATAAAGAAGAGAATAGAGAACTTGATGTGATAATAATAAATAAAGAAAGAATGAAGAACAAAAAGTGATGAATAAAAGGTAGTGATAACAAAAGCTTTGTTATAATGTAGAATAATGTAGCAAAATATTTGACTTTTATATGTGTAAAATTGATCATGTTACAAAACAAAATGTCAGAAGGATAAGAAGGTTCTTCATTCTTATCACTATCTTCCAAGTCGTTATAATATGGAGGAAGCATATGTGAAATATATGCATGGGTTTTATTTGGTAAACAAGGATGATCGGATATGGATGAAGAAAAATGATTGATAGGAGGTAATTGTGACATTGGAGAATGTATAGAACTTGATGTTTCAACCGTTAAATATTCTTCAAATGGTGTTGGGTCACCATGTATGTTAACAATTTTATTTGCAAGTTTAAACTTCAAACATTGATGAAGAGTGTAAGGGACAACCCTCATCGTATGAATCCAATGACTTTTTAAAAGTAGGTTGTAATGTGAAGGGCAAGATGCTACATAAAATAAATTATCCAAGATATTGGGTCCACTCCTAAGGGAAAGAATTATAGTGCCTCGAGCTTCTTGAATTTCATTGTTAAAGTATTTTATAATAACATTTGATTCATTGAGATCTTCTTCCTTTAATCCGAGTTTTTGGAATAATTGATAAGTACATAAATTAAGAGAGGAGCCATTATCTACCATGATAGTTTTAATATATGTTTCTTTAATAAATCTTGTAATATAAATAGAGGAGTCTTCTTATGGAGTAGAGGAAGGAATCTCCTCATCATAGAATGAAATATGGTTAACCTCAAGAGGGCTTACACCATTAATTGTGTTCTTAGGGAAAATATCATGAGGAACAAATTGTTGGCTAAGTATATTGAACAAAGTTTCCCTATGAACATGAGAAATTTGTAATACTTATAAAAGGGATATATTTTCTTGAGGATTAATCACTTGTTGTTGGCTATCAAAGTGGATTTCAGATTGATATTTTGATTCTAAATATGGGATTTCTATGCTTACATTCCATTTTGGATCATTCTCTATAGCCAAATATATTTTTGAAGGTTGGTCAAATGAGGAATCCATCTCTTGAATATCAAATTGAGTTGATTGAACTTGAGGTTGCTCATTTGTAGTTTCTATTACAATATTAGTGATGTCATTGTGATGGGACATATTAAGATGCAATATTTGATTGGTTTCATATTGTTGATAATTGAATAGGGGTTCTTGGGAGATCCCCATGTCTTGATTGATTATGGGTTTTTGTTGTGTAGGAGTTTGATTGTTTATTGGATATTTATAATTAGTTGTAGATTGTAATTCCTTTATAGTGAAAAGACCCTCATAAATCAAATATTGAATTGCACATCTTAAATTTCTACATTTTTGTGTCATATGTCCATCCATTCTATGATATTCACAATGTAGCTTAGGTTTATACCAATCTGTTGTGGTATCAGGCTATCTTATGAGAGGGAACTCAATCCTATTTATATCAAGTAAATGCTTGATAATTATATCCATTGGTTTATTGAGCTTAGTAAATTTACATGGTGATGGTTTTCAAGAGGTTTTTTATAATAGGCTTAGAAATTCAACCATAAAAGGACTTAATGGTTTATTACCTCTTTTTTATTTATTATGGATAGAATTATGATAGGAATATTGTGTAGTATGATGTGAGTGCATGGTAGGATTGGAAGAATAAGTATTTTATTGTTTAAATGGATGTGTTCTGTTGAAATAAGAATGTTGAAATGGTGGAGAAGGATTGTATGTGGATCTATAGGCATAATATGTATATGTGGGAGAAAAGATAATATCGTTATGAAGAGGATTGGAAAAGGGATTGTCTTGTCGGGGTAAGGATAAAAAATGAGAAAAGTGTGATAAAGGTGATATTGAATATGGATGAGGTTGGTCATAATGAATAAATGCATTTGGCTAAATATTCCCAACATTACTGATGGGATCATATTTATTTGAGTTAAGACTCATGGTTTCTTTAGTACTTATAAAAGTAATATTTTGTATCTACCATTTAGAATTGAATCTAAAACATACAAATTTGAAATGATGATTTTGTTGTTGTTTTTATTGTATATATATATTTTTTATTTTTATTTTTGTAGCTATTTAGAATATCAGAATAAATGCATATGATTTACGTCGGGTTCACCAAAGAATGTAGGTCTAAAATTTTTACACCCCTTTCCTTCAGGCTGATGGATCCGCTCCTAGAAGGGGGATGGGAAAAAGATAGGTCTACACCTCAAAGGAGAGGTACTTGATTTCGTACCCTTTATATATGGTGAATTTTTAATGAATTGATTGGGTTCATCTGGAAACATTTTGTGGTAGTTTCCGAGCCTAGGTGAGATAGTGTTTTGATTTGATTTGTTTCACATACAACCTAGGTTTGGCAAAAATGCAATTTCTACTTAAATAAATGTAATTTTATATTCGATGAAGACAAGGGCAAACAAATGTAATCTAAGAAATATTTTAAACATGATAATGCAAAATGCAAGAATGAGTGTTTTTGGATTTTTATAGTTTTTCTATGCAAGTTTGTATAATGCAGCTAAAGCCTATGTTTTATGTTTTTTTTTTGTTCTTTTCAATGCACAAAATATGGAAAATAGAAGAAAATGCAGGTTTTGGTAATATGAAAATAGAGAATAGGATTTCAAACTTACCTTATTTTAGATTGCTATTGTTTTAACTAATTTGTATTAGCTTTTATGAATTCGGATCTTATTTCGAGCATTCAGATCTGTAAGAACCTACGATTTTCATAAGGACAAGCTAGATTTTTTATTAGTGATGGGGGATCTGCAGATATCACAGTGAATCATGATTTGTCAGATCACCTAGGCTTTTAAACAGATTGAAAAACACATAGATCTAATAAAATAATTTCAAATTATTAAATTGAAAAATCAAAATTATTTAATCAAAGTAAATATGTATGCGATTATATGATTTTGACATATTCTTGACCCATAGAAAGCATACATAGAATAGATCTAATATATATATTTGCCCCAATTTTTATTATTATTAATGCATCGATTGATATAGAAAATAAGAATAAATGGTTTAACCATATTAGGCTTGATCAATAATAAATAAAATATTTAAATTCGATTATTTACCCATATTTAATTTAATTTTTTTTTTGGGAAAATCCATAATAATTAAACCTGCATATAGTTTTTCAGCATTTTAAAGGCCTAAACTGTATCAAAATCAATAAAATAATACACCTTTGGAAAGATATTTCTAAGACCTATCCAACAGTATAATATTTAGGGAAAATGAATATGATTTACTTAGAGAAATATCAACCTAAAGGTGATATTATGTTTTTCTTTTTATTTTATTTTATTTTATTTTTAATGAAAATATGGATTGAAATATAAAATTCATGTATAAATAAGAAGAAAGTAATAATAACTATAATTGTAAAATAAAATATATTTTCACAATACACTTACCTTAAGGATTCCAGGCAGCACAAATGCTCTTCAATCACTCTTGGATTTTTGCCCTCAATTCTTCAACCTACAACTATAATTGCTCAAACCTGCAAATAAAATTATAATTTCAAAAGTCTCTCTCTCTGTGAAATATTATTGCTCTCTGTTCTCTCTGATTTTTCCATTTATTTGTATCATGCCTTCATCGATCCAGCATTACATGCTCTCATTTTCCTCTTTGCTCCTCCTTTTATTTTCTTTGCTCTCTCCCTTTTTTTTCTTTGTGCTCTTTTTTTTTTCTTTGCTCTCTCATTTTTTTTTCTTTGCTCTCTCCCATTTGGGATATGGAGCTTGTATATTTATCCTTCTCATTTTGTTGATTCGTTCTACAATATGGGTATTTTTTTGAGCTGTTGAGTCGTTCTCCAATCCGGGAATTTTGTTGATCCACTCTAAATTATAATCAATCTAGTTATTTTGTTGGGCAATTTTCATTAGATTAGTGAATCGGTAATATAAATTATTTGGTAGTCCAAATTAGGGCTAAAAAATAAATGAGAAAGACTCATGCCATTGAAAGAGTATTTCAACAATAATTAAATAAATTTTATAATTTTTTTTTTTTAACATGGTGGAATCGATAGCCGCCATGAGTCCTGGGCCAGCCACCAGAAAGCCGCCATAGTTTCTTGCGCAATCCACCCCCAGAAGCCACCACCAGAGAAACCTCACACAGACCGCCCCTATACCACCATGCCCCAGTCAATTTGAACCTTTTACGTCGCTGACACACCTGGACGGGGACAGGAATTTAGTCCGGTGAGGCCTAAGGGAATGGAACCCCGATCTCCTCGTTCTGAAATAAGTGCTTTAATCGTTGAACCAGGCCTTCGGACCTATAAATTTTATAAAGTTAAATGTGTGCTTTCCCATGATTTTTGTGATATCTAGGCTTGTACATAGTTTTATTATAGTTTGAGGGGTCAAACTGTGTCAAAATTGGGCATATAATATACCGTTGGAAATATATTTTCAAGCCCTATCCAATAGTATAAGATATAGAAAGAATG
Organism: Wollemia nobilis; assembly: GCA_028583015.1. Classification (NCBI taxonomy): domain Eukaryota; kingdom Viridiplantae; phylum Streptophyta; class Pinopsida; order Araucariales; family Araucariaceae; genus Wollemia; species Wollemia nobilis. The sequence goes on from JAQPPZ010003199.1 coordinate 6,789,594, forward strand.
GATATGATTTGATAGGGTACAGTTTCTATTGAAGATAAACTTAGCTTTTCTAGGAGGAAAAATGGGTCAATTTTTCATGTCTTCGCTTACCTCTAATCTGCCTTCAATTCCTCTCAAGAACTTGATCAATCTGCTCTCAAGTCTTTACCAATACTTACCTCAAATTTAAATTCAAGTCCTCTCAAGAACTTGCTCAATATGCTCTCAGTTATTTACCAAGACTTACCTCAAATCTACCTATAAGTCCTCTCAAGAACTTGCTCAATCTGCTCTCAAGTATTTACCAAGACTTACCTCAAATTGCTCAAACACATGCTCAATACAAATCACAAGATATGCTCAATTAATCTTAAATATTGCACATAATGCTAACAATTGCTTTGTCTAATCTTCAAAGTAATTCCTTTAACTTGAAGTAATTTTGACACATTCTATTCATAATTCATTTAAACTCTAGAACATATAGATAATTATGCACTCTATAAAAGAATTAACATGTTCTAATCAATAATTAAGTCTATCACTTTCACAAATCTAGTTTCTAATGTTTGCACATTCACTTTCAAAATCACTCAAAACCAATGCTCAAGAAGTTTCACTCAATCATCCAATCAATGAAACACAACTTGCGCACAAATCCTATACATATTTTTTCATACTTCTTCAAACAAAGAGCACAAATTGGGTCTCAAACCTTAAATCAAATAATCTTCAATATCTATCTCAAATGTTCTCTAAAAATTCACCAATCATGCATATAAAAACCCACTCAAATATTTCCAACAATGCTTATCAAACAATCCTTTTCACTCCACCTTATATTTCACAACATTCAATCCAAAAACACTTCAATCAAAGGATAATGTTCTCATGCCTTTTTACTTTGATGAAGATATATCTTCAAAATATGTTTCACAATCAATTCTACTTATGCCACTCAAAATGTTAAATAGAAACAATCTATTTCAAAACATCCACAAGGTATTCCTTCAAAAATATGCCCAATTAAATTCCAAACCACTCTCTTGGTTTCTCAAATAATAAAACCCTTCAAAATGCTTAGAAAAATATACAAATAGTCACAATTACCTCATACACCTTTTAACTCCCTCTTAACACACTCAAAACACATTCAACAAGGACTCCAATAATTCACTTTCAAAATAATTCATTATAACTTCCTTCAAAATTTAAATGCATAGAATAATATGAATTATTCCCTTATATCTCCTACTTATCATAAATGCATTTTCAAAATAATTATAACCACAAAAAACAAATATTCAAATGCACTTACTAAATCACAACTCAAATTATTTCAACACACTTTATATGGAAAAAATAAAAATAAATTTTAACACCTTATACCTCCACAATAGTGCACAACATACAACTTATAACCATAGGTGCAAATTTATTAATGCAAAATAAATACCTTTGCATGGTCCCTCCCACAGGATTTGATCCCCTACTGCATTTTCACATGCGCCTTAGTTGCGGCCTAACCGCCACTTGAGCTAGACGCTCACTTGAGACCTCTAAAGCACCAAGACCTCTTTGTCCCTTTCATTGGCATTCAAATTGCATAAAACAAAAATTTTCTCCCCTCTACTACCATTAAGAATCAAATGCAAGACCTAGCACTACTAAGCTTTGCCACTAGTTCAACCACGTGGTTGGTGATAGGTGCATGAACCCTTGCCGCTTTATCCTTCCATGTGCTCCACTTCACTTTTAAAAATAAAATTCTTTTGTCCTCTTGTGCTCACGAATTCGCATCAACATATTAATTTAATATTTGCATCTGCATTCGAAGACTTTTTTTTTTTTTTGGTAATTAAGGTACAATTTTATTACAACCAGGTTTTACAGGTTGACCCAAAACCTTTTACAAAATTAGCACAATGCTGAACCGAAACAAAACCTTAATAGGGACAGTTTGTCCTTTGCAATTAGCCCCTTCCTGAGGCCACACTGCCAAAAAATAGCATCGTCCCTTACACAAAATTACAAACCCCTTAGAACACAGGAGACATGTCGCAGAATCGCGACAGTCATCTCCCAATTTGCACTCTTTCTGCTTCCAGCCGTGAATATGCGACATGTCGCGAAATCACATCCTTAAGTCGTTTCCATATTTTACTTTGGAAATTCATGAAAATGCGACCTGTCACGAAAAAGAGACATGTCATGAAATCGTGACATTCATCTCCCATTCTGCATGCTTGTCGCTTCCATCCGCAACCATGAGACATGTCGTGAAATCGCGACGCCCTTATGTCTTTTCCTTCATTTATTTTGGAAAGTCGCAAAACTATGGCATGTCACGACCAAGAGACCTATCACGAAATCATGACAAACTACCTTCGTTCAGCTCCTTTGCTACTGCCTATCATGAAACTAAGACATGTCATGAAATCGTGACATTCGTTGCCCATTTTGTTCTCTTGCCGCTTCCATCCGTGAAGAATCGGCATGTCGTGAAATCACATCATCCTTGATTATTTTTCTTCATTTGCTCTGGATCGTCACGAAACTGTGACGTGTCAATAAAATGACATGTCATGAAATCACGGTGCTTCTGCCACTTTTACCTCTTTTGTTGCTTTTGGATAGAAAGGAACAACATGTCATGAAATCGCAACACTTTCACCTCCACGCTCCTTTTCTTGGCTTTTGCCCAAGAAAAACCAACATGTCATGTATCGCGACACTTTCACCTCCTCACACTTTCTCTTCCCTTTTGGTCGCGACAATGCGACATGTCGCGATATCGCGACACTTTTTCCTTCCTCCTCTTTCTCTTCTCTTTTGGTCGCGAAAATGTGACATGTCGCGAAATCATGACACTTTTCCTTCCTGCTCTTTCTCTTCTCTTTTGGTCATAAAAATATGACATGTCACGATATCACGACACTTTTTCCCTCTTGCTCATTCTCTTCACTTTTGGTTGCAAAAAAGTGACATGTCGCGATATCGCTACACTCTTTCTTTCATTCTTAACATGTCACGATATCGTGACACTTTTCCTTTCCTCCTATTTCTCTTCTCTTTTGGTCGTGAGAATGTGACATGTTTCGATATCACGACACTTTTCCTTCTTGCTCTTTCTCTTCTCTTTTGGTCGCGAAAGGACGACATGTCGCGAAATCGTGACACTTTTTCCTTCTTGCTCTTTCTCTTCTCTTTTGGTCGCAAAAAAACGACATGTCACGATATCGCAAAAAAATTTCCTTCTTGCTATTTCTCTTCTCTTTTGGATGCGAAAATCTGACATGTCCCGATATCATGACACTCTTTCTTTCATGCTCAACATGTCGCGACATCGTGAAACTTTTTCCTTCCTCCTCTTTCACTTCTCTTTTGGTCGTGAGAATGCGACATGTCGTGATATTGTGACACTTTTACTTCTTGCTCTTAATCTTCTCTTTTGGTTGCTAAAAGATGACATGTCACGAAATCATGACACTTTTTCTTTCTTGCTCTTTCTCTTCTCTTTTGGTCATGAAAAAATGACATAAATACCATATTCCTTCCTTGCTCGAACATCGACAGGAATAAAAATTTAAACTTAATGTTTTGTGCCAACCGCTTACTTAGGGTTATAAATTTATTATAATATAAATATTATAATTAATTTATAAGTAACCTTAGGCTTTTCTTTTAACACTTAATATTATAATAATAAATATTATAATATTATTTCCTTTGGGCCTAGGTATTTCCTTCCTTTACTTTAGGCCTTATCTTAACAACTTTAATATTATAATAATAAATATTATAATATTATTTCCTTTGGGCCTAGGTATCTCCTTCCTTTAGGGTATTTAGAAAATATTTTGACCAATCATGTGAAGCTTTAAACCAAATATTTTGGGCTTAAAATATAAATATTTTAACCCTCCTTTTGTCAATTCCTTGTACTGATTTTTGACATCACTAACACTAACTCTTGACATCAATGACAACATAGCTACTCAAAATTTCCAATAATCTCCCCCTTTGTCATTGATGGAAACCCTTTTTCCTTTTTCAATTTTGCTCCCTTTGAGAAATTTCTCCCCCTAACTAAATGCTCTCCCACTAAATCAAATCTCTCCCCCTTTGTCATCAATGGCAAAGGGACTTATTTGGGGCTAAATATAAGACTCTTATCTTATCCCCCTCCCCACATCCTCTCATTTAGATGATTAATTTTGGGGTAGGAGTATCTCTAATCCCAGCATACACTATTCTTTTTCATCAATTTATTCTTCTGACTCTTTTGAATATCCCTATTTTTTCTTGTACTTGGAAATTTTGTTCTACACCACTTGGCCATATTACCAATATTATTGCACTTATAACACTTAATGTTTTAGTTACTTGAAGGTTCAAATGTCTTAATGTTCCTCCTGGTGAATCCATACCCATTCTTGTCATGAACCATACAATCAATTGCTTTATGACCAAAATGATTACAAGAGTAACAATACCCTTGAAAGAGAAGCTCATTTCTAAAAATTCTCTTAGTCAAACCATATTCCTTCTTTTCATGTGTCATGCACTGCATAGCCTTGTACCCAACCCTGTTACATGAGAAACAATGTCCTTTGAAGAAATCTTGCCTTGAACCCATTGGTTTCTTAGTCCTTTCTTCCCTATGATATTTCCTATTCCATTTGTTCCTTATTTAAGCATTATTTTCTTCCTTGGTGAACCTTATGTTTTTCAACTTATCCTCATAAGTCTCACTTTCTCCTTCACTCTTTTTTTTGAAACTTCTTCTTTGGATATTGAGCTTAACTCCTCTTTCTATGCTTCATGTTTTCCTTGTCCTTCTTCAAAACCAAGTCAAGTATTATTTGATGAAGATATTTGTGTATTGATAATCTTATCTGAAGTCTTTGAGATTCTCCCAAACCTATGTAGCTTGTCTTTAGACTCTTTCACTTCCTTCCGTAGTGAAACTACTTCATGCTCTAATATTTCACATTCTAAGACTTTTGCCTCTAACATTTCTTTAAATCTCCTTGTCTTAGCTATTGATTTTGTCAGATCTTGTATAAGCTTCACTTTCTATTCATCACATTCTTGAAAAAAAATTGAGTTTTGAATTTTGCTTTCTAACCTTTCTTAATTCCTTAAGAGTAGAAATAAGCTCAGCTTCTAGATCAACTACTCCTTCCTCTTTATTTTATGATTCTTCCTCTACTTCTTCAAGAGCATCTTCATGTCTTTCTAATTTATCTTCAATAGGATCACTTCCTTCAATTTCTATTGGCAAGAAGAGAATTTATTATTCTTCATTATCTGAGGATCTTCCATAACTATCACTTGAACTTTTGCCTATCTTATCTACATAGAAACTTTTCTTATGTCTATGAAAAAACTTTTTTTCATTTTTTTTTTGTCCATACCTATTTTTCTTTTCATGTCTGTATTTTCTTACTTCCTCTCTTTTATGATATTGTTTCTCTTCAATACTACTAATTCCAACTTCTATACAGTTAGATGCATAGTGACCATATTTACCACAATTGAAACACTAACTATTTTAGTACCTTTGTGCTTTCTTGAGCCCTTATTTCTTCTACCATAGTTTACTTCATCATCAGATGACTCACCATTTGAATCTAACTTCTTAAATATTGTCTTCTTTGATAATTTGAAGGTTACCTCTTTCTTGAGGATAAGATCCTTTCCTATTCTCATCTCATAAGCTGTGACAGTTCCATGCAACTCATCCCTAGTAAAATTTTCAATATCTCTTATTTATTCTATGGATGAAACCTTTTCACTATGCCTCATAGGGAGTGACCTTAAAACCTTTTGACAAACATCTGATTCTTCAAATTTAAACTCAAGTCCTTGCATGCAGTTAACAACCTCATACACATGAATTAACTATGTAGCAATGTCTTCCTCATCCTTCATCTTGAAGTCTTCAAAATTTTTCTTGTGATTTTACAATTTTGCCATCTTGACCTTTTTGTCTCCCTCATATGTTTTCTTCAACTTTTCCCAAATATCTATTGTTTATGTGTAATGCATAACTTTTACAAACTCTGCTTCATGTAAACCACTTAAGATTGTGTTCATTTCCTTTGCATTATATAGATGTAGGATCTTACCATATTTATATGTAGGAGGACTAGTTGGAGGTGTGTATCCATCCTCAACTACTTGCCATGTCTCATATCCTTGTTCCATTAAGTAAGTCTTCATTCATATGTTCCAAAACTCATAATTGTTCCCATCAAACAATGGTGCCTTATTTTTTGAAGATCCACTCTGAGATGCCATTTGTGTCCATGTATACTTTTCCTTCAAGTTTTTAAACTCTTATGAAGGAACTCATTCTAATACAAATTGAAGAACATAGGATTATATTAAGAGGGGGGGTGAACAGTATAAGACCAATTTTTACTTTTCTTTCCCAAACAATATTATCCAATATTATCAATGGCAATATCAATAGCAGTAATCAAAGCAATGCACAAATCATCACACAGAATATAGATACCAATTTAATGTGGTTCATAAAATTTGGGCTACTCCATGGAGAAAATATTAATACTAAATGTTCTCAACAAATTTTCTTGGGAATCAATTCCCTATTACAATGTTTATGGACCTTTTTCCAAAGAAGACACAAATCCTCTATGATCTGATTTGTAGATCTCTCGCCACAGGAGAAATATTTCCCCTTTTCTCTAATTCATGGTACTTTATCTAGGAGAACTCTTTCTCCTCAACTGGTTCATGGATCTCTATGCAACCACCAGAAAGGGTCACACCCGATGGCTTATCCTATTGCGATAAATGATAAAAATATAATATGCATACAAGAACATGACATTGACAAAAAATGAATCAAAGAGAAAAATAATTTATTCTATTGTATTAGAAGTTAAAATCCAATTACATGTACATCCCTCTTAGGGATAATCATTTTGATACAATATTACAATAGAAGTGCACAATTATTTCTCTCTTAATGGTAGGTGTGATTTCCAAATGCCTTTAAGGATGACATGAACTATTCTAGGGTGGAGGTGCCCTCTTCTTCGTGATGGGGAAGGAAATTGATAGTTGGTTCTCCTGTGAAATTGTTCCTTGCGGTCAAGAAACAACATAAGAATGTCAAAAAGATAGGCAACCTCTCATGATGAGGCCCTTTTAGGTAAATTGCATAATGACACCATTAAAAATGCATAATCAAGAAAACGTACAAAGTGCTTATAAGTTATGCAAATCAAATAAATAATCATATAATAGCGTAAAGGTAAGTAGCAGCTACACTATGCATGGATAAAATATATAAAGTGAAGCATAAACATGCATAAAGAAACCATTTAAGTCCTAATTGAAGAATAAATAGAAAGAAGCTAAACTAACCTAAGTCTACGGTCAGAAGTCTGCTAAAATATCATTAAACTATGAAAATAACTAATCTAACCTAATTAGCCGGACAAAAATGAAAATAGGAAGGTGGTTATACCTCTGTTGCAAACCATAGCTCTGGTGAGTGGTCTGCACTATAAACCATGGTTGACATCCATGGTTAGCACTCTGATAGGCTTTCCCTCAATTACAAGGGTAGTGGGCATGACCTCCTTGTCCAATTGATGTTTAAGGCTCACCTTCGGTGTTATTTTGATAGGTTTGGCGGTTGAATCACTGTGATGGGCCTTCATTTTCTTGGATTTGCATTTCTTGATCCTCCTAGGCTCCTAGGGCATCCATAATGTAATTCATCATGAATCTTGGCAAGTAGGTAGGGGATAAGTGCAATAGATCTCTCTTAGTATACTCTATTGAGTGTACAATTTGATAATGCTCTGCTACTCAAATCTCCAATGCTCTCTCTTATAGTTTACCCTAATTCTGAGGGGTACTTATAGGAATACCCAAGGGCTAGGGATGGCTTCCTGAAGAAGCCAATATCAATAAGAGGTGGTTATGACAGTTGGAATGGAAGCTTCCACCCTCTAACCACCTTCTTCTAGATCAAATGCATGTTCCAACCGATTTGGATTGGATTGAAGGTCAACTGAACTTCAGTCAAGATTGCAAGTCATAGCTGTGGTCTAGCTATGGTCTAGACTATAAATCACAGGTCTCTGTCGTGGTTCAGTTGTAAACCATAGGTATGGGTTGTGGTTCTGTAGCACCCTAAAATTGGCACAGTAAACCTTAGTAAATAATTAAAATTACTTTAGTAATAATTCAAAATTCAATTTTAACCCCGAACCACCCGTTAACTGCCCGTTAAACAGCTTTCCCTATTTTTCATGCCATTTTTAGGATTTGTTATGACCGTTGGATGATATCATCTCCGATCAGACGATATCGCTTCAGATCAGATGATTTCTTCTGGAGCAGAACGTCTAGATGATCTCGTCCCAAACTGATTTGTGCATAATTAGATTTTGTTCCAACATCGTCTCTAATCTAGGCAGAAGCGTGTCTGCGCCATTAGAGATCCTCCCCGTTGGAGATCTCCCAAATTGGGATGATATCCAACCTCCTAACCTCCCTCCTAATCCTATTTAAACCTTAGGACCCCCCTTGACATTCCCCTGGCTGAATTTTCCTGTAACTTGACCTTTGCACGCATTAGAATACCCTGGATTACCATCTGCATTTGTGCTTTCCAAGTTTTATTGCAGGGACCTCATTGATTTTTAGTCGGAGCAAGCTCAGATCATCGTAGATGATCTTGTACAATCTTGGACGATCCCATAAAAATTCGAGAAAATTTCGACTGCAATCTGCATTGGGGGCAATCAGTGCCCAGAGTTTGTGCTTTTCCTATACTTTGTTGCTATTTTATTCTGCATTTAGTCAGTTTTATTATTATTTCCTATTATTCTGCATCTTGGAGTTCACCCATGTAGTTTAATTGCATAATAAAATCATGATTAGCTATTAAAGCATCGTAATTTACTTGTATTTCTATTCGGGATTATCTTATTAACATCCTTATTATTATTTCACATGATTTTCCTTTATCAGTATAACTGCATTTTCTGTATTTTGTATCTATTTCTATGTTTGCAGGTCTCTGACGAATTCGTCAGATCTTAGATGATATTGTCTGATTTTAGATGATCCTGGCAAATCAAAGGTGATCTGGACTGCTTCAAAAATTAGAATCTCCATCAGACATCTGGAATCAGGTATGGCTTTTCTCATCTAGCATATTCTCTATTTTTTATGTTTAATTCTATTTTCTGTATTCATTTAATTTGCATTTTCATAATAGAACAACTTAGATTCATTTGGCCAAACTTAGGATTTGAATGTTTAAAGATAAAATTGAACACATTAAACACATTCCCAACCTAGGCGTGGAGACTTCCACTAAATGTTTCTTGGTGAACCCCACCATCCGTCAAAAAATCACCATAATACACCTCCCTCGAGAGGCGAGACCTTCAAAGGGCCTCTCAGTCTGAGGTATTGTCCCATCCTTCCCGCATCCCCCTTCCGACGTGGATCCTATAGCCTGAAGGTAAGGGTGCGGAAAATTTAGAATGATACATTTTGGTGAACCCGACGTGAATCTAAAACCTTTTGAAAAAAAAAAAAAAACATAGATGCATTTAAAATCATTAGAAAACTACTAAGTTGCATATCATGTCTAGATGGTAGCTCCTAAGAAAAGACTAGCTGTCACTATAAATGTTGAAAACCAATTAGCAGCCATAGAAGTTAATTATGTGCTTAGTGTACCTGAAACAGATAGAAACCAACTTTTGTGGAAATAAATTGATAGGAGGCTAGGTATCATTTCATCTAGATCAATACAACTTAAACAAATCAAGAGGTTTGCCCTAGATAGGATCCTGGATCCTCATCAACTCATTTTTTATAATGAACTTGTTCAACTGGTTCACATGGATCGGCCCTATGGGTATGTCTAGAAGCAAGTGCCTCTAAGAGCTATTCTTACAAAGATCTTGCAATTCTAGTGGATGAAGAAGATTATTCTCTTTTAAGTCTTTTAGGAAGTTCATACACAGGCATATCTTCACCTGATCGTGAAGAACGCCTTTGTGGAAAAGAGCTGGTTCTGATAAACCTTCCTCTTTCATCTCTTGGCCTATGCATTCATGCCTATTTACTAAATGAACTAAGCCTCAGGTTTCCAAAAAAAATTCTTGAAATAGGACACTTTTTGGACTACTATACCTCTCCTAAAAACACCTAAGTATCCCCGATAACAATGCCAAAAATGATGTGTCGTCAATTATTCACCATTTAATCATTATGTGTCAATCCAGGGTAGTGTCCAAGGCTATATACAATAGTAGGTTTTAACAGACTAATTTTTAGTTCATCTAGATCATGGCCTTATTCATGGAACAGTTAGTGTTTGGGGGTGTCAGGTGTCCCTTTTAATCTCCTAGAAACTAAAACTGAGTGCCTACTTATCCTTGCATAATTGAAATTCACACAGTTGCAAAAAAAGTAAATCTAAACTATTGCAGAATTGAAAACGATAGAATTTAATTGACAGAATTTAAAATAACAAAATTGAAATCATAGAATTAACTATAACAACAATGAAAATTTTCAGAATTGAAACATCACACCTATAGAAAATGAAACCTAATACAATGATGAAATTCAAAGGTTGGTAAGCAAATATTGCAAATCTGGAACAAACTGAATTAACAAGAAATTCTGGAAATGTAGACTGCAAATGCTAAATATGAAATAGAAAATGTTGTGTTTTAAATTATACCCTATATGATTTAACTATAATGCATTAATGTGCCATATGTTATATAAAGTTTAATTCAATATTAACCATGCAAAAAGCTGTCAGATTCCTGCTGATTTACTGTAGCAAGAAATTAGTAGAATTATGGTAGAAATAATCCTTCCTGTGGGCCTGGAAGTTCCCCTTGCTTCCTAAACTAGAAAAAGGTGAAAATACTTGCTTTAAACTATCAAATCCTCACACTAAAATCAAAAGTAAACATGAATGATAAATATTGCACCTTTATTTCATTCTCAGCATATCAGTAGTGCAGGGGAAGTTCTGTAGACTACTAATCTAGTGCAGTACACAATTACAACACTTGGACTACTCTATATCCTAGAACCTTTATCCTTTTTCCTATATGCTCAACCAAATGGGATAACTTTATTTATACTAGCAAGGTACAACAATGATAAGGTTTGGTGCTTCGATACAAGACTGTTACAACTATTGTAGGACTGTGTTTACCAAAAATGTAGGGATCTGATCCATTAAATATTATCCATTCCAGATGCTGGCTTTATCTAGTTAGGGACAGGTGTTGGAAAGGATATGGAGGTCCCTAGAATAGTTGCAACCACCATTTACATCCCTTTTACTACAATTAAAGATGCATTTTACCAAATTTATATTTTATGCACTTATTTTGGAGCTACTTCGAAATATCGGGTAGCAGAATAGAGTTGGCATTAATTCATGCAACAGAAGCATGTGTGACCAGTTGTGATGGCATAAATAACCTCCATAGGTACCCATATTATTGATTCCACCTTTTTTATGAGCTGGAGTGGAAAAATTCTAAGCCATGTTGTATATGTACAACTGGATAGAATTTGTATGGAAAAATTCATGTTTTCTACACAGTCAACTACTGACAAAGTATTTGGCACCTTTAGATTATTCAAAATGGGTGAATGGTGGGTAAAATTTGTAAAATAAGCACAAAACTAAATAGATATTAGTACATTTATATTACAATTCTAATATAATGCAAAAAATACTAAAACATATAGCTGAAACAAATTATAAAACATAGATAAATTAGTCAAAATAGGTCATATGCACTTTATCATTCCAATATGCAAACATCATCATATAATGCATGGTATTACTAAAATTAGTACAAAAACATATCATAAGTAGTTCCAAATAGTTTAATAAGTTATCAAAAGCAGTCTTTGTATGAGACAATGTTCTGCCTCATCAATCCATTCCATGATTTCAATATCGATGGATAATGTAAGGCATGTGTAATAGTTTTGACTAACATAGTTATGACAATCAAATCTCAAAACCTTAGATATGCAAGTGTTGTGGTAACTTATAACATGATTGGGTTGGTTCAAAGTCTGTATTTTACCTATGTGTGTGAATGTGTAATGTTCATTTATCCATTTTGAGGGAGGTAGGATTAACCCATTGTAGATGCTATCGTACTGGCTAGCTCATCCATACACAATAGTGATTTCTATAGAAGTGATATGCTAATGTGAGAGATGTGTTGTCACCTATAAGATTATTCCACTGGTAGGTAGGTTTTTGTAATTATCCCATAGTGTTATGTTGAACCAAAGGACCAAAGGCGATAAGCATAACATGTGTGATATCAATAGGTGTTTCCTTCTGTTTTCTACCCTTGTTCTAGTTTTGACCTATCTGATTGTGGTAGTGCTCTTTTCATTTCTTTTCTTTTCTTTTTTTTTACTATTCTATGATTTTTTTTGTCTATTCTGAGAGCATTGATGTTTATTTTATGTTGTGTTCTTACCTTTTGCTTAAGTTTGATCCCTTTGTTTATCCCCAGGTCGTATGTTGACCATGCAGGTGATAGGATGAGCAGGGGATATCATTCGCTAGATGGTGATATGTACTCAAAATGTCCTCTTTCCTAAGCTCAAAATTGTTAATGTGTGACCTGTTGTGAGCGATTCATGAGAGAAGTTGAACCAACCTAAAAGACCATAAGAAGAATGTACAAGACTCAGTATCTATGGGTGACACTTAATTGCCTAAACTATAAAGTAGTCAAAATTAAACATGACATCTATGTATACCCTAATCCTAAAAAAGAGAGAATGGAAATCCAGGTGGTGATGCTAAAAAGTGCATGTATTATTCCTGCTGTGGCGCATTTTGGGAGAGAATGTACAAACATGAATTAAAATTTTAACTACAAAGCATATGGATATGTGCAATTCATGTAATTATAAATGATGCAAGTGGAGGAATGCGATATTTACAAGAATAATGTTATGTTGTTTATAAAGAGAATTTTAGAAGAACTTATTTACAAATAAGTGAAGTATGTAATGATGACAGAAAATGCGATGCTATGATCATGATTGCCCCAACATGTGGGGTGTTTATGTGTAATAGATGTATAAGCTTGTGAGCTGTATAAATGTTTGTATTAGTCGCCAAGATGAAAGACGATGTAAAAATGGAATGTACATGTGGAATAAGTGAGAAGAAATAGGCTTTGGTGACCAATCAAGGTAATAGGATCACCAACAACTGGTAATGATAGAAGAGAAGAAATATATCAATGTGTGTAAGAAGTAGAAGAATGAGATAGAAGAAGACGAGTAACTAACACTACTGTCGGGCAAAATGGCGTAGATCTAGGTGGGAGTGGGATGGTGAAGTGATGACATGGCTAGAGTTGCAGCTAGAGCCATAGTTGGAAATATTATGAATATAATGAGTGGGTGCTATTAGGGTACTACAAGGTGGTAAAGTCTTGGGAGTGATGCGATGCAGAGGACTAACAAGTCAGCTAAAAGAATTCTCTAGTGATAGGGTACACTCACCATGCAACATGTTGTGCACCAGGGTTTTGAATGATCTACATTCTTTGATATCGTGACCTAGCTGGCGATGGTAGATGCAAAATTTATTCTCATTGTAATTGCGTGGTTTAGTATATGAGGGGTTAGTAGGTTGAATTTTAGGTAGGTCAATAAGACCCTAGTGCATGAGATGATGGAACATTTTGGATAGTGGCGTATGTGAAATAGGCATAGGATAGATGTATGGCTCTGGTGGAGGTGAGTAAGGTCTGGGTGAAAGAAGTTCTAGTAATGGATGCATGGGTCTGGGTTCTAGCATGGGTCAATTTTGGTATCGAGGAAGTTATCTATGTGGTGGCAAGGATGGATGGGTCACAGAAGACTACCGTGGGTGAAAGTGGAAATGATAATGGCTCATCTGCAATTCCAGAGCTTTGATATGGGAGATGAGATATTGTATATCATGGTGTGGCAGTGATGGTATTGTGGAAGGGGGCGATCAAGATTCCAAGGCAAATAGAATAGCTTGATACATGGTAGAAAAAGGATAGAGCTGTGATGGGGAAGTAACAGAATGAAATTACTATGATGATTGTAATATTTGTTGGGGCGGGAAGTCTCGCAGTGGTGAAGGTGGTGTCTTGAGTACTGATGGCATAGGTGATGGCCCTAGGTAGCAATGCAAATGAGAAAGAGGTATGTTTGCATGACCATCTTGAGTAGCTTGGGTCATGCGGTCTTGCAGAGCCTAGGCATAGGTAGACTCACCATTGGGAAGGGGAGCAGGTAGAAATGTAGGTCAAGGTTGATGAGGTGTGTACTAACTATTAGGTGGGTTATAAGATCCTATGGGATGCTATGGATGACTTTGAGGTGAATAGTGATGTTTGAGATCATTAGATAGATGGGAGATGATCCTTGTGCTTATGGTCGGGTGGATTCTCCTTTATCATCAAAAGATGACATGGTGATTTGACTATTGCCAGAGTGTGGTGAATAGGATGAGCATTGCTAGCGAGGGGAATGGTGTTGAGGTTAAGTGTGGTGACCTTATCAGGATGAGTGCGAGGAGCACTTGGCATGAAGGGTGGCTGGTGGTTGGGTGAGATCGACCTATGTAATGGGTTTTTGCTACAACTGCAAATGATCCTGCATGGTTGAGGTGAGGCTGCTATAGTTATTTCCTACTGATGACGTGAGTCTTGTAAAAGGAAAAATAAATACCCCGAGCATAAAAATTATAGAAAGGTGAAATGTATATGTATAGAGAAATAATAAAGCAAAAATAATAGATTCACATGGTGATGTGCTTGGTGATTTATTTCTAATACTATGTGACACTTGTGATGGTGAATGTGAATATGCATAATGCATTAAATGCATGAAGGTGCAATATGTTGATGGGTTTAGGATCTTTAAAGCCTTCAAGATCGGCTAGAAGATATGCTCCTAAACTGTATTTGTGTGTGATAATAAATGGACACAACCAGTTTGGGACAAATTTATCACATTGTTGGCGAGGCTGACTTGTGATTTGCTAGTTTTCTTTGAGAATCAAGTCACCAATCTAATATTCACACTGATGTACATTACTATTGTAGGCATGACAAAGGTGATCTTGATATACTCATGTGTGCTCGATGGTATGTATCCGACATTCATTGAGGAGTGTTAGTTGATCTATATGGGCTTGGTGAGTATTGTCGTCGTCAATGAAATCTTTCATGGATATCCGTAAAGAGGGTATCTCCATATCAATGGGCATGATAGGTTATGCCCTGTAGACAAGTGAAAAAAGTGTTGCCCCAATGGGAGTATGAATGCTCGTACGATAGACCCACAAGTCTAGGGGTATTTGGTTATGCCAGTCCCGATGAGATTCCGCTATAGTTTTACGGGGAATAGAGCAGACGGTTTTGTTAGTGGCTTCAGTCTGGCCCTTTCCTTAAGGGTAATATGGGGTTAAAAAGCTACGATTTATTTGAAATCTGTTGCACAGAGCTCAAACAGTTTTTTTTTTAAAACATTTCCCATTATTTGAGATAATTTGGGAGGGAATTCCGAAGCGGTATATGATGTGCTTCATGATGAATTTTACAATTTTGGCTCCTATAGTTTGGACCAGTGGGATGGCTTCGACCCACTTTGTAAAATATTCTATTGCTTTAATGATAAATTTATGATTGCTAGAGGATGCAGCTGTAATTTTTCCAATTATATCCAAGCCCCATTGGGAGAAGGACCACATGGACTAGATTTTTTGAAGTGCTTAGGATGGTAAATGTGTTAAGTTGGCATGTTGTTGGCATTTGATGCAATGTTTAACATACTCACAGTAGTCTTGCTCCATTTTAGGCCATTAGTAGCCCATACAGAGAATACGTTTAGTAATCACCATGCCACTAAAATGGCCACCACAAGTGTCGTCATGGGTTTCTTGTACAACCCGTTCTAATTCTTGTGGTTCTAGGAAACACAAGAGTATACCATCATAGATGTAGTGGTAAAGGATGTCCCCAAAAAATATGTAGTGTATTGCTCTTTGTTTAAAGGTTTTGTGTTGGGCATGGGGTAGATCACATGGTAGGAAACCTAGTTTTATGTATTCTTTAATCTGTGAGAACCATGAGTTATGAGGTTCAGTGTTTACCACATATACATGACCATCATCTGTGGGGGGTGTGGGTGATATAGAAGATTGTGTAAGTGTATGAATGGTTACAGATATCATGTTGGACATGGATTTTATGGGATAAGTGACCCCAAGAAGGCCATGGTGTCTGCAAAATGGTTTGATGAGCACGGCGTGGCTTCGAGGTAATACCATTAAAACTGGGATAAGAGTTGTTGGGTGATCTTCTTGTATTGCTAGAGAATTGGACAATTGCATAGCCAAAGTTCCTGCACTTTATTAACAATCAAGAGTGAATAACCTATGATGTTAAGGCACTTGATGTGCATAGTGTGTGCTTGTTTCAATCCTAAGATTAGGGCTTCATATTTTGTATTGTTATTGGTATAGGGAAAATCAAGTTTGAATTAAAATGTGAGTGGTTCTCCTTCAGGTGTAAATAAAACAATACCTACACCCCTAGCGTGGAGATGCCTGGACCCATCAAAGAACATAGTGAGGTTAGCCATGAATTTTGGTTTGACGTACTCCTTGTATTTAGTTTTATGAAATATTGAGTCGTCAGAGAGTTGGATGAGTAAGGGTTGATTTTTAGTTATAGGGGCTTCATCCAATTGATTAGAAATAATTTTCCATTTGATAGACTTTTGAGATACGAATTCTAGGTCAAAATTGAGTAGGAGTATAATCCATTTAGCTGTATGGGAGTTGTGATAACTTTTGTTCATCATATACCATAGGGGATTGTCTCGGGCTATGACAAAAGTTGTGTGGTTTAACATGTAATGTCTTAGCTTTTGGGTGGCGAATACTACTACTAGACATAGCTTCTCCATGTACCCATATCTCATTTCATAGCTAACTAGCGTGTGAATGATATAGTAGATAGCTTGCTCTTTGTTGAGAGCATTCTTTTGAGCTAGGAGTGTACCTAACGTAAGCTCTGTGGTCGAGATGTATAGAGTCAATGGTAATTGTGGGTGTGGAAGTGACATCACCGGTGGTGATGTGAGATAGATTTTGATGGCATCAAATGCAACTTGACAATTTTCATCCCATTTAATGTGTACTCCTTTTTTTAGGAGATGGTTGAATGGTTGGAATTTGTCTGATAATTATTCTATAAATCTATGAATAGAGGTGATCTTGCATTATAAGTTGCGTAATTGATTTAAGGTAGTAGGAGGAGGTATCTCTATTATGGATTTCACCTTTTTAGGATCAACCTCAATGCCTCATTGGGAGACAATGAATCCTAGTATATTTCCAGATGTAACACCGAACACGCATTTTTTAGATTGAGGTGCACGTTGTGTTCTAGTAGCCGATAGAAAATATGGCAGATATCTTCCAGATGATCGACACATTTCTTTGACTTGGCTATGAGGTCATCTACATAGTCTTCCACATTTTTTTGCATTAGGTCATGAATGATGTAGGTCATGGCTTGTTGATAGGTTGCCCCAGTGTTTTTAAGGCCAAAGGGCATGACCTTGTAGCAAAAAGTCCCCAGGGGTGTTGTGAAGGAAGTTTTGTGTTGGTTAGTTGGGTTGATCCTAATTTTATTATATCCAAAAAATCCATCCATGAGGAAAATAATTTTGTGACATGTGATGGAGTTGACCAGGGAATCAATGTTAGGTAATGGGAAGTTGTCTTTGGGACAAGCTTTGTTTAGGTCGCAAAATTTTGTGCGGACACGAACATCACTAGATGGTTTAGGGATAGGTACCATGTTGGATACCCACTTGGGATAGTCGATGGGTATTATGAAATCAAAATCTAGGAGATTTATCAATGTGACAATCAGATGCATGCATCGTAGTTTCTGTCTCACTAGTTTTGCATTGGGATCTAGTATAATATTATGCACTACCATGATAGAGTCAAGTCCCAACATGTCTTTGTAAGACCATGCGAACACTTTTATATACTTGTGTAAGAAGTTTGTGAATGTGGTACACTCCTTGAGTGAGAGGTTGGCGGTTAGTTTGAGGATGTGTGGATTTTTTGGACCATCACTAATGTCTACATAAATCATGTCTTTGATGAGTATGCAAGATCTATTGTGCAATTGTTCAGGGACAGGGATGAGATTGAAGTCATCGATGGCCTCGCTGAACTCGAATTCATCATCTACATAAATTCCCATGTGATGGACTTGAGGGATTTGGTGTTATGTGGATGAGGAAGGGGTATTTGCCATTCGTAAGATGTGAGGAGAGAAAATGAAGTATCTAGGTACTGGTATGTGTGAGATTTGTGTGAGATCAATAAATTTTGGGTTTAGGGTATCGTCTCGAATCCTCTGATGGTTGTAACATAGGGGAGAATGTAAATATACCTCAACCATGTTAATCAATGTTGTAGATGAAGTAGGTGGGGTAGAATTTGGTGATGGATGTTAAATAGGTTGTGTGCATCCAAAAAGACTCAAGGGAGATCACAGGATGATGGGTGGTGATCGAGGATGAGAGGATGCTATTTGTAACTATCTATGTATAGGAGGGAATACATGCAGGCATATCAGTGGCAGATCAGGAAGAACCAAGTCTAGCTCTATTGGTAATGGATCAGGTGGAACCGGTTCCAACTCTATTGGTGGTGTAACCAGGGATAAGGTAGCAAAGTGTTCTGCCAATCTCTGAACATCATAGAACAATTAGGTATCTGGAATGGGAGATTATTGTAATAAATCATAGGGTACGGTGACAGTTGATGTGGGTGAAGGCATATTTTCTAGCATATCCATGTCAATGTACTCTTCCAAGGTGTGTGTTGGATGTGGATGAGGATGTAAAGAGATATCTTGGATCTCATATTCTAATGTGTAGACAACATTTGAGCAATAACCTAGGCCAATTTTGTCAGTAGGTGATCAGACACGAGGGTTAATGGGTGTACCCTTGCTCATAACAGCCTAGTCCAAACCCATGACAATGAAAGCATTGTAGGTAGCACAATGCAAATTAAGGGTTGGCTAGGTGTGTGATTGCATCACCCGAGATGGATTGTGGTAGTGGAGAAGTTGGTGAGGGGATTGAGGAATTTACTCCTGCATACACAAATTTGATGTGGTTTTCGAGACATCCTAGCTGTATGACACCTCCAATAGTCAATACCGAGGCTGAGGCACAACCAAAATCTTGGGTAGATTGGACAGGGGTGTTACATACATGGGCATCACGCATGTTATAGTCTCATAAGACATTTTTCATCATGAATATGGATATGCACAACGTACATGCTCTAGTGATTGGGGTGGAGTATCTAAAGTAGATGATGAAGGAGAAAGTTGGGATTCTTTGATGGTGGTAGTAGAAGGGTGTGGAGGTTGTTTATCCAAGTTGGGTGTTGGCTATTCAAGTTCATGATGTTTGGTTGTTGTGGATTTAACAGGTTTTTTGTTCTATGTAGGGGATGACATCGATGTAGGTACAGGGATGTGTGGAGAGGTGAATGTATTAGGTTTTGGTCAGAATGGAAGGGGCGGTGTCTGTGATGTAGGAAGGATAGAGGCTTCCATATGCAAGGGTGAGGGAGGTAATGTAGTTGGTTGTGTAATGGGTGGTGATGGTGGTTTTGGCATCGTGGGTGGAAATTATAATGGTATAGGTTGAGAAGGTTGTGGAGGCCATAAGGATGGTGATAGGGAAGGCATAGTATCAGCTTTAGGTCCTCTAGTAGCTGATGTTAATGGTGCAGATATTAAGGCTTGTGTTGTCGATAAAAATTGGGATGTTGAGGTGAAAATTGGTGAGGATGTCGATGCTCCTACTGATTTGTGGGAAGATACAGGGAACATTTGGGAAGATGAGAATGAAGGCGTAGGGGGAAGGTCTGTGATGTTACAAAACTTAAAGGGGTCTCCATCGACTAGGATACAATGAACAAGTTTGTTGTGGACGTACTTGAGGCAATGATGCAATATGGATGGGACACACTGCATGTCTCTGATCCAAGGGGGACCAAGAAGAATATTGTATTGCATTTCTCCTTGAATGATGTGGAAGAGGATGGGGATTGTATTGATGCCTATGCAAATGGGCATAACTACAGATCCTATGATATGTCTCATGGAACCATCAAAATCATGCAGGTCTAGGGAAGGTGTGGTGAAATTTGCTATAGGGAGGTGTAGGTGATGTAAGGTTGTTGTTGATATGATACTGATGGATGAGCCTATGTCAATGAGTACCTGCTTGTAGGTAATGTCATTGATATTATCTTATATGTGGAGAGGAGGGTCAACTCCTTCATCAACGAGTTTCGTTATCTCATGGTCATGAAATCTAATTGATGGTTGAAGGCATCGTGGGATGTTCCCTACAAAATTGACAAAATCATTTGTGTCATGTGTCTCTAAGTCAATGGAACATAGGATATCATTCAATTCCTCACGATGGGGTTGAGATTGTTATAAGAGGTCAAATATGGATAACCGTGTGGGGGCATTGCGTAGCTGATGGGTTAGACTACCATAGATGGTAATCACATTTTGAGGTGGTGGTAGTATGACATTAGTCCTTTGTGGTGTTTGTAGGGACATAAACTGGATAGGAGGAGAAACAATAGGTGTTGTCTAGGGCACCAAGTACCATTGGTTTCTTGTAGGAAGGTTGGTCATACCTACTACTCTACGTGATGGAGGATCATGCTGGACATTGTTTACTTGGTGATGAGGCACTGGAGTATTGTTTGGAGGTCTAGGGGGATTGGGTCATCTGTGATCTGGTAGAGGGTTTTGGAAGATCCCTAGGTTTTGGTCCTACAGGTCTAGTGGGTGCTAACTGAATAATGCCCCTATCGATTAGGTCTTGAACGTTTCCATGAAATGAGTGACACGAATTGATATTATGGCCACACTATCTATGAAAGGGATAAAAGAACTATTAATTGTATTCATGATATTTAGGTGCATTTGGATCCAATGGGCAGATGTCGGGTAGAACGATATGGTTACCCTCATACAATCTATGGAATAGGGCTGGTAATGGTTCAGATAAAGGTGTAAAGTTGTGTGGTGGACCCAGTAGGTGCATACTACGGTACTACTATGGTCGAGGTGGGGTAGGTGTAGTAGCTTGGACTGTGAGGCATATGGTTGTATCACAAGTACTTGTTGGTTTAGGGCCTGCTGTATCGGTTGGACCATAGGTGATGATGACCAAACTAGTGGAGGAGTAAATAAGCTAGGTGTAGCTGGTGGTAATGTAGGTGTTGGTGCTACTAGTTCTAGAGGTGGTTGAGATGAGGTATCAAAATATGGGATATGTCTTTGCCCTGGAGGGTAGGAAGTAGGGAAGCTAAACTATGTGTTATATTTTGGTTGAGTAGGTGCATAATTTGTTGGTGTCGGTCCATAGGTAGGATGGATATGGGTAGTTGGGTCCTAAAAAGGCATAGGTGGTGGTATCCTAAAGGTCATAACAAGCAAATGTGGCTCCAAGGGTTGGGTGTCGTGCACTTTAGATACCTATGAGATAGGTGGGAATGCTACTGAAAATGTGGGATAAGCTACCGAGATAGGAGCTCGGGTTGAGGGGAAAGTGTAAGTGTATACTCCTTCTTGGGTTTGCATCTCTTGCTCCTGAAGAGGCTATTGGGAAGTACCCTATGATATGCTCCTGAAGAGGATGGTTGGTACTATTGTGAGGAGTATGGGCATGAGGTTTGAGGGAATGATTGCGGTTATTGTTGGGTAGGGATCTATTGTGTAGTTTAGAAGGATGGAATATAGCTTCCTATAGTGGATGAGGATGGGTCAGACACCATTCCTATGGTAGGGGCGAATGATGTGACCTCGAGACAAGTATAGTTTAGAAGGGAGGAATCATTATCAAACAAGTATTGAGATAAATTTTGGAAAAAGAGGTGTGCAAAGGTGGGTGACGTAGGCATGAGCTCATCATCTATGTTGAAGGTTTGAGGAGACTGTCCTGGTGTTGTGTAGATTACATTATCATAGAACGTGATCGATGAAATAGGTGAGGATGGGGTTGCAAAGAGTGGGTAATCCTCTGTGAGTTAAGTAGCAATAATTTCACTTAAAGTTAACGTCTCATCATGAGGTGTCATGTGTATGAATAATACATAAAACTCTATGCATGAATTGGATGTGTCTATGATATTATCCTTCATTATCGAAGGCATAAGAGTAGGCTAACTAGAGGAAGGAGGTGGCCATTCCTCCATCGAGCATGATTGCTCACACACTCTACTACGGGTAACCATAGGCATAGTGGCATGTGTGAATGGGTTTTAGGAATAAATCTTGTGTGATGTGGACTTAACCGTGTCTAATGTAAGTGTGAATTAAGTGACATGTCATGTTTAGAAAAACAATATGTGGTGTAATGTGTTGAGATTGGTTTGTGATCATGCAAACAACAGTAGACCAGAATCAATTTTAAATGCTGAGAAAGCAAAAGTGTTATGTTCATTTTGTGTGTTATAATGTTGATAATCCCTATGTAAAATCATGGGTAATGGAATGAATACTCTAGAAAATTGGGAATGTTGTCAATAACAAACATCCTGCAACACCCAAAGATGCACAGGATAGAATGGTACCGCAACATGCGAATGGTGACCTGTATGGAAGGTGCAGTAAAATGGTAACCTAAAGGGGTGAAAATCACTATGCTGAAGTGAGTCCACTAATATCCTCTCATGAGAAGAGGTGGCATTTTCTGAGACATGCTAAGCATGGTCAAAAACCCCATGCTTTCGCTTCACCCTTGGGCGGGCTTAGTTAAGAATGACAATTACCAATTCCACAAATTATACAAGCCTTGTGGATGAAGGTGCTAATCTTGTCCCACTTCACTAGTAACCACTGGTGATGAAATATAGGGTCCAATCACAATAGTAGGGTATTTATGGTGATGAAATCCATACAACCGCTCATGTGGGGCTACTAGGTGTCTAGGGGGTTGAGAGCTGGTGGAGGGTAAAACTCCATCAGCACCAGTCTCGAGCAATGGATTGGGGATGAAGTCCAATATCACCACTTTTTTAATTACCATGTGAGTGTGTTTGGGTTTGTGTTTCACTATCGATGTATGAAAGATAAGAATCTACCTACTTGCCTTTTCAAAAGAAACTAACCCTAATGCCTTTTAAAAAGAAACTAATCTACTTTCAAAAGCATATAAACAAACAATCCAAGTGTATGGAGTGGAGGGTATTAGAACCCTAATTTGAACTTTTGAATACATAAATTTCCCTCAAACAAAGGAATAAGGGATTAGGAACCTTAATTTGCTGTTAGAATGAAAACATATTTCAGAAATGGAATAGGGGATTAGAAACCCTATTTTTCTTGAACATTTATAGTTCTTTCTAACAATAAAAGCTATTAATGAAATGGAATAAATGTAGGCTTGTGCTACATGCAAGATACAAGGACATATGCAAATTTATTTGAGAAATAAATTTTATGAACTTGCTGGAAAGTTGTAGGTCCTAAAAATTTTAGAAACCCTAATGCTTTAACAACTTTGCAATGAAAGAAATGATCATTACACTAATCTAGTACATTTTTGTATCCAAAAATCACAACAGAGGCTGAAGAAGGGAAAATACCTACATTATGATGCTATTAGGGGTTTATTTAGACCTTGAGGAGGTTATCCCAGCTGATTTGGAGGGTTTTGAAGGTGTTTATGCTCAAATCATAAGTCGGGTCACAAATTTGACCTAAATCATAGGGTGGGTCACAAATCAAGTGTAGAGGCTTCAAATCAGAGAGTTGATGGTCTAGAAGGGGTCCTAGGGATTTGAGAGGTCTCTGTGAACAACATATTTGGTACTTGTAATACAAAAAAACATAAGATAATGTCATATTTATAAGGAAACTAAACTTAGCACTATCTGTTGTGGGGGTCCCATCGGACCTGCTAGAATGATATGACTAGAAGTTGACATTTTATCTAACAACATGTAAATAACACAAGTCATTCAGAAACATATGCTTTATTCATTATCAAATTTGTATCGGTTACAAATAGGGAGAGTTTTACCCTTTTCTTTTCATGAATAAAAAATATACGCCTAATGCCTCCTTCTGATGTCTCTCAGTGTAGGTGGGATTCGTTGTGTGTGGGTCATCATTGGGTTTTTGTTTGTTGGTGTTCCTTTCTTTCAAATATATTGCATAACATAAAAGAAACTTGCAATAAAGGGTCAATACATTGGGGGGCTTGCCCTAGTCAAACCCCATATTTAAGAAGATGAAATGACTATAAAACTGTAACATAAATCCAAATAAAATGTGCAAAAGGTAATTATAGATTGAAACAAATCTTACCTCCCAAATTTGGGGTGATTTGGGGCTTTCAGATGTGATTCACAATCCATGTTGTGAATTGGGTCCAGATTTGCAGGGCAAGCTATGATTTGAGTTGTGATGCTCTTCTAGTGAAATATCTCTAGTAGATCAATCCTAAGGTAGTTGGAGTGCCTCTATGTGCTATCAGAATCTGACTGTGTGCATCGGGAAGTAACTATTCAATGTTGGCTTTCCATTTTAGCAGAGTAACTGTACTTTATTGAATTAGGAAATCAGAATTAATTAGGGGTTTAGGACCCATTATTTATAGGCAAATGCAAGGTGCAGGGGGGAGTTAGATAGACTAAACCTAGGTTTGATTTTGACTAGGGTTAGGTTAATAGATGTTATGTGGCAACATCTCATTCTAAGTGGGAAATATCCTATCCTCACGCATGTGTGAGGAAGGATTAGTGCTAATCCTAATTAGGCCTTAAGCATTTTTAGGGGAGGATTAAAAGAAAACCCTAGGAAACCCTAAATTGGCACATGTGGGAGGATTTGATTAACACTAATTATGAATTAAGAGTTAATTAATCCAATTTTGCCCTAAAAAGGGGCTTAAGTGAAGTCAACATTAAATTAGAATTTTATAATTGACTTTTAATTGATTTTACCAATTTATACCCCGTGGGGGTGTCAATTGAGTGTGAATGGGCTATGCATAACCTTGGGTTGTCGTCTGGAGGTATCTTGATGCATAAGATATGGTTTTATGGACTTATTTGGGTTTTGTACTTGAAAGACACTTGTGGAAGTCTACACATTACTATGGCAATCTATGACAATCTATGCATGACTACACATGACTACAACCGTCTATGCATGACTATGCATGTCTACGCATAACTACAATAGTCTACAATAGCCTAGGGATTCCTGGAATCACCTATAGATATACAAACATAGCAATGTGTGACTTTTGGGTGTCTACAATTGCACCCATAATAACCTTGCATAATACCTCTTTTACCCCAAAAAAACCACTTAGAATCCCATTGATGATGATAGAAAATTTTGTAGAGTAAATACAAACTCTAATTGACTTCCTCCATAGATCCCTAAAAACAAATTTATGTAACACCTTATCAAGGAACTCCTAGAAGACCCTGTCATAAGCCTTTTACATATCAATTTTAAGAAGCATTCAAACCAACCTACTTTTGGACATAAAATGTAAAGTCTCATGAACTATAATTATCCCATCGACAATATGCCTACCATGAACAAAACCACCTTGAAAATCAATATGGGGAGAAGCCTTTTCAACCTATTAGAAAGTGTCATAGTAAGAAACTTATATAGTGTATTGCACAATATGATAGGTCTAAAATACTTTAGAGAAGAGGCACCATGTTTCTTTATAATCAAAAAAATAAAGGTAGTATTCCATGCCTACAAAAAATAGGAAGAATATTGAAATTCTCTTAAGGCTTCCAAAATATCCAAACCAATAAGCTACCAAAACCTCTAAAAAAAAACTAGCAGGGAACCCATCTGAACCACGTGCTTTGTCCTTATTCATACAGGTTGGTCTTGATATCATCGTTAAAAAAGGGGGCATTTAAAGCATTATTCATATTAGCTATCACCACCTAGGGAATGTTTTGAATAAGTTTCTCTGAAGTATCCCCATCTTCCTCCCTATCTCTAGAAAACAAATCCTGAAAAAAGGATATCGTAGAAGTAGTAATTTATTTATTATATTTAAGGTATTCACCAGAGTCTAATGTAATTTCTCTTATTTTGTTAGCACTCTTATGTTTCATGGTTGAGAGGTGGAAAAACTTGGCATTCCTATCACCCTCCTTAAGCCATGTAGCTCAATATTTTTACCTCCAAAAATATAGAATATTATGGAATTCTGCAAGAGTAATTTGCTCTTTTCTAGCCAGCTCCTTTGACCAAAATTCACTCTGGTCTTTTTCCTCAATTTCTTGTAATTCTTGAAATGTTTTTTTCTTCCTATGGAAGAGGTTCCTAAAAACCTCTTGATTCCACCTCTTAAAGTTAGCTTTTATGATTTTTAGCTTCTTGGCCACTTGGAACATCTTATTTCCATAGATATTTATATTACATTAAGCCTTAATCAAGTCTTAAATATCCAGATGATAAAGCCACATTATCTCAAACCTAAAAGGATAACCTTTCGAGCATTTCTTCTCCATGAGTTATTCTAGTAATGGGTTGTGGTTAGAAGCAATTCTCGATAAAGTCCTCAAAAAGCAATCTTGAACCATGGTAAGCCAACTCATTGAAGCAAGAGCCCTATCAATCCTATATTGAATCATACTCATTCCCATTATTCTATTGGACCAAGTAAATTTATAACCTTGTAAATCAATATCTACTAGTCCCATGGAGGTCAAGAACTCACCAAACTCCATGCTATTTGAAAAAATAGTCGAGCCTCCAAGTTTCTCACTAGGGAGTATAGTGGAATTAAAATCACCAGAAAGAAATCATGGTAGGTAAAATGAAGCACCAAGGTATTTTAATTGAACCTAGAGTTTCCTTCTATCCACAACAACTTTGGGAGCATACATATTGGTAGAAATCCAAGAAATTTTAGTTTTTTTACAATAGAATAAAAAGGAAGAGAAACTATCAAACTGATGAATGAGCTTGTCCTCCACAAAATTGGTATTCCGAAGCATCCACAAACCTTTGGAATAATCATGAGTATCCCTACTCACACCTTCACACCCCTTCCAAACAAACCTTCGCAGTCTATCAAAATCCTCATTGCCCATCTTATTTTCTTTTAAGAAAAGAATATCAGGCTTAAATTTTTTTAGCACTCTTTTTTAAGTAGGGGTATGCAAACCTTGAATATTCCATGGGATAATCTTCATTACTTCAAGTATTTTGGATCCTTCCCTCCGCTCAAAGGTAATGTAGGCTGGGATCCATTATCCACATCTTGAGTTGTTTTCTTTAAGAGCACCTTAGATTTTTTTTATCTTCCTCACCCCTTCCTACTACTTAGATTAATTATTTTTTGAGTTTTTCTAATGTGCCAAATAGATCCAATCATTCCCTTCTTGCTTTTTTCTACTAATTGAGAAATAAATTGCTACTATTGAGCTATCTTCTTTAGTTTTATCTTTGGCTTGTTTATAACTTCTTGAAAGACATCTTCCTAAGAGGAAGACAAGACCTCCTTTGATTCCATATCCAAAGCATTCATATAAATATCTCCTACTTCTACATACCAAAGAGACTTCATGATAGCTTCATTTTTTTCATTATCAAGAAGAGCATCAGTCCTCTTATTATACCAATAAGGGCAACTGCTCTTGAAAATATCTCAATAGGAGCCTGAGTAGAAGGCAATTGATCCCCTTGACGATCAAGGATCTCCACTTATTTATCTAGAATAGATGTAGCCTAAATACTAGAATATAGTAACTCTCCTAATACAAAAAAAATATTTGTATTCACCTCTACACCCTTGGAAAGCCCACCGACTTTTGGAAAAACCTTGGCAACTTTAGAACAATCTTCCTTTTTCTCTAAGAACTTTCCATCAATTTCATCAATGAGAAGACCTTCAACTACACTAGAAACCAAGATTTTTATGGGAATAAACTCCTTAGGAGCACCATGAACAAATTATCTATCTACCCCTTACTCAAATGCCATAAAACTTGGATTTGGGATTTGCTTCCTTTCGCAAGCCTTTTTTCATTTATCATATAGAGAAAATTGACTCATACTAAAATGAATAATTAATTATTTATAATTTTATTTACAATATTCCATCATACTATTGGTTATATCCAATTTGAAAATAATTGCTTAATGCTACACTAATTATTTTCCATCTTCACTTTCTTCAATTTTGTTTAAAGACTATGTATTTATAATTAATTAATAACATGCTAAAGTTGGAGATACAATTCTTTGATGACATATACTTCTTGTCTAGAAAATGAATTTTTTAGTTTATGTCCAGCCATATATTTGTGAATTTTTTGAAGACTCTAATGATCATATTCATTATATATGAATATATTTTAAGCACCTTTCCACTCCATTAATTATTTTTTTTAGGAAAAAGAAGTTGGACAACTAAACAATAATGAGAAATTCTAACCCTATACTTTAGATAAGTAAGAATAATTAAAAAAACAATGGATACACTTATTTTAATTGATATATAAATTATATCTATTAGGATATTTAAAGTTTATTTATTTACTAATAATTTAACAAGCCAAAATATCAAGTCAAACCTAGGGTAAAACTTCATAAAATGTATAGTCATAATAATATGTAAATAATTTTAAACAATGGGGATGGCCTAGTGGGAGAAAAGAGATCGATAAAACTAGGGTAATAAGTATAAGAAGAGGGTAAAAGTTAAGCAATGTAGGTAGAGAAGAGAGTAAGAAGTAAGATAATAAAATCACTTGACCCAACTATGTAATGTAAAGCAAAAAAACATAAATTGTAGAGAAATATTAAAGTACAATAAATAAATAAGAATGAAAGAGAGATAGGAGAAGGAAGGAAACTAATATTATATTTCATAACTAATTTTCTTGATAACATACTTGAGTGTCTATAATATTTTTTACTCTTTAAATTGGCTGATGAAGAGGCTTGATCAAGATGGAATTGTGGAAGGGATTCTTTGCTAGGAGATAACTTGTTAACTAAAAAATGAAAAGAGTAAGGTTCTTCTAATGATCCAAAAGGTAAAATGTTGTGACTAGAGGGAGGGGAATATTATTTAGTGAGTCTTATATGTCCTTGTATTCCTAGAAACGTGTCCTAGGTGGAGACTTAGGTAGAGAAGGAACCTTGTCTATCTTCTCATTAAAAAAAAAAAAAACCATAATTCATTAAATAATTTATCAAAAATGTAAAAATAAATGTTGTAATATGGTTGGGAATGAACACATAATTCCTAATATACATTTTTTTCTATAAAATTTTATTTTTGATAATAATGTGAACCAATAGGAGACACCATCGTTGGTTAAGCCAAAATTGGCTAAAGTGAAGTGAACATTGTAGATTCTATTTGGAAAAAGTATTTATTTTCAATGAGAACATTATTCTATGATAGGTAGTGTTATGGATATGATTAATAGGGCTATACTTTGGATATTTGAATGACACATTTCTTTAATAGGATGCCACTCTCATTTATAATATAGAAAATGATTAATTGTGGGGTTCTAAGGATGAATAAAAGGCAATCTTCATAATGATTTAGCCTACTATGGGATATAAATAGTCCTAATATTTTTTGGATTAAATAATGGATAGTATTTTATGGGATTTCAATGGTCCAAACATTAATCTCTTCTTATGTGACTTGCTAGTGCACTTATCCTGTATTATTCATCAACCAATGTTGATAGTGCATCTAATTATTAGGCACACACTAGTTTTTGAATGAATATTTAATAACAAAATTGTCTTTGAACTAACCATATGAAATCTAAGAATATGAACAAATAATTCCATAATCCAAATTTAATTCTCAAAATATTCTTTCATATCTAATGCAATTAGATAGATGCATCTCGTAACAATAAATATTGATCATCATTTGTCACCTTCATAGATGAAACTTTCTTTTAAGAAAATAACTATATTTTTCTGTTATATAATATATTTTTTAGAATTTAAACCCCAGTTGAAACATATTTGAAGACATGCATAGTTTATTTCTTAATTCAAACTGCTATATTAATATGGTCAACCAATGCATTTCAAAATTAAGTATTAGATCTAACATTAACATGACATCATAATGATTCATGGGCCAAACAGTCATGTCACAACAAGAATAATCTCAAAAGTTGATATTATCACCTAGTACTAAAAGTATTATAAACTATGATAAATAGAACCATTATGCTCTCCCATATAGTTTTGAACTATAGACTAATTTTTGTGATAAATCTACTCTAATTAAGTTCTCTTTGTTGCTTTGGTGTAAATTTTTAAATTGGATATATACCATAATAATTATTTAGTGGTGAATCTCCTTCTAGTTTCAATTACAATGATGATTTTATATGATTATATTACCTCAATCCCAAGTCTTTAGGGTTGTTTAGATTAAAATTATTATCTTGGCAACATAAATAGTCTCATTTTCCTTGAGTTTTAGACCAAATTATTTTTTGAATTTATTAATATCATTTGATTATTTTAAGGTATTCATAATAGTGACATAATATATATTAGGCTAAATTTAATATTTTATTTAAAAAATTATAGTTTAAATATAAAGGGATATGTATTTGCCTAGGGGCTTTGGGGTAATTGTTTGGAGATATGAGTTTTGAATATCATGGGTGAAGCGTAACGTGTATTAATGGGGATTCAAGTAACTAGTTGGAATGAATATTTTCCCACATTAAACGAAGGTTCAATTCTCATGGATGAATCTTAACATTTTATCAAATATCGTTAGCTTAACATGTTATATTCCTCAAACTTCAAGGAGGAGGCCCAAGTTCAAATGTTGCCAAGTGATACATGCATAATTTCTGAACTACTATAGAACCACTATGTGATCATTATGTAATATGGATGGGCCCTATTTCTATTTCATACATCCATTTTTTTAAAGGGATAGGTATCACTTTTACCCTTCTAGTTTGAGATTGAATATATTCACTATACCATTCAACATCTCAATTGTTTGTTAAGAGAGGGATGTCAAGGTAGTAATTTGAAATAGAATTAACTATAATACCTAAAGTATTATTCATTTTGAATTTCCTTCTCATTAGAGTTAAAAATCATTATGTATTCAATATTATTAATTATTTTTTGGTATGTTGATTAACTATCTAATTTGTAGTGAATTAAAATCCTAGGTATGGTCCCAAAATTTTTGTAAAACAAAGATGCCATAAATTAATTTAATACATGGAAAATGAATAAAATGTGTAGATATGTCAATTTTAGGAAGATAATCATCATGATTTTATTTGGTTAATGATATTCTCAAGGCCTTTCCTAAAATAATGAATTTATAAAAAAGTATTCCCATTGAGAAAATATGCAAGGGCATAATAAACCAAAATTGAGAATTCTAAAGATTAAATGAAATGTTAAATCCATTCAACCCAATAATAATAGAGATTAAACTTCTTAAAATATTTAAAACAAAGTTTTAGTTGACTATATTATAAGTTTTTTCATCCTTGAGTTAACAACCATCTTAAAAATTCTAATATAAATAAGTTTAAACATATAATCTTATGATTTAGGAAAATTCCATATAAACATTGATTTTCTTGAATAAACCCTCCTTATTTATCAAAGTAACAATATAACCTAGAAAATTGTTAGTCCACTTTTCATTGTGTTGATGAGCATTTTATATAAACTTTTATAATGTTGATAATGAATATAATAATAATAATAATATTTTCCCCTATTTTTTTCAAAAATAAAAACAAAATAGGTGTTACTAACTTCCTTTAAAATGAATTTAAATACCATAAATTATTCAAAATAATCTAACAAATTAACAATATTATGTCCCAATGATTTTGATCACAAAGAAAATTTTGATGGTCAATATGGTCTCAGGAATGAATCTGGAGGAGAACTAAAATTTTTAATTTTACTAAGGTGGTAACCCCTCAAGCGATCACGAGGGCTCGATGGTTCTCAAAAGTAGTCTAGATGGTAGTCGATCAGGTAATCCTGAGGTCATGGGCATTGGTGTCAATAACAATGGCTCTTTGGTGACTAGTCTATATTCCATGAAAATTAGGTTGGGTCCTTTCTCCAACCCCCCTCCCCTCCCTATTCCTCTTCTCTTTCCTTTGCAAAAATAGTCTAAAAATACTCTCTTTCGTCCTTCTCTAGCAACATGTTCGATCTTCATCCAAACCAAGGAAAACTGAGGATACCCCTAGAAATCATGAAAAATGACTATTTATTTGGATTCCATATCCTTCATTGGGAAATTATTTGACCCTATACCTGATATCAAATCCATTGGAAAATTAAAATTTTCCAAATGGAAACATGAGGGGCATCGAATTAGTGGTAGTCCCAAAGGCTTTTTCTTATAAAACTCAAAAACTTTGATGATAAGCTAAATTTTTACTGGAGGGCCATAGTTATTTGGTTGACACAATATTTTTCTCAAGATATGGGACCCAAAATTTTATTAAAACTCTCAAATCATTAGTAAATCCCCAATCAAGGTCATGTTTCTTTGGTTATTGATCTCATTATGGCATGAAGTCATTCTAAGAGGAATAGCAAGATCTATTGGAGAATGTGTTGCATTGGATCCAACCACTAAATTTAAATCTTCAATGGTATATGCCATAATGTGCATTATTTTCAATATCAACTCAAATACACTAAAATACATAGAATGTGTATCAGATATTGGCAACAAGATTCAAACCATCAAGTATGAAAACAAGTTGACCTTTTTCCCCATTTGCAAGAATCAAGGGTACCTTTCAAGCCAGTGTCTATCTTCAAAACTCCTTATTTATTCCAAGAAATATTATCTCCAAAAATAGGCCAAGAATCCTAGTGCTCCTTCCTCTTCCTCTGTAGGTACTTTGGAGGCCCTTGAGTTTACATTGCATCCCAACAAGATCATGGATCTCAAGGTAAAATAAAATTACTCTGCTCACTGCAGTGGCATTTGTCCTTCCCCCCAAGTTAGTATTCCTTCCTCTTCTTTGACCAATATTTTTTCTTACTTAAATTTCAAGGAGCCTTTCCTTGATAATCCCCTTGTTCCTCCTGCCAGCCATACCTCAATTAATTTTGAAGTTGGATTTTCTACTAGTTATCATATCCCCCTTTCATAGTCCTCTATCAATCTCTTGAATTATGTTTTCTCTCCCATGGAGGAAAACCCTACAACCACCCTCACCTCCTCTATGGATTCTACCTCTATATCCAAGAATGAAATCTCCCTTCCTTCATCCCCCCTTGATCAAGTTGGAAATATGATATAGTCCCCCTTGCACTACCATCTAAAATCATAAAAAAAGGCCATGCTGGTGTTGGCAGTGAGAAGAGAAAAGTCAAGCCCTTTATCTAGGATCATAAAAATAGAGAAGCTAAAATGAAGATCATTAATGGTGGCCAATCCACATTGTGCATCCCTAAAAAGGATAACCCTTTCATAGAAACTAGGCTCAAAGTGGGATCTAGAAACAATTATTCCTTTGGCCATGATAGAGGAAAAAAGCACCCTCTAAAACATTCTAAATTAAGATCCTCTCCTGGAATGTGAGAGGCCTCAATGGTCATGCCAAGGTAATGTTGTTGGCATCCATGAGGAAATAATTGAATCTTGACATAATCATCCTCCAAGAAACCAAAATTAAAACTTACAATATTGAAAAAGTTTCCAAAATAATTTGGAGAACTAGTGAAGTTCTTGCCATCCTAGCCTAGGGAGCTTTTAGAGGTCTTTTGTGTCTATGGGACTTGTCTAAAATTGAAGGAAGGCTCCTCTAAGGATAAAAAATAATTACAAACATCATGTTCTAAGAAAATATGAATGTCAAATGGGTTCTATCAAACATTTATGCTCTAAACACCCCTTTGGGTCATGTCTCCCTATGGATCACTCTAACCTAGATGAGAAATATTTTTAGTAATGAATTCTAGATACTATCTAGAAATTTTAATTCTTCACTCTTCCCATCCTATAAACTTCGTGGCTCCTCGATCACCCCCAAATGCTATGAAGAGTTTTCTAATTTTTTCAACAACAATGTGCTAATGTACATTCCATTAAGAGGTAAAAATTCACATGGAGCAACCAGAGGTTTGGCAACCAACTCATATAACTCAAACTTGATAAAATTCTTATCTCTAAGGTATCTCTCCCTTTGGGGATGTCATTCTCTATTCCATTTCCATAATAGGATCTGACCACAACCTCCTCTTTCTAGAGGCCCTCTAGCCTACTTCTTCTTTCAAAATCCCCTTCATGTTTGAATCCATGTGGATACAACATCAAAGTCTTAGTTCATTTGTGTCTAAGTGGTGGGCTAAAGAGTTCTTAGGGCCACTCATTTCTTAGATTGCTAAAATAATTTGGTTCATAAAAATAATCTAAATATTTAGAGAAAAGAAGTCTTTGACCACATATTTACTCGAAATCAAAATACACAAAGTCAATTAAGTAGCATTTATTCTTCCATTCAAGGTGGATATTCTTTGACGATCCTAAGGCATGATAAGAAAGAGCTGCTAACAAAATTTCATAATATCTTGGCCTACAAAGAAATATTTTAGAGATAAAAATCTAGAGCAATCTAGCTAAAAGAAGGATACTTATTGAGTGGTAATTTAGCCCAATTGTAAAACCACACTCATAGTTAGGATTTTTATTAGAAAACCCTCTCTTGCAAAGAAATAAACATTTCTACAAGATTCCTTTTACTTAATGTGTGCTTGTATGCTAGTGAAAATGTGTCAAATAAATGCTAGAATACCTTAGTGATTTGCAAATAACTGTTAACAAGGGGCCTATTATTGTTCATTAATTAAAAGGGCTTGATTTCTCTTATGTACAAAAATAAAATGATGAATGAGTGCATGAAATTGATCTTAATTCATTTTTTATTTCTGATTTGTTAAAGTGATCTATCCTTGAAATACAAATATGAAATGATGATTGGATTCATTTTATGTTGCTTTGAGCATGAAATGAAAATAATCTAAATGACTAACTTTAAAATGCAATGGCCTTTGAAATGCCATATAAATTACCCCCTTTTAATGAAATTGTAATTTTCATAAAGAAAAGTTAATTTATTGCTTGCAAACAAAAATGTAAAGCCTGAAATTTAAATCTCCTTAAAAATGTGAAACCATGTTAAATTATGAAATTACAAAATTCCTTTTAAAATATGCAAATATTAAATAATTTTGGAATTTTGAATTTGCTTCAAAGTAAAATCAAACCTTATCTAAATGAAAATTTAAAGCTTATTATTTGAATTTGTGCATTTCCTTTTGGATTTTTATTTTTTATATTTCTTTTTATTTTATTTGTAAAAGTTAAAAAAATGAAAAGATAGGGTTAGAAAAAAAATAAAAATAAAACTTAAAATTTTGGAATATGGACCAGAATATGGAAAAGACCAAAGAAAAACTACTGCAAGAAAATCTGATCTATGTTGTAGAAAAATATTAGATTCTAAACATTAAACACAACCATGTTAGACTTGCATTCACACAATCCAAGATTTGGTTATGGCGAGAGTCTAAGAGATAAAAACATGCAATAAAAATATTGAAATGGTGCAACCATATCCATGCATAAACACCATTAAATAAACTTAGTGCATGTGAGAAAAGATATGCAATAAACACAAATTTATATTCAAAATCTTATTTTATGCATACAAAATGAGGGAAAACCAGCTCCACAACAGCTTGAATCACCTTCCAATATTTTTCCTGCACTCCTACTCCCAAAACTTCCAGCCATGATGTTTTATCTACTCCTGCCTATTGCTCTCCTTTCCTTAGAATAGAACCTCATGATACATGAGATTCCATCCGTAGTGCATTCATTGTATTCATAAACTGCACATCACACAAGTTCCTTATCTCTCCACTGACACATCCCTGAACTTGAGAATCCTATCATCTTGTATAACTCCTTGATGTGCACCTTAAATCACCACATCACCTCAACCATCCACTATTTAAGACCCTTTATTTTTCTAATAATATCTCATCATCAAGAAATTCATCTAATTCACACCCATCCTCTCACTATGTTCAAGCTCCTACTATACTAAAAACATCTTGCGATTCTCTCAGTATTCTTGTATCATCGATGAAATTTACACTATCCATGTGTGCCACATCATAAATTATGTGTAGGTATGTGTCACCCAAAGAACACAAGCTTAGACTGAGAGGGGGGTGAATAATATAAGACCACTTTATACTTTTATTTTCCAAACAATAGTATGCAATATATCAATGACAATATCAACAATAGTAATCAAATCAATGCACAAATCACCACATACAATAGAGACACCAATTTAACATGGTTCACGTAATGTGGGCTACTCCACGAAGAAAATATTTCACTAAAATTTTCTTAACAAATATCTTGGGAAACCTTTCCCTATTACAATATTTATGGACCTCTCTCCAAAGGAGACACCAATCCTCTCAACTAGTTCATGGATATCTATCCATAGGAGAACTCCTTCTCTGCTCTGGCTGGTGATATTCTAGAAGAACTACTACCTCCACTACATTGGCTTATGGATATCTATCCATTAAAGACTCCTACCCTCACTCAAAAGACCTGTCTTCACCACCCTAGCTAATGGACCTCTATCCACTGGAGATTTTTGTCATCTATACTCTGTCACCTCTAAATATTACTCTCAGCTCTATCTCAAATTTACACTAAACATGGTCCTTTGGTCTAGCTCAAATTTTCTCAATGTCAATCTTTGATCTGCACTATACATAGTCCTTTGGTCTAGCATAAATCTTCTCAATATCTATCTTTGATCTGCACTAAACACAGTCCTTTGATCTAGTACAAATATTGTCATTATCTATATCTTATCTAGTACAAACCCATCCTCAAATCTACACCAAACTCTATCCTTAAATCTGTCCTCAAGCCTTAACACAAATCTTGACTCAATCACAAATCAACTCTGCTAGATCTACCCCAAACCTTAACCCAAGGTTTCAACAAATAAATCAATCAACTCTGATATCGATTCTTCTCAAATACTTATCTCAAATCATCTCAATAAATCCTTACTAGAACTTTTCTAATATTCTCAAAAAAATTTCACCAAGACTTATCTTTTTGCTCAACAAGTCCTTACTAGAACTTGTCCAATCTTCTCAACAAGTCTTCACCAAGACTTGTCTCAAATATGCTCAATAATTCCTCACTAGAACTTGTCCAATCTTCTCAATAAGTCTTCACTAGAACTTATCTCAAATATGCTCAACAAGTCCTCACTATAACTTGTCCAATATGCTCAACAAGTCTTCATCAATACTTGTCTCAAATCTTCTCAAAAAGCCCTCACTAGAACTTGTCCAATATTTATTGTAAGCTTCCACAAAATCTTACTCAATTATATCTATTGGAAATTTGAGTTATTTTATGTTGTCATTGATGTCACATGGATCACATTTGGTTTTTTTGGCAAAAAAAATTCATAAATAAGCATTTATGATATTTTGGAAAGCATGTCTATTTATAGGTTTTTTATGAAAACCAAGGCAAGCAAAATAAAAGGTTTTATTTAAAAACATGGTGGGCTTATGTGGAAAGGGATTTTATTAAAATCCAAGGTTGAATTTTGTTTCATCAAAAAAGGAACTCTGGTGATGAATATATTAAAGTTTAAAGTTTAAGTTTAAATTAATGGAGGGCCTACCTATGAGTAATTAATGGAGGTTGGCATATATATATATATATATATATATATATATATATATATATATATATATATATATATATATATATATATATATATATATATATATATATATATATATATAAAGGTTTCAATTTATTTCGGAAAGTGGGCATATTATATATCGTTGAAAATTTTATTTCGAGGACTATTTGACTAACTTATTTACAAGGAGAAATAACATGTGTGTAAAGAGATATTTATGATTTTGCAAAGGGGAATGAAGTTTGCCTTGTTCTTTTTCAAGAGTATTAATTCTTTCATGAGGTGAGAAGGTATGCAATATTGTGATTTATTTTATTTTATGGTATAAGTGGTTTTGGGAGTGAAAAGGTTATGCAATGTTTTGATTTATTTTATTTTATGGTACAAGTGGTTTTAGGAGAGATAAGGAAGTTGTGCAATTAAAGGCCTTGGTGATGATTATTGAAAAGTGGAGTAATGTTGATTATTTTGTGATCTACTAATCCTTGTGAAGATTGGCAAAAGTATTTTGTGATTGTGGCAGATTTACAAAGAGGTTTTTCTCATCTTCATAAAAGGTATGGGCACATTCTCCTATTGACTGTTTATGGTGGTTGATTTCTAAAATATCATTGGAGAGAAAAGGATTGATTGTGGTTTCCTTTTCAAAAGTGATTGGTTTAATGCTTCAAGGTTTTCTAGTTTGATATTTGAGGTTAAACCTTGTTTTATAAGCATTGTTATTGAAGCCCATTGGTTGTAAAATAACTTGAGTTAGAAAATAACATGAGTATCATTGTTATGTGAGATTTTTGGTTGAGCATTTTTGGAAACATTTGAGTTGGTTGATACATACTTGGACTAGGGTTGTGTGAGAATGAATTATCCCTTGTGATGATTGGTTGAGTTGATTTGATTGAGCCTAGTCAAGTGATGTGTGAAGTGATTGTTCAAGTTCTATGAAACAAACTATTCCATAATTCTATGTTGATTTGAGATTAAGGTTATAACATATTGAGTCTCTAACAATTCTATTTATGGTTCTATAAGACTTGAATTGAGTTGAGGTTGATTTGAGTTGAGAGTGATATTAGAACATATTGAGTCTCTAACAATTATCTTTATGCTTCTATGAGTTGATTTGAGTTGAATTGAGATTGATTTGGGTTGATATTGAGTTTAGAACATATTGAGTCTCTAACAATTCTCTATATGCTTCTATGATTTGAATTTAGATTAATTTGGGTTGAGAGTGAGATTAGAACATATCGAGTCTCTAAAAATTATCTTTATGCTTCTATGAAGTTTATTTGAGTTGAGATTGCTATTCATTGTTGAGTTCATTTTGAGTACTACTTGAGCATGATTGATTAAGCCTTTTTAGAAGGCCTTTCAAAAAAAATTGAGTACAATTTTGGGATAGCTTTGTGGACAGCTTTGTGGACAGCTTTGTGGAAATATTTGTAGATAATATTTGGGCAAGTTATTGGTGAACTTACGAGAGCATATTTGGGCAAGTTCTTGGTGATCTTGATAGAGAAGAATTGGGCAAGTTATTTGTGAGCTTGCTAGAGCAGAATTAGGCAAGTTCTTGGTGAGCTTGCTTGAGTAGATTTTACAAGTTCTATGTGAGATTTTTAAGAAGGTTTTGTGTGAGCCTATTATGTAGATTTTGTGTGAGCCTGTTTATCAAGTTCTTAGTGAGCCTATTGATAGAGCTTTGGAGGTGACAGAGTACATAGGATAGAGTCTTAGTGGATAGAGATCCAGTAGCCATAATAGTTGAAAATAGATCTAAGTGAGGAGTCTTCAATTGGAGAGAGGTTCACCAGTCAGTGCAGTAGAGAGATAAAGTCTTCTAGAAGGTCACATAGCCAGAGAAGAAGGGGAAAGAGTTATCTTGTGGAAGGGATCCACGAAATTGATATTAGGGGATCAACATCTCCTTTGGATAGAAGTCCATAAACATTTTAATTGGGAGTGATTCCAAAAGATATTTATTGAGAATTTTTTAGTAAAATATTTTCTTCGTGGATTAGCCCACATTAGGTGAACCACATAAATTGTGGTGTCTCTATTGTGTATGATTTTTGTGCATTATTTTGATTACTGCTATTGATACTAATATATTTACACACCATAATATTGATTTGGAATAAAAAGTAAAAAGTGGTAATATGCTGTTCACCCCCCCTCTCAGTATAACCTTGTGTTATTCAATTGGTATCAGAGAGGGTTCCTTCTAAAATGCTAACATCTTGAGGGCATATTCTACAAGAACACAGATGGCTTCATAGAAAGGATTATCTTCAAATAAGGCTCCATTTTTTTATGGTAACAATTATGCTTTCTGGAGCATTAGTAAGAAGAAATACTTGATATCACAAGGATATGAGGTATGGAAAATGGTTGAAAAAGAGTATAATGTTGAAGGTGATCCCGAGGAAGATAATACTACTAGAAAATTGGTTGAGATCAATGCAAGAGCAATTAATTGTATTTTGAGTGGGCTACATGAAACATATTTTGCAAAGGTCATGGTATGTACTTTAGCTAATGATATGTGTACCAATTTTAGAAATACTAATGAAGGATATTCCAAGGTAAAGTTGGTAAAACTACAAACTCATAGAAAAATATTTGAAGAATTGAAAATGGAAGATTTTGAAGATATTGCAAAGTTCTTAATTTGAGTTGATGAGATTACTAACACTATGAGAGGCCTAGGTTTTGAGATGAAAGAATCAGAAGTTACTCAAAATATTTTGAGATCACTTCCATGAAATATTATGCAAAGGTTTCAACAATAGAAGAAACAATGGATATCAACAAGTTAACAATGGAAGAATTGCAAGGTACTCTCACAAATTATGAGATGAGGGTAAGTAAGCATCAAGCTCCAATAAAAGATATTACATTTTAGGCTTTGGAAAAAGAGAAAGGGAAATTTTTAGAAACATATAGAGTTTTAGAAAATGATGAGGAAGCTAACTTCATCAAAAGGAATAAGGACTTAAGGAATTTCAAAAATATAAGGAAAGTCAGGTGCTACAAGTGTGGTGATCTTGGTCACTATGCATACAAGTGTCCACATGAAGAAATCAGTGATGATGAAAAATAGGGTCATAGAAGAAAATAATATGGAAAGCATAAGCATGACAAAGATGAAAAATTCAAGAAAAACAAGTATGAGAAGAAGAAAAGTTTTTGTAAGGCAAAGAAATCTTACTACATTATAGAAGCAAGTGATAGCTCAGATCATAATGATAGAGACAATTCAGATGATGAAAATAAAGAGAATTTATTCCTAGGAATAGAAGGTGAAATAGAACAATGTTTTATGTGTGGTCAAAGAGATCACAAATTAGGGTATTGCAATGGTTTTTGTGATAGTGAAGATGAGATGACACATCAAGGAAACAAACATGGTCAAATAAATCTTGAGAGTTTGTTTGCTATAGAAGATTATAATGATCTTAGTGACAGTGAAGATGAAGAAGGGTTTTTATATGGAATAAAATAAGTAGAAGAATAACATTCACTCCAAACAAAATAATTTGAACAAGAGGATAATGTCTCAGTTCATATAAATGAAGACTTCAATGTTATCCATGAGCAACTAAAAGAGGTTAAGGAGAATCTAAAATAATTGATATATTTCCTACATGAGAAATTTGATACATCACATGACTAAAAAGGTTAAGAAATTTGTACTAAGAATGAAACATGTATTTCATAGGATATATATATGAATGCCAAGTTGCTACTTGACACAAATGAAGAGAAAGAAGAGGAATATTCCAAAGCACCAAAGGTCCCATATTTCAGGTTTGGGGAATCACACTCAAAAGGAAAGAAATTTCTAAAATATGAAAGCAAAGAAGCACCTAAGATTTGTGATGAAATTTCAAAAGTTCCTATGGCTACAAATATTCAGTTTGGTTCTTGTTTTGAGATAGGTGAATCAATATCAAAGGGAAAATAAATTCTTGAAGAAAAAGGCAAGGAAGAAACTAAGGAAGAGGTTTTAGATGCTACAAAGAAGGTTCAAGAATGCAATGCACAAGTTGAAGATGATCATAAGGATAATGGTCAAGAAAGGTATGAGGAATCAAGGCATGAACAAAAGGCTTTTAAAGGATATTGTTTTTCTTGTAATGGATTTGGACATAGGGCTACACATTGCAGGATCCATGGATCAAAGAAGTTTGATTTTGCTATAAGAATATTCAAAGGAAGAAGGTATGGTTTTTAAGGGACATTGCTTCTCATGCAATAGGATTGGTCATAGATTTTTTTAGTGTAAAATAAATGAGCAACATGGTTTTGGTTTTAGAGCTACACAATTCAGAATTCATGGTTATAATGGTCATGAAAACAAAGCTTCACAATATAGGGTTCAGGAAAGGAATGGATATGGAAATTATTTTAAGAATGAATTCAGGATATGGGAACCATCCAAAGGCTACAATATCAAGTGTTTTAATTACAATAAATTTGGGCATATTTCAAAATGGTGTAGGACTCAATTCCAAACAGGTTCAAGGCAAGAAGGTAAAATGGGTTCAAGGCAAGAAGGTAAAACAGGTTCTAGACAAGAAGATCAAGTAATTCATTAAGAGAAGGATATCAGAAAAATATGGAAGGAAGTTGATAGAGGAAAAAA
Source organism: Wollemia nobilis (assembly GCA_028583015.1). Taxonomy (NCBI): domain Eukaryota; kingdom Viridiplantae; phylum Streptophyta; class Pinopsida; order Araucariales; family Araucariaceae; genus Wollemia; species Wollemia nobilis. Next base: position 6,832,184 of record JAQPPZ010003199.1, read on the forward strand.
TCAAAGTAATATGGGAGTAAAGATACTCCCACCCCAAAATTAATCACCTCTAGATAGAAGGGGGTGAGGGGTCTAAGCTTAAGAGTTATATATTTTAGCCTCATGTCCCTTTTGCCATTGATGTCAAAGGGGGAGAGATTTGAGTAAGGGGGAGAGCATTGAGTTAGGGGGAGAAACCTCCAAAGATAGAATTGAGTTAGGGGGAGTAGCCTCCATAGAGAGTATTGAGTCAGGGGGAGCGGGTTTGATTCTTAGAGATGGATTTTGTAGTGATTGTAGTGATTTGCATTAGAGGTGTTGCCATCAATGGCAAAGGGGAAGATTTTTGGAAATTTGAGTTATTTTATGTTTTCATTTATGTCACATGGATCACATTTGGTTTTGGTGGCCAAAATATTTCATAAATAAGTATTTATGATTGTAGCACCCTAAAATTGGCACAGTTAAACCTTAGTAAAAAGTTAAAAATTTGAATTTTAACCCCAAACCTCCCGTTAACCACTTGTTACCCGCTTCCCTTATTTTCCATGCCATTTTTAGGATTTTTTTTGACCGTTGAACAATATCATCGCAGATCAGACAAAATCATCCCAGATCTGACGAATTCGTCTAGAACAAAATGTCCAAACGATTTCGTCCCAAAACCAAATTTTCATAATTAGCTTCTATTTCAATAGCTTATCTAACCTAGGCAGAAAGCGTGTTCACACAGTTAGAGTCTCCCCCATTGGAGATTTCCCAAATTGGGATGATCTCCAACCTACTAACCTCTCCCTAATCCTATATAAACTAGAATTTTCTCATTTTATCCCCCTGAACCCCCTAGCTAACTTATTTCCCTACAAATTTAGTCCCTTGTGCCTTAGAGCACCTTCATACTTTTGTTTGCCTTATGTATTTCAAGTTTTCTTACAAGAATCTTACTATTTTTCAGCTGGAGCAAGCTTGGATCGTCGTAGGCGATTTCAGACGATTTTGGATGATCCTATCGCAGATCGATGATGATCCCATATGATTGGATGTGATCTCAACTGTAGTCCAGATTGGGGGCAATCAGAGCCTAGATTTTGTATTTTTTTATCATTTCTCTACATTTCTTTATGCATTATATTAGTTATTATATTTATGCATCTTGGAGTTCACCTCATTTAGTATAGATGCATGATAAAGTTAAAATAAATTTTCAAATTGATGCATTTCCTTTTAATTGCTATCTATATTTATCATTTGGGCAAGTTTACTGTTATTTCTATCATTTCCCCTTGCTTTTGCAGTTGCATTTTTGGTATTTTGTATCTGTTTCTATGATTTCAAGTTTTTGATGAATTTGTCTGACGAATTCGTCAGATCACTGATGATCCGGTCTGATCTCAGATGATCAACTGAGATCTGAGATGATTCTGTGTAATTACAAATGATTACGTATGATTTGAGATGATTTGGACTTCTACAAAACTCAGAATCTTCATCAGACATCTAGAATCAGGTATGTTCTATTTTATTTATCCTAATTTTTGTGTTTAGCACTTAGGCATGTTTTCTGTATTCATAAAAATTAGCATTGGCATATAGAATAGTTTAGATTCATCTTGGCCAAACCTTGGAATTGAATGATTAAAGCACAAAATGAACACATCAAACCTACTCTTTGTTGTAATCACAATGACACTGAGAGGGGGGGTGAATCAGTGTGTTCTTTAAAAACTTAAAACAATTTAGACTTTTAAATAAACTGTAGTAGATTAAAACAAAAATAATAAAAGTACTAAGAGCATCACACATAACACGGTATTTTAACGAGGTTCACCGATGTGGCTACTCCTCAAAAAGACTGCTTGGACTACCATCCAAATCTAGTCAAATGCAAAGCTACAACTTTACATAATCATTCACCAAGACTAACCGGTAAGAGGCACCAACCTCTAAATTTTATCTGCTACAACAGAATGGAGCACCAACTCCAATTTTTCCAGCACCAACTGGAAAGAGGCACCAACCCCTTTTTCAAGCTACAACTTGAAGATAATAATAAAAATTGTAGAATGTAAACTTTCACCTCAATTATCATGATCTGCTATTTTTCTGCGATCTGTTGCTTGTCGGCATTCAACTGCTGCTATGAAAAATGATTCGCACTTTTTCAACCACTCCTCTATATCTCTCCGTGTTCTCTGCTGCAACTTCATAGAAATCTCACTTCAACCATCTACGTATTTTTGCCTCGGACTTTAAACACGCCGTCTGCATATCACTCTCTTTGTTCTTGATCAGTCGATACGAACTCACTCACTATCTCCTCGCTGCGATATCTTTTCTTTAACTCCAAAGAACTATCACTTTGCTCATACTCAAGATCGAAATGACTTACACTCTGCTACACACGAACTTCATTCACATAGATCGCATCACTCTCCACACTTTAAACTCGAAGAAACCTTGCTTTTGTAGAAGAAATTTTAGAGGCAAACCCTAGAAGAACGTCGACTGAGAAACCCTAGAATTTGTCAGCTGCAAAACCCTAAAATCTGTCGGTTGTAACCCTAAGAATGTCGACTGCAAAACCCTAAAATCCGTCGGCCCAGATTTAACTGTCGACGTCATTCTCCACATTCGTTACCTTCCTGTAGCTTATTGCCGTGAAATAGTAACACATCGGACCTTTTAATTTAATTTAATATTCTAATTTAAATTTTTAATAAAATAAAAATTTAAACTAAATATTTAAAATTAAATATCTTCATCATCGGGGCATATTTTTCAACAAAACGAAGAGCCAACTTAGGTTTTAAGAAAAACCCATTTCAAGTGTGTTATCCACTGCATCCTTGGACCTAACTGCCTGCATCTTTGGATCTAACTGCCTATGTTGACAACAATGACAACCTTTTGGCAACATCTTGCTCAACAATCTCCCCCTTTGGAATTGTTGGCAACACCTGTATACCTTCCTGTAACTCTTCTCCCCCTTTGTCAATAATACCAAAGGGCTACTACAGACTCTCCTTGTGACCATTCTCACACTTTTCAGGCACAATTTTGACTCCCCCTGAGTCCATCCTCACACTTCTCAAGCAAAATTTGACTCCCCTTGAGTCCATCCTCAAACACTCAAGTGCTCCCCCTGAGAAGGTGATCCCTGTAGCTAGTCACTTCTTAGGAAGTGTGACTACTCCTAATTTGCTTCGAAGATACTCAAATACTTCCTTGGGCAAAGGTTTTGTAAAAATGTCTACTACTTGTTCTGTAGTTGGGACATAGTCCAATCCGACTTCTCCTTCTGCAACTTTGTCTTTCAAGAAATGATACCTTATAGCAATATGCTTTGTCCGTGAGTGCATTATTGGATTCTTAGAAATGTTGATTGCACTGGTGTTGTCACACTTTACTGATATTGGTTCACTAAAATTAATACCAAGATATTTCAAGGTCTGTTTCATCCACAAAACTTGTGTGCAACATGTTGCTGCTGCAATATACTCTACCTCGACTGTAGATAAAGAAACTGACTCTTGCTTCTTACTGTGCCATGCAACCAATCTGTCCCCCAAATAGAATGCTCCTCCACCGGTACTCTTTCTGTCATCAACACATCCTTCCCAATCCGCATCTGAATATGATATAAGAGTGAAATCTTTGCCTATTGGATACCACAATCCATACTCCATGGTGCCTTTGAGATACCGAAAAATCCTTTTAACTACTGTTACATGAGTCTCTTTGGGACTGGCCTGAAATCTGGCTACCATGCACACTGCCTACAAAATATCAGGTCTGGTTGCAGTTAAATATAGTAAGCTTCCTATCATTGATCTATACATGGTTTGATCTATAGGTGGAGATTTGTCTTCTTTACTTAACTTACAGCCTGTTGTCATGGGAGTACTTACTGGCTTACTATCCTCCATAGTGAACTTCTTTAACATCTCTTTCACATATTTGATTTGGAAAATGAATATACCTTTCTCATTTTGATTAACCTGTAGTCCCAAAAAATAAGACAGTTCACCAATCATTGACATTTCAAATTCACTCTGCATCTTGTTTGCTAGGTCTTTACAAGATTCATCTTTATTTCTACCAAATATGATGTCATCCACATAGACAACAAGAACAATGAGATGCCCATATTCTGTTTTCACATACAGATTGTTGTCCACTAAACCTTTCTTGAATCCTTGTTGAGAGAGATAATTATCTAGCCTAGCATACCAGGCCCGTGGTGCTTGTTTTAATCCATACAATGCTTTCTTTAATTTATAGACAAGGTTGGGATCTTCACTGATTTGAAAGCCATCTGGTTGTTCAATATAGACCTCTTCTTCAAGTTTCCCATTTAAAAACGTAGATTTCACATCCATCTGATAAACTCTGAAGTTCTTGTGAACTGCTAGTGCCAAAAACATTTTAATAGCTTCTAGTCTGGCCACTGGTGCGAAAGTATCTTCAAAGTCAATGCCTTCGACCTGTGCATAGCCTTTGCAAACCAGTCTTGCTTTATTTCTAATAACCAGTCTAGGCATGGAAACTACCACTAAAAAGTTTCCTGGTGAACCCACCATCCATCGAAAATTCACCCTTATACCCCTCCCCTAAGAGGCGGGACCTTCAAAGGGCCTCTTAGTTCGAGGTATTATCCCATCCTTCTCACATCCCCCTTCTATGCATGGATCCTATAGCCTGAAGGTACAAATGCAAAAAATTTGGAGCGATACATTTTGGTGAACCCAACATGAATACTAAAAACCTTTTGATAACAATCTAAAAAAAAACAAAACATAAATGCATTTAGAATCAAATATTGCATATCATATTTAGATGGTAGATTATAATAAAAGACGAGTTGTCACCATTAATTTTGAAAATCAATTAGTAGCTATATAAATTACTTCTGTACTTAGAGTACCTCAAACAAATAGGGTTCAACCTTTATGGGACGAACTTAATAGGAGATTGAATATCATTGAATCTAGATCAACCGAACTTAGGAAAATCAAGAGGTTTGTCCTAGATAGAATCCTGGATCCTGATCAAGTGACCTTATATCATGAACTTCAGAGAGCTTTCCATAGGTGGTTAGTAGATAAAAGAGCCCTTGTGTCTTCTGAGTTGTACACCTTTGAGGAATACCTCGACAATGTAATTGTAGTGCATAAATTTCTATCTCATATAGAGGATCAAGAGGTTGTTCTTATGGATAGGAAGATATGGAATAGAGCTCCTAGAGCTATGTTATATCGAGAGTATTGCCATGAGATTTATTTTTACAAGTCATAGTCAGAAGTAGATAACATCACCATAGCACACTTTGTCAAATTCTTGAAAAACCATTTCCAATTTGAAGAGGAGCATTTCATGACTCCTGATGAACTTGATCCCATCAATGACATCCATAAACTATTTATAGAAAACTAAGCCATTCTTTTATTATTATTGTTTCCTGCATTTAGTGTGTTGTTTGTTGTCTTTATAATCATAAAAACAAAAACAAAAAAACAAAATAAAAACAAAAACATAACAAAAATCAAAACATTTTCTTTTAAGTATTATAGTAGGTATATAATTAAAATATATACCTCCCAAATTGGTTGCAAATATATATATATATATATATATTTGCTAAAATCTAAGTTTAAGCATAATGACTAGACTCAGGAATGGAAAATAGATTGAAGTAGAAGAATATTGGTTAGGAAGACCAATAAATAAACCAGATGTCCTTCCTGAAGACCCAATTCAGGAAGAAGGAACACTAGACCAACAAGAAGAATAGTTTGCTGAAGCAAACGAACAAAGAGAAACTGATAGAGGGGAAGGATCTTCATCCCCTAAAATGTCTCCGAAAGGAGCTGTTACTTTTGAGAACATGGAACATTTATGGAGTTCCTCAGTACTAATATTGGCACCCTTAATAAAGCAGTCCATATGGACAAGGATCAAATTAGTGACACTCAAGCAACCCTAGAAGAAATATATCACACATTCACTAATCCCTTGTCCTTCGTTGATCAAGAAAGTGATCAAGATAGACCATCCAATTTGGATATGGCTATTATAATCCAAAACATGCAACAAAAATAGGTTACCCAACCACCTAGAGTGCTTGTTACCAAGCCTAGGGTTATTCCCACTCAAAAGAAACCTTCATTCACTGCTCTATTTCGCCAAGTTATTGATCAACATACCTTAAATAAAAAAAAGCCTAAAACAAAACTAAACACCAATTTCCAAAAATATGGGATACAACATAATGCTACAACAAATTTTCTTCATAATACTCTTCCTACAAACCATTTGCATAATAGCAATATAGCATCCAATCCTTACGTCACGCCATCATATGCTCAAATACCATCGAACCAATATGGTGGACAAACTGGTAATCTGGAAGCCATGGTGAAACAGTTAGTCTCCCGCATGGACCAGATAGATCCCTACCGTCCCTCGTACAATTATAGAGAGATGTGTAGTTAGCCTCTAGATCCTATAGTTGTAGCACAACCATATCCTAAACACTTTCCTATGCCTATCCTACCTATATACAAAGGAACCGAAGATCCCATAAAGCATCTTCGTATTTTTAGGATAGCATGTCATGACATATCACATGATGACTTGGTATTACTAAAGATGTTCCCAAAAAGTTTAGGAGGAATGGCATTAGAATGGTATTATCAACTACCCACTCATTCTTTGAGGAATTTCAAAGAAACCGTCGAGTCTTTTGTTCATCAATTTAGTGCCTACATTGAAAGGCATGTAACCATTAAAGATTTATACAACCTAAAACAAGACAAAGATGAATGTTTTGCTGATTTCCTAGCTCGGTGGAGACAGTTGATAGGAAAATTGCACTTTGTGTTACCTTATCGAGAAATGCTGGATATCTTTATCAATAATTTATAAGAACAACTATCCTATGAGTTATCAACTGCTACCTTGACCACCTTAGATCAAGCTATATATTTAGCTTGAAGAGTGGAAGATGCTCTTATTAGGAGAGGTCAAATTAAAAAGAAAGATTATGAGAAAACATCTAGAAATAAATATAAAAATAAATAAGTTGTGGGTGGAGTCACTAATAGTAGAAATATCGCTACTTTTAATGTTGTGAAAACAATAGAGAAATTTATACTGAAACCTCCTGATAAACCACCTCAAGAATTTACTAGGTTAAACCAACCTCTATCAACCATTCTCCCGCAATTACTAGCATGAGGTTTGATCCAATTACCAAATATCCGGGAACCTAATCCAACTATACCCGGATACAGAGCTGATTTACACTGTGATTTCCATAGAGGACCTGGACACACTACCAACTCTTGTAAAATATTAAAACATAAAATACAAGACCTGATTGATAACAATGAGATGGAGGTGCAAGACTTTCAACCTAAACAAAATCCTCCTAATAATGCTCAAAAGAACATCCCTCAAAATCAGAATTAGAATGCCAATCAATCATTGGACATATTTCAACATCCTTTACCAAATCATGGTAAAGAAGTGGCTAATAAAATTGAGCACCATAATGTTCCCCCTCCTACCCAATATGTAGGAACTATTAGTGGATATTCACCTACTCATGATGTGGAAGTATTTGACACAACTTTATCCATGGTTACGACCAGACCTATACATAATATTCAGACACCTGATCTTAGTGATACCGAATACGAGATTGAAAGTGACATGGAAATCACCTCAAATCAATCGAATAGCTTTGAAGATGAATCAGATCCTATTCAACCTATCACAAGTCCTATGGTTCCAGAAGAACCATTTCCAAGAAGAGTCACTACTAGACCATCTTCTCACCAATTACTTTTTAATGAACAAGCCATAAACGCTAGACCAAGACCTATTCATCATCCTCAAAATAATATTGTAGGTACCATCATAGCTATTACTCGACAACAGGCTCAAAATTCTCAACAAGATCAAACATAGAATGATGGATCAGCTCCATTTGTTTTGAAAATTCCTAATAAAGGGAATCATGCGCCTAATATTCAACCTAAGCCTCCTTATAATATTAAGGAACAATTATCAAATACTACAGCTAGAATTTCCCTTTTGGACCTTTTAAGATCTTCTCCTACACATAGGGATGAATTAATGCTCACATTAAGCCAGATGATGGTACCACAAAATATTCAACCTGAAGCCATGTCCAACACTATCATAACTCATGAAGTCGATTGTATTGACTTTCGGGATAGAGATATACCACAACATAGTTTACATAAGGATAACCCCTTATATATTACTGCCCTAATTGGAGATGTAGCAGTTAAACGGGTCTTGATTGATAATGGTTCATCTTTAAACATTTGAACTTTTGACTTCTACTAAATATTTGGGTTTAGAAGTGATGAAATGAAAAGAACTGACATGATCATAAAAGCCTTTAATGACGAAACACAAGAAATGTGTGGAGTTATCACTATCCCATTGCAAGTTGGTCCAAGAACCTTAGACACAACCAAATTTATTGTACATTTCCCTACATCATACAATATACTTTTGGGTCACCCTTGGATCAATGCAATGTGAGATGTTCCCTCAACTTTACACCAATGTGTTAAATTTGAATTTAAAAATTAGTTGGTTACCATTCATGGTGATCCTAGACCCTTTGATATGTGTGCTTTGGCAGAACCTGTTGGAGTTCAATTTTGCCCTGCTTTATCATCCACACATCCTAATTATCATCAACCATCTAAACGTGTGAAACACACACTCATAACATCATCTACCCCATCAACTACACCTCTACATATAGTTCAACCGTCTTCCGAACAAACCATATTAGGACCCCAAAAGGATCCTAAACCCACAACCAATGCTTCTTGTCTTACTCCTATCACTTCTATACCTATAGACCCATCCATCGACATATCTATAACATCTACAGCCACTAAAGGCATACTTTCTGCATCCAACGATGTAGGAAATGTTCCTTCTACCTCTTATGCTCTTACTAATGAGCACTTACCCGATTTATCTAAAATTCTTATATAAAAAAAAACAAACGTTGCTATGCAAAATTCCCTTCTTTTAAATAAATTGTCACCCTCTCCTTGCACCTTGGGTCTCCCATAGCCTATGGGAAGTATTTACCAAGTTGGGAGTTGCACTTTTATTTATAAGGGATATGACTGGGGAAGAATACCTAGAAACATCACGACTCATTATGATGGATATGCTCGATGTTACTTTGCTAATGAGTATATTAAAGCTAAGCCTATAATGCTTAAATTGGGATATAAAGGGAAAGAATTGGGACCTTCCCAAAATGGTATGAAAGAACCTTTTGAGGTAGAACCATGGCCTACCCGATGTGGTGTGGGCCTATTTCCTAGTAAAGGTCAGCCCTTCCCATTTGATGATGATGATCATCTCATATCTTACCAAGATTATTTGTATGAATGCGATGCTTTGTGTTTAAGGAATAACCCATTTACGTGTAATATGCTATCCATAGCTTACCCTAAGATGATTGCTGAATCCGACGATGATTTGGAGGGGGATATCTTCCATGATGTCTCCATTGAGGAATTGTTATATAACGGATTTTATTTTGATGGTTCTATACCTAGTATAGCCCAGCTTGAGGCCACATCTCCTCAAGCTGAATTATCCAAGCTAACCTTGGAAGAATTACAAGAATTGGGCGTTTCACCCACCCCACCTAATTTTGAGAGAGATCTACACATGGAAGTAGAGAATGTCATAAAAATTAACATTGGAACCGAAGATAACCCTCACATAATCAACATTGGATCAAAATTGAGTCAAGAAAAACAAGATAAATACATTGCATTTCTTAAACAATATGAAGACGTATTTTCTTGGACATATGATAATATGTCAAGATTAGACCCTTTTGTAGTTATGCATCACCTATTAGTCCATCCGGATGCTAAACCTATTAAAAAAAAACTTAGAAAAATGCATCCTAAAGTGGCCTTAGTAGTCAAAGGGGAATTAGAAAAGCTCTTGAAGGTTATTTTTATACAAGCCATTGATTATGCTGAATGGATCTCAAATGTAGTTCCAGTAACTAAGAAAGAAGCTACCAAAGTTAGGGTTTGCACAGACTTCAGAGATATTAATGTTGCATGCCCTAAAGACAATTTTTCTCTTCCCAACATGGATCAGATCATTGATTTTACTGCTGGGAGTGGAATGATATCCCTAATGGATGGATTCTTTGGTTATAATAAGATCAGGATAGCTCCTGAAGATTAGGCTAGCTCCTGAAGATCAGGCTAAAACAACCTTTATTACCCCTTGGGGAACCTTTTGTTGGAAAGTGATGCCATTCGATTTGAAGAATGCAGGTGCAACCTATCAATGAGCTATGACTTATACCTTTCACGATATGATGCATGATATTCTACATGATTATGTATATGATATTATAGCTCATTCCATCAAAGAAGATGATCATTTAGATGACTTGAGAAAAGTATTTAATCGGTTAAGGGAATATCTTATCCGACTAAATGCAGCTAAATGTATATTCGGAGTTAAGTCTGGTAAATTATTAGGGGTTATAGTTTCTTTACATGGCATTGAATTTGAACCTCTCAAGATTGTGGCTATCACTAATATGCCCGCACCCACAAATATATTTGAATTACGAAGTCTACAAGGTAAACTTCAAGCTATTCGCCGCTTCATCGATAAGTTGGCGGACAAAACTAGCCCCTTTCTTAAGCTTCTTAAGAAATATGTCTCTTTTCATTGGGATGATGAGTGTCAGGAAGCATTTGAAATCCTCAAACAATATCTTCTTAAACCACCGGTGCTTTCACCACATAGATCTGATCGTCCATTTATCTTGTACATTTTTGCTTCAGATTTTGCCTTAGGAGCTATGTTAGCTCAACTTGATGATGAGAAGAAAGAATGTGTTAATTATTACATTAGCATAACTTTAATCAGTTATGAAACTCGCTATACAGTATTAGAGAAGTTATGTCTAGCAGTCGTATTTTCTACACAAAAATTATGCCATTATATGCTCAGTCAAAAAACATATGTTATTGCTAAATTTGACCCTTTGCGATATCTCATGAGTCGACCTTATTTATCTGGTCGCATAGCAAAGTGGGTTCTTGAGTTAAGTGAGTTTGAACTCATATTTATAGGACAAAAGTCTGTTAAGGGTCAAATCATAGTAGATCAGTTAGTTGTTGCACCCTTAGAGTCTACTCATCCCCTCGTCATTGAGTTTCCCGATGAATGCCTTAAATTAGAGGTAGACCATCTAGAGCAATGGGCCCTATACTTTGACGGAGCCTGATGCATGAGTGGGGCTGGTGTAGGTATTATTTTAATATCTCCACAGAAACATCTTATACCTCTGTCCTTCAAACTAACATTTGCTTGCACTAATAATACTGTTGAATATGAGGCTCTAATCCTTGGATTACGAGCTACCTTGGCACTAAAAATTAAAAATTTATTGGTTTTCGGTGATTCTCAACTTGTCATAAATCAAATAAATGATGTTTATTAGACCAGAGATGATAAATTACACCCATATAAAGCATATGTCCTACAATTATTATCTTTATTTGATCAAGTTACCTTGGAAGCTATTCCTCGAACTAGCAACCATGCGACTGACGCTATGGCTGCAACTGCATCTCTTTTTCCCTTGTAGTTAGATGATGAATATGCTACCATCATTATTCATCGACTCCAGGAACATGCTTCAAATAAATCATGCTTAGAACCTTTGGATGTGTTTTTAATCAACGAAACTGCTCCTGAACCATGGTACACTGATATATTTAATTTTCTTCAAAAAGGGACCTTCCCTGAAGGTTGTAATAGCAACCAGCACCGGTTATTATGTAGACGAGCAAGTCTCTTCGTAATTATTGGAAATAAGTTGTATAGGAGATCTTTTGAAGGTATCCTATTGAGATGTTTGAATCTAGAATAATCTAGATCAGCTTTGAGTGAAGCCCACAATGGATCTTGTGGGGGACATTTTAGTGGTAGTGCCATTGCTAAAAAACTCCTTAGGATAGGATATTTTTGGCCTACCATGGAGAATGATGCACATGATTATGTGTGTCATTGCAACAAGTTCCAGAAACATGTTGACATTATCCATGAGCCTGCATAATAATTGCAGGCTATTTCATCTCCTTGGCCCTTTTCAAAATGGGGCTTAAACATCATCAAAAAAATCAACCCTGTGTCATCTGATGGACACAAATTTATCATAACCACCACCGAGTATTTCATGAAGTGGGTTGAAGCTATGCCCTTAGCTTCTTGCACTGGAACCCAAGTTTCCAAATTTATTTTTAATCAAATTATTTGTAGGTTTGGAATTCCTGCAAATCTCATCTCGAATAATGGAACTTGTTTCAAAAATAAAGATGTCAAGAAATTATGTCAAAAATATAAAATTCAACATCGTTGGTCTACTCTCTATTATCCTCAGGGTAATGGCCAAGCTGAAGCATCTAATAAAACATTAATTAAAATCCTCAAAATATTGGTCAATAAATCTGGTCGAGTTTGGCACATCCAATTATATCCTACTTTGTGGGCTTATCGAACTAGAATTCACACCCCCACAGGTACTTCACCTTTTGTTTTGGTTTATGGCACTGAAGAAATTTTTCTCTTTGAATTAGAAGTTCCTTCTTTGGCTCTGCTACTTCAAGATACTAAAGTAGAAGATGAATATTGTGCTGGAAGACTTAGTCAGCTGGAATTCCTAGATGAGAAGCGCATCAATGCTTTGGAGCATCTTCGTGCCTACCAAAACAAGCTTAAACGAGCATACCTCAAGAAAGTTCATCATCGATCCTTTGAGATCGAAGACCTTGTCTTAAAAGAAAATTAGAAAAATACTAATGCAACTAAATACCTTAAATGTAAATTTGAGCCCAACTGGCTTGGACCATATGTCATCAGTGCTAAATTTGGCTCAGGAGCATACAGATTATCAACCTTAGATGGTAAATATCTTAAAGAACCTATGAACATTATGAATCTCAAACGCTATTATGCATAAAATCTAGTCATTTCATCATTGTATATATTGTTATTTTGCATATTGTTTCATTTTCGTTATCCATATAAAAATTTCAAAAAAAAAAATAGTAATAGTATTTATTCTTTCCATTCATAAATTAAAATAAAAATATAAAAACACTTCAAAATCATCAAAAATCTTCAAAAACATCTTTTATTTTTGTACCTGTCGAATTCTTGAAGTATTGCAGTTATATTTTCAATTATTTTGGATAAATTAGCATTTATTTGGAATCCCGTGCTTTCACACTCACATGGATAAATATCTTGATTTTATTTGGTATGATTATTAATCTCTCTTATATCAAAATCCACAGTTGAATTAAATAAATTTTTTGAGCATAGAGAACTGATCTTGTTATTTACTTGAACCAAGTATATCTCTTCACATTAAAATGATTTCATTGCAAATTCGATTTGATGCTACATAGTAGAAATGGTTTCTTGAGCGAAAAGTTTCCCCTGCTATCCTATCATGCACATGGTCTAGAATCTTTGAGAATTGACAAAAGGACAAGCTCACCCCTACCCAGAATAAAAATCCCTTGCTCTACAGCCAATTCGAGCAAGTATCCCTAGCATAGGAAGAAAAATAAAAGTCAAAGCAAATGAGAAAAAGAAAAATATCCTTTTGTACCATCGCAGCAATATTTCAGCATTATCTCAGTTCCAAGCAAAAAAAAAAAAAAGAAGAAAAAGAGAAAATAAAAAGCAAAACACAATAAAACCCCTTTCCCTACCCCTTGAAAATAAAAGAAGGGTGAATGAGCTTGAATCCTTGGAATTCTCAATTATTTGAAAACTGTGAGGTAAGCCCCATAACAGGTGGTTTGTGCCCAACCCGCTTGGCCTTGGGTAATCCCTAGCGCGGTGATATGTCTATCACATTAGCGGCCTTCTTTTGTACATACCTATATCTGCTTATGGATTAGCTAGCTCTTGATGACCCAACTTACATAGTAGTTTGGTACGGTTACATGCATATAAATCATGGTCAACGAACACTCATTTGGTTAATTCAAATTACTTGTATCAAATTATCTTGCTCAAAATTGGTAAATGAACAATACAATTGCACACACAATTGTATTTGAGAGGTTTTTGTATCATTATGATAAATCAAGATTGGAAATGAACTCACATATGCACATGAGGGTTCCTTATAAATCTACAGTTGTCTTTGATATAATTTAAAATATTTTTGCAACTCTTTTGGAATAGTTTTTTATTCTTATCTCAGAACATCTGTTTAGTATAAAAATAATTACATACATTGTTTTCACAAATCACAAAATTCTTTCAAAAAACCTATTAAAAAATCTAGTAAAATAAAGTCAAGCTTATATATTATTATTTTTTGTTTATCTCAAAATAAAAAATCAATCATGCAATAAAACTAAAATATCAAAATTTTCTTTGGATTTCGCGATGATGGTATAAGTCTATACCTATAATTCTATTCCTAGCTCAAACCATTGTTCTAATTTTATGTTCCCATTCACTTTAATTTATAAAAACATATGGCTTACATAATTATATTACACAATTGTGCTTTAAAAAGAATGAACATATTTTTTTCATTTCATTATGTCAACATTCAATTTTGCAATGATGGTATAGTTCCTAGGGACTTATTAAAAAAAATTATCACACTTAGGAATGCATGCCTAGCAAAAAATCATATTTCTTTAATATGTCATGCATAATATTTTTTTATGAAAATCTACAAACAAATCATCACCATCATAATTTTTCATCATCACAACCCAAAGTCTTAAGACAGTCTCTTAAGCACTCTTTTAATTTTCACAATATTTCTATACTAGGATTAGCTTGACGACCTAGTGAGCGACGACTCCATGAAATGGTCTATAACAGTGACAATGTCCTTTGAAATTATTGTTAGAAGTCTCTTTTATTTTTTATCAAATCACACCACAAAACAACCAATTTATTCACATTAGATTATTTCATTTACAAGTTCATGCCATGACATAAAAATTATAATTTATTTCCAAATGACATAATTACATGAATCATCAATCACCAAAATCCAAAAATTAAAGCATCATACAACATATACACAAGTCATATCATCAAAAACAATACCATATATATATATATATATCAAATTATGTACATCATATCAAAACTGGATTGGTATGCCACAATCTATACCCTGGTATACTCAATCCTCTCAAAAATCTATGCAATCTTTGTGCAGTCTATAGTCAGCTAGTCTCAAGAAGCCCTCGAGCTCTCTACCTCATCTCCTCTCCCACCCTGGCGTGGAGGAGGTGGTCCCATAGAGGTCCATGCTATGTCTCGGGTCCTCGCTATCGATCATGAGGATGTCCTCGCCGATCCCATCCTGATTGGTTCAATAATACCAGCTGGTAGTTGTACCCTTTGCCCCTCTAAAACCAGCTAGAAGTATACCCCATCATAGAATGTGGTCTACATCATAGACCGCACCAACTCCTCCATGCTCGCCCCTCTGCTCCGAGCCCTGAGCCATGTAGCCTCATCCTAAAGTGTCTGCACCTAAACCTAGAGGCAGGAAACCTTAGCCTGGATAGCTACCGTCTCACTGCTCTCCCCTACCTCGACACCCTTGCACTTATCGAGTGATGGTGGCCTCTCCCCCTACTGAGAAGGGAATCTCTCCTCCCTCCTCCCTGTCTACTATGGCCTCTGTGGAGCCCATGACATCCTATGGCGTCTCTCCTATAGAGACCATCACTGCTCTCTCCTACCATGACATCGTGCTACCTCAATAGTAGCCTGACATTGCCTCCCCATCCATCGCACCACAGCATACATCGGACCCTATGCCCTCGTCATCCGAGGAGGGTAGATGCCTATGTACCAGGCATCATATCCGTTAGTGACCCCAGCATTGTCACCATCCATTGTCTAGATGGGGGCATCATCTGCATCCTGAATCTAGAACCGCTGCATGTCTGGAGCCCTAATCAATGTAGTACTATCCTGGATAGTCTAAGAGTACTCGTAATCCCTAAGATAAGGGATCCCCTACTGAAGACCAAACTATCATAGAACCTAGTCATAGCGATGGAGCTCTACCTCTCCCCGCTCCATCCTTAGCTAGTAGACTCGCCTGATACGAGCCAGCTCTTGCCCATCCTTTGCCCACCCTGGATGCTCTCTCCATGACCTCTAGGTGATCTGGTCTGGGATTAGGTCATCTAGAAACCTCTGTGACATCGGCAGATCTATCTTCCACTGTGACCCCCTCTGTAACCACCAGTAGAAAACCTGGGGCCTCTCCTGGTCAAACCCTATCAGTGGGAGCCCTACCAGCCTTCGCACCATGATGTGCTCCCAGCACCAAACTTGTAGTAGTGATGTCAAGACCAGACATCGGCCTCCCTTGTATACAACCCCATGCAGGATCCTATACAATTGGCATAGTACAAAACTACCCCATGCAAACCTGTATCCGTGGTCTCTCATGTCACATACCACATCTGAGAGGAGCCATGGTAGCCTACACCTGCTCTGATGGCACAGTAGTAAGACACCTACCACCCCTGCCAAAACCTGAGTCAGCATAGATGCCCCAAGCATCTGCCTTAGAGACTCAATGTTCACTCTACCATTCTCCAGGGTGAAGCTCGGGTCTCCGCTCAGCCTCATCATCACCTGGCCCTGATTGGTCGCAGGAGTCATCAGCCATCCCTATATGGGGAACCTCAAGATCCTCCATACATTCTATAGTGTGGGAGCCATCTCCCCTATTGGTAACTAAAAGTAGGACGACCCCAGATACCACCTCTTTGCTAGGGCTGTCAGTAGCCCCATGTCTGTCGATACTTGTGGCATCTTTGCCACATGCTACAAACTGACCTGTGCTAGTCGGTCGCGCTCTGCCTAGTCGAGCGTGGCTATGTCGTCTCTCAACCCCCCATATTTCCACTCTCCACTCTTTAGTAATCCCCTCTACAAAACAAACAATAAAACAACAAAATTCATTAATAAACCAATTTTTAAAGTCAATTAAATGCAATTCAAACAAGCTTAATTTCATAAAAATGATGATATCATCCACTATTGGATGATATCATCCTAAATTGGGAAAAATCATCCTTTGTAGGACAAAATTGTCTCCTATTTCACAACTTGGGGATCACCCCTTGTTGGACGAGATCGCCCCTAGTTCACCGATTTCGCCCTCAGACGAAATCGATGATCTAGAGATGATTTCGATGAAATAGGGATGATTTCGTCCTGACGTCGTCGACGGCCTAAAAACGGCCGCGATGCCCCAAACAGTCAAAATTTCAATCAAAAAATTGAACAAATTAAATCCAAACATAATTTACTAGGATTAGATCCTTACCCGTAGCCCATGCCAGACCTCTGTCGATCGGTGCGCTGTCTCAACCATTTTTTCTGCAGATCTCTAAAACAGTAAAAATGAATAGTAAAAATGAATTAGGATTTTACCCTATTTTCTTAATTTTATTTTAAATCAACAACTTTTTTTTTAATTTTGCTTTTCCACGCTTTTAACTCAAACATTCGATTTGGGTAAAAACACGGAGGGGGCACCATAGTCAGCAGTCGAACGATTCGACCAAGAATCGTCGTCTAGAAAATTAAGTAATTTTTTTCTTTCTCGTAAAATGAGAAGAACTCGTCTTTAACGCATTTTCTTTGGAAAATTTGCTAAAGAGGGGGAAAAATGTAGCACCCTAAAATTGGCACAATTAAACCTTAGTAAAAAGATAAAAATTTGAATTTTCGTTAACCGCCTGTTACCCGCTTCCCCTGTTTTCTGTGCCATTTTTAAGATTTGTTTTGATCATTGGATGATATCGTTGCAGATCAAACAAAATCATCCCATATTTGACGAATTCATCTAGAACAGAATGTCCAGACGATTTCATCCCAAAACCAAATTTTCATAATTAGCTTTTGTTTCAACAGCTTCTCTAACCTGGGTAGAAAGCATGTCTGCACAGTTAGAGTCTCACCCATTGGATATCTCCCAAATTGGGATGATATCCAACCTCCTAACCTCTCCCTAATCATATATAAACTAGGATTTTCATAGTTTATCCCCCTGAACCCCCTAGCTGACTAATTTCCCTACAAATTTAGTCCCTTGTTCCTTAGAACACCTTCATACTTTTGTTTGCCTTGTGTATTTCAAGTTTTCTTGCAGGAATCTTACTATTTTTCAGCTGGAGCAAGCTTGGATCGTCGTAGGCGATTTCAGAAGATTTCAAATGATCCTATCATAGATCAACGATGATACCATACGATTGGAGGTGATCTCAACTGTAGTCCATATCGAGGGCAATCAGAGCCCAGAGTTTGCATTTTCTTATCGTTTCTCTTCATTTCTTTATGCATTATCTTAGTTATTATATTTATGCATCCTAGAGTTCACCTCATTTAGTATAGATACATGATAAATTCAAAATAAATTATCAAATTTATGCATTTCATTTTAATTGCTATCTAGATTTATCATTTGGGCAAGTTTACTATTATTTCTATCATTTTCCCTTGCTTTTGCAGTTGCATTTTTGGTATTTTGTATTTATTTCTATGATTATAGGTTTATGATGAATTCGTCTGACAAATTCATCAGATCACTGATGATCCGATCTGATCTTAGATGACCGACTGAGATCTGAGATGATTCTGTGAAATTACAGATGATTACATACGATTTGAGATGATTTGGACTTCTACAAAACTCAGAATCTTCATCAGACATCCGAAATCAGGTATGTTCTATTTTATTTAGCCTAATTTCTGTGTTTAGCACTTACACATGTTTTCTGTATTCATAAAAATAAGCAGTGGCATATAGAATAGTTTAGATTCATCTTGGCCAAACCTAGGAATTGAATGATTAAAGCATAAAATGAACACATCAAACCTACTCTCAACCTAGGCATGGAAACTACCACTAAAAAGTTTCCTGGTGAACCCACCATCCATTGAAAATTTACCCTTATACCCCTCCCTCGAGAGGCAGGATCTTCAAAGGGCCTCTCAATCTGAGGTATTGTCCCATATTTCTTGCATCCCCCTTTCGGACACGGATCCTATAGCCTGAAGGTACGAATGCAAAAAATTTGGAGCGATACAATGATTTTTTGAAAAGCATGGCTATTTATAGGGTTTTTATGAAAACCAAGGTAGATAAAATAAAATGTTTTATTTAAAACCATGGTGGGCTTATAGGGAAAGGGATTTTCTTAAAATCCAAGGTGGAATTTTGTTTCATCAAAAAAGGACCTCCGTTGATGAAGATATTAAGGTTTAAAGTTTAAGTTTAAATTAATGAAGGGCCGACCTATGTGCAATTAATGGAGGTTGGCATATATATATGTAAAGGTTTCAATTTATTTCAAAAAGTGGGCATATTATATATCATTGGAAATATTATTTCAAGGGCTATTTGACTAACTTATTTAGAAGGAGAAATAAGATGTGTGTAAAGAGATATTTCTTATTTTGCAAAGGGGTTCCAAAAGTGAAGTTTGTCTTGTTCTTTTTCAAGAGGATTAATTCTTTCATGAGGTGACAAGGTATGCAATATTGTGATTTATTTTATTTTATGGTATAAGTGGTCTTGGGAGTGAAAATTTTATGCAATGTTTTGATTTATTTTATTTCATGGTTCAAGTGGTTTTAGGAGAGATAAGGAAGTTGTTTAATTAAAGGCCTTGGTGATGATTATTGAAAAGTGGAGTAATGTTGATTATTTTGTGATCTACTAATCCTTGTGAAGATTGGCAAAAGGATTTTGTGATTGTGGCAGATTTACAAAGAGGTTTTTCTCATCTTCATAAAAGGTATGGGCACATTATCTTATTGACTATTTATAGTGGTTGATTTCTAAAATACCATTGGAGAGAAAAGGATTGATTGTGGTTTCCTTTTCTAAAGTGATTGGTTTAATGCTTCAAGGTTTTATAGTTTGAGATTTGATGTTAAACCTTGTTTTATAAGCATTGTTATTAAAGCCCATTAGTTGTGAAATAACTTGAGTTAGAAAATAACATGAGTATCATTGTTATGTGAGATTTGTGGTTGAGCATTATTGGAAATATTTGATATGGTTGATACATACTTGGACTAGGGTTGTGTGAGAAAGAGTTGTCCCTTGTGATGATTGGTTGAGTTGATTTGATTGAGCCTAGTCAAGAGATGTGTGAAGTGATTTTTCAAGTTCTATGAAATAAACTATTTCATTATTCTATGTTGATTTGAGATTAAGGTTAGAACATATTTATTCTATAACAATTCTCTTTATGGTTCTATAATACTTGAATTGAGTTGAGGTTGATTTGAGTTGAGAGTGAGATTAGAATATATTGAGTCTCTAACAATTCTCTTTATGGTTCTATAATAATTTAATTGAGTTGAGGTTGATTTGAGTTGAGAGTGAGATTAGAACATATTGAGTCTCTAAAAATTATCTTTATGATTCTATGAGTTCATTTGAGTTGATTTGAGATTGATTTGGGTTTATAGTGAGTTTAGAACATATTGAGTATCTAACAATTCTCTTTATGCTTCTATGAGTTGAGTTGAGATTGATTTCGGTTGAGAGTGAGATTAGAACATATTGAGTCTCTAAAAATTATCTTTATCCTTCTATGAAGTTTATTTGAGTTGAGATTGCCATTCATTGTTGAGTTCATTTTGAGTACTACTTGAGCATGATTGATTGAGCCTTTTGAGAAGGCCTTTGGGATAGATTTGAGGATAGTTTTGGGACAAATTTATGGATGGATTTGTGGAAAGGTTTGTAGAGCATATTTGGGCAATTTTTTGGTGAGCTTGCTAGAGCATATTTGGGCAAGTTCTTGGTGAGATTGCCAGAGCAGAATTGGATAAGTTCTTTGTGAGCTTGCTAGAGCAAAATTGGGCAAGTTCTTGGTGAGCTTGCTTGAGTAGATTTGACAAGTTCTATGTGAGATTGTTAAGCAGGTTCTATGTGAGCCTATTATGTAGGTTCTATGTGAGCCTATTGATTAGGTTCTTAGTGAGCCTATTGATAGAGATTTTGAGGTGATAGAGTACAAAGGATAGAGTCTCAGTGGATAGATATCCAACAACTATAATAGTTGAATACAGATCTGAGTGAGTATTCTTCAAGTGGAGAGAGGTCCACCAATCAATGCAGTAGAGAGACATAGTCTTTTAGAATATCACATAGCCAAAGCAGAAGGGGAATGATTTATTATGTATAAGAGATCCATGAAATTGATATTAGGGGATCAACATCTCCTTTGGACAGAAGTCCATAAACATTATAATTGGGAGTGATTCCCAAAGAGATTTATTGAGAAAGTTTTATTAAAATATTTTCTCCATGGAGTAGCCCACATTGGGTGAACCACGTAAATTGTGGTGTCTCTATTGTGTATGATTTTTGTGCATTACTTTGATTACTGCTATTGATACTACTATATTTACACAACATAATATTGATTTGGAAGAAAAAGTAAAAATTGGTCTTATATTTTTCAACCCCCCCTCTCAGTATAATATTGTGTTCTTCAATTGGTATCAGATCGGGTTCCTTCAGAAAGGGTAACAGCTTGAGGGCAGATTCTACAAGAACACAAATGGCTTCATAGAAAGGATTATCTTTAAATAATGCTCCATTATTTTATGGTAATAAATATGCTTTCTAGAGCATGAGGATGAAGAACTACTGATATCACAAGGATATGAGGTATGGTAGATGGTTGAAAAAGAGTATAAGGGTGAAGGTGATCCCGAGGAAGATAAGACTACCAAGAAATTGGTTGAGATCAATGCAAGAGAAATTAATTGTATTTTGAATGGGCTACGTTAGACATATTTTGCAAATTTCATGGTATGTACTTCAACTAATGATATGTGTACCAAGTTGAGGAATACTTATGAAGGAGATTCCAAGGTAAAGTTGGAAAAACTACAAACTCATAGAAAAATATTTGAGGAATTGAAAATGGAAGATTCTAAAGATATTGTAAAGTTCTTACTTTGAGTTGATGATATTACTAACACTATGAGAGGCCTAGGTTTTGATATGAAATAATTAGAAGTTACTCAAAAGGTTTTGAGATCACTTCCCATGAAATATGATGCAAAGGTTTTAGCAATAGAAAAAACAATGGATATCAACAAGTTAACAATGGAAGAATTATAAGGTACTCTCATAGCTTATGAGATGAGGGTAAGTAAGCATCAAGCTCCAATAAAAGAGATTGCATTCAAGGCTTCAAAAAAAGAGAAAGGGAAATTTTTAGAAACAGATAGAGTTTTACAGAATGATGATGAATCTAACTTCATCAAAAGTAATAAGGACTCAAGGAATTTTAAAAATCTAAGGAAATTCAGGTGTTACAAGTGTGGTGATCTTGGTCACTATGCATACAAGTGTCCACATGAAGAAATTAGTGATGATGAAAAATTTGGTCATAGAAGAAAAGAATATGGAAAGAATAAGCATGACAAAGATGACATATTCAAGCAAAACAAGTATGAGAAGAAGATTTTTTTTAAGGTAAAGAAATCTTACTACATTGTAGAAGCAAGGGATAGCTCAAATTATAATGATAGATACAATTAAGATGATGAAAAGGAAGAGCATTTATTCCTCTTAATAGAAGGTGAAATAGAACAATGTTTTGTGTGTGGTAAAAGAGATCACGGATCAAGGTATTGCAATGGTTTTAGTGATAGTGAAGATGATATGACACATCAAGGAAACAAGCATGGTCAAAGAAATCTTGAGATTTTGTTTGCTATAGAATATTATAATGATCTTAGTGATAGTGAAGATGAATAAGGTTTTTTATATGGAATAAAATAAGTAGAAGAATAAAATTCACTCCAAATAGAAGAATTTAAACAAGAGGATAATATCTCAGTTAATCTAAAGGAATACTTCAATTTTATCCATGAGCAACTACAAGAGGTTAAGGAGAATCTAAAATAATTGAGATGTTCCCTAAATGAGAAGTTTGATCCATCACATGGCTAAAAAGATCAATATATTTGTACTAAGAAGGAAACATGTATTTGAGAGGCTATAGAGATGGATGCCAAGTTGCTACTTGACACAAATGAAGAGAAAGAAGAGTAATATTCCAAAACACCAAAGGTCCCATAATTCAGGTTTGGGGAATCACACTCAAAAGGAAAGGAAGTTCTAAAATATGAAAGCAAAGAAGCACCTAAGATTTGTGAGGAAATTTCCAAAGTTATTATTGATCCAAATATTCATTTTGGTTCTTTTTTTGAGATAGATGAATCAAGATCAAAGGGAAAATAATTTTTTGAAGAAAAAGACAAGGAAGAAACTAAGGAAGAAGTTTTATATGCTACAAAGAAGGTTCAAGAATGCAATGCAAAAGTTGAAGATGATCATAAGGATAATGGTCAAGAAAGGTATGAGGAACCAAGGCATGAACAAAAGGCTTTTCAAGGATATTGTTTTTCTTGTAATGGATTTGGACACAGGGCTATACATTGCAGGATCCATGGATCAAAGATGTTTGATTTTTCTAGAAGAAACTTCAAAGGAAGAAGGAATGGTTTTCAGGGACATTGCTTCTCATGCAATAGTTTTGGTCATAGATATTTTCATTGTAAAATAAATGAGCAACATGGTTTTGGTTTTGGAGCTACACAATTAAGAAGTCATGGTTATAATGGTCATGAAAACAAAGCTTCACAATACAGGGTTCAGGAAAGGAATGGATATGGAAATTATTTTAAGAATGAATTCAGGATATGGGAACCATCCAAAGTCTACAATATAAAGTGTTTTAATTGCAATAACTTTGGGCATATTGCAAAATGGTGTAGGACTCAATTCCAAATAGGTTCAAGGCAAGAAGGTCAAACATATTCAAGGCAAGAAGGTCAAACATGTTCTAGACAAGAAGATCAAGTAATTCATCAAGAGAAGGATATCAAAAAAAATGGAAGGAAGTTGATAAAGGAAAGAAACAAAGTAATATGGGAGTAAAGATACTCCCACCCCAAAATTAATCACCTCTAGAGATAAGGGGGTGAGGGAGCTAAGCTTAAGAGTTATATATTTTAGGCCCATAGGTGTCCCTTTTGCCATAGATGTCAAAGGGGAAGATATTTGAGTAAGGGAGAGAGCATCGAGTTAGGGGGAGCAGCCTACAAAGAGAGAATTAAGTTAGGGGGAGTAGTATTCATAGAGAGTATTGAGTCGGTGGGAGCAACTTTGATTCTCAGAGATGGATTTTGCAGTGATTGTAGTGATTTGCATTAGAGGTGTTGCCATCAATGACAAAGGGGAAGATTGTTGGAAATTTGAGTTATTTTATGTTGTCATTGATGTCACATGGATCATTGATGTCACATGGATCACATTGTATTTTTGTGGCCAAAATATTTCATAAATAAGCATTTATGATTTTTTGGAAAGCATGGCTATTTACAGGGTTTTTATGAAAACCAAGGCAGACAAAATAAAATGTTTTATTTAAAACCATGGTGGGCTTATGTGGAAAGGAGTTTTCTTAAAATCCAAGGTGGAATTTTGTTTCATCGAAAAAAGACCTCTGGTGATGAAGATATTAAAGTTTAAAGTTTAAGTTTAAATTAATGGAGGGCCAACCTATGTGCAATTAATGGAGGTTGGCATATATATATGTAAAGGTTTCAATTTATTTTAGAAAATGGACATATTATATACCGTTGGAAAGAATATGTGTGTAAAGAGATATTTTTGATTTTGCAAAAGGGTTCCAAAAGTAAATTTTGCCTTGTTCTTTTTCAAGAGGATTAATTCTTTCATGAGGTGACAAGGTATACAATATTGTGATTTATTTTATTTTATAGTATAAGTGGTTTTGGGAGTGAAAAGGTTATGCAATGTTTTGATTTATTTTATTTTATGGTACAAGTGGTTTTAGGAGAGATAAGGAAGTTGTGCAATTAAATGCCTTGGTGATGATTATTGAAAAGTGGAGTAATGTTTATTATTTTGTGATCTACTAACCCTTGTGAAGAATGGCAAAATAATTTTGTGATTGTGGAAGATTTACAAAGAGGTTTTCTTCATCTTCATAAAAAGTATGGGCACATCCTCCTATTAACTTTTTATGGTGGTTTATTTTTGAAATATCATTGGAAATAAAAGGATTGATTGTGGTTTCCTTTTTGAAAGTGATTGGTTTAATGCTTCAAGGTTTTCTAGTTTGAGAGTTGAGGTTAAACCTTGTTTTATAAGCATTTTTATTGAAGCCCATTGGTTGTAAAAGAACTTGAGTTAGAAAAGAACATGAGTATCATTGTTATGTGAGATTTGTGGTTGAGCATTTTTGGAAATATTTGAGTTGGTTGATACATACATGGACTAGGGTTGTGTGAAAAAGAGTTGTCCCTTGTGATGATTGATTGAGTTGATTTGATTGAGCCTAGTCAAGTGATGTGTGAAGTGATTGTTCAAGTTCTATGAAACAAACTATTCCATCATTCTATGTTGATTTGAGATTAAGGTTATAACATATTGAGTCTTTAACATTTCTCTTTATGGTTCTATAAGACTTGAATTGAGTTGAGGTTGATTTGAGTTGAGAGTGATATTAGAACATATTGAGTCTCTAAAAATTATCTTTATGCTTCTATGAGTTAATTTGAGTTGAGTTGAGATTGATTTGGGTTGAGAGTGAGTTTAGAACATATTGAGTCATTAACAATTCTCTTTATGCTTCTATGAGTTGAGTTGAGATTGATTTGGGTTGAGAGTGATATTAGAACATATTGAGTCTCTAACAATTCTCGTTATGCTTCTATGAAGTTTATCTGAGTTGAGATTACCATTCATTGTTGAGTTCATTTTGAGTACTAATTGAGCATGATTAATTGAGCCTTTTGAGAAAGCATTTGGGATATATTTGAGGATAATTTTGGAAAAAATTTATGGACAACTTTGTGGAAAGGTTTGTAGAGTAGATTTGGGCACGTTCTTGGTGAGCTTGCTAGAGAAGATTTGGAAAATTTCTTGATGAGCTTGCTAGAGAAGAATTGGGAAAGTTCTTTGTGAGATTGCTAGAGTAGAATTGGGCAAGTTCTTGGTGAGCTTTCTTGAGTAGATTTGACAAGTTCTATGTGAGCTTGTTAAGTAGGTTCTATGTGAGCCTATTGTGCAGGTTTTGTGTGATCCTATTGATCAGGTTCTTAGTGATCCTATTGACAGAGATTTGGAGGTGACAGAGTACAAAGGACCGAGTCTTAGTGGATAGAGATCCAGCAGCTAACACAATTGAAGATAGATCTGAGTGAGGAGTCTTCAAGTGGAGAGAGGTCGACCAGTCAGTGCAGTAGAGATACAGATTCTTCTAGAATATCACATATCTAGAGTAGAAGGGGAAAGAGTTCTCCTATGGAATATATCCATGAACTTGAGATTAGGGGATCAACATCTCCTTTGGATAGAAGTCCATAAACATTGTAATTGGGAGTGATTCCCAAAGATATTGATTGAGAATTTTTTAGTAAAATATTTTCTTCGTGGAGTAGCCCACATTAGGTGAACCACGTAAATTGTGGTGTCTCTATTGTGTATGGTTTTTGTGAATTACTTTTATTACTGCTATTGATACTGCTATCTTTACACAATATAATATTGATTTGGAAGAAAAAGTAAAAAGTGGTCTTATACTATTCACCCTCCCTCTCAGTATAATATTGTGTTCTTCACTATCCTTAAGTCCACTATAGGGCTTACTCAACTTTGTCCACTATATTTCACAAAATATCTATACAACTCAACTCAATCTATCATTGAAAACCTCTTCAATAATACAAACAAGTTTAAGATAGAATATTGCTTTAATCTCATAGAAACATATATAGAATGGTTAGAGACTCAATATGTTTCTCACTCACCAACACTCAATCACTTTCAATCTCTTTCTCAAATCAATTCAGAAGATAGAACAATTTGTTTCACAGAACTTGAACTATCACTTCAACACTTCCAACTGACTAGGCTTAATAAACTCCACTTAACCAATCACTCAATGAAACACCCCTTGCTTACAAACGCTAGTCCAAGCATATGAAAACTCACTCACTTATTTCCAACAATGCTTATCAAACAATCTTACATAATAATGATACTCATGATCTTGCACAAACCCTAGTTTAAATATAGTTCTCAACTTCACATAACAATGGTACTCATGATCTTGCATAAATCCTAATAATGCATATGCAGACTCATTCAATGTTTCAAAAAATGCTTATCAAACAAGGTTTTTATCATCAATTTTCACTCATAAAAAACCTTTAACAATCAAACCCAACAATGTTGATCAAACAACCCTTTTCACTCCAACTTAGCATTCACAACATCCAAAAATCATTCACAAGGAAGATGTGCACATACCTTTTGTTTGATGAAGAATTGAACTCAAAACTTGTCTCAGTCACAATTACTCTCTTTGTCAATATCAAGGGTTAGATGACAAAATATCACTCTAACACTTCCTCAAAATATTTCACAATTACAAAAATAATTAAACTCAAATACACCTTATTACTCCATATTGAAATTAGAAATCACCAAAAATATACATAAAAATAAATTTCTTATTACACGTTATAACTCCATTTTATATAACTCAATCCACCAAACAATTAAATAAAAATAATTATTTAATTTTATCAACATTATATCTCCCTAAGATCAAAACTATACCACATAACCTTAGGAAAAAGAACCAATTTATAATATAAATTTAGTACCTCTCAAAGTGCTCCCAGTGGGATTCAATCCCAATTTGAATCACCTCTAGTACTTTAGTTGCAGCTGCGTAGCTGCATGAGCTAAGCACTCACATTGGAGGTAAAAGCTCCCATGGTATTGTGTGTCCCTCCATGGCACCAAACACCAAAAAGCTTTGGTTTCTTCAATGCAAAAACAACCTCTCAAACTTCCTTATTGTGAATCGAACGCAACACCTTGCATTCCAAAAGCACTGCTAACTACCACTAGCTCACTTGGCTAGCTGGTGATAAGACTTTTGAGCCTTGTTCCTTTTGACCCTTCACAACCTACCAAAAGAAGTCAAACGGAGGACTTCTTCCTTCTTCCTCTTGCCAAAATATTGTGCACACTTTAGCTTAGGAGATTAATTAATTCGATCATGGATGGTTTGAAGCCACTTAGGCTTTTGGTATTTATACCCATGCCTCCAAATTCATTGACGTTAGTGGAGGAGAAAAGGATGATGTCGGCGCATTAATTTTTCCCTTATAACCCTAACCTTAGGGTTAATTAAATTAGATTATAATTTAATTAATAATAAAATTATTATAATTAACTTATAATTAATTTAATAACCATAAGGTTAATTAAATTAAATTATAAATTAATTTATAATGAAATTATTATAATTAATTTAATTACTTTAGATCTTACCATTAGACCTTTTAATATTATAATAAAATATTATAATACTAATTTTCTTGGGCCTAATATTTCTCCTGTAGACCTTATCTGACCACCTTGAATATTATAATTGGAGATATTATAATATTATTTCCATTAGGTCTAGAAGCAATCTTTCTCTTGCACTAATTACTAAAACTGACTCTTGACATCCTTCTTGAACTACTCACTAAAATTGACTCTTGACATCATTGACAACAAATCTTGCTCATATTTCCAAAAATATCCCCCTTTGTCATTGATGGTAACTCATTTTTCTTTTACCATTTATTTTACCTTCTTCTATTATGCCCCCCCTGAGAAAATGCTCCCCCTGAATGAATGCTCTCCCCTTAACTCAAATCTCTCCCCCTTTGTCATCAATGGCAAAGGGCCACCTTTGGAGTTCAGGGCTAAGAATGAGACTCTTATCTTAGCCCCTCCCCCACATCCTCTTGAGGTCGTTAATTATAATGTGGGATTATTCTACTCCTAGCATGCACTGATATTTACCTTTGTCCACTTTCCTCCTCATTTGATCCTTCTGATTCCTTTAACTATTCCTATTCCTACTTGTCTCTAGAATTTCTGCTCTACACCACTTTGTTGTATGTCCATCATTATTGCACTTATAACACTTAATGTTGTTATTCCTTGGAGGTGCAAATTTCTTGGGATTTCTCCTGGTGAAGCCATATCTATTCCTATCATGAACCCTGCAATTCACTACCTTATGACTAAAATTATTACAAGAATATCAATACCCTTGAAAAAATTACTTGTTTCTGAAACGTCCATATTCTTGTTTTCCATGTGTCTTGCACTGTGTAGGTTTGTGCCCAAACTGTGACATGAGAAACATCATCCATTGAAATTACCTTGCCTTAACATCATTGGTCTCTTAGTCTCTTCTACCATGTGTTGCTTCTTGTTCCATTTGTTCTTGAGTTGTGCATTTTTCCTTTCCTTGTTGAAATTTCTATTGTCCAACTCATCCTCAGAAGTCTCACTCTCTCTTACACTCTCTTCTTCTAAAGTTTCTTCTTCTTCAGAACTTGATATTGACTCCTCTCCTTGTTTCTTTTGTACCTATTCAAAACCAAGACCTATCTTGTTTGATGTTGGTTTTTGTGTCTTGATAATATTATCCAATTTCTTTGAGCTTCTCCCAAACTTGTGTAACTTGTACTTAGACTCTTTTACTTCCTTTCTTAGTGAAGCTACCTCATGCTCTAACTTTTCACATTATAAAAAAAATTCTTCTAACTTCTCTTTGAAACTCCTTGTCTTAGCTATTAAGTTGGTTAGATCCTCTATAAGCTTTCCTTTCTCTTCATCACATTATTAAAATTTAAGCTTAAGTTTTGAGTTTTGCTTTCTTAACTCCATTAATGCATCAAGGGCATGAATAATCTCACCCTCATTATCAACTTCTCATTTCTCTTAATATTTCTCTATTTGTTTGCCTTTGAAAACATCTTCATCCTTTTCTGACTCTTTTCTACTAGAAGCGCTTCTTCTTCTATTGCCATAAGAATATTCTCTTATGGTCCTTCAAGTGTATCATCATATTCATCACAATTGAAACTAAATCCATTTCTTGTACAACTATATTCAAGATGACCAAAGCTACCACATCTAAAATACTTGAGAATAATTGGTGCCCTTTTTTTAACTATTTTTTCTTTTGCCAAAAATAGAACTTCATATTTATCATTATCTGAGGAACTTTCATCACTACGACTTGAAATCTTACCTGCATTGTCTGCATAGAAACTCTTCTTATGTATTTGGAAAAACTTCTTTCCTTGTGTGTCTTGTCCATCCCTATTTTTCTTTTGATACCTATGCTTTCCTGCATCCCTATTCTTATGATCATATTTCTCATCACCACTACTATTTCCAGCTTTTAGAAAATCAGATGCATAGTGACCATATTTTCCACATTTAAAACATCTAACTAATTTTGTACCTTTATACTTTCTTCAGTCCTTGTTCCTTCTGCCATAAATTTCTTCTTCATCACTGGATAACTCATTGCTTGAATCTGAATTCTTACACTTAGTCTTCTTAGTGGATTTAAATGCTACTTCTTTCTGGGGAATAGGTTCCTATTTTATTATTATCTCAAATATTGTGAGAATGCCATGTAATTCATCCCTTTTCAAAATATCAATATCGTTCAACTCTTCTCTAGCTAAAATATTTTCACTAAACCTTTTTGGGAGTGATCTTAGAATATCATCACACACATAAGATTCTATAACTTCAAGCCCAAGTTCTTGCATGGAGTTAACAACCTCATCCACATGAAGTAGATATGCAACAATGTTTTCCTAATCCTTCATTTTTAGGTCTTCAAATCCTCTCTTGAAATTTTGTAACTTTACCCTTTTGACCTATTATATCCTTCATATATGCCTTGCATCTTATCCCAAATTGCCTTTGCTGATTTGCAATGAATAATATTTATAAAATTTGTTTCACATAAGCCCTTTTGAATTGTAATGATGTAGAATCTTACCATATTTATCTATAGGTGGAGTCACCGGTGGTGTGTAATTATTTTCAACTACTTCCCATATTTCATTTCCAAGTGCCATTAGTTTAAACTTCATCCTTGTGCTCCATAATGCAAAATTTTTCTCATCAAACAATGGTGTTGAATTCCTTGAGGATCCACTCTAAGAATCCATTTGTGTTCTTGTAATATTTTCCTTCAAGTTTTTAAACTCTTCTTAAGGAACCCACTCCGATACCAATTGAAGAACACAAGATTATACTGATAGGGGGATGAACAGTATAAGATCACTTTTTAATTTTCTTTTTTCAAATAATATTATACAATATATCAATGGCAATATCAATAGCAATAATCAAAGCAATGCATAAATCACCACACACAATAGAGATACTAATTTAACGTGGTTCACCCAATGTGGTCTACTCCATGGAGAAAATATTTCACTAAAATTTTCTCAATAAATCTCTTGGGAAACCTTTCCCTATTACAATATTTATTGATCTTTGTCCAAAGGAGACATCAATCCCCTCAGCTAGTTTATGGATCTCTATCCATAGGATAACTCCTTATCCTCTACCCTGGCTAGTGATCTTCTAGAAGAAATGTTGCCTCCACTACACTAGCTTATGGATCTCTATCCACTAAAGATTCTAATCCTCACTTATAATACTTGTCTTCACTACCCTAGCTAATGGATCTCTATCCACTGGAGACTATTGTCCTCTATACTTTGTTACATATAAAGCTTACACTCAGGTCTATCCCTTACACTGGATCCTTATCCCAATACAAATGATTACTTTGATCTTCTCAAAGCTAGGCTATCCCGATCTTCTCAGGTGGGCTCCACTGATCTACTCAACTAGGCTCTCCATCGATCTACTCAACTTGGCTATCCACTAATCTGCTTAGCTAGACTATCCACTGATCTTCTAAATTAGGCTCTCCATTGATCTGCTCATCTAGGCTTATCCACTAATCTACTCTACTAGGCTATCCATTGATATGCTCATCTAGGATATCCACTGATATGCTCAACTAGGCTATCCACTGATCTACTCAGCTATGCTATCCATTGATCTACTTAGCTACGCTATCCACTGATCTTCTCAGCTAGGCTATCCACTGATCTGCTTAGCTATGCAATTGGTGTTGATATGTTTTTCTATTTCTATCATATTTTTTTCACTTCTCTCAACTCTGCCTCAAATCCTTCTCATAAGGCTCAAACAATCCTACTCAAATGTTGTCCCTAATCTATCCTCAAATCCTTCACAAAAGGCTCAAAAAATCATGATCAAATGTTGTCCCAAATTTTTCCTCAAAGCTGTCCCAAAAGCCTTATCAAAGGCTCAACCAATCATGCACAAAAGCTATCTCAAATCTATCCAAAAATTTTGTCCCAAAAGCCTTCCCAAAGGCTCAACCAATCATGCACAAAAGCTATCTCAAATCTGTCCAAAAATTCTATCCCAAAAGCCTTCCCAAAGGCTCAACCAATGACTCTCAAGTAGCACTCAAATCTCAACCACAAATCAATGAAGGCAAGGCTCAATTATGAACTCAACAATGGATAACAAATGAATGATGGCAATACTCAACAATGTGCTCAAAAATGAATGGCAATGTACTCTTCAATGGATGACAACAATGATCCATAATGATCTCAACAATATATGACAAATGATATTTCAAATGTATGACAACAATTCTTAATAATGTACTCTCAAATGGATAACAACAATGCTCAACAATGTACTCTCAAATGGATAACAACAATGCTCAAAAATGTACTCTCAAATGTATGGCAAATGAGATCTCTAATGAAAACCTCTCCAAGAAATAACAATGATGAATTCAACCAACCAAGGACAATCTCCACAAGTGATAGAAATAGGTTCTCAATAATATCTTTCTCATGCAATGTCAATAAGCTATCAAGAAACAAGCACAACTCCATCAAGCAAAGAGATCTCAAATAGCCAACAATGATCTTCTCAAATGAAAGACAAATGTATCCACAAGTGACTAGAAAATGATCTCCTCAATGGTCTCAAATAGTGGCAATGGACTTAACAAGTAACCAACAATAATATCATCAAAGTAATAGTAAAAACCTCCTAAATAATGGCAATACTCGCAATGAAATCCACTAAAGCAATCATAGAACTCAAACATCAATTTTATCCATAAAATTGATTTTATAATCCATCCACTTCCTCTCAATAGCCAAGGCACATAATCAAGCAATTTGTATTCAAATTCAAACCCTAACTCATGTGCATGTCTTCTAACTCAAGGTAGCAATTAACTAGGTCTCAAGTTCCTAGTTTAATTTCATAATTAAATCATGCACTAGGACATATAACAAGTTCAACACTTTTCAACCTTATGACTCCCTAATTTCATTAACATATACAACAAGCACCTATGCTTTTATTTTTAATTCCACACCTTATAACTCCACATACAACAATCACAAATATTTATTTCCACACCTTATATCTCCCTAATCACACACATCAATAACAAATATTTAATTCTACACCTTATAACTCCCTAAGCACATTAACACATACAAAAAGCATTTATTTTCCTAAACTCCTTATGACTCCCTAGTTATCACAGAAATAATTTTAATGCACCAAAAATTTGGTAATAACAAATATTACCATGCGCTGGAGATAAATACCTTTATATGAAATTCGCTACCTTCATAACCTTCGAAATCATCTTTGCCAAAATACCTTGCCAAAATTAATGCACCTTCACACCTTCACAAGAGTCGAACTTCATTCCTCTTGCTTAGTGCTGTGAAGCACTTACCATGTGGGAGCTAGACCATGTTGGGATTTTAATCCCAAACACCCAACTTCAACCTGCACTCAAATCTGAAATTTGATTTTACTTTTTTAGCAAAACACTGCCCCTGGCGGGATTCGAACAGTGAACCTGCCTTGTGCAAAGTTTGTGTGCTACCAACTACGCTATAGTCTCCTACGTGATGTCACTTTCCCATGCTATTTACTTGACCTTGCTCTCAAATAAAAATTTATTTATCCTTCTTTCTTCGTTGCTCCCCTTTCGATGACTCTCTCTCTCTCTCATGCGCTATATCAAGTCTACTACAAACAAAGGTTTTAACCTTTTATTTATATACACCTCCATCCTTCGAATTATGTCAAAGAAATTTATTAATCTCCCCAACCTTTTCACGCTGGCGGATAATGTAATTCAACTTGAGACCTTAGAATTATTAAATAAAATTTTAATAATTCACCCCTTAACTTTGAATTGGCATATCTCCTTCATTCTTTTGAATTTCGCCATGAACCTTTTTGCACCTAGGTTTTATTGGAAAACCTTTTCATCCATCATAATTTGGATAATTCTTAGCATAGTGGTTTTAATGAAAATCCATTTCCATTGGTTTTAATAAAAAACCTTTCCACCGGTTTTAATAAAAACCCTTGCCCTTTGTTTTAATAAAAACCATTAATATAATATTTAAAAAATTAAATATTATATGCCTTGTGCCACAAAACCTTGTATATATCCTTGCTCTCTAAAATATCATAAATGATTATTTATGAAGTGATTTTACCACCAAAACTCAATGTGATCCATGTGACATCAATGACAACACAAAATAACTCAAATTGCCAACAATATCCTCCTTTGTCATTAATAGCAACACCTCTAATGCAAATCACCACAATCACTGCAAAAGCCATTTCTGAGAATCAAAGATGCTCTCCCTGAATCAATATTCTCTATGGATGCTTCTCTCCCTATCTCAATGTTCTCTTTGGAGGTTGCTCCCTCTATCTCAATACTCTCTTTGGAGGTTTCTCCCCTAACTCAATGTTGTCCCCCTTACTCAAATATCTCCCCTTTGACATCAATGGAAAAGGGGACACCTATGGGGCTAAAATATATGACTCTTAAGCTTATCCCCCCTACCACATTCTCTCTTGAGGTGATTAATTTTGGGGTGGTAGTACATTTACTCCCATATTACATTGTTCCTTTCATTTGTCAACTTCCTTACACATCTTTCTGGTCTCCTTTTCTTGATAAGTTATTGGGTCTTCTTGTCTTGAACTTGTTTCACCTTCTTGCCTTGAAACTATTTTACCTTCTTGCCTTGAACCTATTTGGAATTGAGTCATGCACCATCTTGCAATATGTCCAAAGTTATTGCAATTAAAGCACTTGATATTATAGCCTTTGGATGGTTCCCATATCCTGAATTCTTTCTTGAAACCATTTCCATATTCATTCCTTTCCTGAAACTTGTATTGTGAAGTTTTATTTTCATAATAATTTTGACCATGACCTTTGAATTGTGTGGATCTATAATAAAAACCATATTTCTCATTTCCTTTACAATGAGAAGCTTTATGATCAATCTTATTGCATAAGAAGAAATGTCCCTGAAAACCATACCTTCTTCCTTTGAAGTTCCTTCTAGCAAAATCAAACTTCTTTGATCCATAGACCATGCAATGTATAGCCCTATGTCCAAATCCATTACAAGAAAAACAATGTCCTTGAAAAGCCCTTTGTTCATGCCTTGGTTCCTCATACCTTTCTTGACCTTTATCCTTGTGATCATATTTGAAATGTGCATTGTATCCTTGATCCTTCTTTGTGGTATCCAAATATTCTTCCTTAAATTCTTTCTTGCTTTCTTATTAAATAATTTCTTTGCTTCTTGAACTTGATTTACCTATCTCAAAACAAGATCCAAACTAGATATTTGGAGCCATGGAAGCTTTGGAACTTTCTTCTTCTTTCTCTTCATTTATGTCAAATAACAAATTGGCACACATCTTTATAGCCTCTGAAATACAAGTATCCATTTATGTTGCTTCCTTTTCTTTGGGAACTAGTTCTTCCTTATAGATTTCTAAAACAAAACCTCCTGATACAAATAGACATCCTTGTGTGTTTATTTTTTATTTCCCTTCTTCATAACCAAGCCCTATCTTTATAGATGGATCTCATTGTAAACCCAAAAAGTTATCCAAAGTTTTTGAATTCCTTTGAAATCGTGCTAACTTATTTATGTAGGTCCCAAAAAAATTTTGATCTTCTTCTTCTAACTGATTACATATTTCTTTATTCTTATTCAATTGCTTAGAAATAGTTATGCCAAGCTCTTTTGTTTCCTAAAGCTTTTTTTCCAAACCTTGAATGTGTCGATTAAGCATTACTTTGACATTTTAATTTTCATGAACCTTATTTTCAAGCCTTTTGATTTTCCTTTTTAGTATCTTGATTTTATTTTATTATTTTGTGGATTCCTCTTCTTCATCATCACTGCTGCTATAATTGTCACTAGAACTGCTGCTAGAACTATTACTAGAACTGCTACTTTATTTTTCAACAAATAAAATTGTCTTGCTGCAATTGTTGTAGTATGTTAAATCATCATCTAAATGACCAAATTCTCCACATATGAAGCATTTTAGTAATCTTAGATCATTCTTGTACCTATTTTATTGCTCAATGGCTATAGCAAGCTCTTCATGTCGTTCTTCGATAGATATATCCTCTTCTTTAACTTCAATACCTAGGAATAGGTGTTCTTACCTTTCTTCACTTATTTCAAATAATTTACATTCTTCTTCATCTGACTAGTCTTCATTGCTATGATTTGAACCATCACTTGCTTCTTCAATGTAGAAAGTTTTCTTATTCTTATGAAAACTCTTCTTCTTCTCATGCTTGCTTTGCTTGTACTTGTCCTCTTTGTCATGCATGTTCTTTCCTTCTCATTTTCTTATGTGATCATGTTTTTCATCATCACTATTTTCTTCTTATGGACACTTGTTTGCATAGTGACCATAATCACCACACTTGTAGAATTTGACTTTCTTCATATCCCTGTAATTTCTTGAGTCCTTTTTCCTTTTTATGAAGTTAACTTCATCATAATTATCTGAATATCTATCTATCTATGGATATTTCACTTTATTTTTCTCTAAATATTTGAATGCAATTTATTTCTTTGGATCCTGATGCTTATCTATCCTCATCTCATAATCTATGAGAGTTCCTTATAGTTCTTCCATTGTTAGCTTGTTAATATTCATTGTTTCTTCTATGGTTGAAACCTTTGCATCATACTTCATGGGAAGTGATCTCAAAAACTTTTGAGTAACATCTAATTATTTCATCTCAAATACTAGACCTCTCATGGTGTTAGAAATCTTATCAACTCGAAGCAAGAACTTTGTAATATCTTTAGAATCTTCCATTTTCAATTCTTTGAATATTTTTCTATGAGTTTGTAGTTTTTCCAACTTTACCTTGGAATCTCCTTCATAGGTATTCCGCAACTTGGTCCACATTTCATTAGCTAAATTACATACCATGACCTTTACAAAATCTATCTCACGAATCCCACTCAGAATATAATTCATTACCTTTGCATTGATCTCAACCAATTTCTTGATAGTATTATCTATCTCGGGATCACCTTCAACCTTATAATATTTTGAAACCATTCGAAATACCTCATATCCTTGTGATATAAAATAGTTCTTCATTATCATGCTCCAAAAAGCATAATTATTATCGTAAAATAGTGGATCCTTACTTGTATATGATCCATTCTGTGAAGCCATATGTGTTCCTGTATAATCTTCCCTCAAGCTATTAGCCTTTTCGAAGGAACCCGCTCTGATACAAATTGAAGAACACAAGCTTATACTGAAAGGGAGGGTGAACAGTATAGCACCCACTTTTTTACTTTCTTTCCAAACAAATATCAATTAGTGTCCTCAATTGCAATAACCAAATATAATAGTGTGCATTAATATCATAGATTGCAATAGTAAGCAAGTGCACAAATAATCACACATAATTGAGACACAATATTTAACATGGTTCCCCCAATGTGTTGTAGTCCACAATATAATATCCTTATAATATTTCACAAAGAACTAGGGATCCTTATCCTAATACAAATAATTACTTTGATCTGCTCAAAGCTAGGTTGTCCTGATCTGCTCAGATGGGATCCACTGATCTTCTTAGCTAGGCTCTCCACTAATTTTCTCAGCTAGGCTATCCACTGATCTGCTTAGCTAGGCTATCCATTGATCTACTCAGCTATGCTATCCACTTATCTGCTCAGCTAGGCTATCCATTGATATGCTTAGATAGGCTATCCATTGATCTGCTCAACTAGGCTATCCACTGATATGCTCAGCTAGGCTATCCACTAATCTGCTCAACTAGGCTATCCACTGATCTTCTCAGCTAGGCTATCCACTAATCTGCTCAGCTAGGCAACTAGTGTTGATATATTTTTTTGTTTTTGTCCTATTTCTATCACTGCTCTCAACTATGCCTCAAATCCTTCTCATAAGGCTCAAACAATACTGCTCAAATATTTCCCCTAATCTATCCTCAAAGCCTTCATAAAAGGCTCAAAAAATATTGCTCAAATGTTATCCCAAATATGTCCTCAAAGCTATCCCAAAATCCTTCTCAAAGGCTCAACCAATAATGCACAAAAGTTATCTCAAATCTATCCAAAAATTGTCTCCCAAAAGCCTTCCCAAAGGCTCAACCAATCATGCACAAAATTTGTCTCAAATATGTCCAAAAATTCTATCCCAAAAGCCTTCCCAAAGGCTCAACCAATGACTCTCAAGTAGAACTCAAATCTCAACCATAAATCAACGAAGGCAAGACTCAATGATGAACTCAACAATGGATAACAAATGAATGATGACAATACCCAACAATATGCTCAACAATGAATGGCAATGTAATCTTCAATGGATGACAACAATGATCCACAATGATCTCAACAATGTATGACAAATGATCTCTCAAATGGATAACAAAAATGCTCAATAATGTACTCTCAAATGGATAACAACAATGCTCAACAATGTACTCTCAAATGGATAACAACAATGCTCAACAATGTACTCTCAAATGTATGGCAAATGAGCTCTCTAATGAAAACCTCTCCAAGCAATAACAATGAGGACTTAAACCAACCAAGGACAATATCCACAAGTGATAGCAATAGGTTCTCAATAATATCTTCCTCATGCAATGTCAATAAGCTCTCAAGAAACAAGCACAACTCCCTCAAGCAAATATCTCTCAAATAGCCAACAATGATCTCCTCAAATGAAAGACAAATGTATCCACAAGTGACTAGAAAATGATCTCCTCAATGGTCTCAAATAGTGGAAATAGACTTAACAAGTAACCAACACTAATATCCTCAAAGAACTAGTAAAAACATCCTCAATAATGGCAATACTCTCAATGAACTCCACTAAAGCAATCATGTAACTCAAGAATCAATTTTATCCATAAAATTTATTTTCTAATACATCCACTTCCTCTCAATAGCCAAGGCACATAATCAAGAAATTTGTCTTCAAATTCAAACCCTAACTCATGTGCATGTCTTCTAAATCAAGGTAGTAATTAACTAAGTCTCAAGTTCCTAGTTTAATTTCATAATTAAATCATGCACTAGGACATATAACAAGTTTAACACTTTTCAACCTTATGACTACCTAATTTGATTAACATATACAACAAGCACCTATACTTTTATTTTTAATTCCACACCTTATAACTCCACATACAACAATCACAAATATTTATTTCCACACCTTATATCTCCCTAATCACACACAACAATAACAAATATTTAATTCTACACCTTATAAATCCCTAAGCACATTAACACATACAACAAGCATTTATTTCCCTAAACTCATTATGGTTCCCTAGTTATCACAAAAATAATTTTAATGCACCAAAAATT
This sequence comes from Wollemia nobilis, assembly GCA_028583015.1. Classification (NCBI taxonomy): domain Eukaryota; kingdom Viridiplantae; phylum Streptophyta; class Pinopsida; order Araucariales; family Araucariaceae; genus Wollemia; species Wollemia nobilis. Next base: position 6,872,054 of record JAQPPZ010003199.1, read on the forward strand.
TGGTAATAAAAAATATTACCATGCACTAGAGATAAATGCCTTTATATGAAATTTGATGCCTTTGTAACCTTCGAAATCATCTTTGCCAAAATGCCTTGCCAAAATTAATACATATTCACATCTTTGCGGGAGTCAAACTTCGTTCCTCTCACTTAAAGCTATTAAGCGCTTACCACATGAGCACTAGCCCATATTGGGATTTTAATCCCAAACACCCAACTTTAACCTATGCTCAAATATGAAACTCAATTTTACTTTCTTAGCAAACACTTTTCCCCTAGTGGGATTTGAACAACGAACCTGCCTTGTGCAAAATTCATGTGCTACCAAATGCGCTATAGGCTCCTATTTGACATCACTTTCCCACATTGTTTACTTGACCTTGCTCTCAAATCAAAAGTTATTTATCCTTCTTTCTTTGTTGCTCCCCTTTCGACGACTCTCTCTCATGTGCTATATCAAGTCTACTAAAAACTAAGGTTTTAACCTTTTATTTATATGCACCTCCATCATTCGAATGACGTTGACAAACTTTATAAATCTCCCAAACCTTTGCAAGTTTGCGGATAATGTAATTCAACTTTAGACCTTAGAATTATTAAATAAAAATTTAATAATTCACCTCTTAACTTTGAATTGGGATATCTCCTTCATTATTTTGAATTTCACCATGAAAATTTTTGCACCTAGGTTTTATTGGAAAACCTTTTCATCCATAATAATTTGGAGAAGTATTAGCATAGTGGTTTTAATGAAAAACCCTTTCCATTGGTTTTAATAAAAAAAATTTCCATCGGTTTTAATAAAAACCCTTGTCGTCGGTTTTAATAAAAACCTTTACCATTGGTTTTAATAAAAACCATTAATATAATATTTAAAAAATTAAATATTATATGCCTCTTGTGCCACAAAATCCTTTATATATCCTTGCTCTCCAAAATATCATAAATCATTATTTATGAAGTTCTTTTGCCACCAAAACTCAATGTGATCCATGTGACATCAATGCCAACACAAAATAATTTAGATTACCAACATAAGATTCCACAAAATCTTACTCAATTCTATACTTTGATGAGCAAGGTGCAACCAAAGTATTTTCATTGTTGTCAACACAGTCAGGTTGATCATTTGATGCAATGGACATGAGTTCATTAATGAGCAAGGTGCAGCCAAAGTATTGTCATTGTTTTCAACACAGACAAAGGATCGGTTGATGCAATAGACAAGAGTGCATAGGTCATTAGATAGATCGGTTGATGAAGTGAACAAGAGTTCAGAGCAATCAGAGCATGTATAGTGAATTTCTGAGAAGACTGAAGTGGCCCAAATTCAAAGGATCAAAGAAAAAGATAATTAAGAAAATTGTTGCGATATCGCAACATGTTTTCTATCACGATTTCGCGACATATCGAAGGAGGGAGAAAATGTTGGCAAAAAATGTCGCGATATCACGACATATTGGAGGAGAGAGAAAAATTTGGAAAATTTGTCACGATATCGTGACATAACGGAGGAAAAGAATCCAAGTAGAAAAACTATCATGATTTCACGACATGTTAGAAGAGAGAGAAAGCGCAAGGAAAACTGTCGTGATTTCGCGACATGTTGGACGAAAGAGAAAGCGCAAGGAAAACTGTCACGATTTCACAACATGTTGGAAGAGAGAGAAAGCGCAAGAAAAACTATCATGATTTCATGACATGTTGGAAGCAAATAAGGCAAGTAAGAAAACTGTCACGATTTTGCAACATGTTTGAAGAAGAAGCGCATGCAGGAAAAACTATCACGATTTCGTGACATGTTTGGAGAAAAGGCATAAGCAAAGAAAACTGTCGTGATTTTACGACATGTTTGGAGAGAAGACGCAAGCAAAGAAAAATGTCACGATTTCGTTACATGTTTGGAGAGAAGGTGTAGGCAAAGAAAACTTTCACGATTTCATGACATGTTTGGAGAGAAGGCGCAAGCAAAGAAAACTGTCATGATTTTGCGACATGTTTAAGAGAAGGAGCTCGCAAATAAAAGTGTCATGATTTCATGACAATCTGCAAGAGAGGCAGTACGGATGAAAATGTGTCACAATTTCGTGACATGTTTGAGAGAAAGAGCTTGCAAGGAAAAGTGTCACGATTTCACGACAATTTGTAAGAAGGATGGTACGGACGAAAAAGTGTCATGATTTCATGACAGGTTCGAGAGAAAGAGCTCGCAAGGAAAAGTGTCGTGATTTCGTGACATATTGTAGGAGAGATAAGGCAAGATAAAAAGTGTCATGATTTCATGACATATTGCAAGAGGAAGAGCTCGAGAGAAAAAGTGTCACGATATCGCGACATGTCAGGTTTTCACGACCCGATGAAAAGAAAAGTGCTAAGGAGAAAATATGTCGCAATATCGCGACATGTCACATTTTCAAGACTAAGAAAGGAGAGAGAATGTACGGAGATAGAAATGTTGTGATATCATGACAATAACAGAGAGGAAGACTCTGAAGGATGAGGTGTCATGATTTCACGACAGAAGCAAAACAAGAGCATGGAAGCAGAAGCATCATGATTTCATGACAAATTCAAGGAGGAAGAGCTCAAAGGCGAAAGCGTCACGATTTCGTGACATGTTTCGTTTTCGCGGGCGTAAGGCAGAGAAAAGCACAAGGTAGTGAAAGTGTCACGATTTTGTGACATGTTCCATTTTCATGGGCGAAAGGCAGAGAAAGGCACAAGGCAGCGAAAGTGTCACGATTTTGTGACATGTCATGTTTTCGCTGGTGCATGCCGAGAAGAGTGCAAGGAAGCGAAAAGTGTCACAATTTCGTGACATGTCATGTTTTCGCTGGTGCAAGCCAAGTAGAGTGTACGGAGGTGAAAAGTGTCATGATATCGTGACATGTTGTGTTTTTGCAGATGCAAGCTGAACTATGAAACAAGGAGGTGAAAGTGTCGCGATATCGTGACATGTCATAGTTTTGTGGGTAAAAGCCGAGAAGCATACACAAGGATAGTTGTAGAATAAGTTCATGTAGCAAAATAAGAACTGTTACAAGTGGAGTTATAGTGAGATCATGTAAGCTATAATAAGAAATGTGAAAAAGAGTGCGACGGTTACAGAAATGCTATAGAGTAATAGGCAGACAAAAACTACAAGTGGCGGACAAAATTTGACGAAGACCAGGAATTAACAAATAGAAAATATTATTATAATATGTATACAGTAGTGGGTCCACAGTGCGGCGGAAAGAGCACGAGAAACAAGGAAAAAGAAAGCATGGCAAAATAAGAAAAATAAAGTGCGACAAACGAGGAAAATGAAAGCGTGGCAAAACAGGAAAAAGGAAGCATGACAAAACAAGGTAAAAAGGAAAGCGTGGGAAAACAAGGAAAAAAGTGCAGTGTTGTGGGATGAGCGCAGAAAGCATGTGTAGTAACAGTGCATGAAAAGTAAGTGCTATATGAGCTGGGAAAGCATGTGCAGAAATAGGGCATGCCAAATGAGCGAGAAAATAGTGAACCGCTAATAAAGAATGTTGTCAATAAAGAAAAAGTGTTGTCTCATAAATAGAAAATGAAGTAAGAAGAAATTGTTGTTGCTCAGTAGGAAAGAGTGTTGTTGTATAGAGGGATAGTGTTGTGGGCTGTTACAAAGCTGGAAGAATACTGTCAGATCTGTAAATGAGAAGATAAATGTGTAAGAGAGCAGATAAGAATGTCAGAGCACCGAAATGAGCAGAGAAGAATGTCAGAGCACCAAAATAAGTAGAGAAGGCTATCAGAGAGCTGTAAATGAGCAGATAAGGCTGTTAGAGTGATAAGTTAGCAGAGAAGGCTGTCAGAGTGTAGAGTCGCAAGAATGTGTATGTTTTGTGGATAGTAAGTTAAGAATTTAGGGTTTGAGCTCAGTACAAAAAGAGAAAAAAAGGGTGTCGCTATCGCAAGTGAAAGTAAGTTGTAGAGTGGAGATAGAGCACTGCTAAGAGAAGAGCGGTGGAGAAAGAGTGCAGCTGATAGAGTGTGACTGAGAGAGTGTGGCTGTAAGTGCATAGAAGGAATATGTGTTTCTTGGATTGAAAGAGAGGTTGGATGAGCAATAGACCAGTGAGGGTCTTGTAAAAGTGAAGGCATATTTATGTCAATCTAAGATTCAAAATAGAAATCCAAGTTGGTTCTTGGAATCAGGGGTTGGTGCTCCTTCTAGTTGGTGTTGGTAAATCAGTGGTTGGTGCTCCTTTCTATTGGTGCAGATAAATTAGGGGTTGGTGCTCCTTTCTTTTGGTACAAATAAATTAGGGGTTGGTGCTCCTTTCTGTTGGTGCAGATAAATTAGGGGTTGGTGCTCCTTCCAGTGGGTGTTGGTAAACTGTTTGTAAAGTGGGTGCTTTGCAAAGGCTAGATTTGTATGGGAGTCCAAGCAGTATATTTTTTAGGAGTAGCCAAAATTGGTGAACCTTGTTAAATCATGTGTTGTGGAATGCTCTCTTGTTATATTTGCTTTATCTGTTTTAAGTTCTCCTTGCTTCAGCTTTAAGAGTTGTATATTTGAATTTAAATAGCTACACTAATTCACCCCCCCCCTCTCAGTGCCATTGTGAGACTAACATCCTTAATTCCACTCTAGTACTTACTCAAATATATCCACTACATTTCAAAAAAGCTCTATACAACTCAACTCAATCTATCACAACAAACCTCTTCAATCATACAAACAAGTTTCACAAAGAATATTGCTTTAATATTATAGAAACATATAGAGAATGGTTAGAGACTCAATATGTTTCTCACTCACCAACACTCAATCCCTTTCAATCTCTTTCTCAAATCAATTCAGAATATAGAACAATTTGTTTCACTACAATTGAACTATCACTTCAACACGTCCAACTAACTAGGCTCAATCAACTCCACATAACCAATCACTCAATGAAACACTCCTTTCTTATAAACCCTAGTTCAAGCATATGAAAACTCACTCAATTATTTCCAACAATTCTTATAAAACAACATTACATAACAATGATACTCATGATATTGCACAAACCCTAGTTTCAATATAGTTCTCAAATTCACATAACAATGATACTCATGATCTTGCATAAACCCTAATCATGCATATGAAGACTCATTCAATGTTTCAAACAATGTATATCAAACAAGTTTTTTATCATAAACTTTCACTCAAAAAAACCTTTAACAATCAAACTCAACAATGCTTATCAAACAATCCTTTTCACTCCAACTTAGCATTCACAACATCCAACAATAACTCACAAGGAAGATGTGCCCATACCTTTTTTTTGATGAAGAATTGACCTCAAAACCTATCTCAATCATAATTACTCTCTTTTCCAATCTTAAGGGTTAGATGACAAAATATCACTCTAACACTTCCTCAAACTATTTCACAATTACAAAAATAATTAAACTCAAATACACCTTATTACTCCATATTTAAATTAACATTCACCAAAAACATACATAACTCCACTTTAAATAACTCAATCCACCAAACAATTAAATAAAAATAATTATTTAATTTTATCAACCTTATATCTCCCTAAGCTCAAAACTATACCACACAACCTTAGGAGAAAAAACCAATTTATAATAAAAATTTAGTACCTCTCAAAGTGCTCTCGGTGGGATTCAATCTCAAGTCGAAGTAGATATAGCACTTTAGCTACGACTACCTAGCCGCATGAGCTAACCACTCACGTGGGAGGCAAAAGCTCCCACGGTGCTTTATCTCCTTCCCTAGCACCAAACACCAAAAATATTTGGCATCTTCAGTGTAAAAACAACCTCACGACCTTCCTTGTTGTGAATCGAACACAAAACCTTGCATTTCAAAAGTGCTACCAACTGTCACCAGCCCACATGGCTAGGTGGTGACAAGGCTTCCAAGCCTTGCTCCTTTTAACCATTCTCAACCTACCAAAAGAAGTCAAAAAAATGATTTCTTCCTTCTTCTGCTTGTCAAAATATTGCACACACTTTAGCTTAGGAGATTAATTAATTCGATCATTGATGGTTTGAAGCCACTTAGGCTTTTAGTATTTATACCCATGCATCTAAATGCATTGATGTCAGTGGAGGAGAAAAGGATGACATTGGTGCATTAATTTTGCCCTTATAACCCTAACCTCAGGGTTAATTAAATTAGGGTATAATTTAATTAATAATAAATTTACTATAATTAAATTATAATTAATTTAATAACCATAAGGTTAACTAAATTAAATTATAAAATAATTTATAATAAAATTATATAATTAATATAATTACTTTAGATCTTACCATTAGACCTTTTAATATTATAATAAAATATTATAATATTATTTTTCTTGGGCCTTCTTATTTCTCCTATAGACCTTATATGACCACCTTGAATATTATAACGGGAGATATTATAATATTATTTCCCTTAGGTCTAGAAGCAATATTTCTCTTACACTGATTACTAAAACTGACTCTTGACATCCTTCTTCTTGCATTGCTCACTGAAACTAAATCTTGACAACAATGAAAACAAATCTTTCTCATATTTCCAACATCACCTTCACTGTTGCATCAAAAATACCTCTACAATATATGTCATCATCTATATTCAGCTCATCACTATCCTCTCCTGTGTCACCATATTTGAAGTCTACGTCTTCACCCTCAAAGTTATACCAATGTTCCACAGTCTAGTGTGGCGTCCAAGGTCACTTGAGAACCATGCAATTCATCCACATCCACCTCAACACCATTCGATTATTCCATGTCAATCGACATGTGGGCCATCACTGGTTGACCATGTCTAGTCCATATCTATCGGTTGTTTGAATCTCTCGTAACTTGACACATGAACAAAGTAAATGATAATTAGAGATAGCGCAACATAACATAGGATTATAAAATGTAAACATGGGTATACTATCAAGTGCACTATTTTACCCTTATTTAATTATAATTTGTTTTTATTTTTAATTTTTTAATATTATTTATATATATATATATATTATTTTTATTTAAGTTTGATTTAATTGAAATATACCATTTGAATTGCTTAAATCAAACATTGAAATTAACCACTACATTGCAAATCTAATCAACACACTAGGAACTAAAACACTAAACACTGTAAAAAATAAAAGAAAGGGGACACTAACCCAAAATTGAACCACTATAAAGCACACACATGGGTAGGGACCCTTCGATAAAATTACCACTCAAAGACAACCAAAATTCCAAAAAACCAAAATTTTAAGGTGGGTCCCCAAATTTGGGGCTAGTTGTGCAATGGCCACAACAAATGACGACTCTACTAGTAAATTCTCTTGAAAATTTTGGATGAAGAACCCAATTTTGAAAACAAACAAACCAAATATCAGAAAACAAACCATCTAGAAACCTCCAAGAAGGTGGGTTAGATAACTTCAAATGAAAACATATGAATCATTTGCATTTTCTTAGGGTGTGTGAAAGTGATTTCATTTTGCATTCTTGAAAACCATCCAGATTCCATCATTCATTTTGCATTAGGCTATAGAAATATTACTCATAACAAAATGTGCCTTTGCATTGCTCCACTACTAGCCAGGTGTCTATAGCCCTGGTGGAGATGACCTTGATCCCTTCTAGACCTTGCTCTACTGCCAGCTAGGCATCCATAGCCCTGGTAGGGATTTTCTAAATCATCTAGGTGTCTAATTTATAATTTTCATTGCTTCTTTTCCTTCTTTTACTTTGTCTAGACATAGCCCTACTTCCAGTTAGGCATCCATAGCCCCGGTAGAGATTATCTAGACCTTGAGAATGATTTGGCATGTTTTTTTTTATAGAGCATTATATTGCTTTGTAAAATTCACCTGCCACTTGGGTTAGAGACCATCCAAGGCTAAATATGGACTCTATAAAAGTTTTATCCTTTAAAATTTTCAAGACATACCCCTTAATATGATGTGTTCATGTGTAGCTTTAGAAAAATGATTCATTTTTCCAAAATTCACTATCTTAGTCCACAATCTAAGAATGATTACTAAACAATTTCATCCCCTTTTACTTGATCCACATGATAGGCAATTCATCCTTCATGACAAAGGAACACAAAAAATAGTCAAGAGGCCAAACATTAGCAACTACCATAAAACACAACCACAAATCAAGGGAATAAACCCAAAACCCATTACTCACAAGGAACCAACATCTAACCTAATGAAAATTGATAGGAAAGAAAAAACAACACTTGCCAAACCAAATATTAGGGACAAAGACCAAAAATAACAAAACTAAAATAAAATCATGAAAACCAAAGCCATATACAATAATATACACTATGTACAAGATGATGCCATATTTATGCTATCACTTCCCTGTATCCCAAACATGTTAGCACACTTTAAAAGACATGTATCATGATATGCATACCAAGATTTACAGTGATATTTGAGGAGGTTATCAAGTTTATTCCTACTCAGGTTACTATAAAAATAAACTACTATATTATTCCCTCATCAAATTAGGGATGGTGGAAGAATTATCCCTTATAATCCATCTATTTTAAATACTTGTACTCTCAACTAATCCCTTCCTTTTTACTTCTCTCCTCAATTTAACGAAAATTTGGATCTTCATATTTCTAAACAACAATGGCTTTCTCTCATCAATATATTATGGAAAGTGCCACATTTTGCCTAGGGTCAATTGTTTGTCTAGAGAGTCCTTTAGTGCAATATTCCTTCTCCTAAGAACCTAGCAACGCTCAATCTAACCCATCCCTTCTATGATATTTGTGGAAAAGTGGAATCTATGAAATAATTATTTTGATTTATCTTTCTATTAGAGGATAATGGAAAGTGTTTGCTAATATTCTCTCACCGTTATTTACTTGTGTTAATTATAATACCTACGTCCTTATCCTTTCAGTTGATTTTAATCATTGTAATATGAGTTTGTGTTAGAAACATACTATTAAAAATAAGCCCACTCACACAAAATACTAAAAATAAATATAAATGTATCAAATAACAGAATAACACTATGCAAATAGTAATTACAAAATACTGAAACAATATCACAAATAACTCAGAATGGTGGGCCTCTTTGAGGGGGAAACCTCCTTCAATATTTCATTCACTTGAAAAAAGATACATTTCTACATGGCTTCATAGATTTTGAAGAAAATAATTCATTCAACCCTAACCCTAAGCTCAAGAGTTGGATTACATGAAATGGCCCCACTTGTCTAGGTGCCTTATTTGCCACATACCATGAAAAAAGTATTAAAAATTAACATGATAAGTGGATCCCCATGTTTGATGTAGGTCATTACATAATCAATTAATAATTACAAAATTAATATTAGGATGAGGTCCTAACATGTCTTTCCCCTTTAAAAATATTTTTCCTCAAAGTTGTAGATGAGTAAATTGGTGTTGGATATGGTGGAGAGACTCCCATGTAGCATCTTCTAGATATAGGCCACACCACTAAAGAAGGACCTCAGTAATGGTGTGGTTGTGAAGCGTACGTGTTTGTTGATCCAACAATTATTTTGGATTGAGCAAAATAGAACCTTTGTCATCCAATTATGGGAGTGCATATTGAACCTATACTTGATTTTCCACAACCTTCTTGAGAGAGGAGTTATGAAAAATAGGGTGGATCTTGGATGTGGATGGGAGATTCAGTTTGTAGGATGTGGCACAAATCTATTGTAAAATCTAGTAGGACCCATAGTATATGGCCATGAGTTTATAGAACCTACGAAGCTAGAGAGATCATTGTTTGTATGGTTGTAGCCTAAGACCATATCACCAACATCAAAACTATGCTTGAAATTATGTTGATAAACTTGTTGGCACATCCGATTCTGAGCTGCTTCTAAATTCATCTTTAGTTGATGGAGGACTTTGGCATGTTGGTTGAGTGTAGTGTCAACTACATGGACCTTAGAGCTTCCTGGAATGTAGGAGGGCATACATGGAGGTTGACCATAAACTATTTTAAAAGGTGTGGCCTTGATCAGCATGTGTTAAGAAGTATTATACAAACACTTAGCCAAGGGAATCTACTTCACCCATTGTGTAGGATGCTCAGGAGTAAAGCAACAAAGGTAGATATCCAAATATTTGTTGATAATATCAATATAGCCATCCATTTGTATATGGTAGGATGAACTCATCTTGAGCTGAGTTCCCTATAACTTAAACAATTCTTTCCAAAAATTACTAGTGAATGTAGGATCACGGTTAGACATAATGGAGGTGTGGGTGCAATTTTACACCTTATCACCCACTCTTCCTTAGAATATGGTGGAATTTTAATATTGGCTAAATTTTGAAGCACTATAAGTTGGGCAAAATATGAGGGATAAAAGGTAGCAAGACCAGATAGATAGTTAGGTGGATAAATATTTAAGAAGGATCCCAAATTCCTACCCCACCTTTGGATGGAATACTGGGATACCAAACTCCCACCCAAGTTATATGGAAGAATGGGAAGGAAGTATAGGGGCTCTTGTTCCCAAACTCTCATCCCAAGTAGTGCATAATCATGGGAGGATATTGGCATCAAACCAAGGTAGATGATCAGGAATATGGAAGGAAGGAAGGTGGTTTCATCCTAAAGGAGGTCAAAAGAATAATATGGTGGTATGATGGTTATTAGTATTGAGTTCCCCATCCTAAAATTGGATGGAACTTTTGGAAATAAAAAGCAATGGTTCAAGCTTGATAACCCATCCATAAGGTAGAAAACTAAGAGATTGGTGAATAGAGAAGTCTACCCAAATATTTTTTCATGGCTGAATTAACCATCCACCAGGAAAGAAGCACTAGGAATTCTTAGGAAAGGGAATTAATAATCTCAAATACCTTTGTACAAAAATGTCTGAAGGGTGCACCATTTTATAGGAAATCCATATCTAGACTTCTTGAAATATGAAGGGGTAATGTAGATAACAATTTATTGCCTAACAAGAATGTCAGAGTGATCAAGGGATTGGATTGATGCAATAGTACCTAACTCCTTCTGGATAACTGCCATTCTTCTGCAGAGCAGGGCATCAGTAAATCATCCATCCATTTTAGCATGATATTCCTGCCTAATCCCATTAATGTCATAATCCATTGTAAAATCATTTATAAATAGTGGAATGCTCACCATTATAAAGAGTGGATCTGTGGCAATGACAATTCACATAAAATTATTCTAGCCTTGTACATATAAGTATATCACTGTTTGGTCTCTCATTTTGTCTTCACTTCCTTGTGATTGAATCTAGGTGCTTATTTCTACGATGGCCATCTAAGTTTTCTCATTTAATTTTACAATCTATATTTTGTGGGTCTTGTTGGGTGGTTCTAGAATTTGCATCTACCTCTGGGTGTTTGGATTTATTTACGCTAAGGTTGGTCAAGTGGCAGCAGTCTAATTTTACAATCTAGATTTCATGCACCCTCCTTCTAGTTCTAGAATTTGCTTTGATCCATTGCACTGAATGATAAGTGAGGATGATATGATCTGATTTGTTACGTAATGTTCTAGTATTTCTACTAGTAATACTGAGTGCATGTTTCTTGATGCGGTTATAAATAATTCTTTTGAGTTATGGCTATGACCTCCCTTTGCTTTCTCTCTTGTTTCCCTTTTCCCCTTTATCCTTTGTGTCATAGGTAGCTATAAATTAGATAGTCACTATTCTTTAGATATCAACTGATTTACCTCTCCTAGGCTTGGCATTAATTCAATATTGACTGAGGATCACTGGGTGTGCCACCGGCTCATTCGATGTTGATTTTTGCACCAAATTTTTTTGGAAACTCTATTGGGGACCAAAAAAGTATCCATTATTATAGAATATTAGAGTCCAATTATACTCTAGTTTACACAAATCTTGTTCAATCACCTAGAAAATCCTCTGTGTGGAAGATCCAAATCATAAGATCAGTTGTCCTTACTATGCTAAAAAATTTCCATTTCTCAAAGGACTCAAGGTTTGATGAGCAACCTTGACCTTGCTAGCAGATAGAGTATGTTCATCTGGTGACTTTGATTTGGTGGTATGATCTAGTAGGTCTAAAGGAATGATGCTCCAATGGTAAATTACCCCTACTAGAATGATCCTGGCCCCCTCAATATTCCTCATTTGCATGATATCCCTAAGTTTATATTAAAATTCCTATCATATTATGATGGCATCAGAGGATTTGTGAAGGGGCACCTTGAAAATGTGGCTTCATTGGCCACCATTCACAATATCATTCATGAATATGTAATGATCAGGCTGCTTGTTATATCCCTTGAAGGTAGAGCACTACTATGGTACAAAAACTTACAAAATGGGAGCATATCCACGTGGGTGGACTTCAATGACCCCTCCTTGATGTATTTGGAAGATTTGAGGACCTCTTGCAGCTATTAACTTAGTTCAAATTTATAAAGAGGAGCCCTATTGAAAGTGTGGCAAACTTCAATATTTGTTTTGAGAAACATTGGAGAAGAATTCCCTATTTACTCCTCCCCTCCTCCGCTCAATTGTATCTCTATTACATTTAGACCTTCAACCCTGATATGTGTCTCCTCCTAAATCAATATGGGGAAATCAAATTCCCTCAACTATATGAGGATGCTAGAAAAGCTGAGTGGATGGTAGTAGGTAGGATATTTCCATTATAGTCTTTTACAAGCATCCCTCCAGCAGAGCTTACGTTAGGTCAAACAAAAGGACCACCTTAGGAAGAAGAGGTCAATGGCATCCACATGCCCAAGGTCAACCTTATAGACCAACCCAAAATACAACTACATTCGTGAAATGACAAAATTGGTGAATACAACCCAGAACAAAGCTTGATGGCGATAAGGAAGCAAATAGTGGGATTGACAAAGCATGTTAGTCTCAAAAAGGAGTAAAGTTGGATTTAGCTCCCTAACATTCTACCATTAGCTAGGTGGAATGATGTGGTAAAATTAGTGGCCACTCTCCTTTTTGATGACCAGAGCACCAAGGTGTTTAGGTAGAATATGAAAATCAATTGTGATTTTGTCGTAATTATGATCCACCATGGATGGTGCTAGAGGTAGTATAAGCAAAGGCTCAATTTTGATGTACTATGGTCTGGCCATTGTAGGTTCAAAGGATTAATGGAATAGACATCCCTGGCCCAAGCATGATAGATATACCATATTTTTGTGTAAATAATATGATGAGTAAATAAATCTATGCTCTATGCATGGCTTCTTGTGGAGTGCCATCATGTTATTCATAACTTATAGGAATATTGCTCCAGTAGTGAGTTTCCAGCTGGCTAGGGATGCTAGAGGCTATAAAGAAGGGAGTGAAAGGAGGTTTCTCAAAACATATCTATTGGAAATATGAGCAAGATTTATTGTCATTGTTGCCAAGATTCAGTTTCAGTGAGCAATGCAAAAGGAAGGATGTCAAGAGTCAGTTTCAGTAAGCAATGCAAGAGAAAGATTGCTTCTAGGTCTAAGGAAAATAATATTATAATATTCCTTATTATAATACTCAAGATGGATATATAAGTTCTAAAGGAGCAATAGGAAGGCCCAAGAAAAATAATATTATAATATTTTATTATAATATTAAAGGTCTAATGTCAAGACCTAAAGTTGTTAAATTAATTATAATAATTTCATTATAAATTAATTTATAATTTAATTTAATTAATCCTAAAGTTATTAAATTAATTATAATAATTTTATTATAAATTAATTTATAACTTAATTTAATTAAGGTTAGGGTTATAAGGGCAAAGGTTTAATTATGAGCGTTGATGTCATATATTTTTCCCCTCCACCGACGTCTAAAGGGAGATGGCACAATGGTATAAATACCACGTGCATTGGTTGACTAAAACCTTACCTTTATTTGAACCATATTGCAAGTTCCCATGAATTTTCTACGATCTACGTGCAAAGAAAAAGGTTAATTTTTGCTTTATTCAGCACCAACAAAGGGATAAAGGAAGGGAGGCTTAAAGCCTCATTACCAACAAAGGTGGTTGGGCTAGCGACAAGCAACTGTGTGCTGAGACGTTGCAAGGCGAGAGGTCCCACAATCGAATCCAGATGACAATATTTTAGAGGTGGTCATTTTCATTTTGGATGCCCAACATAGAATTCAAAGTGCACAAGGCACTTTTTAATACCAAGGTGAGTGCCTAGCTCACACAGTAGTTGAGCCATGGCTAAGGTGTTGATGGCATCACAGCGGGAGATTGAATCCCACCGAGGGTAAAAGAGGTATTTAATTTTTAATTAAATTTTATCCTAAGTTTTTATGTGGCATAATTTTTGTTAGGAGGAATATATAAGGTTTATAAAAATTAAATTTTATATTGTGATTTTGATGATTAAAATTTGGAAGGAGTAATAAGGTGGATTAAGAAAATTATTTGTTGAAGTGAGTTGTTTAATTTTTTCTAATCATTTTTAAGTATGGAGATTATAAGGTGTAATTGAGATTTAATGTTTTGTATGGTGAAATATTTTGAGGGAATATTTGAATGAAATTTTGAGAAGGTTTTGCTACCTAACCTTCATATTGGAAAAGAGGGTGATTGTGATTGAGACAGGTTTTGAGGTCAAAACTTCATCAAACAAAAGGTATGGGCACATATTCCTTGTGAGTGAAATATTGTTGGATGTTGTGAATGCTAAGTTGGAGTGAAAAGGATTGTTTGATAAGCATTATTGAGTTTGGTTTTGAGATATCCAATGTTGATTGATGAGGGTTTTATGGAATGAAATTTGATGCTAGAAACCTTGTTTGATAAGCATTGTTGGAAATATTGAGTGAGCCTTCATGTGCATGATTAGGGTTTGTGAAATATCATGATTATCATTATTATGTGAAGTTCAGAACTATATTTAACTAGGATTTTGTGGAAATACCATGAGCATCATTGTTATGTGAATTTAGAATCATCTTGAGTTAAGTTTGAGTTCTATATTGTGAGTTGTTAAAAACATTGTAAAACACTTGTTTAGGGTTTGTAAGCAAGTTGTATTTCACTGAATGATTGGTTGAGTGGAGTTGATTGAGCATAATTGATTGAGAGTGTTGGAGTGATAGTTCAAGTTTTGTGAAACAAATTGTTCTTTACTAATTTGAGAAAGAGATTTAAAGTGATTGAGTGTGAAACATATTGAGTCTCTTACCATTCTCTATATGTTTCTATGGTTAAACAAAATTTTGAGTGAAATTTGTTTGTGAGATTGAAGAGGTTTTCTGGAAGAGATTAAGTTGAGTTTTGTGAGTGTTTTGTGAGTGTGAAACATATTGAGTCTCTAACAATTCTCTATATGTTTTTGAAGTCAAACAAGATTATGTGTGAAACTTTTTTGTGGGATTGAAGAGGTTTTCTATGATAGATTGAATTGATTTGAACAAGCTTTTGTGAAATCTAGTGAGCATATTTGAGCAAGTACTAGAGTGGACTTAAGGATAGATTTGAGTAATATTTTTTGGAATCTTACAATGCAAGTTTGAGATAAGTCTTGGTGAAGACTTGTTGAGAAGATTGAACAAGTTCTAGTGAGGACTTGTTGAGCATATTTGAGGTAAGTTCTAGTGAGGAATTGTTGAGCAGATTTGAGGAAAGTCTTAGTGAAAACTTGTTGCATAGATTGGACAAGTTCTTGAGAGTACTTATGGATAAATTTGAGGTATGTATTTGAGAAGACTTGAGAGCAGAGTTGATCGATTGATTTATTCAATATTTTTGTTAAGGCTTGGGGTAGATCTAACAAAGTTGATTTATGATTGTATCAAGCTTTCTATTAAATCATAAGGATAAATTTGAGATAGAGATAGAGAAAATTTGTGCTAGATTGAAGGACTATCTTTAGTAAAAATTTGAGATAGATATTGAGCATATTTGTGCTAGATCCAAGGACTATGTTTAGTGCATATTTGAGATAGATATTGAGAAGATTTGTGCTAGACCGAAGGACCGTGTTTAGTAAAAATTTGAGATAGATATTGAGCAGATTTGTGCTATATTGAAGGACTATGCTTAGTGTAGATTTGAGATAGAGATTGAGCAAATTTGTGCTATATTGAAGTACTATGTTTAGTGTATATTTGAGATAGATATTGAGAAGATTTGTGCTAGATCGAAGGACTGTGTTTAGTGTAGATTTGAGATAGAGATTGATTAGATCTAAGAGCAAGCTTTGGAGGTGATAGAGTAGAGGATAATAGTCTCCAACGGATAGATATCCATTTGCCATGGTAGTGAGGATAGAGGTATTCTAAGTGAGGACAAGAGTCTTTAGTGGAGAGAGATCCACAAGCTAGTGCAGTGGATGTAGTAGCCTTCTAGAGGATAACCAACCAAAGTAGAGGAGAAGGAGTTATTCTATGGATAGAGATACATGAACCAATTAAGGGGATTAGTTTCTCCTATGGATAGAAATCCACAAAATTGATTAGGGTATTGGTATATACTTTGGATAAAGGTTGATAAACTTTGTAATAGGGAAGGATTCCCAAGATATTTTTTGAAAAAATATTAGTGAAATATTATCTCCATGGAGTAGTCCACATTGGGTGAACCACATTAAATTGGTATCTCTATTGTGTCTAGTGATTTGTGCATTACTTTGATTACAGTTGATGATATTGCCATTGATATATTAGATAATATTATTTGGGAAAAAAAATTAAAAAGTGGTCTTATAATGTTCACCCCCCACCTCAGTATAATCTTGTTTTCTTCAATTGGTATCAGAGCAGGTTCCTTCGAAAGAGTTTAAAAACTTGAAGGAAAATCTTACAAGAACACAGATAGATTCTTATAATGGATCTTCAAGGAATTCTGCACCATTGTTCGATGGGAACAATTATGTACTTTGTAGTATAAGAATGAAGATTCACCTATTGACATTTGGGAATGAAATATGGGAAGGAGTTGAGAATGGATACATACCACCAACTACTCCACCTATAGATAAATATGGTAAGCTCCTACATCTGAATAATTCAAAGGCAATGAATGGAATTTTAAAGGGTTTGCGAGAAACATAGTTTATAAAGGTTATGCATTGCACATTAGTAAATAAAATTTGGGATAAGTTGAAAGGTATATATGAGGGAGAAAAAAGGTCAAAAGAGCAAAGTTGCAAAATTACAAGAGAACATTTTAAGACCTAAATATGAAGGAAGAGGAAAACATTGTTGTATATCTACTTTGTGTGGATGAGATTTTTAACTCCATGCAATGAATTGGGCTTAAAGTTGAAGAAACAGATGTTTGTGATAAGATTTTAAGGTCACTCCCAAAAAGATGTAGTGAAAATATTTTAGATGTAGAAGAGTCAAAAGATATTGAACTTTTGAAAAGGGATGAATTACATGGAATTATCATAGCTTTTGAGATGGGAATAAAAGAGGAACCTATCCCCCATAAGGAAGAAACCTTCAAAGTCACCAAGAAGACAAAGGGTAAAAAGTTAGATTCAAGCAATGAGTTATCTAATGATGAAGAAGCAAATTATGGTAGAAGGGACAAGGACTCAAGAAAGCATAAAGGTATGAAATTAGTTAGGTGTTTTAATTGTGGTAAATATGGTCACTATGTAACTGATTATACAAAGGCTGGAAATAGCAATGATGAAAAAAAACATGATCATAATAATAGGGAAATAGGAGAATATAGGTACCAAAAGAAAAGTAGGAATGAACAAAACAAGCAAGGAAAGAAATTATTCCAAAGGTATAAGAAGATTTTTTATGTAGATAAGGAAGATAAGAGTTGTAGTGATAGTGATGATAGATCCTTAGGTAATGAAGAAGAAAAAACTCTATTTATGATAGAAGAAAAATAATATGTTAGAAAGGGAGGTCTAATGATTCTCAAGTGTTTTAGATGTAGTAACTTTGGTCATATTCAATATAGTTGTAAAAGGAATGGATTCAGTTTTAGTGATGATGAATATGATGATGCTCTTAAAGTACCAAAAGAAAGTCTTCTTATGGCAATAGAAGAAGAAGAAAATGGTCCTATTGATAATGAATCAGAAGGGAATGGAGATGATCCTAAAGGCAAAGGAATAGAGGAAGAATCATAGGAAGAAGAAGTTTATCTTGAGGGTGAGATTATTTTTACTCTTGATGCATTAAGGTAAGAAAGAAAAACTCAAAACTCAAGCTTCAATTTTAAGAATGTGATGAAGAGAAAGGAAAGCTTATATAAGATCTAACCAAATCAATAGCTAAGACAAGGAAATTTAAAGAGGAGTTAGAAGCAAAGGTTTTAGAATATGAAATTTTAGAGCATGAAGTAGCTTCATTAAGGAAGGAAGTGAAAGAGTCTAGAGATAAGCTACACAGGTTTGGATGAAGCTCAAAGAAATTGCATAAGATTATCAAGGTATAAATATCTTCAGCAAACCAATTGGAATAAGTCAAGAAACAAGGAAAAAAAAATTGAAGATGGATTCTAATCAAAAAGTAGGTCGCAAGACCAATCAACATCATATGGTAAAAGAAGGTAAAAAGCTTGTAGAGGAAGGTAAGATTAATGCCCTTCCCAACATTTTTAGCCTTGGTATTAATGAAGATCATCACTTGGAATATTAGAGGACTCAAAGGGAGTCTTTCAAAAAAAAATGAAATTAGAAGAATGATTCAGATAAATCATCCACATCTTGTTTTCCTTCAAGAAACAAAGATGTCAATGGAGGATATGGACTTAATTGCCAGTAAAATTTGGCCAGTTGGAAAAGTGGTTTCCCTCAGTTCCCAAGGGACTTCGGTTGGCATTGCTTGTCTTTGGGACCCAAAAGAGGTAGTTATTCACCATATGGTTGGCATTTGGGGTTTGTTGGCTATAGCTATTCAAAGTAGACATTCCAACTAGATTATGCTCTGCATTACTATTTATGCCCCGACTTCTTTGGAGGAAAAAATAAGATAGTGGAAGGATATTAATCATATTATCTCTCATTTTCCTAAATCTTGGATCTTGATCGGAGGAGATTTCAATACCATCCTCTCTCTGGATGAGAAAAGGGGGGAAATAGAAATTTGGACAAAATTATTGACCTCATGAGTGAATATATTGCAAACCTCCATCTTGTGGATATCCAACCAGATAATGGCCTTATGACTTGGTATAACAGAAGGCAAGGCTTAGCTTGTATAATGGAGAGATTGGATAGGTTTTTGTTCTCTAAAAATTTCTTAATCCATGGTCACATTCCTAAAGTGAAGACTCTTAATAATGTTGGTTCGGATCATTGGCCAGTCATGGTGGAAATATGGAAAACCAATGTGAGTTTCTCTCCTTTTCATTTTCAATTAATATGGCTTAGAGACATTTCCTTTAGACCTCGTGTGCAACAATGGTGGAAGGAAGGTAAACCTAGGCATGGGACTAAGATGTTCTATTTTGCCAAAAGATCACAATACATTAAATCCAAAATCAAGACTTGGAACCTGGAAAGAGTTTGGGGATGTTCATAAAAAAAAACATGAAGTTATTGCTCATATTGAAAATTTGAATAAGAAAATCCATTTAGATGGCCTCACATAGAAGAGAAGTGCAGATGAAATTAAAATCACAACTCAGTTAGAGGAATGGGAAAAAAGAGAAGAAATATTATGGAAGCAAAAATATAGAATTCAATGGCTCAAAGAAGGAGATCGAAACACAAATTTCTTCCACAAATATCTTCTAGATCGAAGATATCACAACTTTATTTCTTCCTTAAAATCAGATTCTAGAGAAGTTGTTTATACTTGGGATGGCATGAACTCTATTGTTGTTGATTACTTTTCCAATATTTTTGCTGCTACTCCTCTTGACTCAGCTTCACAACAAAATGTTCTTCAAGCAATCCCTTATCTTATCACTTCTAAGGAGAACTCTATTTTGACTTCTCCTATTACTATCAATGAGCTTCAACAAGTAGTTTTTAAAATGCAAAAAGGGAAAACCCCAGGTCCTGATGGTTTTCCTATTGAGTTCTACCAAGAGTTCTAGGATATCCTTCATGTTGATTTATTAGAGGTGGTGGAAGAAAACAGGAAATCCAAAGAAATTTTGAAGGTTATGAATAAAACTTATATTACTCTTGTTCCAAAAGCTTAAAGAGGTTGATCATTTCTTAGCTTTTAGACCTATTTCTTTATGTAATGTTCTTCTCAAAATTATTACTAAAATCATGGCAAAAAGGTTGAAGCCTCTTTTGCATAAGATTATTTCCCCAGAGCAAGGGGGATATGTGGAAGGACGTCAAATATTAGATGAGATAGTTCTTGCTCAGGAAGCCATCCATTCCATGGATATGCAAAATTATCCTTTTATGTTCATCCGGTTAGACTTATCTAAATCTTATGACAGAGTGGATTGGCACTTCCTTATCAAAGTTTTGAGGCAATTTGGTTTCTCTAAGGATTGGATGGATTGGATTATGGGATGTATCTCTTCAGTTTCCTACTTAGTTCTTATCAATGGCAGGCCTTCTCAGTCTTTCCCAGCTTTTAGAGCTATTAGGCAAGGTGACCCGCTATCCCCTTATTTATTCATCATTCTTGTTGAATGCTTGGGTAGGACTATAACCAAAAAGAGGGAAAATAAAACCCTTGATGGAGTTACCATTGCTCATGGAGCTAGACCTATCTCTCATCTTAAATTTTTTGATGACTCTACTCTTTTAGGTAAAGCTACAGTTAAGGAAGCTTCTAATATTAAGCAAATCATTAGTTTTTTTCTAAGGCTATCGGGCGGTTGATCAATGAAGAAAAATCTAAAGTTATTTTCTTTCAACTGCTCTGCTAGACAGGAATCCATGGTCTTGGATAAATTAAGATATAAGAAGACCTCTCTTCCAATCACTTATTTAGGTATTCCCATAAATATTCAAAGGCAGAAAAATAAATATTGGAATTGGTTGTTTGACAAAGTCAAGAAGAAAATTGGAAAGTGGACCAACAAGTGGCTTTCTTTTGGGGGTAGAATCACCTTGGTAAAATCAGTCCTTCAAGCTATTCCTATTTATTTTTCTTCCATTTTGAATATCCCAAAGGCTGTTCTTTGAGAATTGGATCAAATCAGTCATCGTTTCCTTTGGAGTGGTACTAAGGAGAAAAGAAAATGGGCCTTGGTGAAATGGGATACTTTATGTCTTCCTAAGAGTGAAGGGGGGTTAGGATTCCGGTCTTCAATTAATAACAACAAAGCTTTAGCTGCTAAATTATATTGGAGGATGTTGCATAACCCCAATGCTCTTTGGTCCAATAATATTCATGCTAAATATGTAGAGAACAAAATTCCTGAATACCTTGTTTGCTATCAAATTCTTACCAAAGGTTCACCCATTTTAGCAGTTCTTAAGACTGGTGAGGATTTGATAAAGAAAAAATTATTTTGGATCATTCATAATGGTCAACATGCAAATTTTTGAACAGATTCTTGGGATGGTCACAAGCCTTTGATAACTCAATTTCCCGATTGGAGGCCTTGGATGGAGGAGCTTCACCAAGCTAATTGGATAAAGGTGGCTAATTACTGTCGATACCATACTAGTAATTCAAATGTTGGTAGATATTGGATCCCTATTGAGGACTGGCCTATTCAAATCCTAGAAAGGCAAAGACAAGATATTCAAGGCATCCTTCATATGAGATCCCTCTCTTGGTCCCATGAAAAATATTGTTTTGGATGGAACAACACTACTAAGGGTGAGTATTCAATTGCTCAAGGTTATTTGACCTTATGCCATAATAATCCCAACCATTCTTTTGAAATATTTTCTCAATTATGGGCTGAAAAGCTCTGGCCTAAGGTGAGGTTCTTTAATTGGCTTTTATTGCATCGTAGGGTGCTTACTGGTGAGCAATTTATGAAGCATGGTTTACATGGCACTTTTACATGTGAAATGTGTGAAAAGAATGTAGAAAATATCAACCATATTTTTATTGAGTGGACTTTAGCCTCTGAGCTATGGAGGAGAATGGATAGGAGAATGGCAACTTTACTTGGCTTACAGTGGTCCAATTTTTTCACTTTTGAACAGCTTTGGAGGGATTGGCCTAATCAAGAGGGTGTTGATCATTTTATTAGGCAGTTAGTTTAGATGGGTTCTACCATTCTTATTTGGAATATTTGGAATGAAAGGAAAAACCAAATTTTTAATCAATATAGGAAGGATATTCACTATATTTGGCAAAATACCATAGCCAACTTAGTTGAATCAGTCCATCAACTCCTTAATCACCCCCAAAAATCCCACCAAATATGGGATCAAGTGATGCAAAGATTGAAGATTAAACCTTATAAGGGCAACCAACTTAAATGGAATGTGATTATTAGTAAGATGGATAGGACTATAAATTGGCAACCTCCTCCTAAGGATTTTGGAAAAGTCAATACTGATGGAGCCTCTAGAGGGAACCCTGGAAAAGCCAGTGTGGGAGGAATTGGTAGACTTTCAGATGGCTCCCTGGTTTTTACTTTTGCTAAGAATTTGGGTATTCTTTCCAATAACCTTGCTGAGGGGTATGGTATCCTTAGAGGCATTCAGGAGGGTACTAATGTTGGATGGGAAAAGGTGTTAGTTGAGTATGACTCTCAACTTATGATTAATCTCTTGAAAACTCCTTCTAAGAATCATAAGGTGGATTGGAGAATAAAAAGAATTATTGAGAAGATTCAGTTAATCCAGATGGGATTTTTGAAATTTGATTACAATCATGTGGTCAGAGATCAAAAAAAGAGTGTTGATGCTTTAGCTAATTGGGCTTTGGAAAAAGGTGATCTTACTTGTTATGGCCACCCTCCTATATGGTGGGATTCTCAAATTAGGGAAGCTCTTCTTTCTATCATTTCTTTGGATCACTCAAGTTCTGAAGGTACCTAGTTTCTTCTTGTTTTTTTTTTTTTTGTTTCTCTTTGGTTCATTCAGTTTTTTTTAGTTCCCTAGCTCATTCTATTCTTTATTTTGTTTCCTCTTTTGATTCTTGCATTAATAGTCTTCTGGTCTAGATAGGTCATTGTTTTGTTCATTTTTTTTCTTTTTGTCTTTGTTTTTTTGTTTAGTTTTTTAAGGTGGGTGGGTTATTTTGTTTTGTTTTGTTTTGTTTTTGTGTTCTTTGTGTTGTTTTTTGTTGTTCTTGTGTTTTTGTTGTTTTGTTTTTTTTTATTTTTTTTATTATTGTTCTTGTGTTTTTTTCGTTCTTGTTCTTGGGTTTCTATTTGTTTGTGTTATTTCATTTTTTTATGTGTGAGTGTTTTCTATGTTTTTTGTTTTTGTTTATTGTCTGTTGTTGGTTGTTTTTATTTTTATTTTATTTATTTTATTTTTTAGGTTTTGGTTGTGTTTATTTTTCATGTTTTTTTGGGTTATGTCTTTGTAGTGTTCTGTTGTTTTTGTCTTGTTTGTGTTTTGTTATGTGGTTATTGTGTTTTTCTATGTGGTTTGTGTTGTGGTTTCTTTTATATTTTTGTGTGTTTTTGGTTGTGCTTTTGGTTTTGACACACTCAAGGAGCATGTTTTTTATTTACTTTTATTATTTTTGTTGTTATTTACTTTTTTTAATTTGGTTTTGTGTGTTTGTTTGCTCCTTGAGTATGTCAAATGTGGTAGGCCAGGTCCGAGTCCTGGGCATTTTTTGCAAAATGGATACCCCTGCCTCCTTGGGTCTTACCCGAAAGTGGCATCCCTTTTGGGATGTTTTCCACACACAAAAAAAAAAAAGATCTTTAGCAAACAATACAGGACTTTTTTTTTATAAGGAACAAAAAGAACAAGGAGAGGAGTCAATCTCATGCTCCAAAAAATAAGAAGCTTCAAAATAGGAGAGTGTAAGAGAAAGTGATACTTTAGAGGATGAGTTGGATAATAGAAAATTTAATAAGAGAAGGAACAATGCACAAATTAGGAATAGATGGAACATGAAACAACATAGGGTAGAAGAGGCTAAGAGACCAATGGGGTCAAGGAAAGTTAGTTTCAATGGATGATGCTTCTCATGTCACAGGTTTGGGCACAAGGCTACATAGTGTATGACACATGAAAGACATGAATATAGGAATTTCAAAAGCATACATATTTTTCAAGGGTATTGCTACTCTTTTAATCAGTTTGGTCACAAGGCAGTAAATTGTAGGGTTCATGGTAGGAATGGATATGGCTTCACTAGGAGAAACCCCAACATATTTGCACTTTTAAGGAATAACAACAATAAGTGTTATAAGTGCAATAATGTTAGGTATACAACCAAGTGGTGTAGAGCATAACTTCCAGAGACAAGTAGGAATAGGAACAATCATAGGAATCATAAGGATCATTTGAGAAAGAAAGTGGACAAAGGCAAAGATCAATGTATGCTGGGAGTAGAAATACTCGCACCCCAAAATTAACCACCTCAAAAAGAGATGGGGGAGGGACTAAGCTAAGATTCTCACTCTTAGCCCCAAGCCCCAAAGGTGACCCTTTTCCATTGATATCAAATGGGGAGAGATTTGAGTTAGGGGGAGAGCATTCAGTTAAGGGGAACAGTTTCTCAGGGGGATCAGAACAAAAAGAGGTAAATGAAATGGTAAAATGTAAATGGGTTGCCATCAATTACAAAGGGGGATATTGCTGGAAATATGAGAAAGATTTGTTATCGTTGATGTCAAGATTTAGTTTTAGTGAGCAATGCAAAAGGAAGGATGTCAAGAGTCAGTTTTAGTAAACAGTGCAAGAGAAAGATTGCTTCTAGGCCTAAGGAAAATAATATTATAATATTACTTATTATAATATTCAAGTTGTACAGATAAGGTCTAAAGGAGCAATAGGAAGGCCTA
This sequence comes from Wollemia nobilis, assembly GCA_028583015.1. NCBI lineage: Eukaryota > Viridiplantae > Streptophyta > Pinopsida > Araucariales > Araucariaceae > Wollemia > Wollemia nobilis. The sequence goes on from JAQPPZ010003199.1 coordinate 6,896,853, forward strand.
AGAAAAAAATATTATAATATTTTATTATAATATTAAAGGTCTAATGTCAAGACCTAAAGTTGTTAAATTAATTATAAATTAATTATAATAATTTCATTATAAATTAATTTATAATTTAATTTAATTAACCCTAAATTTATTAAATTAATTATAATAATTTTATTATAAATTAATTTATAACTTAATTTAATTAACCCTAAGGTTAGGGTTATAAGGAAAAAGGTTTAATTATGAGTGTCGACATCATATGTTTTTCCCCTTCGTCGAAATTCAAAGGGATATGGCACAATGGTATAAATACCACATGCATTGGATGACTAAAACCTTACCTTTCATTTGAATCATATTGTGAGTGCCTACAAATTTTTTACGATCTGCGTGCAAAGAAAAAGGTTAATTTTTGTTTTATTCACTGCCAATGAAGGGATAAAAAAAGGGAGGCTTAAATCCTCATTGCCAACCAAGGTGGCTACGCTAGCGGCAAGTGGTTGTGTGCTGAGATGTTGCAAGGTGGGAGGTCCTACGATATAATCTTGGTAGCAATATTTTAGAGGTGGTTGTTTTTGTTTTGGATTCCCAGCATAGAATTCAATGCACAAAATGTGCTTTTGACTACCAAGGTGAGAATCTAGCTCATGTGGCAATTGAGCCATGGCTAGGGCGTTGGTGGTAGTGCATTAGGAGATCGAATCCCACCGAGGGAAAAAGAGGTATTTAATTTTTAATTAAATTTTGTCCTAAGGTTTTATGTGGCATGATTTTTGTTAGGAGGGAGATATAAGGTTTATAAAAATTAAATTTTATATTGTGATTTTGATGATTAGAATTTGGAAGGAGTAATAAGGTGGATTAAGAAAATTAGTTGTTGAAGTGAGTTGTTTAATTTTTGCTAATCATTTTTAAGTATGGAGATTATAATGTGTAATTGAGATTTAATGTTCTATATGGTGAAATATTTTGAAGGAATATTTGAATGAAATTTTGAGAAGTTTTTTCTACCTAACCTTTGAGATTGACAAAGAGGTTGATTGTGATTGAGACAGGTTTTGAGATCAAAACTTCATCAAACAAAATGTATGGGCACATATTCCTTGTGAGTGAAATATTGTTGGATGTTGTGAATTCTAAGTTGCAGTGAAAAGGATTGTTTGATAAGAATTATTCAATTTGGTTTTGAGATATCCAATATTGATTGATGAGGATTTTCTAGAATGAAAATTGATTCTAGAAACCTTATTGGATAAGGATTGTTGGAAATATTGAGTGAGCCTTCATGTGCATGATTAGGAATTGTGAAAGATCATGAGTATCATTGTTATATGAAGTTGAGAACTATATTGAAATAGGATTTTGTGGAATGACCATGAGAATCATTATTATGTGAATTTGAAATCATCTTGAGTCAAGTTTGAGTTCAATAGTGTGATTTTTTGAAAGCATTGTGAAACACTTGTTTAGGGTTTGTAAGCAAGTTGTGTTTCATTGAATGATTGGTTGAGTGGAGTTGATTGAGCATAATTTATTGAGAGTGTTGGACTGATAGTTCAAGTTATGTGAAATAAATTGTTATTTACTAATTTGAGAAAGATATTGAAAGTGATTGAGTGTGAAACATATTGAGTCTCTTACCATTCTCTATATGTTTATGTGGTTAAACAAAATTATGAGTGAAATTTGTTTGTGAGATTGAAGAGGTTTTATGGAAGAGATTAAGTTGAGTTTTGTGAGTGTGAAACATATTGAGTCTCTAACCATTCTCTATATGTTTCTGAATTCAAACAAGTGAAACTTGTTTGTGGGATTGAAGAGGTTTTCTATGATAGATTGAATTGATTTGAACAAGCTTTTGTGAAAGCTAGTGAGTATATTTGAGCAAGTCCTAGAGTGGACTTAAGGACAAAGTTGAGTAAGATTTTGTGGAAGCTTACAATGCAGATTCGAGATAAGTCTTGGTGAAGACTTATTGAGAAGATTGAACAAGTTCTAGTGAGGACTGATTGAGTAGATTTGAGGCACGTTCTAGTGAGGACTTGTTGAGAAGATTTGAGGTAAGTCTTTGTGAAAAATTGTTGAGTAGATTTGACATGTTCTTGAGAGGACTTGTGGAAATATTTGAGGCAAGTCTTTGAGAAGACTTGAGAGTAGAGTTGATTGATTGATTTGTTCAAGCTTTGTTTTAAGGCTTGGTGCAGATCTAGAAGAGTTGATTTGTGATTGGATCAAGCTTTATGTTAATGCTTGAGGATAGATTTGAGAAAAATATTGAGCATATTTGTCCTAGAACAAAGGACTATGTTTAGTGTATATTTGAGATATATATTGAGTAGATTTGTGCTAGATTGAAGGACTATGTTTAGTGTAGATTTGAGATAGAGATTGAGCATATTTGTGCTAGACCGAAGGACTGTGTTTAGTACAAATTTGAGATAGATATTGAGCAAATTTGTGCTAGATCTAAGGACTGTGTTTAGTGCAAATTTGATATAGATATTGAGAAAAATTGTGCTAGACCGAAGGATTATGTTTAGTGCAGATTTGAAACAGATATTGATCAGAGTTAAGAGCAATATTTGGAGGTGATAGAGCAGAGGTCAGTAGTCTCCAGTGGATAGATATCCATTTTTGAGGGTAGTGAGGACATAGATCTTCTAAGTGAGGACAAGAGTCTTCAGTGGAGAGAGATCCATAAACTAGTGTAATGGAGGCATTAGCCTTCTAAAGGATCACTAGCCAAAGTAGAGGAGAAGGAGTTATCCTATGGATAGAGATCTACAAACCAGCTAAGGGGATTGGTGTCTCCTATGGATAGAGATCCATAAATTTGATTAGGGGATTAGTGTATCCTTTGGATAGAGGTCCATAAAAATTGTAATAGGGAAGGATTCCCAAGATATTTGTTGAGAAAATATTAGTGAAATATTTTCTTCATGGAGTAGCCCACATTGGGTTAACCACGTTAAATTGGTGTCTCTATTGTATATGGTGATTTGTGCAGTGCTTTGATTTCTTTTTTTGATATTGCCATTGATATATTGGATAATATTTTTTGGGAAAAGAAAAGTAAAAAGTGGTCTTATACTGTTCACCCCCCTCTCAATATAAGCTTTTTTTCTTCAATATCTTGGAAGAATAACATTCTTCTTTTATTTATTCTCTATATACCTAGTTTTCTTCTCCTCCTATTTATTTTATATTTTTGTGACCCTGTAGCCCAATGGATGCAACCAACAATTACAAAGGCTTCATATCATGTCCTTGGAAATTGCATAAAAAAATCTTGGAACTTGTGTAATTAGGACAAATCCACCACCCTGGTATAGATAAAAAATTGTGAGCATAGAGTAGGGCAAACATGTTATAAATAGCACCCTATCGGTAGCCACAAGCATGGTTAGGAAGTGTAAGTTGCAAGGTGTAGCCAAAGCAGAATGGCCTCCTAGTGGATAGTAGTTAGTAAAAGAGGGTCCTTGCTAGACTATGTCAAGAAGAAGAGCTATGGTAGAAAAATAAAATACCCTTGGCAATCTATCTACTCTTGGAATTCTTTTGGTACCTAGTGGGGTATGTTTAGGATATTGCAATTCATGGAGCCATATCATGGAATTGGGCATTCGCCCTATTTATTAAAAATAATAAATTATAAATTGATTTTTCTTTTCTCTCTTATCATTCCTTTTTCTTTCTTTGCTCAGTTTTCCTCTAGTGTTATTATCTGCAACTCTATAGGTTGTTGGCATCCATCCTTGTTTCTCAATTGTCTCCTGGTGTACCTTTTCCTCACTTATGTCTTCATTTTCTTGCTCCATAGTTTTTCTTGCTATTTCTATTTCTTGTTCTCCTTATTTCTTTCCCCACCATAATATTTTACCCTGTTAATTGTCCCATCTCATCCATTCTATTTTGTCGAGTTACTATCTTGTATGACTGCAATTGGTTGTCTTCTTTCTCGTCCCTCTCCTCTCCCCTTTCCTCAGTTTAAAATTTTAAGTGTCCCAATATTTTAGTCTAGGTTTTTCTTTCCCACAAGGGGAAAGTCCTTATAAGTCACCAAGAGTGTGGATTAAATTTTACACATCCTCACACACTCTTTCTTAGAATATGATGGCATTTTAATATTGGTTAAATTTTGAAGCACTATAAATTGGGTGAAATATGAGGGCTGAAAGGCAGCAAGGCCAGATGAATAGTCAGGTGGGTAAATATTCAATAAATATCCCAAATTTTTGTTCCACCTATAGATAAAAGAATGGGATCCCAAAATATTGTGCAAGTTAGATGGAATAATGAGAAAGTAGCATAGGGGCTCTTGTTTCCAAACTCCCATCCCAAGTAGTGTATCATCACAAGAGGATTTTGGAATTGAACCAAGGTAGATAATTGAGAAGACAGAAGGAAGAAATGTGGTTCAATCCTAAAGGAGTGTGGAAGAATTAGATGGTGGCATGATGGTCATTAGTCCTGAGTTCCTCATCCCAAAATTGGATGAAAATTTAGAAAAGCAAAAGCAAATTTTCAAGTCCAATCACCCATATATAAGGAAAAAAACTTAGAGATTGGTGAACAAAGAAGTCTACCTGAATTCTTGTTCGAGATTGAAGTCGACATCCACCAGGAAATAAGCACATGGAATTCCTAGGAAAGGGTATTAATGATCTCACTTCCTTTGTAAAAAAATTTTGAATGATGCACCATTTCAGAGGTAATCAATCTCTAGCCTTCCTACAACACAAAGCGGTAAACTAGATCAGAATTTATGGCCTGATAAGAATGCTAGATTGATCAAGGGACTGGATTGATGTATTAGTGTAGCGACCCTGGGGAAGTGGTGCACCATCCACTACTCCTATTTACAAATATTATTTATCTTATTCATATTTAATCATGCATTAAATGAAAGATACAACTGAAATTACAAATAAATGAATAGATAATGCTTTTTATTGCTTTTTCTCAAGTTTGGTTACATATAGATCCCTCTAAGGGATTCCCTTATTTTGATATAGATTTTACAAATTAGGGCAGCAGATGTATGATATCCCATCGCAAGGGGAGATGCACTCTCACAGGATTCCTGATGATGCACATGGAAATATATGAGGAAATACAAATGCCTCCTTCTCCAGGTGTGGTTCCTAGAGGGATCATTTTTATTTCATATGTTGATAACCTATTCATTTAACCTATAATCCTGCAAGCATGAAAACAACAACAAACACTCAGCTGTCTGATATTGCATCCCCAGATGAGGTTGTTAGTAATACTCTTAATGATAAATGGAAATGTGCTCAATGATAATAGAAACTAATGCTATGAAATGCAATAAATCAGATCTGTGCTAATAACATGAAAACATATAACAAGCTAGATAAAGGAAACTAATACTAAGAACCCTAGACTAAGCCTGCAAGCCACTATCCAAGACAGTGGCCACAAAGATGAAAACCTATCTCTATTGCTCCAAGGCTATAGACCTAGGCTTATTTCTAATATTGAAAATGATTGTCGTCTTTTGTTTGATGTATTGAATATCTTGTAGATTATAACCTCCTAGTCGGCTAGCACTTCATTGCTACTCAAAAGGTGCTCTAATTTGCTCTCCAATTCGGCAGGGCTTTGCTACAAGAAAATATCTCTAAGTCTCTAAAAACTCTCTCTAGTATCTCTCCCTCAAATTGATAAAAATAAATATCCCTAGTGCTTTTGGGTTTACTCCTTATAATGTGTTGCAGTGATTTGCACTCCCTACAAACTGAAGATGTCATATTTGCTTATGAACCTAGCAAAATGGAAAATTTTTGTAAGAGTTGTATGCAATGATTCATAGGATGAATGCAATTTTGATATGATCGAGTGATCTTTGGTTGACTTTGATTATGATTATTTGAATATTTTAACTACCCCCTCACACAATGAATTGGTGAGGGAAGAGCAATGAGTGAAGCAACAAGTTGCTTGACCACTTTGACTAGTTTTGGTTCCTTTCTAGTGTTTGTTATTTTAATGGGCAAACCCCCATCCAAGTGTGATTCCAATTGTTTATGATGATCATTCATCCCTATCCTAGGAGGCAGTCTGACCACAAATAGCTTTCTTAGGGAGTTAGGATGAGAAATTCTATTTATACTTGTATTGCATCACTTGGTTCCATGCTTTTGTGTCATAAGAGAATTAGGATGATTCCATCATACCCATGGAGCAGTCCGACCATATTGATCTTATTTGGGGTTGAGGAGATACATCATAATTCCAAAATAAAAAATTTACCCCAAGTAGCTCTATGGTAACTTACTCATCTCACCGAATTGCATGGAGTGCAAATCACTGCAACCACTTAGTTGATAGAGTAAGTTACTGAATATGAAGCTCACTCGAGATTTGTTTTTATGTGATTTTTTTGTTATTTTTTATCATTATGATGATCAGGGACCATCAAAATGTGTTTATTTGATTTTTTTTTCTATTCCTCCTGGAAGGAATCTTTCTAATTTTACCTGTGCATCCAGCCACTCTCAGATCTAGTGGCCACTAATTGCCTACTTGTGGCTACTCTTGCCATGAGCAGCCAAGAAGTTTGGGTCACTGATGTTAGGAGTGACCATGGCATAACTTGAGAAGTACAAAAAATGATCTAGGGTTTTGAATTTTCATTCTTCTAGTTGGTGATTTGCTTTCCAAATATCTTATGAGAAAGCAGCAGTTGTGACTTCGTGTGTGTTTACATTGAGGATTATGGATGCACATGCCAAGACATTGGTGAGCGGAGGAGCTGGAGATTCTAGGTTATTATCTCAAACCTTAACCCTATTTTCTTTTTCGATAAAATTGAACCTCACTAAGTAACCGATAAATGAATCTCATTAAACTCACTATCAATGAACTGAACATGTAGATATGTTTAGTTTAGGGTTTGTTTTTGTGGGCTTGCTCCCATTTTAAATATTTTCAATTTTTTCATATTTTGGCCTAGGGTGTATGTTTTTTTTGTGTCGCACATCGGCCACTACCGCTCAGAGCAGTCATTTTGGCCTACATATTGGCCATTGTCGCTCAGAGTAGCTGGTTTTGAATCCCAATGTTTGGAAATTTGACCATTGGGGATTAGCTACTGCTAGCCTCAACGGCCAATTTTTGGCTGCTGTAGGAGAAAGTGACCAGAATACTGAGGCAAAATTTGTGATTTTTCTTGATTTTTCTCAAGGTGACTAATTGATTTCTCTAAATTTGATTCATTTTTCTAAAATTTACTGCATGATTAGGTGCATTTACTACTCTTTCACTCATAATTAGGATAGTCTATCATTATTTGCATTGTTTTTCATGTTTTATTATGATTTATTCCTTAGATGAATTGTATTTATGTCTTTTATTTATTCGCTTAGATTCTCATTGCTTGGGCTCGGGACCTGAAGTTCCTAAATGACCTCCTTGCACTCATGGATGATATGGACTAGGCCTGGTTTAAGGTCAATGGACTATAGTATGTGACCAGGCTACCTTAGATCATGTCGGATCAGGCCTACCTCATGGCCCTGGTTCACCGATGGGACCCTAGGATGAACACCTTCCATATTCCTATCGGTGAGATGACTATCACATCGGAGGATGTATACAGGATTTTTTGGATCCCCTTTGATGGAGTGGCCATTTTTTCTATGACTAGTAATGACCGTGATGCAGTATTTGTTTAGGTATTTGGGAGGCATGTTGTAGATGCCTTCAAAGACACCAAATATGATGGTGTATCTATTCTATGCTAGTATAGGGATCATGTCTTCTTCGAGAGGCATGTGGTGTTGCTAATGGTTATTAGTAACATCCTTATCCTAGATTGTTTAGACTTAATGTTCCTATGGAACCTCCTTGTGATGGTTCAGGACTTGATGGATAGTGTGGATCCTATAATTTATGCATGAGGGATGTCCTTGCTGGCATAGTGATATTATAAGTTGTACTACATCCATCGGTAGGGTCATGTTGGTATTACTTGTAGCTTGCTTCTGTAGATATGGGGATGGGAGCATATTAGTGTAGAACATCCCAGAGGACTTCCTACCAGGATTAAAACTATTGATGGTTGGATGTAGTGCTATGTTTCCAGATGGGCTTGAGAGCATGAGAAGTGTAAGAGTCATTCTTCTATGGGGGAGCTTACCCATTATATTGCTACTTTCACTGGGTTGTAGTCAGAGGATGTCATATGTCACCCATATCATGAGTGCCCAGCTTGGGATGATCCACCCAGTTTTACAGCTAAGACACAGCATGAGCGGTGGCTCATTGGCCACAAGGCCAACATTAGGGAGAATTTCTTCTACTCCTAAGTTCTTTGTTAGTATAGATTGCAGTAGGATGTGCCACTTGTCCCATTCTTGTACAGGTGCATTGGAGCAGAGAGAGACCTCCCTCTCCCACGTATTATAGAGTTGGATGATGAGGAGGATGCCCCAACAGTTAACCCAGGAGTCACTGGGGGAGTCATAGATGCATTTGCATAGTGGTGGGGTGATCTAATTTGGCATGGTGATGTCATTATAGGCTATGAGGATGATGGTGGAGATGGAGTCACGAAACTAGCAGGGTGCAGAGTTTGAGCTAGGACTAAGGGATGGGCCCAACCAGTAGAGCAGATGGCAGTGGGGGAGTAGGAGGTTCTTGAGGAGGATGAGGAGGGCTTGGATTTCAAGGAGAGATATTCTCATTTGAGAGCATAGTTGCATGAGATAGATTTCAATCTCCAGTCGACCAAGATTTTGGTACAATAGTGTGATGCTATTATAGCCCAACAAGATGATACTATAGTACAATGAGATACTATTATAGAGCAGCTTATGGATAAGATACAGTTATTACAGACTGCTATTAAGGGAAGTGCTATTATAATGCAGGTTTTTGTTGATCCTACCACACCTCAAGGTCCTACAGGGGTAGACTCGGGAGTAGAGATCAAGTGGATACAATTTTTTCTAGATGAGTATAAGGCAAATATTACTAATCATGTAGGCCACATTGCTTCTCTCCAAATGCATATTAGGAGGCTAAGAGCCACTCCTAAGGAGAGGACATGTGTAGGTGGATCACAGGCTAGTGGATGCTCCACTTTATGGCAATCTTCCATCCGGTCTAGTCATAGGACCCAAACTCACATAGAGAGACCAGTAGGCTCACATCACTCCACCTGAGATCCAGCCATAGGGGGCGGTGTTATAAGGGGTGTAGGCCCAGTGTTTTATTGATTATGCATTAGGCTTTTATTTTTTAGGTTAGCTGACCTATATGACTATAGCCTTTAGTCATTTTTGTACATCCATGTACTTGAGATACACCTTTTGAGACACTTTTTGAGACATACATTTATATGATATATTTGCATTATGCTTCATGTGTGTTTAATTTATTGCTTATATTTTTGTTTTACTTATGTGATGTGATGATGGAATTATGATGAGTTGATATATATGTTAGATGATAGGTGATATTTATGATAATATGGATATTGATATGGATTATTATGTAGATGCTTATATGATTTGATTATTGTGACATGATGTGATGTATCATGAGTTGATTTGATGATGGATTTATGATTCTATGCATGGGTGGATGCAATGATGTGATCTTAGATGTGGATGGATGATTTATGAAATTATGTGTTTATGGATGCAATGTTTTCATTAGATGCATGTTTAATTTTGATTTAATTGTATGCATCTAACTTATGTTATGATATGGTAAATGCAATGTGTCATGCATTGTCTATATGATGTTTAATCTAATGTGAATGAACCTGTATGCTTTAATCACTTAAAAAATAAGGAATGCATATGCTATAATTTCAAAAATATAAATGGGTGATACCACAGAAAGTATAACAATCATGAATGTAAATAATCATTCTTATCATAAGAACTAATTATTTAGGCATTCATATGTGAAATGTACTGGCATAGAATGTATGTAATTTCTTGATAAAGCTTATGTTATTTAAAATATTCAAAATAGTCAGTGGTCGTGTAGATATTATTTCTGACATCTATCCAGTATCTAGCCTACTTTGTTAATACCCCTTAATTTAAAAAAATTCATAAAGAAAACTGATGATGCGATTGATGATATGATTTGTTGCTATGTAGGAAGTTTTGAGGTTTTTATTGAGACTCAAACACTCTAGTTACTCTATCAACAGCTGCATACTGACCACACAAGACTTTTGAAAAGCAAGAATTTCATCATGGACTTAGGTATTCATTATCCCTGTGTGTACAAATGGATAAATTTAGATAGAACTCAAGTATTTCCTTCAATGTCAGGTGGGATTCTTTCATCCCATTTCTAAGATCATGGATCCTCAATTGTTCATCTTATCCTGTGTTGGACTTAGTTGGACTATACCACTAGGTAGCATTGGGTTACCTAAAGCTAGCTCATTCACATGCAAATATTGGTCTACAAAAATACAAGATGCTATTGTGATAGACATATCATTATGTGTAAGGGTATCACCATTTCCAGGCATGGCTATACACCAACCCATAATGGGGATCACCTTCCAGTTTTGTACAATGCTAAGAATTCTAGGGATTCAAGCTTCATTCCCTTCTTTTCTTCATTTTATTTGGGATACTTGCTCATGCTTAGTGATGAAAATCACTATTTATTTTTTATTGATTTTTATCTTGAGCAAGGGACTTATGTAAGGATGAAAATCACTTGTTTGTTTTGACTTTGACTTTTGCTTTATTTTGGGATATTTTCTTATTTTAATGAAAATAAGGGTTTAATGTAGTGATGATAATCACTTGTTTTACTTTTAACTTTTGCTTGACTCTGATATTTTTACTTTTTTCAATGAAATTAAGGGATTTAATTGAGTAGGGAAGAACTTGTCCTTTTTCCAATTCTCAGAACCTTTGAACCTGTCATACAAGGGGATAGGAAAAGAAGACCCTTTTTGCTTAAGGTAACCTAGACCACTTTTGCAGCTTTCATATTTCGCTTGTACCAACTAGAATTTTAATTTTTTTAATTGGTGATAGGATCCTAAATATTTGAGGCATTCACGACTAGACCTTACTCTCTACTAATCAAGATGTCTTCCCACAAAACAAATAAAATCACTAGATATGGTTGAATGACTAAAAAGTCTTAGCCTATTCCTTATAGAAACATGATATAGTTGTGTTGAAAAGCACAATTACACACATGGATGAACATATGAATGTGGACTTGTGTATTTGTGGTTGTGATACAAACTATGGCATTGTTTACAAGAGTGTGATCATAACATATGCAAATGTAATGGATATGCATGTTTGATGTAATGCAACTATATGGATGCAGATGTAAGATGCAACTATTTTTGTATTTTTGACTATACTTTGAAAAAAGGGCTTATTGTACCTTTGGGAATTCTAGGGTTTGACTAAGTGGTGTGAAGACACCCTTGGAGAATTTTTGATTGAATTTTACCAAGCGTCTTGCATACCCTTAGAGCATTTTTGATTGAATTTGACCAAGAGGATTGAATACCCTTGGAACATTTTTGATTGAATTTGACCAAGTGGCTTGTATACCCTTGGAGAAATTTGAATTTGACCAAGCATATTGTATACCCTTAGAGCATTTTGAATTTAGGTGACCAAACGACATGAAGATACCCTCAGAGAATTTTTTATTGAATTTTGATTTTTTATGTTTTTTTGAATTTGTTTGTATTTTTTATGCTTTATATTTGGATGTTTTTGTATTTTATGTATAAAATACCTTCAAATGAATGATATTGAGAGGCTCGAGATCTTCAACACCATCCAATTATGTGAGGTGATATTCTTCAGGTCCAACCCTTTCTAAAATCATGTAGGGGCCTATCCAATTTGTCATAAATTTTTCTTGTAGGTGCGGTGACCAATTTGAGTTTTCTTAGTTTTCATTGAGCACAAGATCTCCAACTTTGAATTATCTTAAGTGAAATTTACTATTGTAAATTTATGCAAGGCGACCCTAATAAATGTGGAGATGCTCCAAGGCATTGACTCGACATTCATCAAGAAGCATTAATTGATAAAGGTGGCCTTGTCGCGTGGTGTCATCATTTATGAAGTCCTTCAATGCTATGTGTGGGGTTGGAATTTCCAACTCTAGGGGCATGATGGCTTCAGTGCCATATACAAGTGAAAATTATGTTGCCCTAGTGGACGTCTGCACACTAGTCCTTGTAGGCCCAAAATGGCTACATACTTAGTAAAATTTTATATAATTTTGACTAAGTGATAAATCATCATTCCGTAAACCTTGTAGTATATTTTGAAGTGGAATTGGGTCAAAAGATATGAATCTGCTCAGTAGTTAGTGAAGTTTTTTGTTTGGAGTGATTTTGGGTTATTTCACTCTGGCTTTGGAATGAATACAGATCTCAAATCTGCAAAATTTCCTAATAGATGATGATTTCAATGATAGAAAAGTGCATATTGGTGATTCCAAGAAGGTCCTTTTATTTCCAAATATAGATTAATGCTACCTTCAAAATCCACAAAAGTTTCAATGAGATGATGACATCACTGGAAGAAAAGTATAGATTGGTGATTCGGGGAATGAACAAGCCTTCCCTTTTCGAAATGAAGATATTATGGGATAGCAAAATAATGAAAGTGTGGATTCATGATAGAAGAAGTATGTGACTAGCCTCGAATCTAGATTGAAGAATATAGTGCTAAATATAATAGATCCTAGAGCGGATTCGATGTTCAGATATCCAGATTAGAGATTCTACTATTTCTAAAAATAAATATGACATCATCAATTTTAAATTAGAATGGCATTTAGCTTGTGCTGAATTGAATCTAAATCATATGATGAAGAAGATCAATGGTGGAGGTTAAGCTGCCAAATCTTGGTTGTTTTAAAGATATTGCTATATCAAAAAAGTAATAGTCGATCAAAATATGAAGCGTCGAGGGTTTCCAAGAAGATCAAACCAAAGGCAATTACATATTTATGGTGGTAATTCACTTCCAAGAAGGATCAATGTAAATGTGTGATCTTTAATGACCTGAGCTTCAGTTCCACTGAATGATTAGCACGTTACAAAGACCCCGAGTTGTCATGGCGAACTTTCTTTCAATGTATTTCTCGAAGGATGGACCAATGAGCTAATTCTAGCTAAAATATTTGTTGCACTATTGTAACAATATTATGTGTATTTTTTCTTGATTATTGTAATAAGAAAACTATAAGTAGAGGTCGAACCCTTGTTTTTAAGGGTCGGTTCAAGCATGTTTTCCTATACCATTGTAAATATTCTTGAAGATCTGAATGAAAGGAGTAATACATTGATATTCACCTCAAGTTTGCATTCTCATGCTTTATGTCAGAGGTTCATATTTCATAAGTTGCATTTTTGTAGATACTTAGATGGTTAGTTTATGCCTATTTTGGATTACTAGTTGTTATAAGTAATTGAAATCTGCTTTGAGTTCGTTCTAAGTTGTTGGTAAGTATATTTCTATGAAATCTAGGTATTTGGTGAATTCTATTATTCGGATTATCATTCCTTGGGTATTGAAATTGCTTGCTATAACATTTATCTATTATGCTTTAATATATGAAATGATCTATTTTGGGATAAATTTTGATATGAGTCTATGTCATTAGTCTGGTTTTTTGGGAGCTTTTTATTGTAGTGCAATGTTGTTAACCTATCCATCCACTGTTATCTACATCTCTCTAACCCTAAACTTATCTTACCCTAAAATCCAAACCCTAAGTGAGCATAATTGAGTCAACAACTTGATAAGTTGACAAGGAACCAACCTACTTTGGAGGTTGGATCAGAAACCCCTATTTTGGTCCATCCAATGTTGAGTATTGAGCTGCAGCTATTGGGTGCAGTCCTGGATAGAAAGTAGAAATATAGATATAGTAAAAAGTGAAAACTTGGTGCAATTCAGTGCCCAATAGTTTTTGGCATGCTCGATGGGACCAGTTCACAAGGAACATGAAACCCATATAAAGAGTTATTGTTATCTCAACCCAAAGGAATCAAGATTTGGTGAATTTTCTTGATCTTATTAGTGGATAAAATAAAGTTCACCTGGCGTCTCCTTGGTTAGAAGAACCTAAAAAAGTATTGTAGACCAATACCCTTTTATGTATACCAGGTATTTTAAGAGGAACAACCATGATTATTTCTTTCATTGTGAGTTACCTCTGAGAGGGGTTGCTATTATCAGAATTTTGGATCAAGATTTTATTGAATAAGAAGAGCTTCTGGAAGAAAAACCAATAGTTTCCCCAAGAAGACCTACAGCCAAAAATATGGCACATAATGTGGTTGTTAATCATCCACTTCAAAAGTACCCTAACTGGGATTCATATGGGCCCCTTAGATTAGCCCAAATAGATGTCATTCCCTAGGCTGTATCTAAGGAAACCCCCATGTATGATGGATTTGGGAAAATAGCTTACAAGCACTAGTAAGATATCCTAAATCTAGCAGCAATCCACAACATAAAAGAAGAAAATATTATTGTTAGAATTCTAGCCCTATCCTTTCGTGGAAATATATTGCATTGGTTTAGAACTATGGAAGATAATTCTATCACTTCATGGCAATCATTGGATGAGCCATTCATAGAAGAATTTAATGAATCTACTGATCCCTTTTCTCTGCTGAATCAGTTTATAGCCATGTCAAAAACCCAAAAATAAACTGTTTAACATTTTAAATTTAAGATTTAGCAGAACATGGAAGAGAATTTCCCCCACTACTAGATCAGCTGCATGTTTGGCTTATATGTATTATATTCATGCACTGGGATTAGAGCTAGGTCTACAAATATAAAAATATAGAGTAGAAACCTTCCCTCAAGCTTATAATGTAGTCATTCATGCTAAAAATATCTTGATCAATGTAGGAATAATTCCCCCCGAAGCTGTGTTGCCCTATAACTCAGAAAAAAATAGTAGCCATGATCAATCCACAAAGCCCTCTTACATGGACCCCATTTATATACCATTTCCATATATGCAAATGAATCTTATTCCTTAGTCTAAACATGTATCCTCCACACCTCCTTTTCCTCCCCTTCTTTCTCAACCTTCTCAAGAATTGTTTGCTATTTTGGATATACAAAATACCATGAAGACTCTAAGTAACAAAATAAATTCAATAGAAAATAGAGATCAAGAAAGGTCACAACATAGGATATTCCCATATGTAAAAAAATATCAAATACCTAACCCTAGTAATAGTACTAGGGTTAGGGTGAATGCAACATATGAGGATCCAAAGTGTTCTACAAATACCACTCTTGAAAATGTTTGGTTTTTGGTATGCAATAACCCCCATGACTCATAGTCTTGTATGATGTATCAACACCATGTTCATCAGGTCATGGATCAAGCTGGAAGGAATAATAAGGGGAGGGTTAACATGTTACGGAACCTAGATCAGATCATGGTTGGAAAAGAGTTAGAAGTAAAAAATCCCTTTATTGTTATGAAAAGGTCTGGAAAGAAAGATTTAAAATTAGACCATTAGAAGATGGGAAAATTTTAGGTCCCTTCTCAAAAAAAGCTGACTTCCCCCCTCAAAGTAGTGACAATTTTCCTATTCCTTGAGCCAGTGGGAAGGATAAAATAGATAGTTTCCTGTAGACACCAAAACAACACCAATCTGATTATGTGACTACAAGCACTGATCGAGTTGACACACACAGCCCCCAGAGGTTAAACAGTGGTACTAACCACTCACATAGTAGTTTTGGAAGGTTAGAGGTCAATTTGGCATCTTTAGGCACTCTTCTCTCTACTCGTTCCACCCAGGGATGATTACAAACTAGTATTCATTCCACCCAGGGACGATTAGTAGTATTTGCTCCAGGGTGGGGCGAATAGTAGGTTTGATGGGAAAAAAGTCAAATATTGACAAATGGTAGCTCAGATATACCACTTAACTCTTCCTTCATTGCATGGGAGTATGAGTGAGTGTTTTTGAGCACTAGAGGCAGTTATAGGGGCAATCATGGAGCCCATAATCAAGGAGGAATTTTCTCCCCCTTGGGAAGGCATGATTGCCAAGTGGCGTCTCTGCATGCTTATCCAAAGAGACCGTCAGTCTATAAAATGGCGAGTCTTCTCACCCCAAAAATATATAGAGAAGGAGCATTTTGAGCAATGAAGTGCTATCATTTTATATCCTCACACCTTTCAATTTGTGCCTTTCACATCCTTGATCTCTTTTGGAAGGGAGGTCATTGGGTGATTATTGGAAGTGCAAATCCGAAACCAAAAACTGACATTTGGCCATAAAATCCTACCAAATTTTTTGACAACACCCCACAAGTGGATTGGTCCTAAACGAAGGGTGTCCTACCCCCGAGAACCCCCCACACTACTACAGTTCTAATTGCCCCACCCTGGAGTGATTAGAAATCCGTAGTATATTTTAGTTCTATTATTTTTGCATCTGATTCTATGTTGCTTAAATAGGTTTTCATTCAAATTTAACATCATTTTGAGTTGTTTTGATCATGTTTTTGTCATTTCTCACTTTTTCTAACATGTAGGTAGCATCATAAAATTCCTAGTGATAGAGGCTGATTGGGAAAATTTGACCTTCTGGGTCTTTCCAAAATACCCCATTTTAGCTAACCTCCAACTTTGTAGGTGATTTGGAGCTTCCTGGATTTGAAATTTGGGATAGTGCTATCTGACATTTTATTTCAGGTCTAATCGTCCAGCCCCAGAGTGAATACAAATCTGTGGCAAATTTTTTGACTATTCCATTTGCACTGCCTTCCCGGTGATGTTTTTATGCCCCTATCAAGTTTTTAGTTCATTTGTATCTATTTCAGTTATCATTTTATTTATATTTTGCATGTACTAATTAAAGGCATGGGGATTGCATGTTTCATTTTATCTATAGGTGCTACTGACTATTTCTTATTTCCTTGAACATAGGGTCTCAAAATTAGAGGAGCAGCAAGGATTCAAGACTCATCAACACAAATGATGGTGATGTTTGGTCTGCCCACTTTACATGAGGGCACGCAGAAGAAGGAATAGCATCCATTGATGCAACAAGAACACATTTAACGCTCCTAGCCCCTAAAAATGGAGGAGGCAAATTGTAATTGAGTTCTAAAGCATATTAATAAAAAAGGTTGTTTACTTTCAATTCATAGGATTTAGCGTTATATTTTGTTTTGTTTACGTCGCATCTTGGCTTTTCCTTTTTGTTTTCGTATCCTCATGCTTTCAGTGGTGATAACGGTGGGACCCTTGTCCTCTATTTTTAAGATCAGAAATATGATCAAAACTTGATTGTTTTTTGCTTGCAGGTACCAAGTTTTCAAACACTGGACTGTTGTTCGTTCCAGTCAGTGACAAATACAAAGCGGGAATTTGTCTTACCCAGGGATGAATGGGAATTTGTCCCACCCTATGATGAATATAGTTTTATTATTTGTCCCACCCAGGGACGAATAGCTCTCTATGTAGTTTTAGGACATAATCTCAGAACCAACCGATTTGGGCAGAGAAGAGGTAAGGGTCCTAAACACCTTCTGTCATTTTCTGCTTTTTGTTTTCTATTTTTTGGTTATTTGCTTGCTTAGGAAAAGTTTTTTTTTACTGCATGTTTTCTTCATTTATGCAAATTAAAAAGAACCCCACACACCACATGGTAATTTAAACACCAAGGAGCTGGTCATAAAACCCCAGCCCTTAATCAAGACCAATGGTGGATTTCATCACCACCTTGGCTTGAAATTTTGCATCCATAAACCCGATCGCTACTGTTGCTAGACATAAATCCTAATGAAAGCTGACCAAGTGTAGCTGGGGTGATTCCAAGTGCATGAGGATAAGTCTTCTATGGTAGGTGTCAAAAATAGGGTGATCCCCCTTCCGTACCACCTATGTTCCACGTACCATTCTGCTCTCACGTACCGATAGTTTCCCTCACGTAAGGGCGGGTATATAGAGAGGTTGGTATAATAGCCTGGCAATGGTATATCGAAGGGGCGACCATTTTTGGGAGTCATAAGAGCCATCATATTGCATTTGCTACAAAATGTTCTTTACAAAATTGTCAAAACAAAATCAAAACACACTAAACTAGGTTTAGGGCACACCTTTAATCTTTAAACAAGATAATCATTGCTTTGTGTGTGATATTTTTTGTTTAGTGTAGCATAAAAATCATAAAAATAAATAAAAATCTACGCATCTTGTAGGAAAACACCACCATGGTGTACACCCGTAGCCAAGCCCAATCACGGGAAAGAGTTGTGAAGAGTGTACAAGGGGGAACAAGTTGCCTTCGCTATAGCCCCAAGGACTTGGTCATACCACCTTGACGGCCTGACCCACAAGAGAGTCCACATCGTGCCATTTCAGAATAGGACTATAGAGGCACCCCTTCGAGGGGCACTCCCGTCCAACATAGACCCTTTCAGGAGGAGTCCTTACATGTGGCACTCAATATAAATGGGAAGGCTCCCTTAGAAGCTTGGTATGAGTGGCCATCATGTGATGAAGTTGTAGAATAGCATAGGGTCCATGAGGAGAGGCCACATGATTATGTCATCCCTCCTTTACCCCCCATCACTCTTAGGAATAATAACCCCAATCTAGAGCACAAGGCTCTTCAAACAGGGTGAGCCAACTCTACCTACCCCTTTCACATATATGAAAGGGATCATGAGGAAGACCATTACATTCCTCAAGAGTAATACACAGTGTGGGAGCAATGTGCCTCCGCACCTACTATCTACTAGAATCACCTACTGAGGCCATATCCTTGAGTGAATGCCACCAACCTCGATAGAGGGAAGCGACCTATAGAGATCTCGGATCATCACAACCGAGATAAATCCATAGGAGAGGCATCTAGGCCTCCTAGACTCAATATGGTGGAACAAATCAACTTGGAAGTCACCAGACATACCACCCTCCAAGCGCAGATCACGCAGTTTGAGCAAGACCAACAGTAGCTAGAGCATCTATATCACCTTAGCAAAGAGAACATTTGATGCCAAATAGATGAGATGCTCCATAAGCCTATGCCTGAGAGGGTTCCAACCCCTCACACCCAAAGAGCAGAATTGTATGAGAAGCACCACCCCTTTGTACAAGATAGGTCTCCATGACCTTACCAAGTGCTACCTCTAAGACCTCCTAGACCTGAGCGGGAGGCCACTCCCAGGAACAATGCTGGGCACCCTCCGCGGGGACCCACCCATGGTCATAGGTATCATCCAAAAACTCCTCAAGAAGCCTATGAGGAGTATGAGCAAGAAGAAGAGTGGGCCAAAATGCCCTACCAAGGCATAGGGGGTACTATCCAGCCACCCCTCCATAGGCCTCAAATTCCCCACAACCCACAGCAGGAACTAACCAAAGAGGAAGAGATCAAATATTCTGATGCATACAAAGCGCTGCTAGAGTGCTTGGATTCTATTGAGACCAAGACTTATGGGCCCCAAAATACCACTTTATGCCAACTCTGCAGTCATCCCATACATCCGTTAGTGCTGGCACCCCCTTACCCTAAACACTTTAAACTACCTCAGTTGGCAATATTTAGAGGTGAGGAGGATGCCCAAGAGCATGTGACTAGATTCCTGAGCCAATGCTTTGGCATTAAAGACAATGATGCTTTGCTACTAAGAACATTCATCACCACATTTGTAGGCCCTGCATCAGATTGGTTCACTCAATTACCAAAGCACAACATTAGTAACTTAGATCAGCTAGTGGATGCGTTCCTCGAATGCGTCTCCTTCAACACCAAGAAGAATGCGTCACTATGTGACCTAGCCAGCCTCAGGCAGTATGAGGAAGAAACCATGGCGGCCTATGGGAACTGATGGAGGACTTTGATTTTGAAGCTGCCCTACCTCCCTCCTATGTTCAACCTCACCCAAATGTTCTCAAAGAGTTGTTTGAGATCGATCTCCATACTATTGCAACTATAGCAATATGCCACTTTAGAGGAAGCTCTGGCGCAAGCCAAAATCATTGAGGAGATCAAGATTCAAGATGGTGAGATAGCCAAGCCAAAGAAGAAAGAATGGTCTAAGAACACCAAAACAAGGACCATGCAATAGAAACCTGTTGTGGTCAATCAGGTTGCTATAAACATCCCTAAGCCTGCACAAGCAATACAGCCCCAAAAGGCTAACTATCAGGTGGTGCCTCTTAATAATTATGACAGAGAAAATTAGAGGCAAGAAAAAAATTAGTAGTGTCACCCTAAGAAATAGTTCACACCTTACACAGAGTCCAAAGACTCCCTGTTTGACCGCTTGTCAGTGGCAAACTTGATCAGCCTGCCCGAGATTCAACCCATAGACCCCAATGTGCCAAAACCTAAGGGCTACAGGGAAGACTTGTATTGTCAGTTCCACAGATAGAAAGGACATGACCTTAATGCATGTTGGAAGTTTAAGGGCTTGGTGCAAGACTTAATAGATAACAATACATTAGCGGTGGATAATCCCGTGGCACCAGGAAACCAAAAAATGGAGGTCTTTAAGGACCCCTTGCTTTCCCATGATGCATAGGAAAAGACCCTACAAGTTAATGAGGTAACATAGAACTGCCCCATGCATGGATATGTAGGGATGATCAGTATAGTGACTCGGAACAAGAGGTACCTGAGCACAGCTGCCCTACGGCAGCTATAGGAGAGGTGCCAACAATGTCACAACCGCAACAAAACCTTGCACAACCTCCTCTTCCTAGACCAGTGGCCACAATTCAAACCAAACTCACCCAGATTTTGAGGACCACGTCAGCTAGGCTCTCCATATACGATCTCATACAACAATCATCATCTCATCGAGATGCTCTAATGGAGATACTAAAAGCCATCGAGTTGCAGCCCCATGAAGAAAACTCCTTCAACAACTTCATGGGACATGTCAAATTATGCACTGAGCCAGTCATCACCTTTCGAGAAGACAAATTGAAATTAGTGGCTGGTGACATGGCGGATCCACCCTTGCACGTTATCACACGGGTCAATGGGATTTCGTACAAGAGGGTATTGGTGGACACTGGCTCATCCTGTAATATTATTACAATAGTGGCCTTGAAGCACCTAAATTTGCTCGTATCTCACATAGTGGCCTCCACCTATACATTGCGAGCATTCAATGATGCAATATAATTGACAGTTGGCACAATTGTCCTACCCATCCAAGTGGGGCAAAATACTATACCTACATTGTGCCACATCTTGGAGGGTGAGATGGCCTATAACATCTTGCTAGCTTGGCCATGGATCAGGGACATGAAGTGTTTCCCTTCGATAGCTCATCAGTGCTTAAAGTATACATTCAAAGGACAGGTGCATGTAGTCCCAACAGACTTAGAACCCTTCAAGTATTGCAATGCGGTGCAACTGATGCCGCAATCGACCCTTCCATCAATGCATTTGGAATTTTAGTTGAATCCATCTAAACAGGGTATGATTCCATAGGCATCCCCAATGACAAGTCCATCAAATCCCCAGTCGGGTCCATCTTCATCATCTGGTCCTTCACCAATGATGCCACCTATGGTGGCCACATAGAAGGACAAAGGGAAGAAACCTATGGAAGAGGCACCGCCATTAGTCTCAACCATATCTACTGAGGATATGCCTAGAAGAATGGAAGTCGAGGTTCCTAGTTCACCCGACATGGAGTGGACTCGGGAAGAACTTTCGCTCCCTCCCCCTCAATCACTGACAATCACCATTTAAATGGCCAATACGGTCTTGGGGGAGTATCTTGTGTGGAATATCGTAGCAACAACTACACTGGAGTCCATGTAGGACATGGGGAGACCTCGCCTCCCCATCGGTACCATTGTTCCTCTATGCTACCCGTCGAATCAGACAAACTTTGTGTATGGGGGCCTTGATCATGGTATTGAACCATACATGCAAGAGGACGAATATGAAGAGCCCTTTGTAGAAGATGTCAACTATTTGTCCAACCTAGACTTCGCTTTGAGATACCTTGGCCAATGCAATTGGCATGGATATGGGTTAGGCAGATATGAGCAAGGAGTGCGTGTTCTTTGCCAACCAAGATACCAAATGCCATATGACAAATCAGGGGTAGGGTTCAACCACCCTCTACCCTTGGACATCTTGGTAGATAACATGCAAGGCCTAGGGATAGGCAACAAGAGTGGATTGGCA
This sequence comes from Wollemia nobilis, assembly GCA_028583015.1. Taxonomy (NCBI): domain Eukaryota; kingdom Viridiplantae; phylum Streptophyta; class Pinopsida; order Araucariales; family Araucariaceae; genus Wollemia; species Wollemia nobilis. The sequence goes on from JAQPPZ010003199.1 coordinate 6,919,045, forward strand.
TTAGATCCATATGCCAACCCTAACATGAAATATACATTGGGGGATTTTCTCCCATCGTTGACAACCGACCTTGTTGACCTCAAAAATCCTTTCCCTTCACTCGAGAGAGGAGAAATTTCGAGAACTCACCTATGAGAGGGGTATAGACAAGGTCAAGAAGGATCTTTCGAAGATGAGTTAGAATATGAGGTAGAACCATGGGACCCCTTCGAATCAGATATCAATCACTCACAAGTGGCCCCCATGGATGATTATCAGGAAAGCCTCTTAGCAATGTTCCCTTTGGATGCTCCAATCTAGCAAGTTCCGCCTCAAGGAAATCAGGTCCCCCTATAGAAAGCGAAACAACCCCAATGGGGCCAGATCAATTTGCTCATGCAATACGAGCCTCTAATGTCACAAATAGTTGTTGGAACCAACGAAGGACTTTGGATCTTCGATAGTGATTATGAAGATGAAACTGAGATGGCATATCTTGATCACATGTGGCAGATGCAGCAAAAATACCCCCTGGATATTGATGACATGTTTGAGCAACTAAACATAGTTCCAGGGCATGAGTGGCACCTAAACCTAGCATAGTGGGACCAAGTGTTGAATCCACCACTTTGGGCATACAGAGAGCACCTACCACCTAGAGACCCTATAGAGATATCAGTGTCGAGGGTAGACTCCTATCCGCACATAGGGCCGATCCATTCGTGCCAATACCTCTAGAGCCATATCCGGAGCACAAAGATCATCCATAATGTTTGAATCATCACACCCGTGGTAATGGAGACAAAAATCATTTCATCAACATGATATCCATTGACTTAATCGCCCCCATCCACAATTTAGTTGATCCAACACAGTCATTGTATCTAGACATAGATGCCATAGATTGGAATCGCGTCAATTCACCACCATCCCCATCAGAGTACTGGCCTTTTGGTGATATGCTTCATTTCACCCTAGGGCCAACTCAGGATATATTCCATGCTGAAGAGGAACCCGAGGTTCCCAACACGGATTTAAACTTAGCAAATGATATCCACTTGATCCCAACTCCACACCAGTTGGAGGAAATATCCCACATGTCGGTCTAGGATATGACTAACGTAGACATCGACTCAGATCCAATGAATCCATAGATAATCAAGATGGGGGTAAGTCTATCCCCCAAAGAGCAAGCCGACTACATTGCCCTTCTCAAAGAGAAGAAGGATGTTTTTTCATGGTCCTACAAAGACATGCCGAGGCTAGATCCGTAGCTAGTAACACATAATCTAATGCTTGATTCGACAGTCAAGCCAGTAAAGCAAAAACTACGTAAGATGCACCCAATAATGGCCTTAATGGTCAAAGATGAATTACAAAAGATGTTGGATGCATAGTTTATCATCTGCGTGGATTACCCACCATGGCTGTCCAACATGGTGCCCATCAAAAATATGTTGGATGCATAGTTTATGCACTGATTTTTGAGATCTAAAAAAAGCGAGTCCTAAGGATGACTTCCCCTTATCGAGCATCGACACATTGGTAGACACTAGAGCGGGCCATGAAATACTTTCCCTCGTGGATGGTTTCTCGGGATACAATCAGATTCATATCAATCCCGAGGACCAACTAAAAATGGTATTCACAATGCCTTGGGGGACATTTTGTTATAAGGTCATGCCCTTTGGCCTTAAAAATGCTGGTGCCACCTACCAACATGCCATGACATACATCTTCCACGATCACATGCATAAAACTTTGGAAGATTACATGGATTATTTGTTGGCCAAATATCTTTTGCGCCCAGATCATCTCGATGACTTAAGCAAGATCCTCGATCACCTCATGGAACATAAAGTCATACTAAATACCAAGGAGTGCGTATTTGGCGTCACATCTGGAAAACTTTTGGGTTTCATAGTGTCAAAACGAGGCATCAAGGTGGACCCAAACAAAGTCAAGGCAATCCTTTAAATGATTCCCCCAACTACCATCAAGTAGCTTAGAAGCCTATAGGGAAAGGTCACGTCAATCAAGAACTTCATAGCACAGCTATCTGACAATTGTTGACCCATGAATAAATTATTACACAAGGGGGTAGCATTTCATTGGCATGACGAGTGCTAGTTAGCCTTCGACGACATTAAACAATACTTGGCTTCACCGCTAGTATTAGCACCACCTAGACCAGGAGTGCCATTCTACTTATACATATCAGCTACTGAGGTGACACTAGGTGCCATATTAGCCCAGAAGAATGAACTTCACAAAGAATAGGCTACTTACTATTTTAGCCGCACCCTGGTCAGTTATGAACTTAACTATGCATGTGTCGAGAAGCTCTGCTTGGTAGTGGTGTTTGCTACCAAAAAGCTATGCCATTACATTCTGAGAAACACAATGTATGTTGTGTCTAAGGAGAATCCATTACGGTACATGATGAGTCATACTTATCATAGTAGCCGCATGGTGAAATGGATCATGTTGTTGACGGAGTTTGACATCGAGTTCATTGGACAAATCCATCAAAGGTCAAGTCATAGCCGATCAACTAGCAGAGGCTCCTCTCGAAGATGATCAACCTCTGACCATAGAACTACCCGATGATGGGGTCTTCCATGTCTCAAAATAGCCAAATTTTGATGAGCCTAAGTCACAAGCCGACATAACCCTATTTTTCGATGGTTCTAAATGTGAGCAAGGAGGTGGCATGGGAATTGTATTCTTCACACCGCAAGGGGATCCAATGCCTCTATCATTTAAATTAGATTTCTCGTGCACCAACAAAAATGCAGAATACGAAGCCCTGCTCATAGGTCTTCAGACAACAATCACCATGAACATCAAATGATTAAACATCTTTGGTGATTTGCTGTTAATTTTCAACCAAGTCAAATGGGTATTCCAATCTAAATGCCCAGTTCTACAGGCCTACAAAGCCCTTGTGGACAAATTCTTGGCAACACTTGAATGGTACAACATCGAGGCACTCCCTCGATCATCGAATCATTTTGTGGACACTATGGCATCCTTGGGGTCACTAATCTCACAAGACATTTTTGGTGATATGACAACCATTCAAGTCAAAACACTATCGCAATCTATGATGGAGTGTGTAAGCTCTGAATTAACACAAGGAATCCACCTGATCCATATTGAACCGTACCTGGACAAGTTCTCTCGAATCCACGATTGTCTAAATCATGCCAACTGGGGGTCCTTGTTCTCCCCTACTCCCCTTAATAGCAACACAATGCTATTCTTACAAGTTATTTCTCGATCAGCTTTTTCTAGGGATGAAATTCAAGAGGGATTGGTTGTTCATACTGTCGAGGTTTCTGATCAAAGGATTGGTATACACCCATAAGGGACTACCTCAAGTTAGGTAACCTCCCACTTGGATTGACGCATGCCAAAAAATGATAATTCAAACATAAAGTAGCTAAACATGTCTTGTTAGGAGACATTTTGTACCATCACAGCTACCAAGGAATCCTCCTTCGTTGCTTGGGCCAGTAGGAGTCCACTTGGGCGATCACCCAAGTGCACGATGGTACATGCGGTGGCCACTTTAGTTGTATGGCCATCACAAAGTGCATTCTCCGCATGGGCTATTATTGGCCATATTTAGAGCGAGATTGTTGTGCATATGTAAGGAAGTGCATGAAGTATCAACACCATGCAAATTTGACATACGTACCTTCTCAATCCTTGCAGCTGATCCAATCAGCTTGGTTGTTTTCATAGTGGGGCTTAGATCTAATCAAAAATATCTCCCCTACATCATCAGGTCATCACATGTTCATCATAACAACCACAGAGTACTTCACAAAGTGGGTGGAAGCAATTTTGCTTACCTCTATGACTGGAACCCGCATTTTGGAGTTAATTTTACATAATATCATATGTCCTTTTGGTATTCCATCCAAGATAATCTCGGATAATGCAACATAATTCAAGAACAAATATTTGCGTGCTTTGACCACAAAGTACAAAATTCAACACAGTTTTTTGACACCCTATTATCTGCAAGCAAATGGGCAAGCAGAGGCATAAAAAAAATTGCTAGTTGCCATCCTCAAAAATATAGTCACAGATAGTCATAAGGATTGGCACATTCAGATCCCACTTGCCCTATGGGCTTATCGCACTAGCATTCGGACACCCACTGGGGCAACTCTGTTTTTGCTCGTGTATGGCTCCGAGGCGGTCATGCCTCTCGAGTTGGAAATCCCTTCCCTGTGCATATCAATGCAAGAGTTCATCGATGATGACACTACGTGGTAGGCCTAGTTAGACCAGCTTACATTGATCGACAAATGACGCGTTAATTCTCTCGAGCATTTACGTATCTATCAAGAGCGACTTAAGAAAGCATACAACATGAAGGTTCACCTGAGGGACTTTCAGGTTGGTGACTTGGTCTTAAAAGAGAACCAACAAAATTCTAACTTGCCACCCCATCTAAGGGACAAGTTCATGGAAAAATGGTTAGGTCGTTATGTCATCCATAGTAAAATAGGACTTGGGACATACCGACTCACCTCTCTTGATGGAATCAAGGAACTAGAACCCTTGAACATCAGTCATTTGAGGCCATTCCATATCTAAGAAATCCATAGCCCAAACCAAAAGCTCCAAGGATTCTCATAATCCCTTTTGTCAAACCAAATGCTCCAAGGATTCCCATAGTCGCTTGGTCAATCCCAAAATGCCCCAAAGGTACCCATAATCCCTTTGGTCAAACCAAATGCTCCTAGGATTCTCGTAGTCACTTGGTCAATTCTAAAATTCCCTAAAGGTGTCCACCGACCCTTTGGTCAAACCAAAAGCTCCAAGGATTCCCACAATCGCTTGGTCAAACCAAATGCCCCAAAGGTACCCATAATCCCTTTGGTCAAACCAAAATCTCCAAGGGTTCCCACAATCGCTTGGTCAAAAAAAAAAAAAAAAAAAAAGTCAAAACAATAAAATCATCAAAAAATAACAAAAATTTGCATCTCATTTCCATGCATACTCAAAATCATCACAACAATAAAGAACTCTTTTGCATCTCATTTTCATACTCAAAAAACTCAATCAATCAAAAACACAAAAATAATAGCTGCATTAAGCTCACATCCATACATTGCATATTTGTTGGTCATACAGGTCAAAGGCACCATAGACTGTAATTATTCGGCAAATCCATATTTTTTCCATATTTCTCCACTCTATCAACATTCCATCAAAAATAAACGCCATTCACATATTTTTACCATATCATAGTCAATTGTCTTCTAATGTATTTAGAGTTTTCATCATTTCATCTACCATTAGCTTTCTAGCCAAATACTGTACAAAGTCAGACAGATTTTACAAAGGTAGACTTTTAATTGGATCACACCTTGGTACGTAGCATCCCAACACAAGTTAAAACACATAAAAATTCCCAAGTTGTGTGAACAAAAGATAAAAACTACAAAGTAATTCAGGATACCATCTAGTGAAAATATTACCTTGCTCATCCCCCTGTGCGAATAACCCCAAAAATGCTGAGAGTTGGCAAAAGGACAAGCATCTTCCCTACCCAATTCCCCAAGAATCCCAAGTTCTCAAAATGTTGCAAACATCAATTTTTTTTTTTTGCAAAAGTCATAACTCCAAAGTTTGACATCAAATCCCACAAAGTGCATACATCAAAAGGCACATACAATAGTGATTCTCATCACTCAATATTCAAATCCCTTGCTTAAAAGAAAAAAAAAAAAATTAGTGATTTTTATCACTATAGAAGAGCAAGTATCCCAATACAATTGAAGAAAAGAAGGGAGTCGAACTTGAATCCCTGGAACTCTTAGCATTCAGAATGTCATGAGGTAAACCTTAGTACCGATTTGGTGGATAACATATCAATCACTGGTGGAAAACCTCCCGCATGATGATATATCTGTCACATTAATTTGTGTGCAGATCAATGTTTGCATGTGGATGAGCTAGCTTATGGTATCCTAGATAGCACCACAGATTAATCTGACTAAATACAACAAAGGTTTTAGTGGAGCTAATTAGGTGATCCTCATTACAGGTTTGGTTGACAGCCTATCTGTTATTGGTGGTATCCTAAAAAATACCACATAAATAAACTCAATTGCACACACAGGGATGTGAAATAACTTGGTCAAAGACAAGTCAGATTCATACCTTGTTCAAAAGTCATGTAAGAGAAAAGTACAGTCTTGGCTAATTAGTTAAAACATCTGAGTCTCAGAAAACCTTAACTACATTATAAACCAACTGTGATATATTTTGTCCTTGCATCGCCATAAAAAAATACAAAAAAATAACATGTATACATAAAAAAAGTCATTTACCATAGCAATCACCTAGGACAAAAGCCATAAGCAGTCTATGGTGCCACCGCCAATAATTACAATTTCAATTCATCCATTCCATTTGCATATCATATAAATTAGAAACTTTAGCATTCATCGCAACATATCCATACATAATGTAAATTAACATGCATCCATCAAACATCAGTCACTGTGCATAAAATCAAATCACAACATGTGTATAAACAAAAGAAAGTCATCTGTATATATATCATCAAAAATGCCCATAGGCTACAATAAAACTGTCCTCTAACCTCACAAAAAGGAAAAAGCTCAAAAACCCCCAAGCCTAGGGCATCGGGGACCATGATCACACAGGATCGGTGCGACGGGAACTACCCCCCATGGTGTGGGTCCTATGGGACCCCTCAGGGTGGCTGCTACTAGCCCCCGCATCATGCCTACTAGTGCCCACCTCATCCAATTGCCTATGATGAGACGATGCTGACTACTCAGTATCGTTGCCTCTTGTCCAATGCGAAGACCCACTTCCAGAGAGCTAAGGTAACTGCCCCGCGAGGTGGATAATCTCTCCATAAAAATCCATCTGGTGTTGAAACCACTCTGTCTACCATCTCCGGTACGCAGTCACTACGTCATCACCCAGCGCCAATGCCTTCTCCCTCTCTGCCAACTACATCCATAAGAGATCAATATCCCACGTAGCATCTATGTCCCCATCCCACCGATGGTATGCAACAAATGCATTCTCCCACTCAACAAACTAAGTTCATAGGAGATCCCTCTCTTGCAAAGCCTCCCCCAGCTCCTTGTATTGCCTTCAAAGTAGATCCTCTAATCATGCTATCTTAATGTGATCCCTCCCCTTCGCACCCTTTGGGATAGTATGGTGCATAGGCGTATCCGAGACTATGGGCTACTCTGGATCCCACTGCTCTAGAACGTCCTACATCTTTGGCTACTTCGAAACCCAAAAATCCTCCCCCACAAAATCATCCACCTCTACCATGTCTGCGTCCTCCAGCAAAACCCCCCAACCATCTCCTGGTGTCTCTGCACCCCCTAGAGGCCACTTGCCTCACCACCATCGCAAATTCCACCACTGGTCGTACTCTGCAGTAGCCCCGACGTCGTCCACATCTGAGATGTCAATAGCCATATTTGAATCCTCACCTAGCAGTGCAATGATCAGCCAGACAAGAGTCATATCGTCCCCCCAACGCCAATAGATCAAGGGCTCACCAGGAAACCCTTGGTGCACCCCAAACTATCATGCCACCTGACCATATGGGACGAAATCCTACTCGGTCCCATGCTACCCAATCAGCCACCTCCCCCTGCAAACCTGTCGGAGCCACTCTTTAGCCTCAGGCCAGGCTGGACAATCCCGATATGGGTGCCAAAACACCTCCACTGGAGTAATCCGAGCGAAGGCATCGGCATAGTGCCCTATGGCACCTGCCCACCACTGACTCTACCCTCGCTCCTCAGACCGTTGCCATAGAGCCACATATCCTATATCTCTGTCCACCATCTCTGCCTGAGTAGTCCACAACAACCCCATCGGCCTCTCCACCACTATGTGTTGCCAAGCCCAGCTCTGCAATAGATAGCTGCAGCCAATCCTCTTCCGCCTCTAACAGTGGACCTCATACATATCATCATAAATTTGTGCCAGTAGTGTTTTCCCCCACCTCATAATCAAGGGCTCATGCATCGAACAATCCACCAGCCAAAAGACCACCTCCAATAGGTTCCATGGGAACCTCGCACCCGAAGAGTCGATTAGTAGCATGTTGGAAATGAGGCCCATCAGTACTGCATGCCTCAATCCCAACACGCCCCTCTCTAGCCACCACCGTACCAGAATGCCAACAATCTGGCAGTCGCAGTCTGCCCTATCCACTGGGCTATCCACACCCACCTCCTCCCCATGCCCAAAGCAGCGTGTTAGCACTGTTGTCTGCTGATCCCGTGACGTCGTCCTGATCGGTAGTCCGTCTATCAGAATCCATAGAATCTGATAGACATCCTCCAAGGTCACTATCATATCCCCTATTGGGATATGGAAGGTGTTGGTCTAGGGATCCCACAAGTTGATCAGGGCCGTCAGATAGGCCCGATCCCCAACCACAGGCTCCAGCTGAGTCACAAGCTTGATCCCAAGGGCATCAAGGCACTCCCAGTCAGCAAAATTCAGAGCCTCCCATGCTTCTGAGAAAACCGTAGGCACACGGTACCAGCTCTTCACAATCTGCAAAAGAAAAGAAAACAAAAACATTAAAAACATGTCAAACTGTACAACAATAACATGAATATACAACAATGCATAAAACAATATACAGCTAAAAATAGACAAATAACAAACAAAAAAATAGTTGTAGGTACCTAGGGTTTTTAACTCTATGTTTAAACTGATAACTTAAAGATAAACAAAATTCAAAAAATTCAAAAACAACAGTTGGTCAGTACCTAGGGTTTCTAACTCTACGTTTAAACTGATAAACACAATTCAAAAATAGTCAAAAACAATTTTTCAGTTCCTAGGGTCTTTCACTCTAGTTCAAACTGATAAATTAAAAACACAAAAATAGTCAAAAACAATTTTAAGCTAAGTTTTAAACTAGGGTTAAGCTAAGTTGTTAAACTAGATTTAAAGCTAAGTTTTTAAGCTAAGTTTTAAACTAAGTTTTTAAGCTACGTTTTGATCTTTGTTAAACTAGGGTTTCTTTTTGTTTACAAATGCAAAATAATAAACATGGTTTCCACTAGGGTTTCAACCTAAGTTCTAATGAAGCCATACAAAACACAAATTCACACATACAAAACAAAACAAATTCTTTTTTAGGGTTTCATTTTTTCGGAAAACCAAATACAAAAGAGACACATTGCGGCTTTAAACTGTAAAATAAAACAACAAAATAAAGAGGAAGAGCACTTACCGGTCTCGCTTCGGCTCCGCCACTTGATCTAGTTTGTGCACTCATGGTTTCGGGAAAAATTTGGCAGCGCTTCGCTTCACAGAATCGACCTCCTCCTCCTCAGAGCTCCAAATCGCCAGAAAAATAGAATGCAAATGAGCCCAAACCCTAGTTTTGGCCCTTAAATAGGTTGTTAGGCCTGTAATCGTTCATCCATGGGATGAACGCTCTAGTTAGTGCTCGTACCACCCTGGGATGATTACCAAACTGGTATTCACCCCACCCTGGGACGATTACAGAGAAAATTTTTCAAAAACAACAAAAATTGCACAAAATGCACCAAAAATAAGCAATAAAATTGTCCAATAAGAGTGCTTTTGCACTTGAAATTCTGGGCATGTAAAACATACGTCGGGGTCACAAATCCTCACTATCCTATTCCCTAAGAAGGCTACCATAACCGGACCGCTCCACGGGAAGATGGATTGTTGAGAATTTCATCCCCAAACGACGTCACCAAAGGGGTTAACACCCACCAAAAATAGGTCTAAATGTTGGAAAACTACACACAAATTCAAATATAAACAACTGAAAGGCACCATTACACAAGTCATCTTGGGTCAAGCGACTCGTCACTTTTCTCATGTAGGTCATTCCCTCATCGATTCATTGCTTGAGGGGGTAGTCACACTTAGTCACCAATCAAAAAATACACACCCAATCATGGAAATGACATGCATTCGAAGAATCATTGACAAATAAAATCACGCCCCTGCTTGGGGCAGCAAACAAGCAATAATCACAAGTTAATAAAACACTTGGAATTCATGAATCATGAAATCAAGGTTCCCATAGACAAAAGGTTGTGCCCTTTTCCTATTCATGACTGATCAATGTCCAAGATCAAGTAACACCTCACAAAAAAAGGTTAACACTTGAATTGAGTCCCTTCACTTGTCAGAAGCAAGGATTCAAGAATGCATGCCCTTTCCATACTTGGGGCATCAAAATTTGGTTAGGTTACTGATAAACCCTAATAATTAGTGCTTTGGTTATCTATTTTTTCTCAGCACTACGCCACGCACAGTGCATCCCAAAAAGGGGCATCTGTAGACACCAAAACAACACCAATCTGATTATGTGACTGCAAGCACTGATCGATTTAACACACACAGCCCCCAGGGCAGCCCCCAAAGGTTAAAAAGTGGTCCTAACCACTCACACAACAGTTTTGGAAGGTTAGAGTTCAATTTGGCACCTTTAGGCACTCTGATCTCTACTCATTCCACCTAGGGACGATTACAAACTGGTATTCATTCCATCCAGGGACGATTAGTAGTATTCGCTCTACCAAATGGTAGCTCAGATCCGTCACTTAACTCTTCCTTCATTGCATGGGAATGTGAGTGAGTGTTTTTGAGCGCTATAGGCAATTACAAGGGTAGTCATGGAGCCCCTAATCAGGGAGGAATCTTCTCCCCCCTGGGAAGGCATGATTGCCAAGTGGCACCTCTGCATGCTCATCCAAAGATACTGTCAGGTCTATAAAATGGTGATTCTTCTCACCCCAAATATATATAGAGAAGGAGGATTTTGAGCAACAAAGTGTTGTCATTTTATATCCTCACACCTTTCAATTTGTGCCTTTCACATCCTTGATCTCTTTTGGAAGGGAGGTCATTGGGTGATTATTGGAAGCGCAAATCCAAAACCAAAACCTGAAATTTGGCCATAAAATCCTACAAAATTTACCGACAACACCCCACAAGATTTTTTGCACCCATCCCAAGTGGATTGGTGCCGAAATCGGGCCCTAAACGATGGGCGTCTTGCCCCCGGGTTCCCCCCACACTGCTGCAGTTCTAATCGCTCTGCCCCAGAGCAATTAGAAATCTATAGCAGATTTTAGTTCTATTATTTTTGCATCTGATTCTATGTTGCTTAAATAGGTTGTCATTCAAATTTCACATCATTTTGAGCTGTTTTGATCATGTTTTTGTCATTTCTCGCTTTTGCTAACATGTAGGTAGCATCATCAAATTCTCGGTGATAGAGGCCAAATTGGGAAAATTTGACCTTCTGGGTCTTTCCAAAATACCCCATTTTAGCTAACCCCCAACTTTGCAGGTGATTTGGAGCTTTTCGGATGTGACATTTGGGACAGTGCTATCTGACATTTTGTTACAGGTCTAATAATCCCGTCCCCGAGCGAATACGAATCTGTGGTGAATTTTTTGACTATTCCATTTGCAGTGCCTTCCCGATGATTTTTTTATGCCCCTGTCAAGTTTTTAGTTCATTTGGATCTATTTCAGTTATCATTTTATTTATATTTTGCATGTACTAATTGAAGGCATGGGGATTGCATGTTTCATTTTATCTACAGGTGCTACTGACTGTTTCCTGTTTCCTTGAACATAGGGTATCAACATTAGAGGAGCAGCAAGGAGTCAAGACTCATCAACGCAAGTGGCGGTGACGTTTGGTCCACCCACTTTACATGTGGGCACGCGAAAGAAGGAATAACATCCATTGATGTGACAAGAACACATTTAACACTCCTAGCCCCTAAAAAGGGAGGAGGTGAATTGTAACCGAGTTCTGAAGCATATTAATAAAAAGGTATGTCTTCCATATTGGCTTTCTATTTGGTTTCGATTCATTTATGCTTCTTTCCTTTCATGCACTTTCAATTCATAGGATTTAGCATTATCTTTTGTTTCGTTTACATCGCATCTTGGCTTTTCATTTTTTTTTTGTATCCTCATGATTTCATTTCCCTAAAAACCCAAAAAGAAAAATGGAAGGATACAAAATGAGATCTAAAGGTGAGGATCAAGAAAGGCTTAGGTTCCCCTCTATTACCAAAATATAAAGGCTAGAGGCAACCAAACAATACAAAAGAAAATATGGTGAACCAGACAGAGGACTGGAAAGACTATCCTTGAACAAGTCTGAGTATAAAATTGTTGAAGAGATGAAAATGATTCCATCAAAAGCATGCTTGTATGACACTCTTTTCATTCTAGGTCAGATTGACCTGCTTAAAGCTTCCCTCAACAAAAATCCCCAGAACATACTAGCCACTACCATCCTCAGTATACCATCAAAAAAGAAAGAAATGACACCTGTTGTTCTCAAGAACAAAACTCCCCATTTTTACATATCCCTAAGAATGGAAGTATGGGTAGTCCAAAATTGTATGATTTATTCGGAAGCATCAACCATAGTTATGCCTAAGGCGGTCTATGAATAAATGGGTATGGAATATACCCGGTCTTGTCTTGGAGTGTTACAACTAGATGGGAAACCTGTCAATATGGTTGGGGTCATTAAAGATGTACTAATGAGGTTGCACAGAGCTCCTGAGGTAACAATAGTACAGGAAATAGTGGTGGTGGATTTAGAACCCTATTTCGGGTTATGCCTCTCAAGAGAATTTACTGCAAAGCTAGGAGGATGTATGTACATGGATTATTCTAGCATGGTAATACCTTTCAAAGTAAAAAGGATAATGATAACACCTGAGAAACCATTTGCTTATCATATTGAGAATATTGAATAAGATATGTGCAATCTTAATCCTTTGGAGGAATTTGAGCTAGTGGAAAACATTGAGGAGCTAGAAATTGAAGACGATTTGCCTTTCAAAGAATATTATAGTCAATTTGGAACTGGTATGGGAACATACAAAATCACAACTAAATTAGAAAATAAACTCCCTACTATTTCTAATCAGTCCCTAAGAAATAATGAAACCTGGGTTATGCACTTTTATGGTGCTAAATGTAGAAATGGTGTAGGGGTCGGTGTGGTTCTACAATCACAGTCGAAGGGAATAAAGATTTTTTCCTATAGACTGACATGTTCATGTACCAACAATGTTGCAGAACATGAGGCTTTGTGCCTCGTATTGATGCAAGCAGAAAGCATGGGCATCAAGATTTTGAACATATATGGTGATTCTAATCTAATAGTCCATTAGGTAAGGAATAAGTGCAGTAGTAAGCACCATTACTTAAAGGCTTACAGGGACAAAGTATGGGATCTAATGGATTCATTTGATGCCCTAAACCTAAGTTTTATTCCTAGAGAAGAGAATCACCTAGCAAATGCATTGGCAACAAAGGGAGCTAATTTCAATCCTCCTGCAAATTTTGGAACTAAGAATACCAAGGGAATTAAAATGGTTTTCAAACATGCAATGTCAGACAAGCAAATATTATGGTAGGTTTTTGAAAGTGATGAACAAATTCTAGATTTTATGATAAGAGAAGCATGCCTCTCAACTGTCCAAGAAGAAGACTTGGAGAAAATAGATCAGCAAGACTTTATCCAACTAAGAAATAATCATATTCCAAGGGGATTGGTCACCCTTGAAAGTCTATTTGATAATGAATATAGAAATAAGGTTGGAGCCATGAAGGTTGATGAAAATATATATAAGGAAGTGGAGGTTGGAATAGGAAAGAAGCTCAATATAGGGATCTAGTGTTCACCTAAGGAAGTAGAAGAGATTAAAACTTAATGTTTAAAATACTAATACATTGTGGCTTGGTCATACGAAGACCTTAAGGTGTATGACAAAAGGATTATCCAACATAATATTAAGTTAGAAACCAATGCCAAACAATTTCGGCAAAAACAGAGGCCTATCAATCTAAGGATAGAAGCAGTTATGAGAGAGGAACTCTTAAAGATGCTAAATGCTAGGATAATATATCTAATAAAGCATTCCACTTGGGTAGCCAATTTAATACCCGTAAGAAAAAAAAATGGGGATATACGCCTATGCGTAGATTTTAGAAACTTGAATCAAGCATCCCTCAAGGATCACTATCCCCTCCCTCAGATTAACCAGATCTTATAGGTGGTAGCTGGAGCAGAAAGATTCTCACTATTGGATGGTTATTCTGGATATAACCAAATTTGGGTAAAATATCAAGACCAATACAAGACAACATTTACTACAAAATGGGGTACATTTGCCTATCAGAGAATGCCATTTGGGTTGTCTAATGTAGGAGCTACATTTTAGAGGGCCATGGGCTATGCCTTTGGTAAACTTATAAACAAAGTTATTCTAATTTGCCTAGATGACATGACAGTATTTTCTCGTGATAAAAATGATCATCTATCTCATTTGAAATAGGTTTTTCAGAAGTGTGCAGAGAATTTGGTATTTCATTGAATATTAAGAAGTCATTTTTTGTAGTACATTAAGGAAAACTATTGGACCATGTGGTCTCAAAGGAAGGTATGGTCATAGATCCAAAAATAATCAGAGCAATTCTAGCTATTCCTTTGCCTACTAATCAGAAGACCTTGCAGTATTTCCTAGGTCAAATCAATTTCGTCAGGAAATTCATTTCTAATTTTGCACAGAAAGTGATGCCTATATCTGAACTACTCAAGAAAAAGACAGAATTCAAGTGGACCGAGGTTAGGAAGCAAGCTTTTGAGATCATCAAACAATCCATTGCAACAACCCTAGTCTTGATAAATCTTAATTTTAGTAAATATTTTATTCTCTATGCTTATGGAGCTGAAGAGAGTTATGCTTCAGTGCTCACCTAGAAATATAGTCAAGGGGATGAACACCTAGTGTTCTTTTGGAGTCAGAATTTACATGATTATCAGGTGAAATATAACTTCATTGAAATACAAGTGTTTGCTATGATGAAGTCATTGAAGAAGTTCAAACAATATCTAGTATAGAGTAAAACCCTAGTATATGTGGTTCATCCAGATGTAAGAAGTTTTATCTTACAAGGTGACTTGGGAGATAAAAGGGATGGTTGGATTACCAAGATATAGGAATATGATGTAGAGATATGTCCCACCAAGCTAGTAAGAGGTAGAGCCTTGTGCCAAGGATTGACAGATGCTTCAACATTAGCCGAAATGATAGATTTTCAAATGATAGAAGAAGATCAAATAGAAATTGTACACACTCCATATTCTGATTGGATCGAGAAAATGACCAGGTATTTCCAAACTAGGGTCTGCCCACCTGATCTGAATCCTTATCAAAGAAGGAGGTATCGACTTCATGCTCTAAAATATGTGTTACTACCTGAAGGATTGTTCAAAAGAAACTTGGATGGTATTCTCCTGAAATGCTTGAAGGAGGACCAACAAAAAAGAGTCATAGAAGAGTTTCATGGAGGATCAGCAGGTGGTCATAGCTCAGGCAGAGTTACGTCTTTGAATATAATAAGAGCAAGCTATTATTGGACTATTGTCTTTAATAATTATTTTAAAACTACCCAGGCTTGTGACAAGTGTCAGAGGTACATTGGAAGAACTAAAAATGTTGCATCTCCCCTAAAGCCTATTCAAGTTGAGGAGTATTTCCAATAATGGGGATTAGATTTTATTGGAGTTATAAATCCTAATTCTTTAGTAGAGCACAATTTTATCTTGATAGCTATAGATTATCTTACCATATGGGTAGAGGTCATTCCTACAAAGAAGGTAGACCAGGAAGTTGTGATCAACTTTATGGAGAATTTGATTTCCAAATTTGGAGTCCCAGAAGCTTTGGTGAGTGATAATGGCCCTGATTTCATAGGAGCCAAGTACATTGAGTTTACCAACAAGTATGGTATCACTCTTAAAAATACTTCAAATTATTACCCATAAGGTAATGGACTTGCAAAATCTACCAACAAAAACCTATTAAGGATCTTGAGAAAATCTCTGGAGGGTAACAAAAGGAGTTGGCACTTGTTGCTCGACCATGCTCTATGGGCAGATGGGATTACTATTAAAAGGTCTGTCAAAACTTCTACTTATGCACTGGTATATGGAAAATAGGTAGTATTACCAATTCACCTAGATATCCCAGCACTTAAGCTTGTCAGTACAGAAGAATAATTAGATGAGGATCTAGTAAAAACTAGGTTGACACACCTGCTACAATTGGAAGAGAGCATAAATAAAGCATATGATCATTTTCAAAAGCATTCATTAGATATTAAAACATGGTTTGATGAAAAATCCAGGTTCAAAAAGCTCCAAGTTGGAGACTCATTTCTCATATGGAATGTTGATAGGGCAAAACCAGGCAAGCATGAAAAGTTTGATTCCTTTTGGGATGGTCTTTTTAAAATAGTGGAAGCTAAAGAGTCCAATGTATTTCAGTTGAAGGATCCAGAGGGAAACATACAACCCATTCCGGTGAATGGTTTCCACCTCAAGCTTTACTATATGTAAGAAGTGAACTCATTGTAACATATGTATATACACCGTATAAATATTTCCCCTTCCTTTCTGCATTTTGTATTTAATTTCTTTTCTGCACTTTGTAATTAGTTCTTTTTCTAAGAAATGCTAAAAAAAAAAAAAAGAGAGAGAAGAAAGTTTGCAAGAAATGACTAAGTGTTGGCCAAAATGCATGGTAATGTTCCATTCTGCACATGGTTCTATGTACTCTTCAAAATGGAATTCCACCCTCAAGTCTGTATGGTTAAACCTGGATTTCTACAGAATGGTCCATCAGTTTCTATCCCACGTAAAGGAAAAATAACGTCGCTAATCCGGGAACCTTTCAAAGATGGAGATAGTCAGAGCGGAATTGAGGTACAATGTCGTGCACATGAGTTTTAAGTACTAAGGCAGACTCAGAAGGTTCTTAATACATCGAAGTAGAATTAGGCTAAAGCTGAACAACAAAGTTCTAATTTGACACATGGAGGAAAAAGAGTGCTCATGCATTCAATTCTAACGAAATCGTTCATGGAACGAAGAGTAGCCGAAGGAATGTGATGAGTTGCTGTGTAATTTCAAAATTTGACCAATAAGGATATAGGGAACCACCTTTGAGCCACCGAAGTAAATAATAAAAAGGATTGGAAAGTGTGACAACAAATATATCACGCAACAGCTACATTAATGGAAAAATATATGTGAGCTCTAGAGGAGAGAAGCAATAAAAAGTGTACATAGAATCCATTTGGGAGCCCCTTGCATCTACAGGAAGGTAGAAAAGTACAAAAATACCTTGGAGAATTTACTACAATTTGGGAGGACAAAGTTTGCTACTGTTAGGATGGCACCCAAAAAGTCATCCATTGAATCAATGAAGATAGTGAAAATATTGCAAGTTCATGTACATTGGACCATTCGAGTCGCAGATACAGTGATGACGAGTGGGAAGAAATCACCTCAGGACAGGATTCAATTTTTTGTATTTCGAAGGAAATCCAATGCGGTGAAAAGGTATGATAGCCATAAAATCCTTTTTGTTATCTTATATCTATGATTCTGTTCATCACTACCCCAAACTAGTCTCTACTATGATTCAGTTATATGATCCTGAAGATAGAATAGTCAGAACCCCTTAGGGCACCCCCCTATTTTTTATTATGAAATAGATTTACTATGAATTATTCGTTGTAGGGGTAGGCCCACTGTCAAAGATTAGACCATTTACCATAGCAGAACTAGACAAGGATTACACTAACATGATAGCCTTAGAAGAAAAAAGGGAGGCGCTAGAAAAATGGTTGCATCTCAATTTCATAAGGATAAAGAATCAAGACAAAATTACTAAAGTCCCAATTTACATTGAAGAAATTGCAAACCCATAATTATTTTCTATGTTGGCTTGTGTGGAGGTTTTGGACTCTAACATAATGGTTCATTGTTGGAAAATTGTCGTGGCATATTGTATTTCTAATGAGATAATGTACAAGAAAGATGTGAGAGAAAGGGGTACCAGAGTAATTTACTTTGACTGGCTAGCTTTTCTCACTCAAAGGATCCATGAGTAGCTGGTAAACATGAAGAAGGGTATTGGTGCTCCTAGTTTCAGGCATTTCTCGAGTCTGGTGTGGATGTTCTATGCAACTGTCAAAATTAGAATGCCATGGATTCTAGCTAGGGATAAAATTAGTGATGGAGAACCCTTGCCGATCTATTAGTGGACAAATTGTTTGAAGAGCATAGGGTCCTATTACAGATTCAACTTGGATTTTTTTGAAACTACCCTAAAAATAATGTACAATGAGTGTCCTAGGTTGCCCTCCTTATCTAAGCAAATTCTGAGGAAGGAATACGTTGAGGAAGGATATTGGTATCTACTAACAAAGGGCACAATAATTAGGTTATATGGTTTCATAGGTAAACTGTTTCTCCTACCTCACTTTGTCACATAAAGTCTATTCACCATGGAGTATCTAAGGCAGGTGGTGTACATTGATGCAAATTATGGTTTGGGAAGGAAGAAGAAGTCTTTAATTACTTACCGTCGTAAAGATAATATTATTGTATCCGAGTGGCAGAGCCAACAAATTGAGTAGTACCTTGATAGATTAGGTCTATTTTATATTCCTTAGAGATTGAGTTATGATCTTGACGGTGTTTTCACTACCAAAAATAAAACCCTAAATGGAGACATCAAATCCCTTTGATCAAGCCTATAAATAAGCTCTTTAGTATTTGGAATCAATGGTCCAAGTATTTGGGGACACCTTCGATGAAGATAATCAAAGACTACAGGCTCCAGGAGAATATGATGAGGAAGAGGATATAGAATATGATGATGAAGAGGATGTAAAAGAATGAGGATAGTATTGAGCAGCTACAGGCCCAAGAGGGGCCCACACTTAAATCATTTTATTTTTGTTTGTACATATACATAGTTTTTGTGTTTCTAATACATCAATTTTGTATTTCTATTTTTACTCTAAAAATTGTAAGAAATAAGCAATAAAGGCATGAAGTCTACAATGTAGCATTTTTATGAAGGCATTTTTTGAAGTGAAGCCTTATAAAGGAGGAAGAATTATGTATAGTTTTTGAAGGTAGTAGTAATACTGATATTATGGATATATTCTCTAGTTGAACTAGTGAGTTCTATGATAATTTTTGCATGGTTTTGATATGAACATTTACCCTCTAAGGTAGAATTTGAGCTTCTAGAGGGTAGTGTTTGTATGGAAATTATTCCTTAAAAACATATCTTCAAATATAAGTATGGTTTTGACTCCTAAGACCCAATGGATAAGACTCTAGATTCGATTGGATTTGCAAGAAAATCCACCAAGGAGACACCAGAATGTAGGCCCAAAATAGACACACACTTAGTAAAATTTTGTATAACTTTGACTAAGTGATAAAATCATCATTCCGCAAACCTTTTAGTATGTTTTGAAGTGAAACCGGGTTAGAAGACATGAATCCGATCAGCAGTTAGTGAAGTTTTCATGTTTGGAGTGATTCTGGGTGATTTCACTTTGGCTCCGAAATGAAGATAGATCTCAAATCCGTAAAAGTTCCTAAGAGTTGACGATGTCAGTGGCAAAAAAGTATGGATTGGTGATTCCATGAATGTCCTTTTGTTTCTGACTCTAGATTAATGCTACCTTCAAAATATGCAAAATTTTCAATGAGATGATGACATCACTGGAAGAAAAGTGTGGATTGGTGATTCGGGGAATGAACAAGTCTTCCCTTTTTGAAATGAATATAAGATAGGGAATCAAAATAACGAAAGTGCATATTCGTGATGGAAGAAGTATGTGACTAGTCCTAGACCCGAATTGAAGAATATAATGCAGATTGAAGAATATAGTGCTGAATATAATAGATCCTAGAGTGAATTTGAGGTTTAGAGATCTGGATTGGAGATTATGTTATTTCTAATAAGAAATACGACATCTTCAATTTTAAAGCAGAATGGAATTTAGCTTGTGCCATATTGAATCTGAATCATATGATGAAGAATATCAATGATGGAGGTTAAGCTACCAGATATTGGTTGTTTTAAATATATTATTGTATCAAAATTGTAACAGTCAATCGAAAGATGAAGCATCGAGGGTTTCCAAGAAGATTAAACTAGAGGTAGTTACATATTGATGGTGTTAATTCACTTCCAAGAAGGATCGATTGAAATGTGTGATCTTTAATGGCCTGAGATTCAGCTCCACTGAATGATCAGAAAGTTGTAGAGGCCCTGAGATGTCATGGTTGACTTTCTTTCAACAGATTTCTCAAAGGATAGACCAATGAGCTAATTTTAGCTAAAATATTTGTTGTACTGTTGTAACAATATTATGTCTATTGTTTCTTGATTATTGTAATAATAAAACTATAAGTAGAGGTCGAACCCTCATTTTTAAGGATCGGCTCTAGCGTGTTTGCCTGCACCATTTTAAATATTCCTGAAAAGTTGAATGAAAGGAGCAATACATTGATCTTTACCTCAAGTTTTCATTCTCATGCTTGATGTCAAAGGTTCAGATTTCATAAGTTGCATTTCTGTAGATACTTAGATGGTTATTTTGTGCCTATTTTGGATTACTAGCTATTATAAGTAATTGAAATCTGCTTTGAGTTCATTCTATGTTGTTGGTAAGTATATTTCTGTGAAATCTAGGCATTTTGGGAATTTTTTTATTCAGATTATCATTCCCTGGTTATTGAAATTGCTTTCTATAACATTTCTCTATTATGCTTTAATATATGAAACGATCTATTTTAGGATAAATGTTGATATGAGTGTATGTCCTTAGTCTGGTTTTTTGGGAGCTTTTTATTGTAGTGCAATGTTGTTAACCTATCCATCCACTGTTATCTACATCTCTCTATCCCTAAACTTCTATTACCCTAAACTCCAAACCCTAAGTGAGCATAATTTAGTCAACAACTTGCTAAGTTGACAAGGAACCAACCTACTCTGGAGATTGGATCGAAAACCCCTATTTTGGTCCATCCAATGTTGAGTACTGAGCTGTAGCTATCAGGTGTAGTCCATAGAAAGTAGAAAGATAGATAGTCATAGTATCAAGTGAAAAATTGGTGCAATTCAGTTCCCAACAGTCCTATATACCCATAACACCATAGTCAATTGCAAATTCCAGTCCTTATGATTATCTTTCACTATCTTCCTCAAGATGGGGACTATTATTTTGTTTGAGGCTTCTGCTTACCCATTTGCTTGTGGATAATAGGGTGTTGAAAAATTGTGTTGAATGTGGTATTTGTTCATTAAAGCATACACATTTTTTTTCTTGAAAGATGGCCCATTATCTGATATTATTTTTGAAGGGACCCCAAAATGACTTATGATATTGTGGAGTATAAAATCTGCAATCCTTTGTCCAATTGTCAAAGTCAGGGGGATCACTTCAACCCATTTAATAAAGTACTCAGTGGACATTATGATGAATGTGTGTTAGCCTGAGGATGGGGGTGAGATCTTCCCAACCAATTCTAGTCCCCACTATGAGAAGGGCCATGCTACCTAGATGGGTTGCAAGGCTTGTAATGGCAAGTGAGTGAGATTTGCATGATGCTGGAACTTAACACATTTCTTGACATACTCAAAATAGTATTTTTCTATAGTGGGCCAATAGTAACCCATTCTCAATATGCACTTAATTATGGCCATGCCATTGAAGTAACTATCACACGTACCATCATGAGCTTGCAAAATTGCCCAGGGGCTCAAGACAATGAAGGAGAATTCCATCTTAGCCTCGTCTATAAAGTATCTATCCTAGAAAGATATACCTTGTCACATTCTATTTAAATTATCATCTTTAGACATGCGATAGACCTTGCGGTACCATTTTCAATTTTAGGAAATATTGCAATTGGGAAAGCCAATCCTGATAATCCATAACTTCTATGGATAAAATGACATGCTCCTCCCACGATCCAAAATCTGAGAACATAGATTGAGAAACAACCCTATGGTGAATGGTCGTACCACAATCTACAGGACCTTGAGAGATCAAATATTCCCAAGGTGTTATTTGCAAGAAATCTCTAGCTCTGAAGGACCAATCTTGATTTGGTTTGATTTGGATCATGTTGACTAACTCTTGATTGTCAATAGACTCACATTGTAATGTTGAGTGCATGAGCACTTTTACGTGAATGGTTGTGAAATAAAAAGATGGATTTTGAGGGATTAAGGATTCCAAATATGCCATGGTGTCTAAAAATATGTTTGACATACAAGGGATTGCCTCGATGTCATACCATTCCAGTAGGGCTAGGTAAGTGTCAACAAGCTCCTTGTAAGATTTTAGGAGTGGGCACCTACATTAGAACAATCCTTTGACTTTATTAACTATGAGAAAAGAGTCACCAAAGATATTCAATATTTTCATGCCCATTGCAATGGTTGTTTGGAGTCACAAGATCAAGACCTCATACTCTATGTTATTGTTCATGAAAGGAAATTCTAGCTTGAATAATACTGGCAATGGAGTGCCTGGTGGTGTGATAAATACTATTCCTACTATGCCCCCTTATTTGCACTTTGAACCATCAAAGAATAATGCCATGTATCTCTCTTTTTTAGGCTCTTCGAGTTTGGGTGGATCTGATAATGCGAATACCACATCATCAAGAAATTCTATGGTGAGAGGCTTGTTATACTGAAGAGGTGCCTCTACTAATTGATCTACTATGACTTGTCCCTTGATGGAATTTTGCCTTATGAACTCTAGATAAAATTTTGTCAATAGCATGATCTAATTTATAGTACGTGTATTGTGATAGGTCTTGTTCATCATATACTGCAAAGGATTTTGTTTGGATATAATGTAGGTCATATGGGTAAACATGTAGTATCCCAACTTTATAGTTGCAAAGACTACTACTAAACATAACTTTTCTACATACGCATATCCTAGTTCATAACTCACCAAGGTGTGACTGATGTAATAAATAGTTTGCTCTTTGTATTGTGCATTCTTTTGGGCCAACATGGTGCCCAACATGAAATCAGTAGCCAATATGTATAGTAAAAATGGTACGTCTAGCCTTGGTGGATCCAATACCAATGGTGTTTCTACGTAAGTTTTATTCTTCATCCCAATGAAATAAGACATAATTGTGTAGCAACTAGTTCATGGGCCGAAACTTATCTTATAATTGAGCAATGAACCATTTGATGGATGCTACCTTGCATTTTAGGCTTCTTAACTCCCTAATGTTGGGAGGGACGACCATTTCCATTATAGCCTTTAACTTTGTAGGATCGACTTCGATGTCTCTCTTAGAAATGATGAAACCTAAGAGCTTACCAGAAGTCACACCAAACACACACTTCTTAGGATTCAATCTAACGTTGTGCTCAATGAGGTGATTAAAGACTTTCTCAAGGATTTCAGTGTGCTCTTACCACACTAAATACTTGGCTAGCAAGTCATCCATGTAATCTTCTAATATTATGTGCATGTATTCATGAAAGATGTATGTCATGGCCCATTGATACGTTGCATCGACATTATTTAGGAAAAACGACATTACCTTGTAATAGAATATTCTCCATGGAGTAATGAAAGTGATCTTATGTTGATCTTTGGGTTTGATTCAGATTTTATTGTATACATAAAAACCATACATTAGGGAGAGCATCTCATGACCTGTGGTGGCATCACCAAGAGCATATATATTTGGAAATGGGAATGAATCCTTTAGAGTTACCCTATTCAAGTTTATGAAGTCTATGAAAATGTGGACTCTTCTGTCAGGATTTCCTATGGGAACCATGTTTGAGATCCATTTAGAATAGTCTGGAACTATAAAAATCACGTCCAATAGTTTTTGTAACTTGTTCTTAAACATAAAAGCAATGTTTGGATGTATTTTCCTCAAATTTTGCTTGATTGGCTTCTTTATGGGATCCAATGAAAGGTTGTGAACAACTAACTTTGGATCAATCCCTGGCATGTCTTTTTAATTCCAAGAAAAAATATTTGACCTCTCTTTAAGGAGAGGGATTATGATGGCTTGTTCCTCTAGAGATAGAATTTCTCTGAACTTGACTTTCTTTGGTCGAGTAGGATCATCACTGATGTCCATATCTAAAGTCGCTTCTATAGCCATATGTTAACCCTCCTCCAACTTGTGAGGCATGGGTATCAAATGAATGTCATCAATAGGATTTATAGGTCCTACTAACTCAGGATCCAAATCGGTATGGAATACGTCATAGGCATATCCTGATGCAAAATTAAATAGTTGTAACACCTCTTTGTTAGGGTAAATATCCTAAGGCTCTATGGGTGAATCAGTGTGATCCTCATAAATAAACTTTGTATCAAGACACAGTGGTTTAGTAGGATCAGCTAGGTTATGAAGTGGAGTGGCCAAATCAATGGAGATTGTATTGATGGATGGAATGAAATGTCTAGGACCACATGTGTGAAATCTTATCTCATAGGTTTCCCTTCCATAATCATGATGAGGCTCTTGAGGAAAAGGAATATTTGTATCTAGCCCATGATTAGGCTGAATAATAGGATCATTATATTATAAGAGCTTCCTGAACGTAGGTGAAGGGGGATTGATCACACAGTGAATGGCAACTAAGTCGATAGGTCTTCCCAAAAATCACAAGCCAGATTCTATGGCATGAAGTGCCGATTCTTTTCCTACTAGCATGTTGACTTGCCACAAGTGGCGAGGCCCAAGATAAGCCATCTCAATCTCATCATCAAAGTCATCATAACTTATTCAAAAACTATTAGCATTGGTATGTTGTCCCAGAATAAGAGGCACATGTCTTGGCCTCAAGAAGGCCATCTCTATTTCATCCTTATTTTCTTTGTCACTTATGAAGATGCCATTTTTATTAGTATCTTGCCCCAAGTTGTGGGACCACTACCTTGGTCCTAGGTAGGCTCTTTCTATTGAGTCTTTTGACTCATAGCCACTTTCATCCGATATGTACCCACTTTTGTAAATAGTGAGGACCATGATAGGCTAAGCTTATATGTGCTTCATCATCGCTTACCTCATATCCATTTTCTTCTCGCTCTTCATCCCACAAGTTGCAACCTATTGGGATGGCATAAATTGTGAAGCTTGGATGATAAGTCTTGGGTGGTGGTATGTTTACCATGACCACTTGTATGTTGATTAGATGTCTTGTACTTGGTGGGTGATAAGGAATAAAATTTATGTCTTCTCCTAACCCCAAGCTTAATCTATCCAAGGCTACTACTAGAGAGTCATCTTGACCTCTGATGTGATAGCCTAAACCAAACCTATCAGAGGGAAGTTGGTATTGCAGCTCAAATGGCCACCTACGTCCCTGCTCATATATACCAAGATCATAGCCATGCCAATGGCAATGTCCAAAGTAACTTAGAGCAAACTCAAGATTAGAGAGGTAACAAAAATTAATAGTGAATAGTTCATAATTGTCATCTTCTATGTTTGTAGACTTATAGGTGCAGTCTAGTCTAGCATAGATAAAGTTGGTCTAGTTGGGAGGGATTCCAAGTGGAACCACTATTCCCACTGGTGGTCTTAGGTCTTTTGGCCATCCCAGGTCCTGTGTAGACTCTATTATGGGCATGAATGTTATGTTATGCACAAGATACTCTCCTATACATGTGCTTACCAAGTGTATTGTTGCATGTGATATAGATGATCCTATAGACGACATTGGCGAAGTGATTTCTAGTATCTCCTCAGCTTGATCTTAGAGATATTCTTCTTCCATGGGACTTGAAATTTTCTCAATGGCTATGGTTAGCACTTCATTGGAATTTCCTTCCTCAACTAAGGGTGCTTTTAGCTTCTGATTATCCTTTGGTTTAGATGTTGATGGTCTCTTAGAAGTGTCAGTCATTTTGGGTGCAAGATGAAGTGCTGATGTGGATGGGTTTTTTCATACCCCTTTGTATTTGTCATCTAGTTGTGTAGTTGGAGATGAAGGTCCTACATATAGGTGGGTATAACGAATCACAAATTCTCCTAGAAAATCCACCTGATGGACATATTTGAATGGCTCTTCATCATCAAACACCACATAGACTTTGTCATCATGCACACACTTAACACATTGGTGTAAAATAGAAGGAACACACTTCATATATCTTATCCAGGGATGCCCTAGGAGGATGTTGTATTGTATGGCCCCTTCCAAGACATGGAACATCATAGGGATGGTATTATGCCCCACCTTTATGGGTAGGACTATCATTACCATAGTATTGCATAAAACATCATTGAAAGCTCTTAATGTGTAGGCTCCCAGAATGATATTTGACTTGGGGATATTAAGGTATTATATTGCTATTTTTGTGATGATATTTATTGATGAACCTGTATTGATCAAGACCCACTTAAAAGGTAAATCATTGACTGATGCAACAATGTGTAGTGGAGGGTCTAGTAAGGCAGTAGGCACTGTCTTAATATCATGATCATAGAATTGAATTATAGGTTTTTGGTATTCTTGTACTTGTCCCACAAAATAAGTGAATGCATTTGGATCTTGTGGTTGGAACTCAATCAATCTCAAAATCTCCATCAAAGTCTCCCTGTTCTTTGGGGACTGTTGTATGATGTCATTGATAGATAGCTTGGTCGGAGTCATTTGTATGTTTTTCTCTAGTCTACTCCAAACAATTACCACAGGTCATTTTGGTGGCCCTAGAAGGTTGTTCTACCCATACCTCTACCTAGGTGCAACTGGGACATTAATATGAGCCACATAAGGCTATGGTTGAACATATCATCTAGGCCTAGTAGCTATATTGAAAATTTCAACCATCCCAACGCACTAGTGGGTGGGCGTATCAATTCAAACCTGATTGAATTGGGCACCTTGTCCTATAGGGACCTCATGGTTTGGCAGTGGGTTCTTGTATATGCCCATATCTCTATTATCATGAGCCAATGGGTTGTCAAATTTAAGTTCTCCTGCCTCAATCATGTTTTGCACTTGGTGTTTGAAACCAATGCAAACTTGAATGTTATGCCTCGGTATACTATGATAAAGGTCAAATTGATCTTCCCTATATCATTTTGGCTTAGTATGGTTGGGATCTACAATAGATACATCAAAAATATGATGTTCCCAACCTTGCTCAATTGGTTGAAAATTAATTGCATTGACTCTGATAGAGGTGTAAAATAGCAAGGTGGCTTGTGTTCTTTGTTTTGCCCCTAATTGTTCTTTTAATCATAATTTGCTAGTGGGGATATGCTTGATAATTTTGGGGTTGCTATACAACCCCATATTTAGGTTCAACTAATACTACTTGATTAAATGGAACAGGGATTGCCTGCTTATGTTTGTATTTGTCATTCTTGTCATTTTTGCTCCACTTCTTAATTTAGAGCTTGATGGTTCTCTCATATATTTTTATGTCCTCAATGAGTTTGGCCTGTTCCAAGGCTTCCTCAAATGATGGATATTTTTGAACTTGTAGCAAGAGGGAGATGTGTTTAGAACAACTCTTAGTGAACATGCAGACAATTTCTTCTGTGGGGATAAAGAATAATAACTTTACCATGAATTTTCACCATCTATCCCTATACTCCATTACTGGCTCATCATCATAATATTTTAGGTTGGCCAGGTTTGAAAGGTTCACCTTACTTTTAGCACCAAAGGAGAAACACTTCAAGAATGTGTTCACTAGTTGTTCAAAACTGGATATGTTGTGCTTGGGCAGTTCGTTGAACCATTAAGTGGCAACACCTAAAAATGTCATGATGAAAGTTCTTAGCATAAGAGCATCATTGTCTTCAAGATGAAAACATGCATTTATGAAATTGGTAACATGTTCTTGTGCATCCTCTTCACCCTTGAAATTTTATAACCTAGGCATCTCAAAATGCTTAGGATATGTAGGGCTAGGGACTGATGGGAGTAATGGTTGGTGTAGACACCAAAACAGCACCAATCTGATTATGTGACTACAAGCACTGACCGAATTGGCATACATACCCCCTAGGGCAGCCTCCAGAGGTTAAACAATGGTCCTAACCACTCCCAAATTAGTTTTGGAAGGTCAGAGGTCAGTTTTGCACCTTTTAAGCACTTTGCTCCCTATTCGTCCCACCCTGGGATGATTAGAATCCTATTCGCCCCACCCCGGGACGATTAGCAACAATCGCTCCAGGGTGGGACGATTAGCAGGTTTGATTGGCAAAAAGTCAAACCTTGACAAATGGCAGCCCAAATCTGCCACCTAACTTCACCTTCAAGGCATGCAATTGCGAGGGACAGTTTCAAATCAGAGAGACTTCAGTCAAGCATGCCCTGATCATGGAGACCTCAATCAAGGAGACCCTAAATCAGGGAGGAATCTTCTCTCCCCCAAAGAGGCATAATGAGCCAAGTGGCGCCCTCGCATGCACATTCAAAGGAGACCCTTAGGTATATAAAAAGGTGAGCCTCCTCACCCCAAAAGGAGAATAGATTTGGAGCATTTGGAGCAATGAAGTGCTGCCAAATTATACCCCCATTCCTCTTTGTGCTTCCTACATCCCTAATCTCTCCTTTTTGGAAGAGAGGTTATCGGGTGAATACTAGGAACGCAATCCAAATCCAAAAACCCAAGAAATCAGCCACAATCCAACCCCAAACTCATCGACACAACCCCCTAGGAGGTTTTGGACCCATCCCACTTGGATTGGTGTCAAAAATAGGCCCTAAACGATGGGCGTCCCACCCTTGGACGCCCCTTGAACTGCTGCAGTCCTAATCGCCCCACCCCGGAGCGATTAGAAATTTGTGCATGATTTCTTTATTGTTATTTTTGCATTTTTTTATATCTGATGTACTTATGTTGCTGTCCAAATTTCATTGCTTTCTGACATGATTTGACCTGGTTTATGTCATTTTATGCGTCTACTAACCTGCAAGGAGCGCCTTCAGATATAGGATGACCTAGGAAGAATATGCCAAATATGACCTTCTGGGTCATCTCAAAATTTTGTTTTTAGTCTAACCACAAGTTTGCAGGAGTTTTGGAGGCCTCTGGATGGGACATTTGCAAGGTCACTTTTTGCAAGTTTTGCTATAGTCCCCAATGTCCCACCCTAGAGCGATTAGAAATATGTGCATGATTTCCTTACTATTATTTTTGCAATATGTCCCATATGATATCCTAATGCCTTTGTTAAAGTTTGAACTCATTTTGACATGATTTGACTGTCGTTTTATTATTTTATGTATTAACTAGATCGTAGGGCACCCCTGTCACATACAAGAGAATATGGGTAGGATATCTAGATTTCGAGCATCTGGGTAGTTTTATAATCACATATAATGCCTAACCCATGAGTTTTAGGTGATTTGGATAAGCGTAGGTAGGACATTGGAGCGCTCACTTTGGAGAGGCCCGTTCACTCACTTTGGAGAGGCCCCTAACGGGGAAACGAGCATAACGGGGCCGTCCGACGTCGCTTCGATGCAAAATTAGGTGATACCAATTCTAGAAGTTGTCCTTTCCATATATATATCATTCTGTAATTGATTTATCAAACTTATCACTGATATCCCACAAGCGCCCATTGGAGGCCTTGGGGATTGCATGTTTTTCTAGATACGCATATGCTATTAATGATTTGTTGTCTTTATGTGCATAGGATCTCACTACCAGGAGTACTAGAGGGGTAGAAAGGAATGAAAAACACATGGACACAAGTGGTGGCAAATTTTAGCCCACCCACTTTGAATGTGGGCACGCGAAAGACGTTGGAAGCGTACCGCCCGATCTTGGAAGCGTGGCTTCTTCCATGCATCCATTGATGTAACAAATTGTATCACATTATATGAGCCCTAGATGGGGGATGTATTGTAATTAGATTAAAAGCAATATCAATAAAGTAGGCCCTGCATTTGTTTGCTCACATCTCATTTCTGCATCATTTCCTTCATGCATTGCTCATCGCATTCGTAGGACTTAGCATCTGTATCTATTTTTTGTTTGCATAATATTGGTACACTATATTTTTGCATTTATTTTAGTGGTGATCATGGTGGGACCCTGTCCCCTATTGTTAGGATCAAGTTTCTGATCCAAATTTTGTGGTTTTTCTTTGTAGGCGTCACTCATTCGGGCACTGGACTGCTACTCGTGCCACCCTGGGATGAATATGTATTCATCCCACCCTAGGACGAATGGAGACCTACTATTCATCCCACCCTAGGATGATTAGAGCTCTGTGCATTTTTTGAGCAGAAACTCAGAGGCATCTGGTTTAGATAGAGAAGAGGTAGGCCTTCTGAGCATCCTCTATGTTTTTCTACTTTCAGTTTCTACAATTTTCTATTTTCTTTGCTTTATTTTTAGACACTTGCATAGAAAGGTTAAGTAGTTTGTTTTCCTTTCTTGCAATAAAGAAAAAATAATAATAAAAACATAGAGTAAATTAAATGGAAGGAACTTGATTAGGAATGCATTTTTCTTTGGTTTGCTTGCATGATACTTGCACAAATGGCAAGTCCTCATTATAGGTTTCAGTTCTAGTTAGGTTTTTGTGATTTCCTTTTTTTGCTACTAATTGTCTCTAAAAGATAAAATGTACTTTAAAGCATTGCATTAGTGAAAATCATCTTTTTGTTGTATGTTTTCTTTCTTTACACAATTAAAAGGAACCACACACACCACCTAATAAAATTAACATCAAAAGAGTTGGTCTTAATACCCCAACACTTGATCAATACCAACGGTGGGTTTCATCACCACCTTGGCTTGGATTTTGCATACATATACCCTGATCGCGATTGTTGCTAGACGTAAATCCTGACGAAAGTTGACCAAGTGTAGCGGGGGTGATTCCTCGTGCATGAGGATAAGTCTTCTATGGTAGGTGTCAAAAATAGAGCGATCCCCCTTTCGTACCGCCTATGTTCCACTTATTGTTCTACTCTCGCGTACCAATAGTTTCCCTCACGTAAGGATGGGTATATTGAGAGGTTCGGTATAACGGCCTGGCAATGGTATATTGAAGGGGCGACCATTTTGGAGATACAAGAGCCCTCATTATGCATGTATAACAAAGTTTTCTTTACGAGATTTACATAACAAAAATCAAACACATTGAACCAGATTTAGGGCACACATTTAATCTGTAAACAAGATAATCATTTCTTTGTTTGTGTGGTCCCCTTTTGTTTGGTATAGCATTAAAATTGTAAAGGAGATAAAAATATACATATCTTTTTAGAAAAACCACCACCATGGTGTATACCCGTAGCCAAGCCCAATCACGGGTAGAAGCTATGGAAAGTATACAAGGAGGCACAAGTCACCTCCGTTATAGCCCCAAGGACTTGGTTATACCACCTTGGCATCCTGACCCACAACATAGTCCACACTATGCCACTATAGAAAAGGACTATAGAGGCACCCCTTTGAGGGGCACTCCCATTCAACATAGACCCTCTCAAGAGGAGTACACACATGGGAAGGCCCCCTTAGACACTCATTATGAGTGGCCACTACGCGATGAAGCGCTAGAGTAGCATAGGGTTCATAAGGAGGGCCCACATGATTATATCATTCCCCCTCCACCCCTCATTACTATTAGAACTAATAGGCCAAATCTAGAGCGCAAGGCTCTTCAGATAGGGCGAGCCAACTCTGCCCGCTCCTTTCACATGTACAAAAGGGAGCATGAGGAAAACCAGCATATTCCTCAAGAGCAATACACCACATGGGAGCAATGCGCCTCCGCACCTACTGATTATCAAGATCACCTATTGAGGTCAGAGCCTCGGGTGAATGTTGCTAACCTTGACAGAGGAAAGTGACCCATAGAGATCTCGGATCACCACGACCGAGATAGATATGTAGGGGAGGCATCTAGGCCTCCTAGACCTAGGACGGCGGAACAAATTGACTTGGCATTTGCCAAACATGCCACCCACAAAATGCAAATCACGTAGCTTAGGCAAGATCAATAGCAGTTAGAACAACTGTATCATCTTAACAAAGAGTGCATTCAGCGCCAGACAGATGAGTTGCTCCAGAACACCATGCATGAGAGGATTCCAACCCCTCGCATGCATAGGACAAAAATTTATGAGAGGCACAACCCCTTGGTACGAGACAGGTCTCCACGACCTTATCAAGCATTGCCCCCAAGACCTCCTAGACCTGAGCGAGAGGCCACTCCTAGAACCAATGATGGGTGCCTTCCTCGAGCACCCATCCATGTTTATAGGTCATGCCCAAAAACTCCTCAAGAGGCCTATGAGGAATTTGAGTGAGAAGAAGAGCGGGCTGAAACGCCCTACCAAGGCAGGGGGCGCTATCCGGCTACCCCTCCATAGGCCTCAAGTTCCTCATAATTCACAATGGGAACAAACCAAATAAGAGGAAATCAAATCCTTTGATGCATACAAAGCATTGCTAGAGCGCTTAGAGTCTATGGAGACTAAGACTTTGGGGCCCCAAAAGCCCACCTTACGCTAGCTCCGTAGTCACCCTGTGCATCCTTCAGTTCTGGCACCCCCATACCCCGACCACTTCAAAATGCCTCAATTGGCAATTTTTAGAGGGGATGAGGATGCCCAAGAGCACGTAACAAGGTTCCTGAGTCAATGCTTTGGCATTCAGGACAACGATGCATTGCTTTTGAGAACGTTTATAACCATGTTCGCAGGCCCTGCCTCGGATTGGTTTACCCAGTTATCGAAGCATAGCATCAATAATCTAGACCAGCTAGTGGATGCATTCCTTGAACATTTTGCCTTCAACACCAAGAAGAAGGCATCCTTAAGCGACCTAGCTGGCCTTAAGTAGTATGATGATGAGACCATGGCCGCTTATGGGAATCAATGGAGGACATTGCTTTCAAAGCTACCTTACCTCCCTCCCATGGCCGACATGACTCAAATGTTTTCAAAGAGTTGCTTAAGGTCGATCTCCATGCTATTGCAGCTGCAGCAATATGCCACCCTCGAAGAAGCCCTGGCACAAGCCAAGATAATTAAGGAGATCAAAATACAAGATGGCGAGATTGCCAAGCCACGCAAGAAAGAGTGGCCCAAAAATGCTAAAACTGGGCCCATGTAATTGAAACCCCCGCGGGGCATCAAAGTTCATAACTATACCAAAGCCCACAAAAGACAAAACCGCCCCAGGCAAATGATAATTAGAGTTCCTCTTGATAACTATGAAAAGGAAAATCATAAACAAGAGCAAAATCAACAGCATCGCCCTAGGCGACAATTCACACAATTCACGGAGTCTAGAGACTCCTTGTTTGACCACTTGTTCACGAAAAACCTGATAAACTTGCTAGAAAGTCGACCCATAGACCCCAACATGCCAAAACCCAAGGGCTATAGGGAAGACTTATATTGTAGATTTCATCGACAGAAAGGACACGAAATCTCCACTTGTTGGAAATTCAAATACTTAGTGCGGGACTTGATAGACAACAAAACGCTCACGGTAGATAGTCCTATAGAACTGAGCAACCAACATATGGAGGTCTTCAAAGACCCCCTACCTTCCCATGATATGCAGGCAAAGACTTTACAAGTGAATGAGGTAACACAAAACTACCCCATGCAAGGATACGTAGGGATGATAAGCATCGTGACATGGAACAAAAGATACCCAAACACGGCCACACCCATTGCACCTATAGGAGATGTTTCGTCAATGTCACAACCTCCACAACACCCTACGCAACCTCCCCCACCTAGACCAGTGGCCATGATTCGGACTAAACTTACTCAAATTTTAAGGACCATGTCGACTAGGCTCTCCATTTATGAGCTCATCCAACAATCACCACCCCATCGGGAGGCTCTAATGGAGATACTCAAAGCCATTGAGCTACAACCCCACGAAGCCAATTCTTTCAACAATTTCATGGGACATGTGAGACAATGCATAGAACCAATCATAACCTTCAGGGAAGATGAACTAAAACTGGTGACTGGTGATATGGTGGATCCACCCCTGCATGTCATTGCGTGGGTCAACGGGATTCCATTCAAGAGGGTGTTGTTGGACACTGGCTCGTCCAGCAACATAATCATGATAGCAACATTAAAACACCTTAAGCTACCAACATCCCACATTGTGGCATCCACTTACACTCTTCGAGCATTCAACGACGCGTTATGCTCGATGGTTGGCATAATTTTCCTACCCATCCAAGTAGGACAAAAGACCATTCCTACATTGTGTCACATCCTTGAGGGTGAGATGGCCTACAATATCTTGCTAGGCAGGCCTTGGATCAGGGACATGAAGTGTGTCCCTTCGATAGCCCATCAATGCCTCAAATACACATACGAAGGGCAAGTACATGTAGTCCCAGCGGACTTAGAGCCCTTTAAGTTTTGCAATGCGGTGCAGTTGATGCCATAATCGACCCTCCCATCGACACATTTGGACTTTCAATTGAATCCATCCATGCAGGGTCTAATTTCGCCTACATCCTCGCTGTTGAGTCCCTCAACTCACCAACCTGGTCCATCTTCATCATCTGTTCCTTCACCAATGATGCCACCTATGGTGGCCACACCGAAGGACAACGGGAAGAAGCCCCTAGAGGAGGTACCACCACTAGTCTCAACCATATCTACCGAAGAGGTGCCCAACCAAATGGAAGTCGAGACACCTGGTTCACCCAACATGGAGTGGACTCAGGGAGAACTCCCATTCCCTCCCCCTCAACCACCGATGATTACCGTTGAGATGGCCAATACGGGCCTGGGGGAGTACCTAGTGTAGAACGTTGTGGCAACACCCATGCTCGAATCCATGCAAGACATGGGGAGACCTCGCCTCCCCATCGGCACCATCGTCCCTTTAGGCTACCCGCCAAATCAGACCAATTTTGTATATGGGGGCCTCGAGAACGGCATTGAACCCTACCTACAAGAGGAAGAGGATGAAGAGCCATTTGCTAAGAATGTTGACTATCTGTCCAACCCGGAATTTGCCTTAAAATACCTAGACCAATGTAATTGGCATGGATATGGATTGGGCAGATACGAACAAGGAATGTGCACTCTTTGTCAACCGAGATACCAGATGCAATATGATAAATCAGGAGTAGGGTTCAACCACCCTTTGCCCCTCGACATCTTGGTAGAAACCATGCAAGGCCTAGGTCTAGGCAATAGGGATGGGTTGGCACAAGATCCATATGCCAATCCCAACACAACATACACATTGGGGGATTATCTCCCATTGTTAACAAAAAACCTTGTTGACCTCAACAACCCCTCCCCTTTGATCGAGGAAGGAGAAAGTTCAAGAAGTAACCTCCAAAGGGGATATGAACAAGATCAAGGGGGTCTTCTGAAGATGAGTCATATTATGAGGTAGCACCTTGGGACCCTTTTGAGTCTGATAGCAATCACTCACAGGTGACACCCATTGACGACTATCAGGAGAACTTCGTGGCAATGTTCCCCTTTAATGTTCCGATCGGGCAATTGCTACCTCTAGAGAATCCAGCCCTCCCATAGAGAGCAAAACAACCCAGAAGGGACCAAATCAACTTGCTCAAACAAAATGAGCCTCCCATGCTGGCCATAAGGCCAAGTGATCCATCGGAGGAAGAAGATTCAAATATCTTCTTCAACATCAACTACCTGCATGCTAGAGTTTCGGTTTTCATAGAGAGTGAGGATAGTGATCAAGAAATGCCTAGTGGGAGGCTATACCAGCCAAAGGGGCACATAGTTGTCGGATCCAATGAAGGCCTATGGATCTCTGATAGCGATTATGAGGATGACACTAAAATGGTATATCTCAACTATATGGGGCAACAAGAATACCCCATAGACATCGATGATAAGTTTGAACATCTAAATATGGGACCAAGGCATAGGTGGCATTTAAACAAAGTACAATTAAACCAAGTGCTTCATCCACCATTTCGGGCATACAAGGAGCACCTCCCACCTAGAGACCCTATAGGGCCATCAGTGCCAAGGGTAGACCCTATCCTTCTATCCGCACATAGGGTCAATCCTTTTGTGCCAATACCCATAAAGCCAGATCTGGGATACAAGTATCACCAAGAATGTCTGAATCAACACCCACATGGCAATGGAGACCAAGTTTATCCCCCAAAGAGTAAGCGGATTACATTGCCCTTCTCAAAGAAAAGAAGGAGGTTTTTGCATGGTCCTACAAAGACATGTCGAGGCTAGACCCATAGCTAGTCACGCATAATCTAACGCTTGATCCGACAGTCAAGCCGATCAAGAAAAAGCTACGTAAGATGCACCCAACAGTGGCCTTAATGGTCAAATATGAGCTACAAAAGTTGTTGGATGCACAATTTGTCATCTGCGTAGATTACCCACCATGGTTGTCCAACATGGTACCCATCAAAAATCTTAACGGGAGGATTCGCATATGCATCGATTTTCGAGATTTAAACAAAGTGAGTCCCAAGGACGATTTCCCCTTGCCTAGCATTGATGCATTGGTAGACGCTACAGTAGGCCATGAAATGCTTTCCCTCATGGATGGTTTCTCGGGATACAACCAGATTCGTATCAATCCTGATGATCAACTAAAAATGGCATTCACGATGCCTTGGGGGACATTTTGTTATAAGGTCATGCCCTTTGGCCTTAAAAATGTTGGCGCCACTTACCAACGCGCTATGACATACATCTTCCATGATCACATGCATAAAACTTTGGAAGATTATATGGATGATTTGTTGGCCAAATATCTTTTGCGCCAAAATCATCTCGATGACTTACGCAAGATCCTTGATCGCCTCATCGAACACAAGGTTAGGCTAAACCCCAAGAAGTGCGTATTTGGCATCACATCTAGAAAAATCTTGGGTTTCATAGTCTCAAAATGAGGCATCGAGGTAGATCCAAATAAAGTCAAGGCAATCCTTGAAATGCTTCCCCCAACCACCATCAGGCAGCTCAGAAGCTTGTAGGGTAAGGTCACGTTGATCAAGCGCTTCATAGCATAGTTATCTGACAAGTGCCGACCCATGAATAAATTATTACACAAGGGGGTAGCATTTCATTGGGATGACGAGTGCCGATCAACCTTCGATGACATCAAACAATACTTGGCTTCATCGCCAGTATTGGCACCACCTAGACCAGGAGTGTCATTCTATTTATACATCTCAGCCTATCGAGGTGGCATTGGGTGCCATGCTAGCCCGAAAAAATGAATTACATAAAGAACAGGCTAATTATTATCTTAGCCACACCCCGGTCGATTATGAACTTAACTATGCATACATTGAGAAGCTATGCTTGGCGGTGGTATTTGCCACCAAAAAGCTATGCCATTACATTCTCGAGCAATACGACGTATGTTGTGTCTAAGGAGAATCCATTGTGGTACATGATGAGTCGTACTTATCATAGTAGTCGCACGACAAAATGGATCATGTTGTTGATGGAGTTTGACATCGAATTCATTGGACAAAAGTCCATCAAAGGTCAAGTCATCATCGATCAACTAGCAGAGGCTCCTCTCAAAGATGATCAACCTCTAACCATAGAGCTGCCCGATGATGGGGTCTTCCATGTCTCAGAATCGCCAGATTTTGATGAGCCTGAGTCATAGGCCGACATAACCTTATTTTTTGATGGTTCTAAATGTGAGCAAGGGGGTGGCATGGGAATCATGTTTTTCACACCACAAGGGGCTCCAATGCCTTTATCATTTAAACTTGATTTCCCATGCACCAATAACAATGTTGAATATGAAGCCTTGCTCATAGGTCTTCAGACAACCATCACCATGAACATCAAATGCATGAATATCTTTGGTGATTCACTATTAATTGTCAACCAAGTGAAAGGGGTATTCCAATGCAAATGCCTAGTTTTGTAGGGCTACAAAGCCCTTGTGGATAAATTCTTGGCAAAGCTTGAATGGTACGACATCGAGGCACTCCCTCGATCATCGAATCATTTTGTGGACACTATGGCCTCCTTGGGGTCACTAATCCCGCAAGACATTTCTGGTGAGATGACAACCATTCAAGTCAAAATGTTATCGCAATCCACGATGGAGCATGCAAGCTCTGACATAACGCCAGGAATCCACTGATCCAGATTGAACCATCTCAGGATAGGTTCTCTCGAATCCATGATAGTCTGAATCATGCCAACTAGGGGTCTTTGTTCTCTCCAACCCCTCTTAATAGCAACACAACGCTATTTTTACAAGTTCTTTCCCGCTCAACTTTTGCTAGGGATGAACTTCAAGAGGGATCGACCATTCATACCATCGAGGTTTTGATCATCAGGATTGGTACACACCCATAAGAGACTATCTCAAGTTAGGTAGCCTCCCACTTGGATTGTCGCACGCCATGAAAAGATCATTCAAATAGAAAGTGACAAAACATGTCTTGCTAGGAGACATTTTATACCATCGAAGCTACGAAGGAATCCTCCTCCATTGCTTGGACCAACAGGAGTCCACTTGGGTGATCACCCAAGCGCACGATGGTACATGTGGTGGCCACTTCAATGGTATGGCCATCGCAAAGCGCATTCTTCGCATGGGCTATTATTGGCCATCTTTAGAGCGAGATTGTTGCACATATGTGCAGAAGTGCGTGAAGTGTCAACACCATGCTAACTTGACACACGTACCTTCTCAGGCCTTGCAATCGATCCAATCGGCTTGGCCATTTTTATAGTGGGGCTTAGATCTCATCGGAAAGATCTCCCCTGCATCGTCAGGTCATCACACGTTTATCATAACGGCCACAGAGTACTTCACTAAGTGGGTGGAAGCAATTTCGCTTACCTCTACGACTGGGCCCCACATTATGGAGTTCATTTTACATAACATCATATGTCATTTTGGTATTCCATCCAAGATCATCTCGGATAATGGGACGTCATTTAAGAACAAATATGTGCATGCTTTGACAACAAAGTACAAAATTCAGCATAGTTTTTTGACACCCTATTATCCATAGGCAAATGGGCAAGCAGAGGCGTCAAACAAAATGCTAGTTGCCATCCTTAAAAATATGGTCGCAGATAGTCATAAGGATTGGCACATCCAAATACCACTTGCCCTATGGGCTTATCGCACTAGCATTCGGATGCCCACTGGGGCAACTCCATTTTCGCTAGTGTATGGCTCCGAGGCAGTCATGCCTCTCGAGTTGGAAATACCCTCCTTGCGCATATCAATGCAAGAGTTCATCGATGATGACACTGCATGACAGGCCCGGTTAGACTAGCTTACATTACTCGATGAATGACGCATCAATGCTCTCGAGCATTTACGTATCTATCAAGAGCGACTTAAGAAAGCATACAACATGAAAGTTCACCTGAGGGACTTTCAGGTCGGTGACCTGGTCTTAAAAGAGAACCAACAAAATTCTAACTTGCCACCCCATTTAAGGGACAAGTTCATGGAAAATTGGTTAGGTCCGTATGTAATCGACAGTAAAATAGGACCTGGAACATACCGGCTCACCTCTCTTGAAGGAATCAAGGAACTAGAACCCTTGAACATCCATCATTTGAGGCCATTCAACATTTAGAGAGCCATGGCCCACACCAAAAGCTCCAAGGGTTCCCGCAATCGCTTGGTCAACCAAAATGCCCCAAAGGTATCTATAATCCCTTTGGTCAAACCAAAAGCTCCAAGGGTTCCCATAATCGCTTGGTCAACCAAATGCCCCAAAGGTATCTATAATCCCTTTGGTCAAACCAAAAGCTCCAAGGGTTCCCACAATCGCTTGGTCAACCAAAATGCCCCAAAGGTATCTATAATCCCTTTGGTCAAACCAAAAGCTCCAAGGGTTCCCACAATCGCTTGGTCAACCAAAATGCCCCAAAGGTATCTATAATCCCTTTGGTCAAACCAAAAGCTCCAAGGGTTCCCGCAATCGCTTGGTCAACCAAATGCCCCAAAGGTATCTATAATCCCTTTGGTCAAACCAAAAGCTCCAAGGGTTCCCGCAATCGCTTGGTCAACCAAACGCCCCAAAGGTATCTATAATCCCTTTGGTCAAACCAAAAGCTCCAAGGGTTCCTACAATCACTTGGTCAACCAAATGCCCCAAAGGTATCTATAATCCCTTTGGTCAAACCAAAAGCTCCAAGGGTTCCCGCAATCGCTTGGTCAACCAAATGCCCCAAAGGTATCTATAATCCCTTTGGTCAAACCAAAAGCTCCAAGGGTTCTCGCAATCGCTTGGTCAACCTAAAATGCCCCAAAGGTATCTATAATCCCTTTGGTCAAACCAAAAGCTCCAAGG
Source organism: Wollemia nobilis (assembly GCA_028583015.1). Lineage (NCBI taxonomy): Eukaryota > Viridiplantae > Streptophyta > Pinopsida > Araucariales > Araucariaceae > Wollemia > Wollemia nobilis. The sequence goes on from JAQPPZ010003199.1 coordinate 6,959,264, forward strand.
ATTCCCACAATCGCTTGGTCAACCAAAATGCCCCAAAGGTATCTATAATCCCTTTGGTCAAAACCAAAAGCTCCAAGGGTTCCCACAATCGCTTGGTCAACCTAAAAAGCCCCAAAGGTATCCATAACCCTTTGGTCAAACCAAAACCCCAAGGGTTCCTCTAATCACTTGGTCAACCTAATACGTCCCAAAGGTATCCATAATCCCTTTGGTCAAACCAAAAGCCCCAAGGGTTCTCACAACCGCTTGGTCAACCCAAAATGCCCCAAAGGTATCTATAATCCCTTTGGTCAAAACCTCCAAGGATCCATAAGAATCACTTGGTCCACACCCATTCGGGTTAAACCATCCATAACGAATATTCAAAAACAACAAGATAATCAAAAATAACAAAAAAATTGCATCTCACTTTCATGCATAATCTAAAAAAAAAAAATCGCATACATACATTGCATATTTGTTGGTCATACATGTCAAACGCACCATAGAATATAATTACTCGGCAATTCCATCATTTTCCACATTTGTCCATTTTGTAAATGATCCAACAAGAATAACGCCATTCGCATTTTCGCCATATCATAGTCAATTGTCTTCTAATGTCTTTAGGGTTTTCGTCATCCAGTTGTCTTTAGATTTCTAGCCAAATGTTGTACAAAGTCGGACCGATTTTTACAAGGTAGAGTTTTACTTGGATCACGCCTTGTTACATAGCATCCCAACACAAGCTTAAAACACATAAAAATTCCCAAGTTGTGTGAACGAAAGATGAAACCTGCAAAGTGGTCCAGGATACCATACAGTGAAAATGTTATCTCGCTCATCCCCCTATGCGAATGACCCCAAGAATGCTGAGAGTTGGCAAAAGGACAAGCATCTTCCCTACCCAATTCCCCAAAATAAACAGTGGTTTTTACCACTATCAGAAATCCCAAATTCTCAAAAAGTTGCAAACATCAAAAAACTACAAAAGTCAAAGTACAAACTCCAAAGTTTGACATCAAAACCCTCAAAGTGCACACATCAAAAAGCACAAGAAATAGTGATCCCCATCACTCAAAATTCAAATCCCTTGCTCAAAAAAAGAGAAAAATAAACAGTGATTTTTATCACTATATATGAGAGCAAGTATCCCAATAAAATTGAAGAAAATAAGGGAGTCAAACTTGAATCCCTGGAACTCTCAGCATTCGAAAGGTCATGAGGTGATCCTCAGTCCCGGTTTGGTGGATAGCCTACTGGTCACTGGTGGCAAACCTCCCGCATGATGATATATCTATCGCATTAGCTGTTGGGCATATGTACAGATCAATGTTTGCATGTGGATGAGCTAGCTTATGGTATCCTAGATTGCACCATAGATTAATCTTACTAAATGCAACAAAGGAGTTAGTGGAGCTAATTAGGTGATCCTCGATACAGGTTTGGTGGACAACCTACTTGGCATTGGCGGTATCCTTACGAATACCACATCAATGAACTCAATCGCACACATAGGGATGTGAAATAACTTGGTCAAACTCAAGTCTAATTCGTACCTTGTTCGAAAGTCTTGTAAGATAATGTACAGTCTTGACTAGTTAGTTAAAGCATCCGAGTCTCAGAAAAACCTTAACTACATTCTAAAACAATTGTTGTACATTTCATTACTTACATCACCATCAAAAAATACAAAACAAAAATTACAAATGCAAAGTTATTCCATAAAGCAATCACATAGTACAAAAAGCCAGTAAATCCTATACAGTCTATGGTGCCACCACCTGTATACCAACAAATCATTCCATCCATTCCATATGCATACATCTATATCATATAGTTAAAATCATCCGCAGTCATAATAGCATATGCATACATCAACATAAATAAATGTGCATAAAGAACAATAAACCATGACAAGTATATAATCAAACCAAAAAGAGTCATGTATATATATCAAGTCAAAATGCCCTCAGGCTACAATAAGAAGGTCCTCTGACCTCACAAAAAAACCAAAAACTCAAAATCCCCAAAGCCTAGGGAGTCGGCCACCATGATCACGTAGGATCGGTGCGACTGGAACTACCCCTAGTAGTATGGGTCCTATGGGACCTCTCAGGGTGGTTGCTGCCAACCCTCGCACCCTGCCCACCAACACTACCCTCACCTAGCCTCCCTGTGATGAGATGATGCAGACTACTCAGTCTCACTGCCTCTCGTACAACGTGATGACCCACCTCCATCAAGCACAGGCAACTATCCACCGAGGTGGACAACCTCTATCTCTAACTCTATCCGGTATCGACCCCACTCCATATCTCATCGGCGATACACAACCAATGCACTATCCCACTGTGCCAACTGAGTCCGTAGGAGATCCCTCTCCTATGTTACCTCCACCAAAGCATCTCTATGCTCCTCCTCCCATCTCCGTAGGAGACCCTCCAATCATGCTATCTCAACATGAAGCCCAGCCTCCACATCCCCTGAGACAACTTGAGGCATGGGCACCTCCGGGATGGCCTACTGCTCTGGCACCCACTACTCCGGGACATCCTGTACATTCGGCTGCTCCGAAACCCCCAAATCATCTCCATCGTCGATGAAGTCATCGACCTCCACCATGTCAGCATCATCAAGCGGAGCCCCCCAACCCTCCATCGATGCCTCTGCACCCCCACCTCCTACTGCTGTAGTATCCATGCCTCCTAGAGGCCCCTCACTCCGCCATCACCGCATAATCCACCATCGATCATACTCTGCAGTCACCCCAACATCATCCACGTCGGGTACATCAATAACTGCATCGGACCCCTCGCCTAACTGCTCAATGGTAGGCCAGACTAGAGTCCTCTCATCACCATGACGTTAATAGATCAAGGGATCACCAGGCAATCCCTGGCGCACCCCAAACTGCCATGTCACCCGAACATATGGGAAGTACTCTTGCTCTATCCCGTGCCGCCCAATCAACCATCTACCCCTATGCACATGCTGGAGCCACTCTCCAGCCTTAGGCCAGGCTGGAAAGTCTCGGTACGGCCACCAAAACACCTGCCCTAGCACTAGATGAGAGAAGGCATCAGTATAGTGACCTACGTCACCTGCCCACCATCGACTCTGTCCATGCTCCTTCGACCTCTACCATAAATTGGCATAGCCAATTTCTTGATCCACCATCTCACCTCGGGTAGTCCAAGGCAAACCCTACGGCCGCTCCACAGCTATGTGCTACCACCCCCAACACTGCAAGAGATAGCTGCACCCGATCCCCTTTCGCTTTCGATAGCGGACCTCATACAACTCGTCGTACAACTATGCCAATAACGTCTGACCCCATCTCATAATAAGTGGAGCTGATGTAGGACACTCCACCAATGTGAAAACCAACTCAAGTAGGTTCCAAGGGAACCTCACACCTGAGGAGTCAGGAAGTAGCATATTGGAGATGAGGGTCATGATCAAAGCATGCCTCACCCCTAATACGCCCTTCTCCAGCCACCATCGCACCAGAATACCACCTATCTAGCAGTCAGCCTCTACCTTCTCCACAGCCCTCTCCACCCCCTCTCCACCATCAGACCAAAACACCATGTCAATACCGCTGTCTATTGGTCACGGTGGGTCATCCGGATAGGCAGTCCATCTATCGAAATCCATAGAATCCGATACACATCCTCCAGAGTAACAGTCATCTCCCCTGTTGGGAGATGAAAAGTGTTGGTGCGAGGATCCCACAAATTGATCAGGGTAGTCAAATATGCCCGATCCCCCACCACAGGCTCCAGACGCATCACGTGCTTGAGCCCAAGGGCATCAAGCCACTCCCAATCCACAACTATCAAGGCATCCCGGGCATCAGAGAAAATAGTCGACTGGCGGTACCGACTCTTCACAACCTGCAACAACACAATAAAATGAAAAAAAGATATTAAGTACATACTTAATATAAACAAAAACATTAGAATAAAATTGTACAGTAGAAGTACAGACTACAATTTACAATTGCACAACAAAAGTACAGCATAAGGAGTACAGTCAAACAAATGTACAACGAAAGCACAAAATCATTAAAATACAACTGTACAACAACGACAACATACATAAAAATAACTGTACAATCAAAAAACAAAACAAAAAAAATCATATTAGGGTTTCAACCTTAATATGGCAAAACAAAACAAAAAAAAACATATTAGGGTTTCAACCTTAATATGGCAAAACAAAACAACCACGAAATAAAACATATTAGGGTTTCAACCTTAATATGAACAAAAACATCAAAATAAAAACAAAAATCTTTTGGGTTTTAAAACCTAAATACAAACACAAACAAAGTACAGATAACATTGTGTACTAGGGTTTTGACCTTAATATACGAAAATTAACAACAAAAAAAAAAACAAAGCAAATAAAGTTCCTATATTAGGTTTTCAACTTGATATACGAATAAAATCAAACCAACACACACAAAAAAAAAGGTTTTTAAAACCTTAATAAAAAACAACAAAATCAAGCGAGCAAACATTTTATATGTGAGTTTTAAACTTCATATAAAGCACACACGAATAAAGAGAAGGAACATCATACCGGTATCACCTCGGCTCCTCCACTCGAAGATCCGGTTCTCACACTCATGATGTCCACAAAATTTTAGTAGCGCTCCGCTACACACACTCGCACTCCTCCTCATTGCTCCAAATCGCCAAGAAAAAAATATTGCAAATGAGCCCAAAACCTAGTTTTGGTCCTTATATAGGTTGTTAGGCCTATAATCGTTCCACCATGGGATGAGCGCTCTAGTTAGCACTCGTCCCACCCTAGGATGATTATGAAATTGGTATTCGTCCCACCTTGGGATGATTACAGAGCAAGAAATAAAGCAACAAAAACTACATCCAAAAAATGCACCAAAAACAACAATAAATCTGCCGAACAAAGGTGCCTTTGCACCTGACATTCATGGCATGAAAAACCATCGTCGGGGTCACAAATACTCACTATCCTACTCCCTAAGAAGGATAGCATAGCCGGACCACTCCATGGGAAGGAGGATTTTCGATAATTTCTACCCCAATAGGCATCAAAAAAGGGTCAAAACCCACCAAAAATAGGTCCGATGGTTGGAAAACTGCAATAAGCGTTCAACAAAAACAAATGAAGGCACCCTTACAAATGTCATCTTGGGTCAAGCGACTCATCGCTTTTCTCATTTTTGGTCATTCCCTCATCGATTCATCGCTTGAGGGGGTAGTCACACTTAGTCACCAATCAAAAAATACACACCCAATCAAGGAAATGGCATGCATTCAAAGAATCATTGACAAAGACAATCACACTCCTGCTTGGGGTAGCAAACAAGCAATAATCACAAGCTAAACAAACACTTGGCATTCTGGAAGCATGAATAAAAGGTTCCTCGGACAAAAGGTTGTGCCCTTTGCCTATTCATGACTGAACAATGTCCAAGATCAAGTACACCTCACTGAAAAAGGTTACACTTGAGTTAAGCTCCTTAGCTCGTCAGAAGAAAGGATTCAAGAATGCGTGCCCTTCCCATACTTGGGGCATCAAAATTTGGTTAGGTTACTGAGAAAACCTAATCATTAAGTGCTTTGGTCATCTATTTTTGCTCAGCACTGTGCCACACACAACGCATCCCAAAAAGGGGCATCTGTAGACACCAAAACAACACCAATCCGATTATGTGACTACAAGCACTGACCGAATTGGCATACATACCCCCTAGGGCAGCCTCCAAAGGTTAAATAGTGGTCCTAACCACTCCCAAATCAGTTTTGGAAGGTCAGAGGTCAGTTTTGCACCTTTTAAGCACTTTGCTCCCTATTCGTCCCACCCTAGGATGATTAGAATCCTATTCGCCCCACCTCGGGACGATTAGCAGCAATCGCTCCAGGGTGGGACGATTAGCAAGTTTGACTAGAAAAAAGTCAAACCTTGACAAATGGCAGCCCAAATCCACCACCTAACTTTACCTTCAAGGCATGCAATTGTGAGGGACGGTTTCAAATCAGAGAGACTTCAGTCAAGCATGCCCTGATCATGGAGACCTCAATCAAGGAGACCCTAAATCAGGGAGGAATCTTCTCTCCCCCAAAGAGGCATAATGAGCCAAGTGGTGCCCTCGCATGCGCATTCAAAGGAGACCCTTAGGTCTATAAAAATGTGAGCCTCCTCACCCCAAAATGAGAACAGAGCTGGAGCATTTGGAGCAACAAAGTGCTGCCAAATTATACCCCCATTCCTCTTTGTGCTTCCTACATCCCTAATCTCTCCTTTCTGGAAGAGAGGTTATCGGGTGAATACTAGGAACACAATCCAAATCCAAAAACCCAAGAAATCGACCACAATCCAACCCCAAACTCATCGACACAACCCCCTAGGAGGTTTTGGACCCATCCCACTTGGATTGGTGTCAAAACTAGGCCCTAAACGGTGGGCGTCCCACCCTCGGGCGCCCCTCGAACTATTGTAGTCCTAATCGCCCCACCCCAGAGTGATTAGAAATATGTGCATGATTTCTTTACTATTATTTTTGCATTTTTTTATATCTGATGTACTTATGCTGCTGTCCAAATTTCATTGCTTTCTGACATGATTTGACCTGGTTTTTGTCATTTTATGCGTCTACTAACCTGTAGGGAGTGCCTTCAGATATAGGATGACCTGGGAAGAATCTGCCAAATCTGACCTTCTGGGTCATCTCAAAATGTTTTTTTTAGTCTAACCACAAGTTTGTAGGAGTTTTGGAGGCCTCTGGATGGGACATTTGCAAGGTCACTTTTTGCAAGTTTTGTTGCAGTCCCCAGCGTCCCACCCCGGAGCGATTAGAAATTTGTGCATGATTTCCTTAATATTATTTTTGCAATATGTCCCAGATGATATCCTAATGCCTCCATTAAATTTTGAACTCGTTCTGACATGATTTAACTACCATTTTTGTTAGCATATGTTGTTATGTTGTATCACATTATTAGCACTAATATTAAAATAACGCTCATAGGCGTTCTCCGAATTAGTTGATTAACCAACTTGGTGGTTAATCAACCGCATTGTAATATTTATATGCAAATCAATGAGAATGAGTTGAGTGCTTCGTCAAATCTAATATGGTATCAGAGCTACGGATGCCATAACGGGCAGACTGACCTGAGGGCAGAGGATCCTGACGGACGACAGGCCTGGATGAGACAACAGTCGATAGATAGACCTGGACGAGACATACCTGGATGATACAACAATCAACATATAGACCTAGATGAGATAGAGGAATGACCTTGACAAGACATAGATAGACCTGATGCTGATATGACAGTACACTAATAGAGGACAAACCACTGACAGACCTGACGCAGGACAAAGGACGGTGACACGCTGACAGAGGACTCGTGTGGCACGCAGCAGACAACGGATCGGGGACTGTGTCATCGGTGGAGGTGGCAAGTGGAGGCAAAAGGGTGGGGTGGTTGCCCAAAGGCAACCGAAAGCTTTGGCGCTTTCGACAGTGTTTAAACCCTCCCACAGTGGCCGCATAGGCCATGTGGGATTAAATTTTTTTTCTCCCTTCTCCGCCCTCCAAAGCGAATAATATCGGCGTGGCTCCTGTTTGATTTCATCGGGCACTTCGACTCCCATGGTTGGTATGGTCCTTGTTTGGTAGAATATTGTGGTTTCAAATCCCATCAGGGAAAACCCTATAGTGTATCTTTCTTGGCTATGATGAGTACTCAAAAGAAATATGCCAAGACTTTAGTAGAAAAATATCAGATGACTAATTGTAAGTCCAAAGCAACTCCAATGGAGCAAGGACTTAAGTTATCTCGATATGATGAGTCACCTTAGGTAGATGGAACTCTCTATCGCCAGTTGATTGGGAGTCTCCTATATCTGACAAATACCAGGCCAGATATCATTTTTGCTATGGGATATCTTTCAAGGTTCATGCAAGAGCCTAATATGAGTCACTGGAAAGCAGCAAAAAGAGTTCTTCATTATGTTCATGGTAGTACAAATTATGGTCTAGAATATAGAAAGAATAATAATTTTTTCTTACTAGGATACACAGACTCGGATTATGCTGGATCTATTGATGATCGTAAATCCACTTTTGGATATGTTTTTCATCTAGGATCTGGACCTATCTCATGGCATAGTAAGAAACAACATGTGGTTGCTTTATCTTCTATAGAAGTAGAATATCGTGCAGCTAGTGAAGTAGTCTATGAGATAATGTGGTTAAATCACATTCTTACAAACATGGGCCTTCCAAAGAATCTTCCAATTCATTTGTTTTGTGACAATCAAGGTGTTTTGAATCTTGTCAAAAATCCAATTTTTCATGAACGTACCAAACATGTTGATACCAAATGTCATTTTATTCGAGATGAAGTTCCAAAGCACCATATACAACTTCAATACATTCCTACTGATGTGCAAGTTGCAGATATCTTTACCAAAGAACTTGGACGTATCAAATATGAAAAATTTCGTGATACTATTGGAATTTGCCAATAATGTAATAAGGGGGGATGTTAGCATATGTTGTTATGTTGTATCACATTATTAGCACTAATATTAAAATAATGCTCATAGGCGTTCTCTGAATTAGTTTATTAACCAACTTGGTGGTTAATCAACCGCATTGTAATATTTATATGCAAATCAATGAGAATGAGTTGTGTGCTTTGTCAAATCTAATAGTTTTATTATTTTATGTATTAACTAGCTTGTAGGGCGCCCCTATCACATATAGGAGAATATCGATAGGATATCCATATTTCAAGCATCTGGGTAGTCTTAGAATCACATATAATACCTAACTCATGAGTTTTAGGTGATTTGGATAAGTGTAGGTAGGACATTGGAGCACTCACTTTGGAGAGTCCCCCGACGGGCAAACGAGCATAACGGGGCCGTCTAACACTGCTTCGATACAAAATTAGGTGATACAAAGTCTAGAAGTTGTCTTTTCGATCTATATATCATTCTGTATTCTATTTATCAAACTTATCACTGATATCCCACAAGCGCTTGCTGGAGGCCTTGGGGATTGCATGTTTTTCTAGATACACATATGCTATTAATGATTTGTTGTCTTTCTATGCATATTATCTCATTGCCAGGAGTACTAGAGGGGCATCAAGGAATGAAAAAAACATGGACACAATCAAAGATAACTTTTAGCCCACCCACTTCAAATGTGGGCACGCGAAAGATGTTGGAAGCGTACCGCCTGATCTTTGAAGCGTGGCTTCTTCCATGCATCCATTGATGTAACAAATTGTATCACATGATCTAAGCCCTAGAGGGGGGATGTATTGTAATTTTATTAAAAGAAATATCAATAAAAGAGGCCCCACTTTGTTTGTTCACATCTCGTTTCTATGTCATTTCCTTCATGCATTGCTCATCACATTCGTAGGACTTAGCATCTATATCTATTTTTTGTTTGCATAATATCAGTACACTATATTTTTGCATTGCTTTCAGTTGGTTGTGTTACTCAAAGTTTTTTGGTTCCCTCTTGTCTCTTATTTCTCAAAGGATTTCACTTTTCATTGATTTCTTGAAATGCCTTTGAGGCAAGGAGTTCCTCTTCTTGCAGGACCCCTCGCAGTGTTAATGGAGGTAACCCTATTTGAATTTCACTTGTTCTATTCTCTTCCCTCCTATGAGGGGATTCAATATGTGTTTGACCCTAATTTATCATATTTACCCTTTCTCCACCAGTTTTATGTTTCTCATGATTTGAGTGGTGGTTTTTTTGTAGGCTTTATTCTTGTCTAGTGTGCCCTTATCTTTGTGAGTCAACACATTTATCTCTTTTATGATCATTACCATTGGATTGTAAATTGATATGAGCTAGTTGCTCAGCTTGTTCTCTTATATGCTGCTCATGTTGGTGCAAAAGCCTTTCTCTTTGTTTTTCATGCTTGAGAGCTTCCACTAGCTCTCACTCTTTGCACAACATATTTTATAATCATTGCATACGGTCAGATTGCACTATTAAAGAGGACTCATGTTTATCTGATTCTATTCTTGTGGTTTTAATTCACAGATTTCTCAAAGAGGTCTCTATTATTTATTTGCTCTTGCTAGCTAATGTAATATGTTCTGTGTTGATAAGTATCTCTATGGTCATACTCTACATGATAATTGTGGAGTCACTCTGAAGCATCCCTAGGTTGAGAGGTGCGCTTAGAAGTCATAGTTCATGAACTTCCAGATGCAGAATTTTCTATGGTTATGGTTTTGGGATATGGTCTCAGATGCGATTGATCCAACTCACCTAACTATCTTATTTTCCATGGCTAATCCCTTGGGGTTCTATTTACTCAAATGAGGTCATAATCTATTGGAATCCTTCCTCTTATGTGAAGTATATCTTCTGTTTCATATCTATGACTGGATGTAGCTCTAGTTTCTTCCTTTTAGTGGGTAGAACTATTATCAGTGTCTCATGTGAAGTTTGAGATGTTGTGACTCTTGTGTATATTTTTGGTGATGATGGATTTGTGGCCTTATCTACCCTCCATGAGGATGGGGATGGGGAAACATAATCATCCCTATGTGAAGAATGGGGTCTAGAACCCTTCTTATGTCCATGTGGGGAGGAATATCTTGAAGCCTTCTCATATCTTTGAGAAGTTTTTATGTGTTTAGAGGAAGGCCTTGAGGCTTCCTCGTGTCTCCTTGATGATGATGGTCATGAAGCCTCTTTATGTTTTTGTGATTTAGTTCCATTATTAGAATCTCTATTTGGGGTTTCTTGAGGAGATCCCCCAAGGGTTGAATTATAACCATTTTAAACTTGTGAAACTATGTCTCACGATCTTATGAGCATGTGGTTCAATGTTACTATGAATTTGCCTATGGGTATGTGTTGCTTCAGATTCTTGCTCGGTATAGAATCGAGGATGTTTAATTCTAGTTTTGACCATTGTGCTTATGAATTATTCTTTTGGATTGTAGTTTAGAGATAGCCAAACATTATCAAGCAAATGTTTATCTTGATTACCAATTTATGTGTGCCCTAAACTATTTGCTATGTTTTTGATGCATTGTTGTTCTTATTTCTTGCTCTTTTTTTGAATTTAGAATAAGGAGACTCATCCATAGTGGGAATCAAGAACACCCATGCCAAACATAATTTTCTCAAAAAGAGACTAGGGTACACCACTGAAGTCCCAGTAGGGGTTTCGCCTAGCTCTTCCACTTTGAACCAATTGTTCCAATAGTGGGAGATAGTTTGAACACGAGTAACTCAGTACCACTATGAAGAAGTTCTCAATTCCATTCTAAGAAGATCTAGGGGCAAGCCAGTGGAAGGAGATGAATGCCAACATCACCGGATTGAATTGAAGGTTGGTGATGGAATCCAACTCCCTAATTTTTAAAACATGTGTGTGTGGGGGGGGTTTATTTTAAGTTTGCATAACATAAAATGTATCATACAGCAGAAATGTATCTTTCCTATATGCCTAATATGAATGATGTTTCACTTTTTAGAAAATATGGCCTCTAGAAGGGCCTCAAAGCAAGCAAACCAACACATGATTTCTAGCATGTTGGATTCTAGGGTAGAATTTACAAGCATAAGCCATTGTTCCTAGCAACACCTAGTGGAAATATAAAAAAAAAACCTAAGATGCGCAAGATGCAAGTTATTTCCTTTCCATTCCTTAATTTTCCAAATTAAAATGTGTCTTAATGTTCACTATTTTAGGAAAATAGAAGCAGATAAAAGAACATAAATCATCAAAAAGTTGTACCAACCTCTAATTTAGCTAAGAGAAAAAATATTCTATCCTCTGCTGCACTCAATTTCTGGCCACTGTCGACTAGAGTGGTTGATTTATGACCATTTTTAGCAGGAGCGGCTCACTTATGGATGCTATAGACTAGGGTGGCTTATTTTTGTTCACTATAGACCAGAGCGGCTAAACTTGCACACAAAAACATGGATCAATAAAGTGGCAGAAAATAAAAACCTTGCGGAGGTCCCATCATGATCACCATCTGTAGTAAACCTCGGGAAGCGGTGGACCGTCCACTACTCCTATTTATGAATATTATTTATCTTATTCATATTTATTCATGCATTAAATGAAACATGCAACCGAAATTACAAAGAAATGAATAGATAATAATTTTTATTGCTTTTTCTCAATTTTGGTTACATATAGATCCCTCTAAGGGATTCCATTCTTTTGATACAGATTTTACAAAGTAGGGCAACATATGTATGATATCCCATCGCAAGGGTATATGCACTCTCGTAGGATTCCCAGTGATGCACACGAATGTATGAGGGCTTACAGATATCTCCTTCTCTAATTTTGGTTCCTAGAGGGATCCTTTTGCTTTCGTATGTTGATAACCTATTCATGAAGAACACAAGCTTATACTGAGAGGGGGGGTGAATAGTATAAGACCTCTTTTTACTTTCTCTATTTAACTTCAACTTTGCAAAGCAATGAACCAATAGCAATATCAAAGCAATGCATAAAGCAACACATAATGAGACACCAATTTTAACGTGGTTCACCCAACATGGGCTACATCCACAAAAATTTTCTCTAAAATGCTTTCTCAAAGTTATTTGGGAATCCTTCCCAATTACAATGTTTATGAGCCTCAGCCCAAAGGAGAGACCTTCCCCTACTCAAGTATTTATGAGCCTATACCCAAAGGAGAATCCTTCCCCTCCTCATGAATTTATGAGCCTCCTGTCCAAAGGAGAATCCTTCCCCTCCTCATGAATTTATGAGCCTCTTGCCCAAAGGAGAATCCTTCCCCTCAGCTTTGGAAATGATACTTCAAAAGATCACCTGCCTCTTATTCCACTAGCACATGGAACTCCTTTCCATAGAAGACCTCCTGTCCTCAATGCTCAGCCTCAAGAGACCTCTATCCTCACTGATCACCTCCACAACAACTCATCAACCTATACTAAACACAGTCAGTCGGTCTAGCACAAGTCTTCCTCACTCTGTCAAATTTGTCCCAAGCTCAACTCATAAAGCTTGAACAAATCAATCTCTGTTGCACACAAGCCTTCTCAAAGACTTGTCAAAACTGTCCTTAGGTTCTTCTCAAAGAACCACTTCAACTCTATCCTCAATTCCTCTGCTAGGACCTGTCCAAATCAGCTCACAAGTCCTCCCTAGAACTTTTCCAAATCAGTTCACAAGTCCTTACTAGAACCTGTCCAAATCAGCTCACAAGTCCTCACTAGAACCTGTCCAAATCAGCTCACAAGTCCTCACTAGAACCTATCCAAATCAGTTCACAAGTCCTCACTAGTATACGCCCGAAAGCTAATGTGATAGACATATCATCATGCATGATGCTACTGCTATTGATGGATAGGCTATCCACCAAACCTGTAATGAGGATCACTTGATGGTTTTCCAAATTCTGAGAGTTCCAGGGATTCAAGCTCAGGTGTCTTCTGGTTATTCACTTTGATTGGGATTACTTGCTCTTATATATAGTGATGAAAATCACTATTTATTTTTCTCTTTTTAGTGACTATAATCACTATTTATTTTGAGGTTTTTTCTTTTTCTCTTGAGCAATGGGTTTGAGTAGTGGTGATAACCACTACTATTTTTTATTGTTGCTTTTTGAGGATTTTTATTTAAAAGTTGAACTTATGGGATTTTTGGCTTGTGGATGGCATTTATTCTTTAGGCATTGGGGATGACCACCCATCCTTCGTAGGGACGTGTAGTATGAATCCTTATGACTTTTGGTATCAAAGGTGTTTGGAAATGTTGATGAGAAACTTTTGGGATTTTGCTGTGGAGTGGTGTTGATATTTTAGGCCTTGGGGATGACTATCCATCCTTCGTGGGGATGTGTAGTATGAATCCTTATGAATTTAGGGATCAAGGGTATTTGGAAATTTTTATAGTGGCAAAAACCACTATTGATTTTAGGGAATTGGGTGGGGAAGGACTTGTCCTTTTGCCAACTCTTAGCATTGTTGAACCATTCGCATAGGGGGATGAGTAGGATGACATTTTTGCTAAGGTAACCTAGACCACTTCATGGATTTCATCTGCATCTGTGCAAAACTTAGATTGTTGATTAATTGTGTTTGGGATATGATGTACACAAGGCATAATCAATGCAAGACTCTACCTCCTAAAAATCAAGCTAGCCTGCTACAAAATCTAAGTAGAGACTAGATATGGCTGAGTGATCGAAAACCTTAAAAAAATTATTTAAAACAAATGGCTAAGTGAAGGGAATAGACATGATTATGAAAATGTGAAAAATGTGGGTGAAAAATGCTAACCACAGTATTTGAACTATGAGTACTTTCATGACATTGATTTTGAGCAGTAAGTAATGTACCATCATGGTGCTAGCCATGTATGCGCAACTCTAAAATGTAAAGTGGTAATGATGAATATGCCTAGATGCAAGCGATGATAAAATGCAATGTGGTGTGATGCAATATTTTTGAAATTTTGAAATTTTGATGGATATGTGTGTATGAAAGTGCAATGCGATGCAATGTTTTTGTATTTTGATGTTTTGATGATTTTTTTGAATTTTTGGTTGATATATATATATAGAAATGTGACCAATGGGCTTACTTTGGGGCAATTATGGCATTTGGATGGTACCAAAGGGCTTATGGATACCTTTGGGGCTTTTAGGTTTGACCTAGATGATCATAGATAGTCCAGGAGTGTTTTTACTTGACCTAGACAGTGAGAACCCACTAGGAGCCTTTTGGGTGACCTAGACGTGCAACGACACTTAAAAAGTGTCTACGACTACCTAGGGAAATGTTGCTATGACCAAAGGGTGTAGGTATGCCTTTGGGGCTTTTAGGGTTGACCTAGATGATCATAGATAGTCTAGGAGCATTTTTACTTGACCTAGACGGTGAAAACTTGCTAGGAGCCTTTTGGGTGACCTAGACGTGCAGCGACACTTAAAAAGTGTCTACGATTACCTAGGGGAATTTGGCTATGACCAAAGGGTTTATGGATGCCTTTGGGGATTTTAGGGTTGGCCTAGATGATCGTAGATAGTCTAGGAGTGTTTTTAGTTGACCTAGACAATGAGAACCTACTAGAAGTATTTGGGATGACCTAGACGTGTAGCGGTACTTAAAAAGTGTCTACGACTACCTAGGGGTATTTGGCTATGACCAAAGGGCTTATGGATGCCTTTGGGACTTTTAGAGTTTACCTAGATGATCGTAGATATTCTAGGATAATTTTTACTTGACCTAGATGATGAGAACCCACTAGGAGCCTTTTAGGGTGACCTAGATGTGCAACATCACTAAAAAAGTGTCTACGACTACCTAAGGGCATTTGGTTGTGACCAAAGGGCTTATGGATGCCTTTGGAGCTTTTAGGGTTGACTTATACAATCATAGATAGTCTAGGAGCATTTTTATTTGACCTAGATGGTGAGAACCCGCTAGGAGACTTTTGGGGTGACCTAGATGTGCAACGACACTAAAAAAGTGTCTACAACTACCTAGGGATATTTGGTTGTGACCAAAGGGCTTAGAGATGCCTTTGGAGATTTTAGGGTTGACCTAGATGATCGTAGATAGTCTAGGAATGTTTTTACTTGACCTAGATAGTGAGAAGCTACTAGGAGCCTTTTGGGTGACCTAGACATGTAGCGACACTTAAAAAGTGTCTACAACTACCTAGGGGCATTTGGATATGACCAAAGGGCTTATGGATGCATTTGGGACTTTTAGGGTTGACCTAGATGATCGTAGATAGTCTAGGAGAATTTTTAATTGACCTAGATGGTGAAAACCTGCTAGGAGCCTTTTGGATGACCTAGACATGCAAAAACACTTAAAAAGTGTCTACGAATACCTAGGGGCATTTGGCTATGACCAAAGGGCTTATGGATGCCTTTGGGGCTTTTAGGGTTGGCCTAGACAATCATAGATAGTCTAGGAGCATTTTTACTTGAGCTAGATGGTGAGAACCCGCTAGGAGCCTTTTGGGGTGACATAGACATTTAACAACACTTAAAAAGTGTCTACGACTACCTAGGGGTATTTGGATATGACCAAAGGGCTTAGGGATGCCTTTGGGGATTTTAGGATTGACCTAGATGATCGTAGATAGTCTAGGAGCATTTTTACTTGACCTAGATGGTGAGAACCCGCTAGGAGATTTTTGGGGTGACCTAGACGTGTAGTGGCACTAAAAAATTGTCTACAAATACCTAGGGGCATTTGGTTGTGACCAAATGGCTTATGGATACCTTTGGGGATTTTAGGATTGACCTAGACAATCGTAGATAGTCTAGGAGCATTTTTACTTGACCTAGATGGTGAGAACCTATTAGAAGCATTTTGGGGTGACCTAGACATATAGCAGAACTAAAAAAGTATCTACAACTACATAGGGGCATTTGGTTGTGAAAAAAGGGCTTATGGATGCCTTTGGGGATTTTAAGGTTGACCTAGATGATCGTAGATAGTCTAGGAGAATTTTTACTTGACCTAGACGGTGAGAACCCGCTAGGAGCCTTTTGGGTGCTCTCTAAGCATGAAATGGCTGCAAGTGAAGGATGTTCAAAGGTTCAGGATCCTTGACACCTTCAAGTGAAGGTAGGTGATAAGTTCTAGGCCCTATTTGACTAGTTATGACAAAGGTACCTAACCATTTTACCATAAATTTATCCCATGGGTGGGGTGGCAAGCTAGAATTTTGTTGATTCTCTTTCAAGATGAGATCACCAACTTGAAAGTCTTTGATATGGACTTTCATATTGTAGGCTCTTTGGAGCCACTCTCTATACACACATAGATGCTCAAGTGCATTAATGTGATGCTCATCCAACAACATAAGTTGATCTAGGCGAGCTTGTCATGTAGTATCATCATCAATAAATTCCTAAATGGATATGCGTAGTGATGGGATTTCCAACTCTAGAGGCATGACTGCCTCAACACCATACACTAGAAAAAATAGAGTTGCCCTAGTGGGTGTCCGAATGCTAGTGCGGTAAGCCCAAAGAGCAAGTGGCATTTGCGTATGCCAATAGGTATGATTTTCTTTGACTATTTTCTTAAATGTGGAAATAAATGTCTTGTTTGATGCTTCTACTTGTCCATTTGCTTGTGGATAATAGGGTGTCGAAAAGTTGTGCTAGATGTTATACTTTGCTATCAAAGCACGCACATATTTATTCTTGAATGATGTCCCATTATCTAAAATGATCTTGGATGGAATACCAAAATGAAAAATTATATTATGCAATATGAACTCCGCTATGTGGGGTCCTATCGTAGTGGTAAGGGGAATTCCTTCCACCCACTTTGTAAAATACTCGGTAGCCATGATGATAAATTTGTGGTGGCCCAAGGATGTAGGGGATATTTTATCGATTATATCCAACCCCCATTGCAAAAAAGGCCAAGTCGATTGGATCGATTGTAAGTCCTGGGAAGGTCATATGTCAAGTTAGCATGGTGTTGATATTTCACTTACTCCCTCACATATGTGCAACAATATCACTCTAAAGTTGGCCAATAATAGCCCATGTGGAGAATGTGCTTTGTGATGGCCATGCCACTAAAATGGCCACCACAAGTACCATCGTGTGCTTGGGCCATTGCCCAAGTCAATTCTTGATACTCTAAGCAACAAAGGAGGATTATTTCATAGCTCCGATGGTATAGGATGTCTCCTAATAGGAAAAACTTTGTTGCTTTCCATTTAAATGTCCTTTTGGTAGTGTGTGATAATCCAAGAGGGAGGTTACCAAGATTTAGGTACTCTCTAATTGGTGTGGACCAATCCTGCTGAGTGGAAGCCTCGATTGCATGAATTACCTATCCCTCATGAATTTCATCTTGAGCAAATGCAAATTGGGATAGAAATTGTAAGAATAGCATTGTGCTGCTATAAAAAGGGTTTTGGGGGAACAGAGTCCCCCAAGCATCATGATTCAAGCACTCGTGAATGTGTGAGAATATCTCTTAATGAGGTTCTATTTGAATCATGTGGACTTCTGGCATGGCTTGAGTTCTCTCATGATATACCATTGATTGTGATAGCGTCTTGACTTTAATGGTTATCATCTCCAATGTGGGGTCTTGTGGAATCAAAGATCCTAAAGAGGCCATTATATCCACAAAATGATTAGATGATCGAGAGAGTGCCTCGATGTCATACCATTCAAAATTTTCCAGGGATTTGTCCACAAGGGCTTTGTAGGCTTGCAAAACTAGGCTCTTGCACTAGAAGATACCCTTGACCTGGTTGACAATGAGCAATGAGTAACCAAAAATATTGAGCTTGGTGATTTTCATGGTGATAGCCATTTTAAGCCCTATGATTAAGGCTTCATACTCGACATTATTGTTGGTGTAGGGGAAATCAAGTTTAAATGACAGGGGTATGGGAGCCCCATGCGATGTGAAAAACATGATTCTCATGCCACCCCCTTCCTCACATTTGGAGCCATCAAAGAAGAGAGTCATATCTGCCTATGACTCAAACTCATCAGTATCAAGTGATTTTGATATTTGGAATAATCCATCATCGGGAAGCTCCATGCTAAGAGGATGGTCCTCCTAGAGAGGAGCCTCTACAAGTTTATCAGCAATGACCTATCCTTTGATTGACTTATGTCCTATGAACTCTAGGTTGAATGCTATCAACAACATAATCCATTTTTTCGTGTGACTACTATGATAAGTACAACTCATCATGTATCGCAATGGATTCTCTTTGGATACAACATACATAGTGTGACTGAGCATATAATGTCATAGATTCTTGGTAGCAAAAGCCATCGCTAGAAATAACTTTTCTACGTATGTGTACTTAATCTCATAGCTCACCAGGATGCAACTGAGATAGTATGTGGTTTTTTCCTTATGAAATTCATTTTTTTGGGCTAACATGGCACCCAATGCGACCTCCATAGTTGAGATGTGTAATCGGAAAGACACCCCTGGTCTAGGTGGAGCTAACACTAGCGACGAAGCCAGGTGTTGTTTAATTATGTCAAAGGCATCATGACATTCATTGTCCCAGTGGAATGTGACCCCCTTGTGTAAAATTTTGTTCATGGGTCTACACTTGTCCAAAAATTGTGCTATAAAGTGTTTGATGTATGCAATCCTCCCCTGCAAGCTATGAAGCTGCTTGATGGTAGTCGAGGGAGGCATTTCAAGGATTTCCTTGAATTTTTTAGGGTCCACTTTGATGCCTCATTTGGAAACTATAAATCCTAAGAGCTTTCCAGATGTGACACCAAAGATGCACTTCTTGGGATTCAATCTCACATTATGTTCAATAAGGATATTGAGGACTTTGTGCAAGACATCTAGGTGCTGATGACATAATAAATATTTTTCCAATAAGTCATCCATGTAATCTTCAAAAAATTTATGCATGTAGTCATGGAATATATATGTCATGGCATGCTGGTAGGTGGCACCGACATTCTTAAGGCCAAATAGCATGACCTTGTAACAAAATGTTCCCCAAGGCATTGTGAACACTGTTTTGAGTTGGTCTTTAGGGTTGATATGAATCTGATTATACCCAGAGAAGCCATCCATAAGGGAGAGCATTTTGTGTCCTATGGTGGCATCTACCAAGGCATCTATGCTTGGCAAATGAAAATCATCCTTAGGACTTGCTTTGTTTAGGTATTGAAAGTCGATGCAAATGTGAATCCTCCCGTCAGGCTTCTTGATGGGAACCATGTTGGACAACCATGGTGGATAGTCTAAAAAAATGACAAATTAGGCATCCAATAGTTTTTGTAGCTCATATTTGACCATCAAAGCCACTGTTGGGTGCATCTTTCTTAGTTTTTGCTTGACAGGTTTGACTGTGGGTTCAAGCATGAGATTATGGGTGACCAAATTTGGATCTAGTCCTGGCATGTATTTGTAAGACCATGCAAAAACTACCTTCTTTTCTATGAGAAGTGCTATATAATTAGCTTGCTATTCAAGGGATAGGCTTTCCCATAGCTTGATATATTATGGGTTTTTAGGATCTGAGTTTATATCTCTATCAACCGTAGGCTCGTTTGACATATGAGACCCCTCCTCCAACTAATGGGGAGTAGGTATCAAATGGATGTCATTAGCTAGATTTAAATATTTTATGGTAACCTCGCATTACTCCTTAGCATGGAAGACATCATGAGTTGGTCCTGCGAAGAAGTGAAACAATCCACCATAGGCCCAATACTCAGAGGGTGATGGGATGAATCAGGGTGATCCCAATCAATCACATATAGGTCTATATGGAGTGGTTTGGAAGGATTGGCTAGGTTGTGGAGTGGTGTGGTCAAATAAATGGAGATCATATTGATGAAATGTGTTTACTCTCCAGGACCACATGCATATGACTATGTATTAGTGTTATATCTCACCTCCAGATGAGGCTCTGGGGAATGGGGATCTCCGTATCCTATCTGGGAATAGACTGCAAGATGGGATCATTAGGCTCAAGGAGCTCCATGTGTGTGGGTAGGTCCGGGAAGACCTCATGATGAATATAACCTAGATTGATAAGCCTGGCCCTCAAGCGTGGGCCAACATGTAACTGATTATAGACTTGATCTATGTCAATATTATCATGATGATGTCACAAATAATGAGGACCTAGATATGTCCTCTTTGTATCATCCTCATAGCCACTGTCATATATGGGAATCTCATTGTGGCCCCGTGGGATTGGGAGATCAGGTAGGTGTGGTCCCATATATGCTAATTCCTCATAATCATCATCATGGATGAGTATTCCTTCATTCTCATATTGTAGTGCCTCAGGCTCCCGAGGGCCCAACTGCTCAAGTAAATTAACTATTTCCCCCAGGAGGTCTATCTTCCTGTGGATGAACCAACTCTTTAGGAGGAAGGAGCTACCACCAAATAGGATTAGGAAAAGGGAACAGATGTATGAGGCTTTCCTATTGGTCATTAATCAGGACAATTTATGAATGATCACTGTCCAACTTAAAAGGGTCATATGGCACCACCTCATAACCTGACTCATCCTCTAAGTTCCACTCATATGAGGTGCCTTGATTTGACTCATCACAAACATGGGGACAACTTCACGACCCTTCCCCTCTCTCAAAATGTGGAGGAATTTCATAGGGTATTGTGGGGTTCCCATCTAGCCATGGAAAGTAATCCTCCAGGGAGTAGACTATATTGAAATTGGCATAAGGGTCTTGGGCAAACCTGATATTGTAGCCTATATTTAGGTGATTTAGGCTATCTAAGAGGACATATAGAGGCAATATATTGTTGTATCCCACTCTTTAATTGTCAAGGAATTTGATATTGTGGTTGACAAGGTATTCTAGTGCCCTTCTCATATAGGCTTAACCCATAACCATGCCAGTTGCATAGGTCAAGGTACTTCAAGGTGAAGTTAGGGTTAGACAAATAGTTGATATCCTCTCCAAAAGGTTATTCATATTCCTCCTATTGTTGGTAAGGTTAGATTCCATAGTCAAGGCCCTCATAGATAAAGTTTGTTTGATTAGGGGGAATACCAAGAGGCACGATAGTGTCTATGGGAAGACGGGGTCTACCCATGTCTTGCATTGAATCTAAAGTAGGAATAGTGGTAACATTCCTAACCATGTACTCTCCCAATATGGTAGAAGCCATATCTACTATAACTTGGGGCTACGAATAGAAGAGGAATGAGAGTGAGACTTGATCTGGCTCATTTTTCACCTCGTGTGGTGTCTCTTCGTCATCTAGGCTAAGTATCTCCTCTATAGAGATGGTGGATATGATTGGTTGGTACTCCTCAATGGGCCACTTCTCTGGGTTCCTAGGCAAAGGATCCACTAATGTATGAGGCATCTGGGGTGGGGCCAATGATGAGGAGGGTATGGTATGCTATAGTGTTAGGTTTCGAACCTCAACTAGATTTATTCGGTTGAAAATCTAGATGTATCGATGGTAAGGTCAACTCGGGTAATTGTTGCACCATGTTGCAGTACTTGAAGGGCTCTAGGTCCATGAGGATGACATGAAATTGCCCTTCATGAGTGTACTTGAGGCACTAGTGAGCGATGGAAGGGACAAATTTCATGTCCCTCATCCATGGTCTTCCTAACAAAATGTTGTACATCATATCACCCTCTAGGATGTGGCACATCATCGAGATAATATTTCCCCTGCTTGAATAGGTAATATAATTGTACCAACCATTGAGCATATAACATCATTGAATGCTCAGAGGGTGTTGGTAGATGTGATAATATGAGATTCTAGAAGTTTCAGGTGCTTCAGAGTTGTAGTTATAATGTTGCTCGAAGACCCAGTATCTATCAAGACTCTTTTGTATGGTGTTCTATTCACACATGCGACAATGTGTAAAGGGGGATCCACCATATCATGTGAAACTAGTTTAAGTTCATCTTCTCAAAAAGTAATTACCAGTTTCATGCATTTCCTCACATGCCCCACAAATTTGTTGAAGAAGTTAGAATCCTAGGGCTGAAGCTCAATTGCCTTAAGTATCTCCATGAAGGCTTATCTATGAGGTTATGATTGTTATATGAGCTCATATATGGAGATTCAGGTAGATGTTGTTCTTAATCTCTGAGCGAGCTTGCTCTTGATGGTGACTATAGGCCTAGGTGGGAGTCTCGGTCCAGGAGGTGGTATAGGCTATGATGTCGAAGGGACATCACTTTGGGCCATAGGTGATGCAGATGGACTTGGATACCACCTGATTCTTGTCACAATACTTACCATGCCAATATATCCTTGCTTAGGAGGGGCATGGTGAACCTCGTTCACCTGAGGTACTGGTTTGGCCTACTCCACGTGGGTAGGCAAGGGGTCTTTGAAGATCCCCATCTATTGGTTGTTCGATGTGATAACGTTATCTACCTGGAGGGCATTCCTATCAATCAGGTCTTGCACCAGATGTTTGAATTTATAGCACATTTGCACATCATAACCATTTTGCCTATGAAATTTGCAATATAGGTCATCTTAGTATCTTTTGGGATTAGGTGCATTAGGGTCGATAGGTCGACTATCAGGTATATGGATCGCATTAGCCACCAAGAGGTGATGAAACACTAAATCCATAGACTCTACAATGGGCATAAATTGTTGCTTAGGACGATGTTGTTGATTTTGCCCTTGACCATTCTAGTTATCCTTAGCATAGTTCTCGAGGGTGGCCTAATAATTAGGCTTCTGAGGTGGTATGGCAGGCACTAGCCTTGGGATACTAATGGAAACCTGATTTACCACTATTGACTTAGATTACACTGGGGTGTTCTTAGTGTTCTTGCTTCACTCCTTCTTGCAAGGCTTCACAATCTCACCCTCTTGAATCTTGATTTCTTCGATGATCCTAGCCTATGCTAAGGAATATTCAAGAATGGGGTATTGTTGCAACTACAAAAACAAAGAGATTGGCTATAAGTAACTTTTGGAGAACATCTGAGTCAACTCGACATGGGGAGAAGATAAGGCAACTTGGTGAGCAAGGTTCACCATCTATTGCCATAATTTGTTATTGACTCATCATCATATTATTTTAACCTAGCTACATCGGCCATCGTTGCCTTCCTCTTGGTATTGAAGGCAAAGCACTCCAGGAATGCATCCGCAAGTTGGTCCAAATTATGGATGCTATGCTTAGGGAGTTGGTAAAACCACTAAGAGGAAGGTCCAACGAGGGTAGTGAGAAATGTCCTCAAAAGCAAAGCATCATCATAATGAATGTCGAAGCATTGGCCTAAAAACCTAGTGACATGTTCCTGTGCATCCTCTTCTCCCTTAAAGGTAACCAACTAAGGAAAATTAAATATTTTTGGACAGGGAGGCACAAGTATTGATGGATGAATAGTTGACTACATAATTGACACATAGTGGGCTTTTGAGATCCCGATCCAGAGGTCTTGTTATCTACTAACTCCAAGAATTCTAACAATGCTTTGTAAGGACCTAAGGACTTGATCTCCTCATATTTATTCACATATTGTGGTGGAGGTCTAGGCTATTCCAACCTAGGGTGATGTGGTGGTAAGTCGCCCCCTTGCCTTGATAAGGCATCTCAATATATTCTACTTCTGGCTTGTGCTCAGTATAAGCCCCGTAAGGCATCTCTCGAGCTGGCCTATGAATGGGGGTATCTACTCACAATGGGCACCCTACGTTTGGCCTGGGATGCATCTCCCGATCTGGCCTAGGAGGTCTGAAAGAAACATTTTATAAGGTATTAGGGACCTCTATTGAATGAGTGTGGGTTGCCTTAGATGGACCTCCTACCTATGTGTTTTGGGGGTAGGGACCCTCTCTCTCAAAGTTTTCTAGAACAACTTGTTGGTCTGTTGTTCGATTCTTTCTTTATCAAGTTGGTGCAAGTGATCTAGTTGCTCTTTATACCACCAAAGTTGATTGAACTAAGCTTGGCATTCTATGTATATCGTAACCACTTGCCTAATTTGATCCATAGTGTGAGTCCTAGGAGGCCAAGGAGTCTCACCCTAGGGTCGACGTTGTCCAAGGTACTCTGTGTTCTCCATAGGGTGCTTGCCCCTCTTGATGTTCACTGCATTGACTTGAGGATCAAGCTGGAACATGTGTTCATTACATTTAGTTGGCACAGAGGCACATCATACATGCACAGTATATTATTCCTAAGGAATATCTAGGATCTCCTCATGTCTTCCCTCTTGAAAAAGGAAAGGTAGGGCTGATTTGGCTCACCCAGATCGATGGGTGTCATTCCCATTGGCTGTAAGAGTTGTTGTATCCTATCGAGGTGACACGAAGGTAGACTCATATCAACTTGATCTAGCCAGTGTGTGAATTCATACTCTTGCCTCTGCTTAGGTGATGCATTGTCATTAATCACATCATTAAATCTCAAAGATATTATCAATCCGGGGTGGTGTCCAAGGCTGTCTACGATAGAAGGCTAGGGCAGAGTACAATTCAAGCATTCAGATTTCAAGCATTTATTGGGTGAAGCAGATTTTGGTTTAGCCTTTTGGTGTCACACTAAACCTAATCTGCAGAATGGAAACTTGCAAGAAATAAAAACTAATTCTAAGTTCAAAAAATTAAAGTTAACTACAATTGCATGAATTGAAATTGCTGAATTGAAATCTAATCTACTTTTGTAGAATTGAAATAACAGAATTGAAATTGCTAAATTGAAATGTTGCTGAAATGAAATCCTAAATTACACTTGCAAAATTGAAACCTAGTTTACTCTTGCATAATGGAAGTGATGCTTGGAAATGAAACACCTGTCAATGCCCTGCCACAAAAGGTCGTCAAGCTTCTGCTACAGGAATTGACAACAAAATGAAATATGCTGAAAATGGAAAGTTGCTAAAACATAAAAATAGGGAGAACATGGAAAGCAAAGAAAAAATGCTTAATATAATTTGTCAGCTGACACACACACAAATGTTGTACACAAACATAATAGAAAACATAAATAACATTATACAAACTTAAAACAAGAAAAGTAAACTTGACAAGTAATCTATTAATTCTACTACAGCAAAATTACAGATTAAAACCTGCCATAAAATTCCTCCTTCTAGATCTGAAAGTGGGCCCATACTTCCTGATCTAGAAGGAGGTGAAAAGCACTCCTTAACTAATTAACACTCAGAACAGAAAATGATAAAATAACTGCACTTTTATTGATGACAAAACATGCTGAAAACTGTTACAGAAAATTACTGTACAGATCCTAATTGTCTGCTATTGAAAACTCTCCTCTATTCTAATTCCTAACTGGCTCAACCAAGGAGGGAGCTGTGTTATTTATATAAATATTTACAACATATCCCATGCTCAAATCAGCCTATGTGCTACTTTACAGTGATTTGCCAATAATTCTAGATCTGAAATAAATGCAAATCTGGATAGTTTGTGTTGCAGTAGTAGTCATTGGCCCTTAGAAAGCATCTTCAGTGGTGGGAGTACATGGGAGGAGTCTAGAAATATCTCACACATATTTCTCCACTTTAGAATATGTCATTTCTATCTTGCAAACAACTTCCTATTATGCTGTAATTATTTCTAGGTTTATCCTAGAAGAGGATCAAAATTGATCTTTTCCATGAATGGTGGCTTTGGATGGCAAGGACGACAAAGTCAGATGGGAGATATTTTCCTTTAACCTTTTCAACCTTCTTTCCCTTTTTCCATCATCAAAAATTAGTCAAAAAGTCAAAAAGCACTTTCTGTTCTCATTCCGAAGATAAGTGGCTCATTCCGAAGAGACTGTATTTCTCATTCCGAAGATGTCCGCTCATTCCGAAGAGACTGTATTTCTCATTCCGAAGATGTCTGCTCATTTCGAAGATCTTCGGAATGACCAATTGTGTGCTCTTCAAGTGATTTTAGCTGCATTTCTCAGGTGGATTAGCTCTTAGGATCAGATTGCAATAGCCTTCATTCCTCTCCATGTGTGAATTCCATGCCTTGCCATTCATTGGTAGCTTGCTGGAATTTACATGGTAAATTACTGCATTTTCCAACTCTGCTACACAGTTGTAAAATATTGGTATTTCTTGCAAATTCAAACAAATTAGAACATGGAAAAATTATTCAAATATCAACATGAAGGAGTACATCAAGTTGCTACTGAATTTATACACTTCATTCACCAAGTAACCATGCTGAAATAGTGCAATAGTGCTGCACAATTGTCCTTGCTTTGTTATACCCTATTGTTGCCTATTTAGACCATGTGGGAATGCTTCTAAATAGGTCAGATGTCTTCTGTAGTCCTTCTAAACTCATTCCATCCATATCCTCATGCTTTGCTTGACAACTTCAAGGTGTTCCTATAAAGTGACAGCTTGCTGATTTTTATATGGCTGTTTTTTTTAGATTTTTAGATTTATGACAATCCTAATAATTTGGCTTCAATGTGGACTTCAAACAAGTTGAAGGGCAGGAAAACATTCATAAACCATTGTGAATTTAATGGATATCAGCATACCACATTTGGCTATTTGAAATGCATATTTTTATTTGCTACTTAATCAAGCAAAAGTAGTCACAAAATGCTGAAAATAGTCAAAAATAGAGATATAATGATCCTAACATAAAATCATGCAAACACTTAACAAATATATATTCTAATCAACTATTTGGCATTTAACTTAATAATATGACAGTTTTTATATGTCAAACATAGTGTAAAAATGAGGCATTTTCAGGCCTCATCATCCCCCCCAGCTTGAACTGATGCATGCCCTCATGCATCCTAGTAGGCCATAGTAATATGCTGGTTTTATCCTTGTGAAAAACATCCTTTGCCACCTGCTACCTGAGAAATTTCTCCTTGCTGCACTACACCAAGCATTTTTTAATTTAAGCACAGGTATTTCACTTTTCTACAACCTTGCAAAAAAAAGTTTTCAATCAATTTTTTTCAATTTTTTTTTTCTTTTCTTGCATATATTTTTTTTTTCATTTGCAACTTGCAACTTTTTAACTTCTGCACTTTCATCCTTCAATATTGCAATTTCTGCAACTATTGCAATTTTAACTCTTTTTCTGCCCTTCTACAAGTTTTAGTGTTGCAAGGTACCTCTTAAAGGCTTGGTATCATGTGATTCATCTTGCAATAGCCTTATTGTGGAACCATATTTGGCAGATGCACTACTACTGGTGAAATTTTTTGTTCTTAACAACATTTCAGCTTGAATGCCTATTTCTATTGTTTGCACCTTTTGAACAAAATTGATAAAATTTTGATTTTGAAATGCTTGAGGGATGTACTTACTTGTGGTAGAGCCTTATAAACCTCAATATTTGATGTACCCTACTCTTTTTGCTATTCTGTAGCATTTTCAGCAATTTTGGTGCAGTTTCTGCTCATTTCGAAGATATCCTGCTCATTTCGAAGATATGCATGTTCATTCCGAAGATATGACTGTTCATTCCGAAGATGCATCAAAAAATGCAGAAATGACCTCCTATGCAAAAGTTAGCTACAGATTCTATTGTGGGCCCATATCTAGAGTGTATAAGCCTTCCATAACATCAAAAATCCCTTCTTCATCCTTTTGTTTAGATGTTATTCTTTGTTTTGTATGTTGTTATTTTATTCCAGTAGTACTAAAATAGAACCTTCAAGTGCATTTTGCTAATTATCCTCCTTCAATTTATTAGACAATTGTGAGATAAACTTGCAGTCCTACTTCAAACTTGCCCTACTAATTGAGATAGAATTTATGCCATGTCTGTCCCAAAATCAGGTTTTTGTATAGTTTTGAAATTCTCATGCAACTAAGGGCAAAAGGGGGTGTTTCTTGACATTTTGATCATGTTCCATTTTCAACTTACCAATATTGTATGAATAGTTTATGCCAAATACCGATTATCATACATTAAATGCTAAATGCTTACTATGACTTAAATGCAAGAAACACATACCTTACTATCCTGAAAATTAATCATGCACCTTACAAGCTGCTTTTGATGATTGTTAGCAGGCTATCTAAAAACATAAAAATAACACATGTGCAGTGTGAGATTTGTACAATGGTGGAATAATGATGGGTAGATCAACAAGGCAATGCATGCCGAAAAATCGGTTTTCATGCAAGCCAACTCAGTAGCGCCTCCAAGAAGGTTTTCACTACTGAATTATTCATTTTTTTTTCTTTTTTTTTTTTTTTTTTTTCATCTTTTTTTTTTTCATTTTTTTCATCAGAAGAGGTTGCCATTTCTGGTTTTCAACCAACTTCTGTCCCCCTTTTTTTTTTTCAAGTGCTTCAATGAGAGAGAACATCTCTCACTCTTATTTGGATAAGACCAATCCTTATTCTGCAAAAACATGTCAATTGTTGTATGAAAACACCATCTCTTTTTGTTGAAACCTGCAACATTGATGCAACCTTCCTTTCTAGATGAGCAGTAAGAATCTTCTTATATCATAATTGCCTCCTTATTGCTGGAAATGAAGTATTGGCTCCATTGTTCCTCTTCCTTGCTGAAATTGATGCTTGTCCTCATGTATCCCCATTTTGTGGGACATGCCTTTGCTGTAAAAAATTTTTCTCTTTTTTTTTTTTTTCAATTTTTCTTGTCTTGCTTGTACCCAAGAAGGAAGTTCACAAACAAGACTATTCTTCTTTTTGCTTTTCTTGTATTTTTTTTTCTTTTTGTCAAACTTTTTATCATCACTCTGAATCTGATATTGAAGAGAAATTCTCTTCCATTATGTGTACATCCAATGGAATCTCCTTCAAGAACTCCTCCTTAGTTAATGGTGCATGGTATACCCGAAGGCAATGTCCATTCACCACTAACATCCTCCATGAATTACCAATGGGAGAAAGAAGCACTGCTCCATATCTGAAAACTTCTTCAATCAAGTGTTGTCCATGCCTCCTAGTCTACAAAATCTTGTCAATCTATTCTTGAAACAATTAAATACCAATTCCCAAAAGATGTTAAGTGCTTACATCAAGATAAAATCTTGATATACCCTTGTAATTCCATGTAAAGGGATTGAAATATTGTTTCAAAATAGCAACAATTTTGCTTTTTGTTTATAAGTCAGCCGGCTAATAATGTTCAAGAATTTTCTTGGCTGCACTTCAATTTGTTTCATTCCTAGGAGGACAAAATTTACCCCTTTGTAATTTCTTACTAAGGAGTTCAATGGAAGTAAATTTTCTATGTGCAATTTT
Organism: Wollemia nobilis; assembly: GCA_028583015.1. Lineage (NCBI taxonomy): Eukaryota > Viridiplantae > Streptophyta > Pinopsida > Araucariales > Araucariaceae > Wollemia > Wollemia nobilis. The sequence continues at coordinate 6,988,961 of JAQPPZ010003199.1, forward strand.
TCTAGTTTTTCTCCTTTATCCAAGGCTAATTTCTATGTGTTTGGACTAAAGGTTTTCTGTGTATCTCCATTGATTTTTGTCTCTTCAAGCTCAGGTAAGTTCTTGTTTGAGCACAGTTGGATGTTGCTGCAGTCAATAACATTTCCTATAGGTTTTTTTTTTATACCAGATTCAGCTACATAGACAGGGGTTGCCTATCCTGTATTATTCAGACTGATCACAAGTTGGGCTAAAAAAGAAATATTTTTGGTTTGCACAATAAGACAAGAAGTGTACAACTTTAGCAGATCAACTACTTGTCAGGTAGGATCACCTCTAATGAGATCAACTATTGTCTGTGTAGGCTAAGAATTGCTAGGTTGCGGTTTAGCATGGTAAAATCCTAACAATATTTAAGTAATAATGGAAAACTCTAGGATCATCATTAAGTTGTAAACTCCTATTTTGATTGTGCAAAAGTTTTTGTGATTTTTTTTTAATAGATTCAGCTTACATAGACAGGGGTTGCTTGTCTTGTATTATTCATATTGGCCACAGGTTGGGCTGAAGGTGGTGGTTGATTTACTTGCCCTATTTGTTGTTGTTGGGATCTCTCTTTGAGAAGAATTCAGACTAGGCAACAAATTTTGCATCTCTAAGTTGTGGAAGTAAATGGCATTCATCAATGATATGTCCCTATGAAAAAATGCTACAGGTAGCTGATATGGCTATTTTGTTCAAGGGATAGTCTTGTATATCTACCATGATATCTTCCCAACACCTAGTACAAATTTTTTATACTACCCTGATGATATGGATATAAAAAGGGTAGTACTAGCAGATGGCTCTTCTAAATATTTTAAGAGATCTTATGTTTCTTGATAATGAGGATGATGAATTCTTTCAATTTTTATCAAGAATTTCAAACATAGGCAATTTAACCCCCAAGTGTGAAGATCACCTCCCTATGGTTGCTTATTTTCTAAATGGACTGAAATGCAACTATCAATAATTATTATTTATACCAGCTATTACATTCAGATTTTACTCTGAACTTCATAACTTAGCACAATAATAATTATTTGACTGCTTTTACCCTCTAACAACACCATGATCCCTAAAAACGATGCCAAAATGATGCATTGTCATTAAGCACATCATTAAATCTCAAAGATCTTATCAATCCAGGGTGGTGTCCAAGGCTATCTACGATAGAAGGTTAGGGCAGAGTACAATTCAAGCATTCAAATTTCAAGCATTTATTGGTGGGAGATTTGGTTTAGCCTTTTGGTGTCACACTAAACCTAATCTAGAATGGAAACTAAAAATTACAGGAATTGAAAACTAATTCTAAGTTGCAAAATTTAACAATTAACTACAATTGCAAGAATTGGAAATTGCTGAATTGAAATCTAATCTACTTTTGCAAAATTGAAATTGCTAAATTGAAATGTTGCTAAAATGAAATCCTAAATTACACTTGCAAAATTGAAACCTAGTTTACTCTTGCAGAATGGAAGTGATGCTTGGAAATGAAACACCTATCAATGCCCTACCACAAAAGGTCGTCAAGCTTCTGCTATAGGAATTGATAGCAAAATGAAATATGCTGAAAATTGAAAGTTGCTAAACATAGAAAATAAGGAAAACATGGAAAGCAAAGGGAAAATGCTTAATATAATTTGTCAGCTGACACACACACAAATGTTGTACACAAACATAATAGAAAACATAAATCACATTATACAAAATTAAAACAAGAAAAGTAAAATTGACAAGTAATCTATTAATTCTATTGTAGCAAAATTACAGATTAAAACCTGCCATAAAAATCCTCCTTCTAGATCTGAAAGTGGGCCCATACTTCCTGATATAGAAGGAGGTGAAAAGCACTCCTTAACTAATTAACACTCAGAACAGAAAATGATAAAATAACTGCACTTTTATTGATGACAAAACATGCTGAAAACTATTACAGAAAATTATTATATAGTCCTAATTGCTGCTATTGAAAACTCTCCTCTATTCTAATTCCTAACTGGCTCAACCAAGGAGGGAGCTATGTTATTTATATAAATATTTACAACATATCCCATGCTCAAATCAGCCTATGTGCTACTTTACAATGATTTGCCAATAATTTTGGATCTAAAATAAATGCAAATCTGGATAGTTTGTGTTGCAGTAGTAGTCATTGGCCCTTAGAAAGCATCTTCAATGGTGGGAGTACGTGGGAGGAGTCTAGAAATATCTCACACATATTTCTCCACTTCAGAATATGCCATTTCTATCTTGCAAACAACTTTCTATTATGCTGCAGTTATTTTTGGGTTTATCCTAGAAGAGGATCAAAATTGATCTTTTCCATGAATGGTGGCTTTGGATGGCAAGGACGGCAAAGTCAGATGGGAGATATTTTCCTTTAACCTTTTCAACCTTCTTTCCCTTTTTCCATCATCAAAAATCAGTCAACAAGTCAAAAAGCACTTTATGTTCTCATTTCGAAGATAAGTGGCTCATTTCGAAGAGACTGTATTTCTCATTCCGAAGATGTCCGCTCATTCCGAAGAGACTGTATTTCTCATTCCGAAGATGTCTGCTCATTCTGAAGATCTTCGAAATGAACAACTGTGTGCTCTTCAAGTGATTTCATCTGCATTTCTTAGGTGGGTTAGCTCTTAGGATCAGATTGCAATAGCCTTCATCTCTCTCCATGTGTGAATTCCATGCCTTGCCATTCATTGGTAGCTTGCTGGAATTTACATGGTAAATTACTGCATTTTCCAACTCTATTGCACAGTTGTAAAATATTGGTATTTCTTACAAATTCAAACAAATTAGAACATGGAAAAATTATTCAAATATCAACATGAAGGAGTACATCAAGTTGCTACTGAATTTATACACTTCATTCACCAAGTAACCATGCTGAAATAGTGCAATAGTGTTGCACAATTGTCCCTACTCTGTTATACCCTATTGTTGCCTATTTAGACCATGTGGGAATGCTTCTAAATAGGTCAGATGTCTTCTGTAGTCCTTCTAAACTCATTCCATCCATATCCTCATGCTTTGCTTGACAACTTCAAGGTGTTCCTATAAAGTGACAGCTTGCTGATTTTTATATGGCTATTTTTTTTAGATTTTCAGATTTATGATAGTCCTAATAATTTGGCTTCAATGTGGACTTCAAACAAGTTGAAGGGTAGGAAAACATTCATAAACCATTGTGAATTTAATGGATATCAGCATACCACATTTGGTTATTTGAAATGCATATTTTTATTTGCTACTTAATCAAGCAAAAGCAGTCACAAAATGCTGAAAATAGTCAAAAACAGAGATATAATGATCCTAACATAAAATCATGCAAACACTTAACAAATATATATTCTAATCAACTATTTGGCATTTAACTTAATAATATGACAGTTTTTTATATGTCAAACATAGTGTAAAAATGAGGCATTTTCAGGCCTCATCATCCCCCCAGCTTGAACTGATGCATGCCCTCATGCATCCTAGTAGGCCATAGTAATATGTTGGTTTTATCCTTGTGAAAAACATCCTTTGCCACCTGCTACCTGAGAAATTTCTCCTTGCTGCACTACACCAAGCATTTTTTAATTTAAGCACAGGTATTTCACTTTTCTACAACCTTGCAAAAAAAAGTTTTCAATCAATTTTTTTCAATTTTTTTTATTCTATTTTTTTTTTCTTTTCTTGCATATCTTTTTTTTTCATTTGCAACTTGCAACTTTTTAACTTCTGCACTTTCATCCTTCAATATTGCAATTTCTGCAACTACTGCAATTTTAACTCTTTTTCTGCCCTTCTACAAGTTTTAGTGCTGCAAGGTACCTCTTAAAGGCTTGGTATCATGTGATTCATCTTGCAATAGCCTTATTGTGGAACCATATTTGGCAGATGCACTACTACTGGTGAAATTTTCTGTTCTTAACAACATTTCAGCTTGAATGCCTATTTCTATTGTTTGCACCTTTTGAACAAAATTGATAAAATTTTGATTTTGAAATGCTTGAGGGATGTACTTACTTGTGGTAGAGCCTTATAAACCTCAATATTTGATGTACCCTACTCTTTTTGCTATTCTGTAGCATTTTCAACAATTCTGGTGCAGTTTCTACTCATTTCAAAGATATCCTGCTCATTCCGAAGATATGCATGTTCATTCCGAAGATATGACTGTTCATTCCGAAGATGCATCAAAAAATGTAGAAATGACCTCCTATGCAAAAGTTAGCTACAGATTCTATTGTGGGCCCATCTCTAGAGTGTATAAGCCTTCCATAACATCAAAAATCCCTTCTTCATCCTTTTGTTTAGATGTTATTCTTTGTTTTGTATGTTGTTATTTTATTCCAGTAGTACTAAAATAGAACCTTCAGGTGCATTTTGCTGATTATCCTCCTTCAATTTATCAGACAATTGTGAGATAAACTTGCAGTCCTACTTCTGAAACTTGCCCTACTAATTGAGATAGAATTTATGCCATGTCTATCCCAAAATCAGGTTTTTGTATAGTTTTGAAATTCTCATGCAACTAAGGGCAAAAGGGGGTGTTTCTTGACATTTTGATCATGTTCCATTTTCAACTTACCAATATTGTATGAATAGTTTATGCCAAATACCGATTATCATACATTAAATGCTAAATGCTTACTATGACTTAAATGCAAGAAACACATACCTTACTGTCCTGAAAATTAATCATGCACCTTACAAGCTGCTTCTGATGATTGTTAGCAGGCTATCTAAAAACATAAAAATAACACATGTGCAGTGTGAGATTTGTACAATGGTGGAATAATGATGGGTAGATCAACAAGGCAATGCATGCCGAAAAATTGGTTTTCATGCAAGCCAACTCAGTAGCGCCTCCAAGAAGGTTTTCACTACTGAATTATTCATTTTTTTTTTCTTTTTTCATCTTTTTTTTTTTTTTCATTTTTTTTTTTCATCAGAAGAGGCTGCCATTTCTGGTTTTCAACCAACTTCTGTCCCTTTTTTTTTTCAAGTGCTTCAATGAGAGAGAACATCTCTCACTCTTATTTGGATAAGACCAATCCTTATTCTGCAAAAACATGTCAATTGTTGTATGAAAACACCATCTCTTTCTATTGAAACCTGCAACATTGATGCAACCTTCCTTTCTAGATGAGCAGTAAGAATCTTCATACATCATAATTGCCTCCTTATTGCTAGAAATGAAGTATTGGCTCCATTGTTCCTCTTCCTTGCTGAAATTGATGCTTATCCTCATGTATCCCCATTTTGTGGGACATGCCTTTGCTGCAATTTTTTTTTTTCAATTTTTCTTGTCTTGCTTGTACCCAAGAAGGAAGTTCACAAACAAGACTATTCTTCTTTTTGCTTTTCTTGTATTTTTTTTCTTTTTGTCAAACTTTTTATCATCACTCTGAATCTGATATTGAAGAGAAATTCTCTTCCATTATGTGTACATCCAATGGAATCTCCTTCAAGAACTCCTCCTTAGTTAATGGTGCATGGTATACCCGAAGGCAATGTCCATTCACCACTAACATCCTCCATGAATTACCAATGGGAGAAAGAAGCACTGCTCCATATCTGAAAACTTCTTCAATCAAGTGTTGTCCATGCCTCCTAGTCTGCAAAATCTTGTCAATATATTCTTGAAACAATTAAATACCAATTCCCAAAAGATGTTAAGTGCTTACATCAAGATAAAATCTTGATATACCCTTGTAATTCCATGTAAAGGGATTGAAATATTGTTTCAAAATAGCAACAATTTTGCTTTTTGTTTATAAGTCAGCCAACTAATAATGTTCAAGAATTTTCTTGGCTGCACTTCAATTTGTTTCATTCCTAGGAGGACAGAATTTACCCCTTTGTAATTTCTTACTAAGGAGTTCAATGGAAGTAAATTTTCTATGTGCAGTTTTTCTAGTTTTTCTCCTTTATCCAAGGCTAATTTCTGTGTGTTTGGACTAAAGGTTTTCTATGTATCTCCATTGATTTTTGTCTCTTCAAGCTCAGGTAAGTTCTTGTTTGAGCACAGTTGGATGTTGCTGCAGTCAATAACATTTCCTATAGTTTTTTTTTATACCAGATTCAGCTACATAGACAGGGGTTGCCTATCCTGTATTATTCAGACTGATCACAAAGTTGGGCTAAAAAAGAAATATTTTTGGTTTGCACAATAAGACAAGAAGTGTACAACTTTAGGAGATCAACTACTTGTCAGGTAGGATCACCTCTAATGAGATCAACTATTGTCTATGTAGGCTAAGAATTGCTAGGTTACGGTTTAGCACGGTAAAATCCTAACAATATTTAAGTAATAATGGAAAACTCTAGGATCATCATTAAGTTGTAAACTCCTATTTTGATTGTGCAAAAGTTTTTGTGATTTTTTTTTAATAGATTCAACTTACATAGACAGGGGTTGCCTGTCCTGTATTATTCATATTGGCCATAGGTTGGGCTGAAGGTGGTGGTTGATTTACTTGCCCTATTTGTTGTTGTTGGGATCTCTCTTTGAGAAGAATTCAGACTAGGCAACAAATTTTGCATCTCTAAGTTGTGGAAGTAAATGGCATTCATCAATGATATGTCCCTATGAACAAATGCTACAGGTAGCTGATATGGCTATTTTGTTCAAGGGATAGTCTTGTATATCTACCATGATATCTTCCCAACACCTAGTACAAATTTTTTTATACTACCTTGATGATATGGATATAAAAAGGGCAGTACTAGCGAGATGGCTCTTCTAAATATTTTAAGAGATCTTATGTTTCTTGATAATGAGGATGATGAATTCTTTCAATTTTTATCAAGAATTTCAAACATAGGCAATTTAACCCCCAAGTGTGAAGATCACCTCCCTATGGTTGCTTATTTTCTAAATGGACTGAAATGCAACTATCAATAATTATTATTTATACCAAGCTATTACATTCAGATTTTACTCTGAACTTCATAACTTAGCACAATAATAATTATTTGACTACTTTTACCCTCTAACAACACCATGATCCCCAGAAATGGTGCCAAAATGATGAGTGTCATTAAGCTCATCATTTAATCTCAAAGATCTTATCAATCCAGGGTGGTGTCCAAGGCTATCTACGATAGAAGGTTAGGGCAGTGTACAATTCAGGCATTCAGATTTCAAGCATTTATTGGGTGAAGCAGATTTTGGTTTAGCCTTTTGGTGTCACACTAAACCTAATCTATAGAATGGAAACAAAATAAATTACAGAATTGAAAACTAAATCTAAATTGCAAAATTTAACAATTAACTACAATTGCAAGAATTGAAATTGCTGAATTGAAATCTAATCTACTTTTGCAGAATTGAAATAACATAATTGAAATTGCTAAATTGAAATGTTGCTGAAATGAAATCCTAAATTACACTTGCAAAATTGAAACCTAGTTTACTCTTGCAGAATGGAAGTGATGCTTGGAAATGAAACACCTATCAATGCCCTACCACAAAAGGTCGTCAAGCTTCTACTATAGGAATTGACAACAAAATGAAATATGTTGAAAATGGAAAGTTGCTAAAACATAAAAATAACAGAACATGGAAAGCAAAGGAAAAATGCTTAATATAATTTGTCAACTGACACACACACAAATTTTGTACACAAACATAATAGAAAACATAAATAACATAATACAAAATTAAAACAAGAAAATTAAACTTGACAAGTAATCTATTAATTCTCACTACAGCAAAATTACAGATTAAAACCTACCATAAAATCCCTCCTTCTAGATCTGAAAGTGGGCCCATACTTCCTGATCTAGAAGGAGGTGAAAAGCACTCCTTAACTAATTAACACTCAGAACAGAAAATGATAAAATAACTGCACTTTTATTGATGATAAAACATGCTGAAAACTGTTACAAAAAATTACTGTATAGTCCTAATTGCTGCTATTGAAAACTCTCCTCTATTCTAATTCCTAACTGGCTCAACCAAGGAGGGATCTGTGTTATTTATATAAATATTTACAACATATCCCATGCTCAAATCAGCCTATGTGCTACTTTACAGTGATTTGCCAATAATTTTGGATCTGAAATAAATGCAAATCTGGACAGTTTGTGTTGCAGTAGTAGTCATTGGCCCTTAGAAAGCATCTTCAGTGGTGGGAGTACGTGGGAGGAGTCTAGAAATATCTCACACATCTTTCTCCACTTCAGAATATGTCATTTCTATCTTGCAAACAACTTTCTATTATGCTGCAGTTTTTTCTGGGTTTATCCTAGAAGAGGATCAAAATTGATCTTTTCCATGAATGGTGGCTTTGGACGGCAAGGACGGCAAAGTCAGATGGGAGATATTTTCCTTTAACCTTTTCAACCTTCTTTCCCTTTTTCCATCATCAAAAATCAGTCAACAAGTCAAAAAGCACTTTCTGTTCTCATTCCGAAGATAAGTGGCTCATTCCGAAGAGACTGTATTTCTCATTCCGAAGATGTCCGCTCATTCCGAAGAGACTATATTTCTCATTTCGAAGATGTCTGCTCATTTCGAAGATCTTCGAAATGAACAACTATGTGCTCTTCAAGTGATTTCATCTGCATTTCTTAGGTGGGTTAGCTCTTAGGATCAGATTGCAATAGCCTTCATCTCTCTCCATGTGTGAATTCCATGCCTTGCCATTCATTGGTAGCTTGCTGGAATTTACATGGTAAATTACTGCATTTTCCAACTCTGTTGCACAGTTGTAAAATATTGGTATTTCTTGCAAATTCAAACAAATTAGAACATGGAAAAATTATTCAAATATCAACATGAAGGAGTACATCAAGTTGCTACTGAATTTATACACTTCATTCACCAAGTAACCATGCTGAAATAGTGCAATAGTGCTGCACAATTGTCCCTACTCTGTTATACCCTATTGCTGCCTATTTAGACCATGTGGGAATGCTTCTAAATAGGTCAGATGTCTTCTGTAGTCCTTCTGAACTCATTCCATCCATATCCTCATGCTTTGCTTGACAACTTCAAGGTGTTCCTATAAAGTGACAGCTTGCTGATTTTTATATGGCTATTTTTTTCAGATTTTCAGATTTATGACAGTCCTAATAATTTGGCTTCAATGTGGACTTCAAACAAGTTGAAGGGCAGGAAAACATTCATAAACCATTGTGAATTTAATGGATATCAGCATACCACATTTGGTTATTTGAAATGCATATTTTTATTTGCTACTTAATCAAGCAAAAGCAGTCACAAAATGCTGAAAATAGTCAAAAACAGAGATATAATGATCCTAACATAAAATCATGCAAACACTTAACAAATATATATTCTAATCAACTATTTGGCATTTAACTTAATAATATGACAGTTTTTTATATGTCAAACATAGTGTAAAAATGAGGCATTTTCAGGCCTCATCATCCCCCCAGCTTGAACCGATGCATGCCCTCATGCATCCTAGTAGGCCATAGTAATATGTTGGTTTTATCCTTGTGAAAAACATCCTTTGCCACCTGCTACCTGAGAAATTTCTCCTTGCTGCACTACACCAAGCATTTTTTAATTTAAGCACATGTATTTCACTTTTCTACAACCTTGCAAAAAAAATTTTCAATCAATTTTTTTCATTTTTTTTTATTCTATTTTTTTTCTTTTCTTGCATATCTTTTTTTTTCATTTGCAACTTGCAACTTTTTAACTTCTGCACTTTCATCCTTCAATATTGCAATTTCTGCAACTACTGTAATTTTAACTCTTTTTCTGCCCTTCTACAAGTTTTAGTGTTGCAAGGTACCTCTTAAAGGCTTGGTATCATGTGATTCATCTTGCAATAGCCTTATTGTGGAACCATATTTGGCAGATGCACTACTATTGGTGAAATTTTCTATTCTTAACAACATTTCAGCCTGAATGCCTATTTCTATTGTTTGCACCTTTTGAACAAAATTGATAAAATTTTGATTTTGAAATGCTTGAGGGATGTACTTACTTGTGGTAGAGCCTTATAAACCTCAATATTTGATGTACCCTACTCTTTTTGCTATTCTGTAGCATTTTCAGCAATTTTGGTGTAGTTTCTGCTCATTTCGAAGATATCCTGCTCATTCCGAAGATATGCATGTTCATTCCGAAGATATGACTGTTCATTCCGAAGATGCATCAAAAAATGCAGAAATGACCTCCTATGCAAAAGTTAGCTACAGATTCTATTGTGGGCCCATCTCTAGAGTGTATAAGCCTTCCATAACATCAAAAATCCCTTCTTCATCCTTTTGTTTAGATGTTATTCTTTGTTTTGTATGTTGCTATTTTATTCCAGTAGTACTAAAATAGAACCTTCAAGTGCATTTTGTTGATTATCCTCCTTCAATTTATCAGACAATTGTGAGATAAACTTGCAGTCCTACTTCTAAAACCTGCCCTACTAATTGAGATAGAATTTATGCCATGTCTATCCCAAAATCAGGTTTTTGTACAATTTTGAAATTCTCATGCAACTAAGGGCAAAAGGGGGTGTTTCTTGACATTTTGATCATGTTCCATTTTCAACTTACCAATATTGTATGAATAGTTTATGCCAAATACCGATTATCATACATTAAATGCTAAATGCTTACTATGACTTAAATGCAAGAAACACATACCTTACTGTCCTGAAAATTAATCATGCACCTTACAAGCTGCTTTTGATGATTGTTAGCAAGCTATCTGAAAACATAAATATAACACATGTGCAGTGTGAGATTTGTACAATGGTGGAATAATGATGGGTAGATCAACAAGGCAATGCATGCCAAAAAATCGGTTTTCATGCAAGCCAACTCAGTAGCGCCTCCAAGAAGGTTTTCACTATTGAATTATTCATTTTTTTTTCTTTTTTCTCTTTTTTTTTTCATCTTTTTTTTCATCAGAAGAGGTTGCCATTTCTGGTTTTCAACCAACTTCTGTCCCCTTTTTTTTTTTTCAAGTGCTTCAATGAGAGAGAATATCTCTCACTCTTATTTGGATAAGAACAATCCTTATTCTGCAAAAACATGTCAATTTTTGTATGAAAACACCATCTCTTTCTGTTGAAACCTGCAACATTGATGCAACCTTCCTTTCTAGATGAGCGAGTAAGAATCTTCTTAGTCATCATAATTGCCTCCTTAGTGCTGGAAATGAAGTATTGGCTCCATTGTTCCTCTTCCTTGCTGAAATTGATGCTTATCCTCATGTATCCCCATTTTGTGGGACATGCCTTTGCTGCAAAAAAAATTCTCTTTTTCTTTTTTTTTTTTCAATTTTTCTTGTCTTGCTTGTACCCAAGAAGGAAGTTCACAAACAAGACTATTCTTCTTTTTGCTTTTCTTGTATTTTTTTTTTTTTGTCAAACTTTTTATCATCACTCTGAATCTGATATTGAAGAGAAATTCTCTTCCATTATGTGTACATCCAATGGAATCTCCTTCAAGAACTCCTCCTTAGTTAATGGTGCATGGTATACCCGAAGGCAATGTCCATTCACCACTAACATCCTCCATGAATTACCAATGGGAGAAAGAAGCACTGCTCCATATCTAAAAACTTCTTCAATCAAGTGTTGTCCATGCCTCCTAGTCTACAAAATCTTGTCAATATATACTTGAAACAATTAAATACCAATTCTCAAAAGATGTTAAGTGCTTACATCAAGATAAAATCTTGATATACCCTTGTAATTCCATGTAAAGGGATTGAAATATTGTTTCAAAATAGCAAACAATTTTGCTTTTTGTTTATAAGTCAGCCAGCTAATAATGTTCAAGAATTTTCTTGGTTGCACTTCAATTTGTTTCATTCCTAGGAGGACAAAATTTACCCCTTTGTAATTTCTTACTAAGGCCAGAGATCAACTAATTTTCTATGTAGGCTAAGAATTGCTAGTTTGTCATTTAGCACGGTAAAATCCTAACAATATTTAAGTAATAATGGAAAACTCTAGGATCACCATTAAGTTGTAAACTCCTATTTTGATTGTGCAAAAGTTTTTGTGATTTTTTTTTTAATAGATTCGGCTTACATAGACAGGGGTTGCATATCCTGTATTATTCATATTGGCCACAGGTTGGGCTGAAGGTGGTGGTTGATTTACTTGCCTTATTTGTTGTTGTTGGGATCTCTCTTTGAGAAGAATTCAGACTAGGCAACAAATTTTGCATCTCTAAGTTGTGGAAGTAAATGGCATTTATTAATGATATGTCCCTATGAACAAATGCTACAGGTAGCTGATATGGCTATTTTGTTCAAGGGATAGTCTTGTATATCTACCATGATATCTTCCCAACACCTAGTACAAATTTTTTTATACTACCCTGATGATATGGATATAAAAAGGGTAGTACTAGCAGATGGCTCTTCTAAATATTTTAAGAGATCTTATGTTTCTTGATAATGAGGATGATGAATTCTTTCAATTTTTATCAAGAATTTCAAACATAGGCAATTTAACCCCCAAGTGTGAAGATCACCTCCCTGTGGTTGCTTATTTTCTAAATGGACTGAAATGCAACTATCAATAATTATTATTTATACCAGCTATTACATTCAGATTTTACTCTGAACTTCATAACTTAGCACAATAATAATTATTTGATTGCTTTTACCCTCTAACAACACCATGATCCCCGACAACGGTGCCAAAATGATGCATTGTCATTAAGCACATCATTAAATCTCAAAGATCTTATCAATCTGGGGTGGTGTCCAAGGCTATCTACGATAGAAGGCTAGGGCAGAGTACAATTCAGGCATTCAGATTTCAAGCATTTATTGGGTGAAGCAAATTTTGGTTTAGCCTTTTGGTGTCACACTAAACCTAATCTACAGAATGGAAACTATAAATTACAAGAACTAAAAACTAATTCTAAGTTGCAGGAATTTAACAGTTAACTACAATTGCAAGAATTGAAATTGCTGAATTGAAAATCTAATCTACTTTTGCAGAATTGAAATAACAGAATTGAAATTGCTAAATTGAAATGTTGCTAAAATGAAATCCTAAATTACACTTGCAAAATTGAAACCTAGTTTACTCTTGCATAATGGAAGTGATGCTTGTAAATGAAACTATCTAATCAATGCCCTGCCACAAAAGGTCGTCAAGCTTCTGCTATAGGAATTGACAACAAAATGAAATCTGCTGAAAATTGAAAGTTGCTGAAACATAAAAATAACAGAACATGGAAAGCAAAGGAAACAAGAAATAAATGTTTAATCTAATTTTTCAGCTGACACACACATAAATGTTGTACACAAACATAATAGAAAATATAAATAACATTATACAAAATTAAAACAAGAAAATGAAATCTGGCAAGTAATCTATTAATTCTACTATAACAAAATTACAGATTAAAACCTGCCATAAAATCCCTCCTTCTAGATCTGAAAGTGGGCCCATACTTCCTGATCTAGAAGGAGGTGAAAAGCACTCCTTAACTAATTAACACTCAGAACAGAAAATGATAAAATAACTGCACTTTTATTGATGACAAAACATGCTGAAAACTGTTACAGAAAATTACTATACAGTCCTAATTATTGCTATTGAAAACTCTCCTCTATTCTAATTCCTAACTAGCTCAACCAAGGAGGGAGCTGTGTTATTTATATAAATATTTACAACATATCCCATGCTCAAATCAGCCTATGTGCTACTTTACAATGATTTGCCAATAATTTTGGATCTGAAATAAATGCAAATCTGGATAGTTTGTGTTGCAGTAGTAGTCATTGGCCCTTAGAAAGCATCTTCAGTGGTGGGAGTACGTGGGAGGAGTCTAGAAATATCTCACACATCTTTCTCCACTTCAGAATATGCCATTTCTATCTTGCAAACAACTTCCTATTATGCTACAGTTTTTTTGGGTTTATCCTAGAAGAGGATCAAAATTGATCTTTTCCATGAATGGTGGCTTTGGATGGCAAGGACGACAAAGTCAGATGGGAGATATTTTCCCTTAACCTTCTCAACCTTCTTTCCCTTTTTCCATCATCAAAAAATAGTCAAAAAGTCAAAAAGCACTTTTTGTTCTCATTCCGAAGATAAGTGGCTCATTCCAAGAGACTGTATTTCTCATTCGAAGATGTCCCATTCAAGAGACTGTATTTCTCATTCCGAAGATGTCTGCTCATTCCGAAGATCTTCGGAATGAACAACTGTGTGCTCTTCAAGTGATTTTAGCTGCATTTCTTAGGTGGGTTAGCTCTCAGGATCAGATTGCAATAGCCTTCATTCCTCTCCATGTGTGAATTCCATGCCTTGCCATTCATTGGTAGCTTGCTGGAATTTACATGGTAAATTACTGCATTTTCCAACTCTATTGCACAGTTGTAAAATATTGGCATTTCTTGCAAATTCAAACAAATTAGAACATGGAAAAATTATTCAAATATCAACATGAAGGAGTACATCAAGTTGCTACTAAATTTATACACTTCATTCACCAAGTAACCATGCTGAAATAGTGCAATAGTGTTGCACAATTGTCCCTGCTCTGTTATACCCTATTGTTGCCTATTTAGACCATGTGGGAATGCTTCTAAATAGGTCATATGTCTTCTATAGTCCTTCTAAACTCATTCCATCCATATCCTCATGCTTTGCTTGACAACTTCAAGGTGTTCCTATAAAGTGACAGCTTGCTGATTTTTATATGGCTATTTTTTTAGATTTTTAGATTTATGACAGTCCTAATAATTTGGCTTCAATGTGGACTTCAAACAAGTTGAAGGGTAGGAAAACATTCATAAACCATTGTGAATTTAATGGATATCAGCATACCACATTTGGCTATTTGAAATGCATATTTTTATTTGCTACTTAATCAAGCAAAAGCAGTCACAAAATGCTGAAAATAGTCAAAAACAGAGATATAATGATCCTAACATAAAATCATGCAAACACTTAACAAATATATATTCTAATCAACTATTTGGCATTTAACTTAATAATATGACAGTTTTTTATATGTCAAACATAGTGTAAAAATGAGGCATTTTTAGGCCTCATCATTAGGTATGTCATGCTTAGTGGGTACGTGGATGCATGGCATGACTCTATCTATTAGCACCTCAGTGCATAGTTGCTTTTCACCAAGGAAGGCATGTGACATATTTACATACCGGGAAAACTCTCCCAAGTAATTCTCATCATCCCTCGGGGTATCCTAGAGAGGATCCCTTCAGATATGAGGCTCATGCCCTACTGTCTTGGGGCTAGGTGGAGTGGAAGCTCACCAGGGAGGTATAACCAATTCCCTAGGGCTATATCAGAGATGATTCATGTCTCCTAATCCACTCTCCATAGCTTTCACCCATGATTGGCCTTGGTTGTGGGTGCGCACCATTGCGCTCCTCTATTAGTACCCCAAGGTGATTATCTTCTTTAGAAATTCTTAATGAAACAATATATAAGAAAGAAAACACTCAATAAGATAGATGATTATCTATTTTAAGTTTTAAGTGTGAATCCCTAAATTATTTCATGTGTTTCAGATGTGTTTTTTTGTAAATAATGACCTTGTGTCACGTGTTTGAAATAGTGTTGGATTGTAATCTCATGTTTAATTGGATTTCACTTGTATACTCGCAACTTGACAACCCAACTATGAACTTTAGGTTGCATTATCCCACCTATAATGTGTGATGATGAGGTCTACACATGACTAGGGGGCACAGGTCCTACCAGTTCCTCACTCAGTTCACTCGTAGTCTGTGATACACCTCCCCGAAGGGTGATGCGTGCTATAACCCATGGGCTATGACGGATCTTGGAACCGGCCTTGGCAAGATGGATCGGGTTCATGGGATTTGAGCCAAGTGGATGGAGATGAAACCTACCATCACTTGTACTCTACAAGTGGGTAGTAATGAAGTCCACCTCACTAGCGTTTACATGAATTGTGGTGTGTGTGTTTCATTATTATCCAAGAAAGTAAGAAAATAAGAAATCAATGACTATTCACTAAATGCATGCAATAGGTGCATTTTACTTTCAGAATAATAAGATAAGGAACCTACAAATTGACTTTATAAATGCAAATCCTACATGCTAACCTACCCAATGGCTAGGCCACAATTAATCAATCCAAACATATGCATTCCTACTACAAGTTATTTTTTATTTTTTTTCTACCTTTTGCTATGTGATGTTATATGAAAAGAAAAAAAAATGCAAATTTTAACCTTTCTATGCAAGTGAAGAAAGAAAACTATTTTTTTACAGTCTCTAAAAATATAATAGAAAATCAGAGGGTTTAGGCACTTACCTTGTCCACTTTGAAGCCTCCAAATTCTAAAATTTTGGGCAAAAATATCTCTATTTCACCACAGATCTAGGGTGGGGTGAGTAGCAGCTCCACCATCATTCCAAGGTGGGACGGTGAAGCCACCATACCAAGGTGTGCCAAATAAAGCCTCTGTCATCGTTCTAGGGTGGGGAGGGGAGCACCTACAACACAAAAGGGCAAAAATGCAAGAAAGAAGTCAGATTTTCACCCAAATAAAAAGGTACAAGGGTCCCACCACAATCACCACTGGAGTAGGGAAAAATGGTGCACCAAATTATGTGGAACAATAAGCGTATCTACCCCATCTCGCTAAATGAGCATAAAAAAGGAAGCATGCATGCAAAAGGAAACAATACCAAACAAAAGGAAATGAATTTAAAGCAAGTATTTTCTCATTAATTTGTTGGATCCAATACAAGGTTATAGTAGTAACCTTGAGGGCTCAAAATGGTGATACAATTGTTACAATATTGGGTGCCCAAAGACCAAGTCAAAATGATGCTACACAGTAGAAGTGGTCTCTTGAGCAAAAAGTTTCCCCTGCTATCCTATCATGCACATGGTCTAGAATATTTGAAAATTGACAAAAGGACAAGCTCACCCCTACCCAGAATAAAAATCCCTTTCTCTACAACCAATCCGAGCAAGTATCCCTAGTATAGGAAGAAAAAGAAAAAGAAAAAAATAAAATCAAGAAAAATCATGAGAAAAAGAGAAATTATTTAGAAGCATTATTTCAGTATCATTTTGTACCATCTCAACAATATTTCAGCATTATCTTAGTGTCAAGAAAAATACAAAAAAAAAAAAAAAAAAGCAAAAAGCAATAAATTCTTCCCCCCCTCCTTTTGAAAGAAAATAAGGGTGAATGAGCTTGAATCCCTAGAATTCTCAATTATTCGAAAATCATGAGGTAAGTCCCATAACAGGTGGTTTGTGCCCAACCCGCTTGGCCTTGGGTAATTCATTTTTGTGTGGCGATACTTCTATCACATTAGCGACCTTCTTTTGTACAAACCTATGTCTGCTTATGGATCAGCTAGGTCTTGATGACCCGAATTACATAGTAGTCTGGTATGGTTACATGCATATAAATCATGGTCAATGAACACTCATTTGGTTAACTCAAATTACTTGTATCAAATTATCTTTCTCAAAATTAGTAACTGAACATTACAATTGCACACACATTTGTGTTTGAGAGATTTTTTATCATTATGATAGATCAAGATCAGAAATGAACTCACATATGCACATGGGGTTCCTTATAAATCTAAATTTTGTCTTTGAAATAATTTAAAATATTTATCCAAATCTTCTAGAATAATTTGATTTTCTTACCTGAGAATATCTTCCCCCCCTCCTTTTGAAAGAAAATAAATTCTTCCCCCCCTCCTTTTGAAAGAAAATAAGGGTGAATGAGCTTGAATCCCTGGAATTCTCAATTATTCGAAAATCATGAGGTAAGTCCCATAACAGGTGGTTTGTGCCCAACCCGCTTGGCCTTGGGTAATTCATTTTTGTGTGGCGATACTTCTATCACATTAGCGACCTTCTTTTGTACAAACCTATGTCTGCTTATGGATCAGCTAGGTCTTGATGACCCGAATTACATAGTAGTCTAGTATGGTTACATGCATATAAATCATGGTCAATGAACACTCATTTGGTTAACTCAAATTACTTGTATCAAATTATCTTTCTCAAAATCAGTAACTGAACATTACAATTGCACACACATTTGTGTTTGAGAGATTTTTTATCATTATGATAGATCAAGATCAGAAATGAACTCACATATGCACATGGGGTTCCTTATAAATCTAAATTTTGTCTTTGAAATAATTTAAAATATTTATGCAAATCTTCTAGAATAATTTGATTTTCTTACCTGAGAATATCTGCTTAGAGTAAAATCAATTAAATACATTTTTTTCAAAAAATCCAAAATTTCTTGCAAAACATGTTCAAAAGCTAGCAATAAATTCACATTTATATATTTTTGACTTTTGCGACGATGGTATAGTTCCTAAACCTAAATTGAAATTTTATGCCTAGTGCAAGTCCTCATTTTTATATTTTTTGTTTATCTCAAAATCAAAAATCAACTATGCAATAAAACTATTATATCAATTTCTTCTTTGGATTTCACGATGATGGTATAAGTCTATACCTAAAATTCTATGCCTAGTGCAAACCATCATTATAATTTTATTTACCATGTATTTAATCCATAAAAGCATATGGCTTAAATCATTATGTACACAATTGTGCTTTAAAAAGAACGAAAACTTTCCTCTTTCATTTCATTATGTCAACATTCATTTTTCTTTGCAATGATGATATAATTCCTAGGGAATTGTTCAAATTTCTATCATACTTAGGAATTTTATGCCTAGAAAAAATCATATTTTCAATATTTCATGCATAATATTTTCATGGAAATCTGAAAACAAATCATCACCATCATCATTTATCACAACACAAAGTCTTAAGAAAGTCTCTTAAGCACCCTTTTACTTTTAGCAATATTTCTCTCATACTGGGATTAGCTTAATGACCTAATGAGCGGCGACTCCATGAAATGGTCATGTAAAAGCAACAATGTCCTTTGAAATTATTGTTAGAAGTCACTTTATTTTCATCAAAACACACCACAACAACCAGTTTGTTTACATCAAATTCTTTCATTTAAATTTATAGCATGACATAAAATTATAATATTTTCAAACGACATAATTACATGAATAGTCAATCAACAATTAAAATATTAAAGCATCATAAAACATATGCACAAGTCATATCACAAAAAGAAAATATATATATATCAAAAAGTATATACATCATATAAAAATGGATTGGTATGCCATAATCTATACCCTGGAATACTCAATCATCTCAAAAATAGTCTATGTACAATATGCATCTATCCTGGAGAAGCCCTCGAGCTCTCAGCCTCATCTCCTCTCCCACCCTGACGTGGAGGAGGTGGTCCCATCAAAGCCTGTCCTGTGTCGTGGGTCCTCGACGTCGATCATGATGATGTCATCGATGAACCCATCCTGATCAGCTACATAATGTTAGCTAGCAACTGTATCTTTTGGTCCTTTGGAACCAGTTAGTAGTACACTCCCTAATAGAACACGATCTGAGAAACTGACCACGCAAGATCTAGAATGCTCACCCCTCCACTTCGAGCCCTGAGCCATGTAGCCTCATCCTACAGAGTCTGCACCTAAGCTCGTAGGTGGGCAATCTCTGCTCAAAGAGCTACCATCTCGCTACTCTCCCCCACTTCATCACCCTTGCCCCTATTGAGTGATGGTGGCCTATCCCTCTACTAAGAAGGGAGTCTCTCCCTCCTCTCCTCCCTCCTCTATGGTTGCTGCTATCTCTCTAGAGCCTGTGGTACTCTTCGATGTATCTCCTAAGGAGATCATCATTGATCCCTCCCTCCATAACTCCTTGTTGCATCGATGGCATCCTGGCGCTGCTTCTCCATATGTTGCACTACAGCGTGCATTAGATCCTATGCCCTCATCATCTAAGAAGGGTGGATGCCTACATACCAGGCATCATACCCATCTGCTACCCCAGCATCATCCCCATCCACTGGATGAATGGGGGCATCATCAACATCCTGACTCTAGAATCACTACATGTCTAGAGCCCCACTCAGTGTGGTGTTATCCTGCACAGTCTGGGAGTACTCATAATCCTTAAGAGAAGGGATCCCCTACTATAGACCGAACTATCTCAAAACTCGGTCATAGCGATGGAGCTCTACCTCTCCCCACTCTGTCCTTAGCCATATGACTCGTCTGATGTGAGAAAACTCCTATCCATATTTTTCCCACCTAGGATGCTCTTTCCATGGTCTTCAGGTGATCCGATCTGAGGTGAGGTCATCTAGAAAACTCTGGGACATCGATAGATCTATCCACTACTGTGACCCTCTCTAGAGCCACCAATAGAAAACCTGGGGTCTCTCCCGGTCAACTCCTATCAATGGAATCCCTATCGACATTCACATTGCAATGTGCTCCTAGCACCAAATTTGTAACAGTGATGTTAGCACCAAACATCGACCTCCCTTGTATACGACCCCGTAAAGGATCCTATGCAACTGACACAATACAAAGTTGCCCCAAGCAAACCTGTATCCATGGTCTCTCATGTCACAGACCACATATAAGAGCAGCCATGGTAATCTGCATTTGCTCTGGTGGCATATAAGAAGGCCACCCACCACCCTTGCCAAAACCTGGGTCAATCGAGATGCCCCAGGCATCTACCTCAAAGCCTCGATGTTCACTCCATCCTTCTCCAGGGTGAAGCTTGGGTCACTGCACAATCTCATCATAACATGACCCTGATTTACTGAAGGGGTCATGAATCGACCATGTATGGGGATCCTCAAGATCCTCCATACATCCTCTAGAGTGGGAGTCATCTCCCCTGTCGGTAGTCGAAATAAGGAAAAATCTGGATACCATCTCTCTGCTAGGGCTGTCAGTAGCCCCATGTCTATAGGAATTTATGGCATATCTACCACATTCTGCAGTCCTACCTCTTCCAGTCTATCTTTCTTGGCCTGATCGAGCACGGCTAAGTCATCTTTGAGACCTTCGTATTTCCACTCCCGACTCTTTAGTAATCCCCTCTGCAAAATAAACAATAAAACAACACAAATCATTAGTACATAATCATTAAAAAAAAAAATCAATTCAAATTAAAATCATCCCATAAAAATTTAGACAAAATCATCCTTAATAGGATGAAATCATCTCCGTTCTTCAATTTGGGGATCGCCCCTTATTGGATGGGATCGCCCTTATTTCTCTAATTTCGTCCTTAGACGAAATCGACGATATAGGGACGATTTCGATGAAATTGGGATGATTTCATCCCGACATCGTTGACGGCCTAAAAACAGCCATGACGCCCAAAAACAATTAAAATTCAAATAAAAAAATCAATTAAATCAAGTTAAAAACATAGTACACTCAGTTTAGATCCTTACCCGCAACTCGTGCCAGATCTCTGTTGATCTATGTGTCATTTCCACCATTTCGCCTGTAGAGATCTGAAACAGCGAAAGTGAGCAGTAAAAATGAATTAGGGTTTTACCCTATTTTTCTTAGTTTTATTTTAAAATGACATTTTTTTCATTTTTTGCTTTTCCGCGCTTTTATCTCAAACGTTCGATTTGGGTAAAAACTCGGAGGGGGCACCATAGCAAACACTCGTACGATTCGACCTAGAATCATCATCTAAAAAATGGAATAAATTTGTTGCTTTCTCATAAAGCATAAAGAACTCGTCTTTAACGCATTTTCTTCAAAAAAATTTCTAAAGAGGGGGAAAAATGTAGCACCCTAAAATTAGTGCAGTTAAACCATCAGTAAAAAGGTAAAAATTTGAATTTTAACCCCGAAACCGCCCGTTAACCTCTCACCTCATTTTTTGCATCATTTTTAGAAGTTTTTTTTACCTTTGGACTATATCATCACCGATATGACGATATCGTCCCAAATTGGATGAATTCTTTTGGAATAGAACGTCTAGACGATTTCGTCCCGAAACCAAATTTTCATAATTAGCTTTCGTTTCAACGACCTCTCCAACTTGGACAAAAGTGTGTCTGTGTAGTTGGAGATTCCCATGTTGAGGATCTCCTAGATTGTGATGATCCCCAACCTTCTAACCTCTCCCTAATCCTATATAAACTAGAATTTTTCAAGTTTATCCCCTTGGATGATTCCCTGATCCTCCCTGATCTCCCATCATTCGCAATTGTGTTTTCAAATTTTGTTGCAGGATTTCACTGTGTTTCAATCGAAGATAGCTTGGATTGTCACAGGCAATTCAACCCCAATTTTGAATTATCCTATCAATATCGGTGATGATCTCGTACGATTGCAGATGATCTTGATTGCAATTCAGCTTGGGGGTAATTAGAGTCCCGAGTTTGCATTTTCTATCTCGTTTCTTTATTTATTGGTGCATTAGATTAATTTACTTATGTTTTGCATCTTGGAGTTCACCTCATTTAGCATAATTGCATGATAAGATTAAAAATAAGTTACCAAAACATTGCATCTCATTTAATTTGATATATGGATTTTTTATTTAAGCATCTACACTCTTATTTCTATCATTTTGCATCATTCTTGCAATAGTATTTTTGGTTTTTGGTGTCTGCTTTCCTGATTGCAGGTTTCTGATGAATTCGTCAGGTCACTAATGATCCTGGGTGATCTCAGATGATCGCCTATGATTTTGGATGATTCTATATAATTACATATGATCCTATCATATTCGAGATGATCTGGACTCCTACAAGCTTCATAATATTCATCAGACATCAGAAATCAAGTGTACTCTTCTCCATTTAATATATTTTTTGTATTTAATCGCATTAGGATTCATTTATGTCTACTGTCTTCATATAAATTAGAATTTTCATATAGAATAGCTTAGCTTCATTTTGGCCAACCTAGGAATCCGAATGATTGAACATAAAATGAACAAATCAAACCCATTCTCAACCTAGGAGTGGAAACTGCCACTCAAAGTTTCCTAGTGAACCCCACCATCCATCAAAAATTCACCTTTATACCCCTACCCCAAGAGGCGTGACCTTCAAAGGGCCTCTCCATCTGAGGTATTGTTCCATCCTTTTAGCATCCCCCTTCCAGGCACGGATCCTTTAGCCTGAAGGTAAGGGTGCGAAAATTTTGGGCGATACAGTTTTACACCATTTTAGTTAGTCTATGGAAAAAATGTCATGATGCCTATATATTTTGAAGTCAAAACACTTAGGACTATTATAGAATTGAATATATATCTGGATGATGCATAAAAAACAATAATTTAGTACCTTAATCAGCTGTATGAATACCACCTTGAAGCTTTACAGAAAATAAAGATCATTTAGAAACAAAGGACCAACTTGCATAACCGCCACACCAAGCCAAAGTAGATTAAAGTGGGAGAATGGGAATTACTCTATGATTCCTATTTCTAATAAAGTAAAGGTAAACTCATGCAGCAAGGAATTTGCTCAATTTTTATAGTTTTGATAATTTTGATAGTTTTGATAGTTTAACCAAGTTTTGTAAACCATATAGGTGGGGGGTGAAGACACCTAAATCATGTCATGCTTAGGGGATCTTCTCACATAGACACACTCATAAGATCATAAGACATAATCTTGGACTTTCCAAGCATCAACAGTGGTTCTCACCACTCATTTAGGGTTTTTTAAATCCATCCAAGCCTAGCCACTCAAGTAGAGAGCGACCAGATCCTAACCGCTCAAGACTAGAGTGGCTAGACCTTAGAAACTACATATGACATCGGCTAGATCTTAAATGCTATAGAAGACAGTGGATAAGCCATAAGAAGTAGTGTTGCCAAAAAACAAGCCTAATCACAGGCGTAAGTGGCAATTTGCATGCAATAAAGGTGAGCAGGAGTAAATTTGCTTTCCTTTTCATGACCAGTTCACATAGGAGGTTTTACTTTGCATTTAAAATTTAGTTAATTGACATCCAAACATAAACAAAGGACAAAAGCTTCTCATGCTAACAACCAGTTCGCATAGGAGACTCAAGTTGGCAGTTATATTTTAGTTAATTGGCCTCCAAACATAGAAAATACAAGAAGCCTCTCATGCTAACTTACACTACGTATGAAAAATTCATTTCTAGGGCTTTTACATAGACCTAGGGTTTCACACTATAAAAGGTGCAAGCCTAAGAGCACCAAAGGGACATATATTAGAGAGAGACATAGAGACATAGATCATCGAGACATATTTTGAAGAGAGATTTTGAGACTTGAAGATTTCCCTTGGATATCACATGTATGGTGGAGCCCTAAAGAATTAAAGAGCATAACACCTATTATTTCAACATCAAATACAGGATTTGACCCATAACTTTGGGGTAAAGAGAGAAATATTTACCTTAGTGATCGCTATCTTGGACAGTGTCCTGCATGCTTAGCTTAGGTTTTATACATAGCTTCTTTTATTCTGTTTCTTCATGTTTTCATATCATCAGCATAGATTTACATGACTTCATGGCATAGTTTCATCATATTTTTATTAAATTATTTTATTACTAACAACCTCATCTGGGGAGGCAATCTCAGAAATCTAAGCATGTGTTGTTTCATTACTTACATGGCCACAGGTTCATCAGATGAAATCTATAACATATGAGAGCAAAAGGGATCCCTCTAGGAAACAAACCTAGAGAAGGAGGCATCTGTAAGCCCTCATACATTTCCATGTGCAAAACCGAGAAGCCTTTATAAGCACACCACCTCTTTGTGAAAGGGGCACTCTTTACCTATTTGTAACTTATTGTATCGAAATAGGTATCCCTAAGACAGATAGACATGTAATCAAGTTTCAATAAAAATAAAGAGATTCATATTTGTTATTTCATGTTATATGTTTCTTTTTCATTGTCTTCCATTTCATCTTGGGTTTTTAATAACATTGCAAGTAGAGTTAAAAAGGGGTGGTGCGTACCTCCTGAGGTTTCTACAGATGGTGATCATGGTGGGACCTCCACTGATTTTTCATTTTTTTCTAGAATACTAACTTAGTTTTGTGTGCAGGTCTAGTCGCTCTAAGCTACAACGGCCAATAGAGCCTTAGCTGCTCTGATCTATAGTGGCCAAGAACCAACTGCTCTAGTCAACAATAACCAGAACTGGAGTGCAGTACAGGTTAAAACACTGACTCTCTGAGCTAGATCAAAGGTTGGTATAGCTTATTTGATATTTTACAGCTTTCTATCTGCTTCTATGTGTTCAAAATAGAGAACTTAATGCACATTTATATTTTTAAATTGAAAGACTAAAAGGAGAAATAATTAAGCATTTCACATATCTTAGATCTTCTTTTAAATTTTCCACTAGGTGTTGCTAGGAATACAGGCTTATGCCTGAAAATTTTTCCCTAGAATCCAATGTGCTAGATATTGTATGTTGTTTTTTTGCTTTGAGGCCCTTCTAGAGGCCATAGCTACACAAAATAAAGTGCACTAATACAAATCATAGTATTTCATGCATATTTCTGAATATTGAACCGTATTTCTGCACTTAGGCATATAGGAAATATTCATTGCTTCTATATGATGCACTTTATGTTACGTAAGCTTAAAATGAACATCACACATGCACATATCATTTGAAAATTGGGGAGTTGGATTTCATCACCAACCTTCAATTTAGTCTAGTGACGTTGGAATTCATCTTCTTCCACTGGTTTACCCCATAGAGCTTCCTAGAAATGGATTGAGAAACTTACTTATAGTGACACTAAGTTACTTGTGCTCAAACTGTCTTCCACTATTGGAACAATCATTGGTTCAGAGTGGAAGAGCTAGGCAAACCCTCCATTGGGTCTTCAGCGGTGTACCCTAGCTTATTTTGAGAAAATCATGTTTGGCATGGGTGTAATTGATTATCACTATGGATGAGTCTTCTCATTCTTAATCCAAGAACAAGAGAAAATAAATCAAAATAAAAACACATCAAAACACACCAAATAGTTTAGGGCACACTCAAATTGGTAATCAAGATAAACATTTGCTTGGTATTGTGTGGTTATTCCTAAATTACAACTCAAAAGATCAATTCATAATACAACATGGTCAAAACAAGAATTAAGCACCCTCATTCTGATACTGAGGGAGAGACATAAACAAATCATACCCATAGGTGGAGTTGTAGTAAAATTGAATGAACCACCCATAAGACCATGAGATATAGCTCCATGAGCCTAAGGGGTGATAATTCAACCCTTGGGGTATCTCCTCAAGAAACCCCAAGTAAAGAACCACATCACGAAAAAAAATCACATAAACAAAAAGAGTATTCACAGCCATCCTCATCAAGGAGACATGAGGAGACCTCAAGGGTCTCCTCTAAACACACAGATACATCTCAAAGATGTGAGGAAGCTTTAAGGGCTTCCTCCTCACATGGACACAAAGAAGGTTCTAAAACTCATTCTTCACATAAGGATGACAAGACTGCTACATCTTCATCCACATGGATAAAACATGTTACCACAAAGCCCTCTTCATCAAGAAGGCAAAAAATAATTGCAACACCTCAAGACTCACAAGAAACATATGAAGCAAGCATACCCACTGAAGGGCAGTAAACTAAAGCTACATAAAGCCAATGGAATCAAAACCCTTCATGCAAAATGAAATATTCCCATAGACTATGACCTCATAGGAGTGAATGGCACCCCATAGGACCAGCCATGGAAAACAAGACAACTAGACAGGTTGGATCGGTTTCCTACACGACCAACTCAAAGAACTGTAGCTACTGAGAACTCTGCATCTAGAATCTCATGAACTATGACTTCTAAATACATCTCCCAGTCTAGGGGTACCTCAAAGTGACCCTGCAATAGAAATGTAGAGTCTGATCATAGGGATACTCAATAGTACACTAAACAAGTCACATTAGATAGGAAGAGTACAGATACAACAAAAACCTCCTCGAGGAATCTATGAGTCAAGACAATAAGAACAGAGTCATATAAACATGAGTCATCTATAATAGTGCAAACTGATTGAATGAGGTGGTTAGAAAATGCATTACATAAGGAGCGAGAGCTAGTGGAAGCTCTCGGACAAGATAAACAAATATAAAGACTCTTGCGCCAACATGACCAGCATTTAAGAGAGTGGTCGAGCGGCTAGCTCTTAAAAACTTACAGACAAATGGTGGTGACCACCAAAGAACTAGACATGCCAAATCACCTAAGGAGAGGCACACTAGAAAAGATAGCCCACAATGAAATCCCCCACCAAACCATGAATGAAATCAAACTAATTGGGGAAGGACAAACACAATAAACCAAGATCACAATCCTGAGTCCCCTCGTAGGAGGGAGTAAAATAGAATGAATCAAATGGATAGAGAGTTACCTCCATTTCCACTACGAGTAGGCTTACCAGAGGAGGATATTCGTCCATCAAAGGCATTTCAAGAGCTTGCTGAAAAGATGAAAACCTTTGAGAAACAAGAGGCAGCTAGGAACTCACCAACATTAAGCAAGATACACAACCAGCCATTGTGCCCATCAATCCCTAGCCCTCCATATTCTAAGAACTTTGAAATGCCTAGGTTAGAAAAAATTAAGGGTGAAGATGATGCACAAGAGCATGTCACCAATTTTATCAATGCCTATTTTCATCTTGAAGACAATGATGCTCTCATGCTAAGAACATTCATAATGACATTTTTAGGTGCTGCCACTCAATGGTTCAACCAACTATCTAAGCATAGCATAACCAACTTTGAATAACTAGTAAACGTATTCCTAAAGTGTTTCTCCTTTGGTGCTAAGAAGAAGGTGAACCTTTCAAACCTGGCTAACTTGAAACAGTATGATGATGAGCAAATAATGGATTATGGGAATAGATGGAGAAAAACCATGGTAAAATCATCATTCTTTGTTCCCACCTAAGATATCATTCGCATGCTCACAAAAAGTTGTTCTAAACACATCTCCCTCTTGCTACAAATTTAGGAGTATCCTTCATTTGAGGAAGTTTTGGCACATGCCAAACTCATAGAATAAATAAAAGTACATGAGGGAACCATTAAACTCTGAAATAAAAAGGAGTGGAACAAGAATGGTAAGAATTACAAGTATAAACAGAAGTAGGGCAATCCTGCTCTAGTCAATCAAGTCATATTGGATACACCCAAGGATGGGGGTGCACAACAACCTTAGAACTATCAAACACATCCCCCACCAACCAATTATGACCAAAATAACAATCAAGGAAGAACCTGAGAACATAATCCGCCTCGTTATTTCATGCCTATGACAGAATCAATGCAATCAATATTTAATCAGTTGAGCGAGTCTAGGAGGATCAGATTTCCTAATATACCTCTTATATATCCCAACCATCCTAAGCCCAAATGATATAAGGAAGATAAATTTTGCCCTTATCACAGGATAACGGGTCATGACATTGAGGCTTGCATCAGGTTTAAGCATCAAGTGAAAAATATAATTGAGGCAGGAGAACTCAAAGTTGACAATCCACTGGATCCCGATAAAAGAGACATGGGCATATACAAAAACCCATTGCCCAATCATGAGGTCCCTCGAGAGAAAGGGGCCCAAGTCAATTAGGTTTGAGTTGACATACCTACCCACGGATGCGTTGGGATGGTTGATATTGTTAACATAGCAACAAGGACTAGGCGGTATGGTCAACCACAACCGCTACAACTCCTATGAACATCCCAGCTACTCCTAGGAAAAGGCAAGACAACCTTCTAGGTCTACCAACACAAACTGTGGTGACTATTTAGAGTATATTGGAGCAAAACCTACAGACAACTCCAGCTAAGTTATCCATGTATGAGCTCATACAATAGTCCCCAAAGCATAGGGAGACTCTAATGGAGATTTTAAGAACAATTGAGCTCTAACCACAAGATGCAAATGCATTCACTCACTTTGTGGAACAAGTGCAAGAATTCCAGGAACCTGTAATCTGATTCTATGATCATGAGATTAAGATAGTTCATAATGCCTTACCAGACCCTCTACTAAAAATTGTAGCAAAAATCAACAACTTACCTTTCAAGAGGGTTTTTGTCAATACAGGTTCATCGATAAACATTATAACAATAACTGCAATAGAGCACCTTAAGATCCCCAAGTCCAATATCATTCTAGGAGCTTACACATTGAGATATTTTAATGATGTTTTATGCAATACTATGGGAATGATAGTCCTACCCATCAAGGTGGGGCACAAGACCATCCCCATGATGTGTCATATCTTGGAAGGATGTATGTAGTACAACATACTCTTAGGGTGCCCTTGGATAAGGGCCATGAAGTGTGTGCCTTTGATCTTGCATTAGTGTGTCAAGTATGTGCAAAAAAACAAAGTCTATGTGGTTCTGGCAAATGAAGAGCCTTTTAAATACATTAATCAGGTGGACATTCTAGGAGAATTTGTAATCCCTTCTACCCACCTATACGTAGCACCTTCATCCCCAACCACATAAATTAATAATGAAGACAAAGAGGTAAGAAAAGACCCATACACTTCAACACCTCCTAGTGCACTCAAAATAGTTAATGCTTCTAAAGTACCATCAACATCAAAACCAAAAAACAATCAAAAGTTAAAGTCACCCTTAGTTAAGGAAGAAAAGCCTAATGAAGTGCCAACTATAGCCATTGTTGAAATGCCAAGTCCTATGGAAGAGGAAGATCTTAAAGATCAATATGAAGATAGTGATTATCACCCTGCTTCACCAGTGTCATCCGTAGGGTCATCAATGTCGCATGCATCAATACACTTGGCAAGCACAGGCATAGGGGATTACCTTGTGTAGAACATCACCTTTATGCCTATCATTGAGTCTACACAAGACATGGGAAGGCCTAAGGACTTGAGGCCGCCAGTGGTAATAGTGGTTACACTTGGAATCCCTCCCAACCAAACCAATTTTATCTATGTCGGCCTAGACTATGCCCATAAGTCTTTAGATATAGAAGAGGATAGTGACAAATTATTCACGGTCAATGTTCCTTACCTCTCTAACCTCAAGTTTTCTCTAAGATACTTTGAGCATTACCATTGGCATGGCTATGGCCTTGGCATATATGAGCAGGGGCACAAGCAGCCATATGAAACATAATATCAACTTCCTTTCGACAGATTTGGCTTAGGCTATTATATCAGAGGTCGAGATGACTCTCTTGCAACAACATTGGAAATATTAAGCTTAGGATTAGGAAAAGACATTGATTTCATTCCTTATTATCCCTTAAGAACAATAAATTTGAGCGACATACAAGTGGCCATGGTAAACATACCGCCACCAAAAATTTATCATCCAAACATCTCAATTGATTCCACCCCAACAAGGTACAACTTGTGGGATGAGGAGAATGGATATGAAGCAAGTGATGATGAGGCACAACTTGGTTTAGCCTACCAGAGGCCTCGCTATTTATAAAAATTCACATGGTCCATCCATGATGAGAATGGGTATACATTAGATGAAAGTGACTATAAATCAAAAGACTCAAAATAAAGAGCCTACTTAGGCCTAAGCCATCAACCCCTGACTTTGGAGCAAGAGACAAATAAAAATGGATTATTCATAAGTGATGAAGAATATGAATATGAAATAGAGATGGCCTACTTGGGACCAAGACATGAGCCCCTTGTCTTAGGGTTGCATACCAATGCTAACGGTTTCTGGATAAGTGATGATGACTTTGAGGATGAGACCGAGATGGCTTGTCTTGGACCTTACCACTAGCAGCAAGTCAATAAGCTAGTAGAGAGAGAGGCGTCACTCCGTGCCATAGACCCTCATTTACAATTTTTGGGGAGACTTGTTGACCTAGATTTCATTCATCGGATGGTCAATCCCCCTCCACCTACATTCAGAGAGCAATTAGAGCCTAATGATATTATTGTATGCCCTGCTCATGGGCTAGATCCAAAGATTACCATTCCTCCAAAACCTCATCACGAGTATGGAAGGGAAACCCCTAAGACAAGATTGCACCCATGTGGTCCTGGAGACTTCATTCCATCCATCAACATGATCTCCATTTATTTGACCAATCCACTTCATAATCTAGCAGATCCTACCAAATCATTGCATCTTGATATAGAGGCTATTGATTGGGATCATGCAAATTCACCCATAGAGCCTCAATACCTCTTCACCAATGAAGAGATGTTACAGTCATTCCATTTTGCATCAGGTTGGGCATATGACATCTTCCATGTTGGTTTGGAACCTGAGTCAGTAGGTCCTATGAATCCCGTCGATGACATTCATTTGATACCCGTGCCTCATCAGCTGGAGTATGGGTCACATATGGCTATAGAAGCAACTTTCGAGGTGGACATTAGCAATGATCCTACACAATCAAGAAAGTTCAAGTTTAAATAAATTCTATCTCTAGAGGAACAAACCATCCTAATTCCTCTCCTCAAAGAGAGGCCAAATATTTTTGCTTGGACTTACAAAGACATGCCAGGGATAGATCCAAAGTTAGTCATTCACAAAATTTCATTGGATCCCATGAATAAGTCAGTCAAGCAAAATCTGAGGAAAATGCATCCAACCATCGCTTTGATGGTGAAGAATGAATTGCAAAAATGACTAGATGTAGTATTCATAGTTCCTATCGACTACCCTGAGTGGGTGTCAAACATGGTACCCATGGGGAAACCTAACGAAAGATTTCGTATCTACATGGATTTAAAATATTTAAATAGGGCAACACAAAAGGATTCATTCCCATTGCCAAACATAGATGCTCTTGTAGATGTAACCACAGGTCATGAGATGCTCTCCCTAATGGATGGTTTTTCCGGATACAACTAGATCTGGATTAAGCCTAAAGATCAAAATAAAACTACTTTCATTACTACATGGGGAATATTCTATTACAAAGTGATGCCATTCGGTACCAAAAATGTTGGTGCCATATATCATTGTGCCATGACATACATATTCCATGACTATATGCATAAGATCTTGGAGGATTACATTGATGACTTACTGGCCAAGTACCTGTTACAAAAAGAGCATGTCAAAGTCCTTAGAAAAGTCTTTGATCACCTCATAGAACATAATGTCCGATTGAATCCTAAGAAGTGCATATTTGACATAACTTCTGGCAAGCTTTTGGGATTCATCGTATCCAAGAGAGGCATTGAAGTTGATCCTGCAAAGGTAAAGGCTATACTGTAAATGGCCGCCCCTACCAACATTAGGGAATTGCAGAACCTACAAGGCAAAATAACATCCATTAAAATATTCATCACACAATTATTAGACAAATACCGACCTATGAATCAGTTGCTATATAAGGAAGTCCCCTTTCATTGGGATGAAGAATGCCATCAAGCCTTTACAGATATCAAGACTTATTTGGAAACACTGCCAGTATTGGCTCCACCAAGGCCAGACATACCATTTTTACTATATATATTAGCTACTGATTTCACATTGGGCACCATGTTAGCCCAAAAGAATGAGCAAGATAAATAGAAAGCCATATATTACATTAGTTGCACCTTGGTGAGTTATGAGCTAGGATATGCGTATGTCAAAAATTTGTGTTTAGAAGTGGTATTCGCAACTCAAAATTTGCAACACTACATGTTGAGCCATACGACCTACGTCATATAAAAAAAAATTCCTTTGCAGTACATAATGAACAAGATATATCACATTACACGTACCACAAAGTGGATCATGCTATTGACAAAATTTTATCTGGAGTTCATAAGCCAAAATTCCATCAAGGGACAAGTTATAGCAGATCAATTAGTAGAGGTACCTCTTCAGGATAAGAAGCCTCTCACCATAGAATTGCCTAATGATGTGGTATTTGCATTATCAGATCCAATAGAACTCGAAGAACCTAAGAAAGAAAGAGACATGTCATTTTTCTTCGATGGTTCGAAGTGTGAACAAGGAGGCAGAGCAGGGATTGTCTTTATCACACCATAGAGTGCTCCATTACCCTTATCATTCAAACTAGAATTCCTGTGCATAAACAACAATACAAAATATGAAGAATTGATCCTGGGACTCCAAATAGCCATAGCAATGGGCATTAAAATATTGAATATCTTTGGTGACTCCTTACTCATAGTAAACTAGGTCAAAGTACTATTCCAATGCAGGTGTGCACTCTTGAAGACTTACAAGGAACTTGTTGACACTTACCTAGCCCAGCTGGAATGGTACAACATCGAGGCAATCCCTCATACATCGAATAGATTTGTAGACACTATGGCCTCTTTGGGATCCTTAATCCCTCAAAATATATCTACTAATTTTACAACCATTCATGTGAAAGTGCTTTCACACTCAGGAATACACCAAGAAGCTCTTGACAATCAAGAATCAATCAACATGATCAACATCGAGCCAAATCAGGATTGGTCCTTCGCAACCAAATATTTCTTACAAACGGCACCTTGGGGGTATTTGATTTCCCAAGGACATGTGGAGTGTGGTGAAACCATACACCATAGAGTTATTCCTCAATCCATGTTCACTAGCTCAGAAATGCAAGAAAAGCAAGCCATATTTTCTATAGAAGTCGTGGCTTATCAGGATTGGATTTCCCAACTACGGGACTTCCTGAAGCTTGGAATATTACCTCAAGTTTTGTTGCATGTTGAAAGGTGAACGTTCAAATAGAGATCAATAAGATACATCTTGCTAGGAGAAATCCTATACAGACGAGGATATGATGGAGTATTACTCCATTGTCTTGAGCCCCAAGAAGCATCCTGGGAAATTTTGCAAGCTCATGACGAAACATGTGGAGGCCATTTTAGTGGCATGGCCATTTTTAAACACATCTTGAGAATGGGTTAATATTGGACCACCATGGAAAGGGACTGCTTTGAGTATGTCAAGAAATGTAGTAAGTTCCAACATCATGCAAATCTAACATACTTACCATCATAAGCTTTGCAGCCAATCCAGGCAGCATGGCCATTCTCGCAATGGGGAATGGAATTGATTGGGAAGATATCACCCCCATCCTTAGGCCAACACACATTCATCATAACAACCATAGAATACTTTACTAAATGGGTGGAAGCGATCCCTTTAACATCAACAATTAGACCAAGGATTGCAGAGTTTATACTCCATAATATCATAAGTTATTTTGGGGTCCCTTCGAAGATAATATCGGATAATGGGCCATATTTCAAGAACAAAAATGTGTGTGCTTTAATGAACAAATACCATATTTAGTACATTTTTTCAATGCCTTATTATCCACAAGCAAATGGGCAAGTAGAAGCCTTAAACAAAACAATAGTCTCCATTTTGAATAAGATGGTGCAAGACAATCACAAGGATTGGCACATGCAGTTGCCTCTTGCACTATGGGCATACATGACTAGTATACGAATGCCCACTGGGAAAACATTGTTTTTACTAGTATATGGTACTGAGGCCATCATTCCACTAGAGTTAAAAATTATGACTCCATGCATAGCATTAAAGGACTTCATATATTATGATATCGCGTGATAAGGTCGCCTTGATCAATTGATTCTTCTTGATGAACGTTGAGTTAATGCTTTAGAGCATATTCACGTTTACCAAGATCACCTTGCGCAAGCTTACAATAGTAAATTCCACCTAAGGAAATTCAAGGTTGGAGATCTAGTGCTCAAAGAAAACCAATAAAACTTGAATCTATCGCTGCATCTGGGAGACAAGTTTGTGGAAAATTGGATAGGTCCATACATGATTTCACAAAGAGTTAGGCCTAGAGCATATCGCCTTATATCATTAGATGGTTTTGAGGAGCCTGAACCTCTCAATATCATTCACTTAAAGGTATTCTACACATAAAATACAAAAAAACATCCAAATATTTCATAAAAACAAAAAAACATCCAAATATTTCATAAAAACCAAAAAAACATTCAAATATTTCATAAAAAACAAAAACATTCAAATATGTCAAAAACACAAAACAAAGCATAAAACATAAAATTTAAAAAATACAATCAAAGGCTCCAAGGGTATTCAAACCGCTTGGTCAAACATAAATTCAAAAAGCTCCAAGGGTATTCAAACTACTTGGTCAAACATCAATTCAAAACGCTCCAGGGGTATTCAAACCGCTTGGTCAAATCTAATCAATCAAACGCTCTAGGGGTATTCAAACCGCTTGGTCAAATCTAATCAATCAAAGGCTCCAAGGGTAATTCATATCGCTTGGTCAAACATCAATCAAAGACTCCAAGGGTATTCAAACCGCTTGGTCAAACATCAATTCAAAGGCTCCAAGGGTAAATCAAACCGCTTGGTCAAAATCAATTCAAAAATCTCCAAGGGTACCCAATCTGCTTGGTCAAAATCAAACAAAATCTCCAAAGGCAACTTAAATCCCTTTGGTCAAATTAAGCAAAAATACAAAAACAACATAAAAATCAAAAATACAAAAACAATTGCATCTCGCATCACGCATCCACATCATCGCATTGCATTTTCATATCCACTATAATTGCATATGTCATGAGAGCCTTAAAAGTGCTACCATAGTTTATCACACAAATCATTCAAATCCCTACAACCATCAACACATGTGTGTAATTGTGTTTTTCAACACAACCATTATTTTTTGCTATACATAATATACTAAGGTTTTTTGGTTAATCAACCACACCTAATGATCTTATCAACTTTTGAGGAAAACAACTTTGATTAGTAGAAGGTAATGCCTAGCTATGATAATTCCTTGGATATTAAATATCCCATCACTAATTGAAACACTAAAGTCCAAGCTGGTAGAAGAAAAAGATGAAACCTGCAAAGCGGTCTATGTTACCTTAAGTGAAAAGGATTTTCCTTGCTTATCCCCCTGTGCATCCAGTTTAAAGGTGTTGAGAATTGGCAAAAGGACAAGCTTTACCCTATCCAAATCCCTTGCTTAAATAAAATACGCAAAATCCCAAAGAAAAGTACATATTCAAATGGCTAAGCATAAAGTCCAGATTGCAAAGCAATAATCCAATACACAATCATAAATTCAAAATAAAAAAATCATAGCTCAAAGAAAAATCAATGAAAAATAAACAGTGATTTTCATCACTACATATAAGCAAAACAAAAAGTGATTATCATAACTACAAAAATCATAGATCAAAGAAAAATAAATTAAAATAAAAAGTGATTTTCATCACTACATATGAGCAAATATCCAAAAAGAAGCTAAAAAGAAGCCATAAAAGGAATGAACCTTGAATCCTTGGAATTCTCAGCATTGTACAAGATCATAAGGATAAATCCTTACGCATGACGATATGTCTATCACAATTGATTCATGCATTTGTGTAGACCAATGTTTGAATATGAATGAGCTAGCTTAGGTAACCCAATTTTGCCTATTGGTATAGTCCAACTAAGTCTAACATAAGGATGATATGAACACTTGAGGATCCTTGATCTTCGCAATGGGATGAAAGAATCCAGCCTGACATCGGAGGAAATGCTTGAGTTCTACCTCAAAATATACAATCACATGCACACACAGCGATCATGAAAAACTAGGTCCATGGTAAAAGCTTTACTTTTCAAAAGTCTAAGTTGTAAGTAGACAATTGTTGATAGGGTAACTAGAGTGTTTGAATCTCTGGAAAGCCCCAAAAATTCTTAAATAACAACAAATCATAACATCATTCACACCATCACTTTATTTATAAGATTCTATAAATTAGGGGGTATCAACATAGTAGGACATATACCACATATATATATTAGAAATAGTATATAGATGGCCACTGACTACTTTGTATATTTTAATTTACAGAAACTTATTAAGAAAATACATTACACACCATTACATCTCATATATGAATACTTAATCAATTCTTATGATAAGAGTAATTATTTAAATTCATGATTATTTTTTTACTTTATGTGGTATCACCTATTAAGATTGTCAATGTCATATGCATTCCGTATGCTCTAAGTTATTAGAGCATATAGGTCCGTTTATATCATCCCATCACATAAGTTAGATGCATAAAATTAAAGCAAAGTTAAAATATGCATTTAGCAATAACATCATATTCACAAAAATAAGTCATTAATCATCCATAAAGCACATCATAAAACATATAGGCAATATCCATTTGCATACAATCTTAAATTCATAATTCATCATCAAAATACATTGTATCATATCATCAAATCATATAAGAATCTACACATCCATCTAAGCATCTTCAATATCATCTATCATCTAACATATTCATCAAATCATCATAATACCATCATCGCCTCATATCATAAAATAAAATAACAACAAAAACATGAGCAATAAATGATACACATAATAAGTCATAATGCAAAGCTATCATAAAAGTATGTGTGTCAAGTCCAATGGATGTACAAAAATGCCCATGGGCTATAGTCATATAGGTCAGTCGACCTCAAAAATGAATCAAGGACCACATAAAACATCAATAAAATACTGAGCCTAAGCCCCCTGCATCACCTCCTCTAGTGCCACCTCCCCTTGTGGTGGTATCGTGAGTCGAATGATGTGAGCCTGTCGGTCTCTCTATCTGAATTCAGGTTGTCTAGCTAGGACGAGTGAAATACTACCTTGAGGTGGAGTGCCCATCGACCCATGAACCACCCACATAAGCTAGATCCTTAGGGACAATCCCATGCCTCCTGAGCTACATATAAATAATGGTGACATGATCTACAAGTCCTCGGATCCACTCATCATGATCATCCAACAAAGACTAAAGCTGTCCCACATATGCTCTTGAACCTACCACTAGAACCTCCTGTGGTGTATAAGGAGGAATAAAACATTGCATCCTAGCATTACCACCCCCAATAGTATCTTGTAAATCTTGTATCTATGCTATGAGATGCTCAATGGTAGCATCTCATCGTTGTACATGTATCTTAGTCACTTGAAGCTCAGCCTTGACATTATGTAGCTATGCTCTTAGATGAGAGTCTCTCTCCTCAAGATCTAACTCCTCTTCCTCAAGAACATCAGGATCCTCCATTGCCACCTACTCTGTTGGTTGGCCCCATACCTTAGTACTAGCTCAAACTCTACATCCGATCGGATCTACACCATCATCCCTGCCATCACCCTCGCACCCTTGCCTACCAACACCATGCCACATTCGATCACCCCACCACTAAGTGTATGCCTCTATAACACCCCCAACCACTCTATGTTCAATATTTGGGGCATCCTCCTCATATGAAAGCTCTATAATCTACCATGGAGGTAGGTCCTTCTCTGTTGTGAGGTGCCTGTACAATAACGGTGCCAAGGACATCCTACAACAACCTGTACTGGTGAAGAACCTACAAGTAGAAGAAATACTACTAAATGGTAATATTATGGCCAATGAGCCATCGCTTATGCTATCTCCTGGATGTAAAAATATCTAGATCATCCCAAGCAGGACACTCATGGTAAGGCCACCATACGAAATCTCTGACCAAAATTCTAGTGAAAGCATCAGTGTAATGGGAAAGCTCCCCTATGATAGTGTGGCTCTTGCACTCCTCATGCTCTCAAGACCATCTAGTAGCATAGCACTATGTCTGAGCATTGATCATTGTAATCTCATCTGGGAGCCCCTTAGGGCGATCTACCTTAATATGCTCCCAATCCCAAACCTGTAGGAGCAAGCTATAGGTAATGCTGACACGTTGTCACCGACGAACGTGGTACAACTCATCATAGCACTGAGCAAATAGAGATCTAACCCATGCATAAATGATAGGTTCCTAGCTATCCAATAGATCCTGCACCATCGCCAAAAGGTTCCACAAGAACCTCAAACCTGAGTAGTTCAGGATAAGAACATTGCTCATAACCATAAGCAATACGACATGCCTCACCATAAAGACACCCTTCCGTGCCAATGACTGATGGACACTCCTTCAGAATAGGGTTATGCATAGTGGTGAATATTCATCAATTAGGAAAATATTAGGATTTTAAAATTTGGAAATTTGCAAATATGAGGACCCTCAACGTCGGCCTATTCGTTTAAAATTTTTAGGATTAATTTTTTCTTAGGGTCAAATTGCCACAATATATATCCAAACATAGGCATATTTGTACTCATTGGAAAGCTCTTTTTAAGCCTGATATAATGGTGGTATTTTTATGAAGTTATAAGATGATTTAATATGTTAAAAGTGGCTCCAAAATGACCTTATATTTTAGGGATTCAAATACCCCAAATTTTGGTGTGAAGATGCTCGATTTGATTTTATTAAGATTCTCCATGATTCACCTTGATTTTGATTGGATTCATAATTTTTTTACAAGTACATTTTGAGTCCAACCCCTTATGCATAACCCTGCTTTGGACTTGGTGTCCTTTAGATCATCTACATAGTGCCCTCTAAACACCCGAGTGAAGACAACTGCCTGATTAGTAGTTGTCGAAGAGATAATGGCCACCCCATCAAATGGAATCTGAAAGATCCTATATACATCCTCTAGTGTAATGGTCATTTCATCAATCTAGAGGTGGAAGGTATTAGTCTGTGGGTCCCAACGATGGGCCAGAGGTATAAGGTAAGCCTGATATACCATTATGTAAGGTAGCCTAATGACATACTATAACCCACGGGCTTTGAACTATGCCCAGTCCATATCATAAAATCTAGGAAGTAGGTCAAGCAGGAGCTTCAGGTCCCGAGCCTGAGTAGAAAGGATCTAAGCAAAGTAGAAGAAATACAAAACATAACTATAATTCATCTAAGGCATAATTCACAATAAACATGAAAACGGTGCAAAAGAGTATGGGTTATTATAAGTCTAAGCAAAAGGACAAGATTGCACCTAATAAAACAAATAAAAAAGTTAAAAATTTAAAAAAAAAATCAAATATGTCATAAAATCCAACAAATAGCAAAAAAATGCAAGAAAATATGGCTAAGGGTTTAGCCGTTGTTGCCTACAGCAACTGAAATCTGGCTACTGGAGGCAACAGTGGCCAAGATGCAACGGTCAAATTTTTGACCATTGGGGTTCATACCTGGCCACTCTAAGTGACAACGGCTCATAGCCAGTCGATCTGAGCGACAACGACCAAGGGGCGACACGGCGAACTCGTGAACCCTTGGCCAGAAAAACAAAAAAAATTGTAAAATTACAAAGTGACATAAAAATACATAAAAGAGAGGGAAAACAAAAAAAAATAGAAAGCAAATTCCCACTCAAGCTTCAAAAACTAAGCTAAGTTCAAAAATGGTTAACATGGTAGCAGCAAGTGAACAACAAAAAACTTGGGAACCCTAGGCTAGAAACTACCATGAAAAAGCATTGAGAACAAAAAAGGGGACTAACCCACCATAGCAAAAGGTAAGCTAAGCCTAACTATGGAGTTTGTTCATTACCAACAGGTTTAGTGAGGTTCATTTTACCCATTACTTAGTGAGGTTCATTTTTATTCATACAAGAGAAAAGAGGGTTAGGGTTTAGAAAAGAGAAATACCTGAGAAGCTTCAGCTCCTCCAGTAGCTGATGCCTCACCCTACGTAGCCATGTCCTCAATGCCAACAAATTCCAAAGTTGTAACCGTTGCTGTCACACCGAAGCTCCCAAAGCAAATCTTCAACATTTAAAATGAAAGGTCAAACCCTAGAAAATACAAATTTTATGTTTCTTTAATTACACCTTGGTCATTGCTGACATCAGCGGCCCGAACTTCTTGGTCGCCCAAGGTGACAGTGGCCATAGGCAGGAACTCAGAGGCCACTGGACCTGATAATGACCAGATCCATAGATCAAAACAAGGGACTTCCTCCTTGAGGGATCCCACAAAAACAATAAATAAACACACTTTGATGGTTTAAGATCATCAGAATGGTCAAAATAACAAAAAAATCACATAAGAGCACAATCTCAAGTAGGCTTTGTATTCAATCACCTACTCTATCAACTCGACGATTGTAGTTATTTACACTCCATGTATTTCGGTGAGATGAGTAAATAACCATAAGGCCACTTGGGGCAAAACAACTCATTTTGGAAGTACGATGTGCCACCCTTCAATATCGAAGAATACCAATATGGTCAAACTGCTCCACGGGTGCAAAAGGATCATTCTAATTCCTCTATGATACCAAAAATATTAAGTCAAAGTGATACAATATAAACATAAATAGAATCACTCATCCTAACTCCCTAAGAAAGCCATTTATAGTTGGATTGCTCCTTGGGATAAGGATTAATGATCATCATAAATAATTGGAATCACACTTGGATGTGGGATTGCCCATTAAAAGCAACAAATGCTAGAAAGGAACCAGATTAGTCATATTGGTCAAGCGACTTGTCGCTTCATTCATTGTCATTTCTTCACCAATTCATTGTATGATGAAGTAGTTCAAAGCTTCAACATAATCATAATCAAAATCAACAAAATATTACTTGATCATAATAAAATTGTGTTCATCCTATGAATCATTGTATACAATAAATCAAACATTTTCCTTGTTTGTTGGAAACATAAGCAGACATGACATATTCAATTGTAGATCTCCTACCGATCGGAATTGTTGTAGCAGCTAAAGCTACCCGATTGAGTTTGAGGAATGAGTGTAATTTAACATGCAAAAGCCACTGAGCTAAGTACTTAGAACGTTGAGGCAATGATTCAAGGGATGCACACCATCTTGCATGATTGGGCCATCCAGCATTGATCAGACCATTTATCACCATACACCCTATAAACAAATCAGTCTACGTTTTTGCTCAGCATTGTGTTTTCCACACAGTGCATCTTAAAAAGGGGCATCTGTAGACACCTAAATCATGTCATTCTTAGGGGATCTGCTCACATAGACACACTCATAATATCATAATATATAATCTTGGACTTTCCAAGCATCAACAGTGATTCTCACCACTCATTTGGGGATTTTTCAAGTCATCCAAGCCTAGTCTCTCAAGCCAAGAGTGACCAGATCCTAGCCGCTCAAGCCTAGAGTGGACAAAAATTAACTGCTACAGAAAATAGTGGCCAGATCTTAGACACTGTAGATGACAATAGCTAAGTCATAAGAAGCATTTTTATCGACAAATAGGCTTAATCACAGGCAAAAGTGGCAGTCTGCATGCAATAAAGGTGATCGGGAGTAAATTTGCATTCATTTTCATGACCAGTTCACATAGGAGGCTTGAGTTTGCATTTAAAATTTAGTTAACTGACCTCCAAACATAAAAAAATGACAAAAGCTTCTCATGCTAACAACCAGTTTACATAGGAGACTCAAGTTGGCAGTTATATTTTAGTTAACTTACCTCCAAACATAGAAAATATAAGAAGCCTCTCATGCTAACTTACACTATGCATGAGAAATTCATTTATAGGGCTTGGACATAGACCTAGGGTTTCACATTATAAAAGGTACAAGCCTAAGAGCACCAAAGAGACATATATCAGAGAGAGATATTTAGAGACATAGATCATTGAGACATATTTTTGAGGAGAGCTTTCAAGAATTGGAGAGTTCCCTTGGAGATCACGTGTACGGCAGAGCCCTGACAAATTAAAGAAAATAACACCTATTATTTCGACATCAGATATAGGCTTTGACCCATAACTTTGGGGTAAAGAGAGAAAGGTTTACCTTAGCAGTTGTTGTCTTGGATAGTGGCCCGTAGGCTTAGCTTAGGTTTTAGACATAGCTTATTTTATTCTGTTTCTTCATGTTTTCATATCATCAACATAGATTTACATGATTTCATGGCATAGTTTCATCATATTTCTATTAAATTATTTTATTACTAACAACCTCATTTGGGGAGGAAATCTTGGACATCTAAGCATGTGTTGTTGTTTCATTTCTTACAGGGCCATAGGATCATCGGACAAAATCTACAACATATGAGAGCAAAAGGGATCCCTCTAGGAAACAAACCTGGAGAAGGAGGCATTTGTAAGCCCTCATACATTTTTGTGTGTGGAATTGAGAAGCCTTTATAAGCATACCACATATTCATGAAAGGGGAACTCTTTGCCTAGTTGTAACTTATTATATCGAAATGGGTATCCCTAAGAGGGACAGACATGTAACCAAATTTCAATACAAATAAAGAGATTCATCTTTGTTATTTCGTGTTATATGCTTTTTCATTGTCTTCCATTTCATCTTGGGTTTTTAATAATATTGCAAGTAGAGTTAAAAAGGGGTGGTGTGTGCATATTGGGGTTTCTACATGGGGTAAACCATACAACCAAGAAAGCAAACCATACAATGCAAGGGTAAACTATACAAGGTGCACTGAAATGCAATGAAATACACGAGAAATGTAATTTCGGGATGAAATGGCACATAAGTTTGCTAATTAAGGTTTTAGACTTAGTAAAAGTTTAAATTTATGCATTTTTTTATGGATGGGTAGTTTTAAATAACTAATTGCCTCAGAAACCACTTTGTAATGGCTTGGGCAACATTATATAAGGCCCCATTTTCAAATTCATAGGTTTGGTTATTGGGAGGAATGTATTGATTATTTACTGGTTATAATCCAAGGAGATAGTTTGTTAACCTCTGAATTATTGTAGTATATTGATAGAATAACCATGTTTTAATTGCATTTATGACATAATGGGATATAAATATATTTTTTATAGGTTGTGTACAATTTTGGCAATGATGGATGAGGATTGATAGTTGAATATTGATGCATGTATTTTCTGGTGAATGTTTAGGTCAGTTTTATGCATTGTTGCAACATATTGTAAGAAATATAGCACTGGTGGAGCTTGGATAATGATATGTGAGTATGAAATTACTTATGAATATGTCATGAAACCTACTGTAAAATTTTTGAACATAGCTAGTGGAAGTGAATCTCTCACAAACCCCATTTAGATGTTATGCATGTTGTTGAAGATGGATTAATTGGCATATTAAACCTTTAAAAAACATACCTAAGAGAGATTTAACCAATAGATTATATGATTTGGCATTTTTTATACCTTAATTTTGTATAAATCGTACACCATATTTCATAAAAATTGTACAGAGAAAACTTACCCGATTTGGCAAATAAAGTGATTGATAACAATTTACCCAATTTGGTAGTTAAA
The DNA here is from genome assembly GCA_028583015.1 of Wollemia nobilis. NCBI lineage: Eukaryota > Viridiplantae > Streptophyta > Pinopsida > Araucariales > Araucariaceae > Wollemia > Wollemia nobilis. The sequence continues at coordinate 7,032,961 of JAQPPZ010003199.1, forward strand.
GGGAATCGACTTGAACGATTATAAAAATGTGTATGGAAGCCACAAAAACTAAGTCTATCAGTTTGGTTGATTACAAAAGCATACAATACTTTCCACTTTACAATTTGAAATCATATTGTGTGCATTTGACTTCCGTACAAGTTGTTCATTATGCATAGAAGGGTAGTTTAAAGGACCGTACGATTTTATGATTTTGCAATCGAGTGGGAAATTGCATATTGATCATTATAGAATTATAAAATAACCTCCCCACTAGGAATATTGCACCCCTATGCTACATTTGGAACCATTTCCTTATAAAATCTTGTATTTTTTTTGTTAAAACGGGTCAAATTGATGAAGTGTGAATACTATAGAACTGGAGGTGAATGACAAACATTAGCACACGAAGTCGTAGGATATGGTAATTATGAGAGAAAATTCTATCAAGAAGGAGCATGAGTATTTCTTAGAGATAAAATACAAGTAACTTAGATCATAGTACTCAAGAACCAAAAATAGAATAAGTTTGGACATCCAAAGAAGGATACTTTGAGGTATCGTTGATAGAGACAGAAGATGAGGAAATAGAACCACTGAGTGTAGAGGCAAGGGTTGACATAGAAAAATTTCAATAGGATGGAGAGTGGACACCTAATAAAGTTATAGAAGGGTTGCAAGGGAGTGCAAATAATGAGAGTCAGGTACAGAGCAACAGGACGTGAGGTCTCAGGAGGAAAGACCAAGACCATATCCCTCACATTAGCGAAGGAGGTTGTGAAGTGAAGATGCACAATATTTTGGTCACCACATGGTAGGACAGAAAAAGATAACTTGAATTGATACTTTTAATGACAATGGGAGTAAGAAAGCCCCAAGGAGAAATCAGTCAAATATTCCACGAGATACCTCAAGTGATAGTGATGACTCTCCAAAGATGGCTAACAAGGTAGCCAAACAAGATGCCCACCATTTTCAGGCGAGGTTAAGGAAGATCCCACAAGGCACATAGGAACTTGCATAACCATTTGGAGAGAAAATGGTGTGGATAGACCACATGATTGGGAAACTTTATTTCCTACTACCTTGATAAGATTGGCAATTGATTGGTACCTTAAGAGAGAAAATACCATAGATTTTTAGACTTAGAGCCAGATAAAGGAAAATTTCATTGAAGAATTTTGACCTTTGAAGGATGATGGAGACATTGTTATGGAACTTTGCATGACAAAGCATAAATTTTATGAAGATTTAAAATCCTATAACCGTAAACTAAAAAAATTAGTTGATAATATGCAGATGCCTTTGGTAGATATTCTAGTAAAGCGGTGGTTTTTAGATGGATTACTTCCAAAGTATAAGAAATATATGAAGGTAGTACCATCAAAAACATACAAAGAAGCATTGAAGCATGCAAAGAATTTTGAAAGCGAATCAAAATAGATGTATACAAGAATTTTGTCTCATGCCAAGTCTAATAATTTGGATAGTGTAAAAGATGACACTATACAAAGGATAGTAGCATACTTCCGTAAGGAGTTTGATAAGATGATAAAAGAACAAAAGATCAAACCTGATAGGAATGACATGTGGTGCACAAAATGTAAGACAAAAGGTCATACAAATGTGAAGTGTCTAAGGAACGACTATTGCCACATTTGTAATGTGATGGGACATGAGGTAATGCTATGTCTGTATAATGCAAGAGTACATCCACAAGTATTGTCAATCCAAGAGTAGGAAGAGAAATCGAAGGCCCAAGAAAGTAGGAAATAAGCAACAAGTGGTGGTTATAGAAACAACAGACGACGTGGAAGACCGAACCAAGGCAATCAGTAAGTATGGCAAAGTCATTTGTAGTATGATTCGAAAGGAAGGCCAATCATACAGTGTTGCAATTGCCAGGAATGGGGACATTTTGTGAAAAATTGTCCTTCACCTCAGATGTAGGAAACATCGCAAGTAAGCATTACACATATGTGTAGATGGTGTGGTTCAGGGAACCACAAAGAAGCAAATTTCCCAAAGTAGGTAAGTTCAAGTAACCCACAGAATTTCAGTTATCTAGACATTGAGTTTCCTCAAGTTAAGGAGGAAACCCAAGAATTTTTAGCTATGATGATAAATCAAACTAAGAAGGATATGTATCCAGAGCCAGCAAAGGAAAAGTAGCATTGACAAGTAGCAAATAAAATATTGCAAGAAGAAGCTGAGAAGACTAAGCGAGTAGAGTAAACAATCGATAAGGAACTGAGAAAATCATCAGACCAGGAGACCGTTGTGCAAAATATGGCAGCACAAGTTTTGGATACCATAGTAGAAATTAAAGTATCAAACCTGTTGAAAGCTATCCCAACATTGCAAAAAGCAATGGTGGAATAAATACAATCACAGAAGGTGATGGAAGTGCAAAGCCAACCAATTCAAGAGAAGGAGCAGAATGATCAATTCATGGATCCAACTATATTAATTATTGATGTGGTAAATAAACTTGTATTAGTTCATATGGATATATTAGGGCACAAATTGAAACAAGTAATTGTGGACGAAGGATCTAGTATCAATGTTCTACCTAAAAAAACATGGCTAGAACTAGGACATCCATATCTATGGACACTGATATTTTAATTATATGGTACTGACTAGAATGGCATCAATAAAAGGGAGTCTTTATAGCATAATAAGTGGTGATAGCTGACCAAGAGTTTATCTTAGATTTTGGTGTGATTACAATGCAAAAACCTGCATACGATGCTCTCTTGGGGAGAGGCTAGCTATGAGTAGCCAAAGTTAATCACAATTGGGGAAAGAATCAGATCACTTTTAAGAAAGGGTAGCATAAATATATGATTAATATAGCTAATAAAAAAGTTAGTGAGGATGTAGCCATGATAGATGAATCAAAAAATTCCTCAGGAGATGAAGGGCATGAACCTTATGGAGAAGGAATGTTGTACCTAGATTAATGTAGCGAAGATGAAGCCAAATATGATAGTGACTAATTGGCTAGGACTCTACATCATATCTAAAAATATTGGTCTAGGTACCTATCACCTAACGTCACTAGGAGGTGTTGAAGAGCATAAACATCTCAACATCATCCATCTTAAGGTGTTTTATGCTTGAAGAGCATAGTAAAAGGCTTCGAGAGTTGCTTGTAACTTCTTTGTCATCCTAAAAAGCTCCAAACACTCTCATCAGTGGTTTGGTCAAGTAAAAATCTCCAAAGGCATCTTTAAGCCCTTTTGTCAACCTTAAAAAGCTCCAAAGGCATCTGTAAGCCCTTTTATCAACCTCAAAAGCTTCGAGGGCTTGCACAACTATTTGGTCATCCCAAGAGGCTCCAAGGGTCCTTGAAACCGCTTGGTCGTGTTAGTAAAAATCCTTCAGGATTTGCATATAATCACTCAATCATCCTAAAAATATCCAAAGGCATCTGTAAGCCCTTTGGTCAAACCCAAAAGGCACCAAGAGTTTTTGAAAAACTACTTGGTCAACCCCAAAGGCTCCAAGGATTCTCAAAATTGCTTGGTCATCCCAAAATGCCCCAAAGGTACCCATAATCCCTTTGGTCAATCCTAAAATCTCCAAGGATTCCTAAAAATTGCTTGGTCAAACTAAAGGCTCCAGAGGCATGTACTCACCTTTTGGTCAATTATGAGGCTCAAAACTCATAAAAATAATAAAATCAATAAAATCCAAAAAAAATGGTAAAACATAAAATTCAAAAACATTTGCATTTGCATTTTAATTTTGCATTTTCATTTTGCATTTACACATGCATTCACTATATTATGGCATTGCATATAGTCATTCGTCATCCGTTGCATTTCGTAATAAAAGGCATTGTGTTTGTCAGTATTACAAATGACACCACATTTGTGTTTAAATCATGCATCTCTGCATTTATCATAATCCATCATTCATGTGAGCAATTGTGTTTTTCAACACAACCTATAATGTTGCTATGGAGATATACTAGTATTTTTCGGTCACTCAACCATACCTAGTGGTCTTATCAAGAGTTGGTAGAAAGCTTGCTTTGATTTTGTAGCTAAGGTTCAGTTATTATAGCCCTTAGCATACCAGAAGCCTATCATTAATCAATAAATTAAACAATCCTAGCAAGGACTAGGGGAATATGAAATTCGTAAAACAGGACCGGGTATCCTGAAGCAAAAAGAGTTATTCTTGCTTATCCCTCTGTGCGGACGATATGGGAAATTTTGGTAGTTGGAAAAAGGATAGGTTAGTTCCCTATTCATAATCCCTTGCTTACGATAAAATGAGCAATATTCCAAAGAGATATCCCACATCAATACTCATGATTGATACCCTATATTGATATCATAGATCAAATCCCCAGAGTGATATCTCATATTGATATCATAAGATCGATATTATCAATCGATATACCAGAAATAGTTTTTCCCAAGTAAATACCCCCAAAGGAAAGTTTCTGAAGAAAATTGTCAAATGTAAATGCCAAAAAGTGAATATCAAGTGAAGATCAAAAAATAGGCTTAAATCAAAGTTCAAAGTGAAGTTCAAAAGTGAAGATCAAATGAAGATCATAAATCAAAAGTTCGAGTGAAGATCAAATGAAGATCCAAAATCCAGTTTGAAGAGAGATCAAATGAATATCCAAAGACAGTTAAAAAATAATATGGAATCAACTCCCTTTCTTCACTACATATGACCAAGTATCCCAAAAATTGAAGGATAAAAATAAATGAGCCTGAATCCTTAGAATTGTCAACACTACTATACCTTACACATTATGATATGTTCGATGCATTATCATCTCGCTTATGAACAAGACCAATGTTTGAATGTGGAAGAGCTAAATTTAGGTGTCCTGCATTGCCTAGTGGCTTAGTCCAACTAAAATCTAAACTTGAGATTGAATAAGATATTTGTGGAACCCCTATCTTAGCAATGGGTTGAAATAATCCCGCCTGACATTGGGGAACACTCGTGTATTATCTTAATATAATCATGTGCACACACTGAGATAATGAAAAATTAGGGTCTATCCTAGCAAAAGCCTTTTATCTCAAAAGTCTAGTGTGGTTAGTATGCAACTTTTGATAAGTCTAGTAGGATGTTTGAGTCTCATGGAAAACTTTAAAAATTTCTCCCATAGCAACAAAATGTCAAAAAAATTGCAACCATATAAATCATCAAATTGCAAAGTATCAAATCCATGATACATAATTACATAAAGCACAATAAACATATAGGATAGATACTGAATGGATATTAGAAATAATATTTAGATGACCACTGACTATATCGCACACATTTTTCAAATTTACAAAAGAAATAAAATCGAATGACAAATTATATCATTCGCATCAATAAACATCGCATACCATTGCATTTCATATATGGGTTATTAATTGATTAAATTATTATCTTAAGGATTTTCAATTACATTCATGATTTTTATACATTCTGTGGTGTCATCCATTAGATTTATAAACATATTTGCATTCATTCCTTATGTTTTAAGTGATTAAATCATACAAGTTCATTTACATTAGATTTACATCATGTAAATATATCATCACATACATTAATGCATGAAAATAAAGTAATATCAAATATGCGTTAAGATAAAAACACTACATCCATATGCATCCATCACCAAAAGCACATCTAAGCATCTAGATCACTGCATATCATCATCATAAATCAAATAGCTATCTAGTGCATGTCATCCATACATCACATCATATAGCATCAACATAACATAAGCATTGGATCCATGTGCATCACATAACTATAAAATTAAAAATAAATGAGTACACAATAATGAGCCATAAAATAATGATCATATCATATATAAATGTGTGTCTTAGATTACATCGGGAGTACAAAAATACTTGCAAGCTACAAATATGTAGGTCCTCGACCTTACACCAAAAATGATATGTATCAAAAATGTATCCTACAAACAGTAGAGCTCTAACTCTGATCTGCTCCCCCTATACCGAAGCTCTCATCGCCTCCCTTATTACTATTCTCAGGAGCCTGCTCTACCTGCTGCCATACTATCTGCTGTGGATCCTACTAAGCACCTTGAGTACTGCCTAGCCCGAAGAGACCTAGAACTCATCCAACTACCACCTATGCAATGGGCACCTCTATGCACTAGGACCTATGGTTGGATGTTGTAGTAGATTGCCCTACCTCCCTAGTCCTAGTATGACTACTACCACCATGTGTACTAGAGGACCTATGTGTCCTCTTGCTCTAATGGGTGCAATGGCTCAAGCTAGAAGTAGACTATCCTGTAGTTCGATATCTAGTCTTTTGGGACTCTGGAGCATATGGATACTTGGGAACCTCTACACCTAGCATCTGAATATACCCAAATAGCTGGTCTACTCGAGCAACCCTATATGCATGCTTATCATTGGCACTCATCAACAAACCCAACAAGCACTAAATCTTAGCTATAATATCCTGGCCACCTGGTAGTAATGTGCCTAGTGTCACCAGAGGCCCCATAATCACCTGAGAGGATGAAGGATCCCCCTTTGTTCCCTGAGCAGATCCTACTCTGCTACTACTGCATCCCTCTATGCAAGTGCCAAGTCACGAGCATGGGTGAGCTCATCAACCTAGGTTTCTACTGCTGTAGCTCATGTTTTCATGATAGCAATCTAATACTCTGCCTATGTCAATTGATGATATCTATTAGTAAACTATGCCTATAGAGTAGTGATAGTAGTATCCTGCTCCCTTTGCTGCATCTAGAATCACCAAAGTTGACTCTGTAGGTCATCCACCTAGGCTAATAGTAGTCCCTCTACACTATTAAGAGGGACATCACCCTCCTCAAGAGCCTCCTCATCAAGATCAATCTCAGGATCCTCCTCAGTAGTAGCCTCCATGCCCCATCCGCCCTCTATTCGCTGGTGCATGTTGCGCCTGTAGACACCAAAATAGCACCAATTTGATTATGCGACTAAAATCACTGATCAAGTTGGCATACATAGCCCCTATGGCAGACCCTAGAGGTTAAACAGTGGTCCTAACCACTCCCAAATCAGTTTTTGGAAGGTCAAAAGTCAATTTGGAACCTTTTAATAACTTTGCTCCCTACTCGTCCCACCATGGGATGATTAGAATCCTATTCATCCCACCCTAGGATTATTAGCAACAATCATCCTAGGGTGGGACGAGTAGTAGGTTTGACTGGAAAAAATTCAAACCTCGATAGGTCTACCACTTTATTGTGCCTTCAGGGCATGCAATTGCAAGGAAAGGCTTCAAATCAGAGAGAGGGACTTCAGTCAAGCAAACCCTAATCATGGAGACCTCATGCAAGGAGACTCTAAATTAGGGAGGAATCTTCTCTCCCAAAAAAAGGCATGGCAAGCCAAGTGGCGCCCTCTCATGCATATTCAAAGAAAGAGGTTATCGGGTGAACACTAGGAATACATCCATAATTTCTCTTTTGGGAGAGAGATTATCGGGTGAACACTAGGAATGCAATATTGACCCAAAACCCAAGCAATCAGCCACAATCCCATACCAAATTCACTAACACAACCCCCTAGGATGTTTTGGACCTACCCCAAGTGGAATGGTGTCAAAAACAGACCCCAAATGATGGGTGTCCTGCTCTCGGGTGTCCCCCAAACTACCGCAGTCCTAATCGACCCATCCCAAAGCGATTAGAAATCCATGAAGAATTTCTCTACTATTATTTTTTCATTCTGTTTTATTTGGTTTACTTATGTTGTTGTTCAAGTTTCATGTTATTCTGACTTGATTTTACTATGTTTTTATCATTTTATGCGTTTACTAACATATAGGGAGTGCTTTAAAAAATAGGACAATCTGGGCAGAATCTGCCAAATATGACCTTCTAGATCATCCCAAAATGACCATTTTAGCCTAACCCCAAGTTTGCATGAGTTTTTGAGGCATATGGGTAGGACATTTGGAAGGTTTCTTTTGCATGTTTTGTGACAGTCGTAATCGTCCCACCCCAGAGCGATTAGAAATACATGCATGATTTCTCAACTGTTACTTTTGAAATGTGTCTCTGATGAAGTTTTCATGCTTCTATAAAATTTTTAATTCATTATGAGATGTTTTGATCATCATTTTACTATTTTTATGTATTAACTAGCCAGAGGCCCTAGGGATCTCATGTTTTCCTTCTATCCGCATATGCTATTAACTGTTTGTTGTTTCTCTAACTACAGGATCTCACCAATAGGAACACCGAAGGGGCAAAAATGAACACACGAACACATGGATGCAAGCAACATCAATGTTTGGCCTGCCCATTTTGAATGTGGGCATGCGAAAGACACTAGAAGCATACCATATTTTGATGTAATGAACTGTATCAAACGCTTCGAGCCCTAGAGGGGGGGAGATGTATTGTAATCGGATTGAAAGCAACATTAATAAAAGGAGGCCCTACTTCATTTTTCTTACATCTAGTTTCATTCATGCTTTGTTTCTTGCATGCATTTGTTTCTCGCATCCGTAGGGCTTAGCATCTACACCATTTGAATCAATTTCATTTGCATCATAATATGGTATGCCGTCACCCCGCATTTGGCTTTCAGTGGTGATCACGGTGGGACCTTGTCCCCTGCTGTTAAGATCAAGTTTTTTTTATCCAAATTTTGTGGTTTCTTTGCAGGTGTTACTCATTTGGGCACTAGATTGCTACTCGTGCCACCCTATGATGAATATAGACTTGGAATCCATGCCACCCTGGGACGAATACAAATTCATCTCACCCTGGGATGAATACAGACCTACTATTCATCCCACCCCGGGATGATTAGAGCTCTATGCATTTTCTAAGTAGAAACTTAGAGGCATCTGGTTGGGACAGAGAAGAGGTAGGTTTTTTGGACATCCTCTGTGTTTTTTTTTCTTGTCTCTGCAATTTTTCTATTTTCTTTGCTTGCATAGAAATTTTTGCTGCATTTTTTCTTTCTTTGCGCAAGTAAAAGTAACCACACACACCACGTAATAATATTAACATCAAGGAGTTGGTCGTAAAACCCCAACACTTGATCAAGACCAACGGTGGATTTCATCACCACCTCGGCTTGGATTTTGCATACATAACCCTGATCGAAATTGTTGCTAGATGTAAATCCTGACGAAAGCTGACCAAGTGTATCGGGGGTGATTCCCAGTGCATGAGGATAAGTATTCTATGGTAGGTATCAAAAATAGAGTGATTCCCCTTCCATACCACCTATGTTCCACATACTGTTCTGCTCTCGCATACCAATAGTTTCCCTCACGTAAGGGCGGGTATATTGAGAGGTTCGGTATAACGGCCTGATAGTGGTATATTGAAATGGCGAACATTTTGGAGATATAAGAGCCTTCATCATGCATGAATAACAAAATTTTCTTTACACAATTTGCACAACAAAAATCAAAACACACTGAACCAAATTTAGGACACACATTTAATATGTAAAAAAGATAATCATTTCTTTGTTTGTGTGGTCCCTTTTGTTTGGTGTAGCATAAAAAATCGTAAAAGAGATAAAAATATACATATCTTGTAGAGAACCACCACCATGGTGTATACCCGTAGCCAAGCCCAATCATGGGCAAAAGCTACGAAAAGTGTACAAGGAGGCACCAATCACCTCCGCTATAGCCCCAAGGACTTGGTTATACCACCTTGGCAGCCTGACCCACAATGTGGTCCACACTATGCCACTACAGAAAAGGACTATAGAGGCACCCCTTTGGGGGAACTCTCGTTCAACACAGACCCTCTCAGGAGGAGTACATACATGGGAAGGCTCCCTTAGATGCTCATTATGAGTGGCCACTATGCGATGAAGTGCTACAGCAACATAGGGTTCACAAGGAGGGATCACATGATTATATCATCCCCCCTCTACCCCTTATTACTGTTAGAACCAATAGACCAAATCTAGAACACAAGGCTCTTCAGACAGGGCAAGCCAACTCCACCCGTACCTTTCACATGTATGAAATAGAGCATGAGGAAAACTAGTACATTCCTCAAGAGCAATACACCGCACAGGAGCAATGCGCCTCTGCACTTGCTAATTATCAAGATCACCTATTGAGGCCAAAGCCTCAGGTGAATGCCACTAACCTTGATAGAGGAAAGCGACCCATAGATATCTTGGATCACCATGACCGAGATAGACATGTAGGGGAGGCATATAGGCCTCCTAAACAAAGGATGGTGGAACAAATTGACTTGGCATTTTCCAAAGAAGCCACCCGCCAAGTGCAAATCACACAGCTTAGGCAATATCAGCAACAGTTAGCACAACTGTATCATCTTAACAAAGAGCGCATTCAGCACCAAATAGATGAATTACTCTAGAACAATATGCATGAGAGGATTCCAACCCCTCGCACACATAGGACAGAGATTTATGAGAGGTACAACCCCTTAGTGTGAGATAGGTCTCCACGACCTTATCAAATGTTGCCTCCAAGACCTCTGAGACCTGAGCAGGAGGCCACCCCTAGAACCAATGATGGGCACCTTCCTCAGGCCCCTATCCATTTTTATAGGTCATGCCCAAAAAATCCCCAAGAAGCCGATGAGGAGTTTGAGCAAGAAGAAGAGCGGGACGAAACACCCTACCAAGGCAATGGGGGCACTACCTGGCTACCCCTCCATAGGCCTCAAGTTCCTCACAATGCACAATGGGAACAAACCAAAGAAGAGGAAATTAAATCCTTTGATGCATACAAAGTGTTGCTAGAGCGCTTAGAGTCTGTGGAGACCAAGACTTCGGGGCCCCAAAAGCCCACCTTACACCAGCTCCGTAGTCACCCTATGCATCCTTCAGTTTCGGCACCCCCATACCTCGACCACTTCAAAATGCCTCAATTGGAAATTTTTAGAGGGGATGAGGATGCCCAAGAGCACGTAACAAGATTCCTGAGTCAATTATTTGGCATTTAGGACAATGATGCATTGCTTCTAAGAACGTTTATAACCACGTTCGTAGGTCCTGCCTCGGATTGGTTTACCCAATTGCCAAAGCATAGCATCAATAATCTAGACCAGCTAGTGGATGCGTTCCTTGAACATTTTGCCTTCAACACAAAAAATAAGGCATCCTTAAGTGACCTAGCTATCCTTAAGAAATATGATGATGATACCATAGCCGCTTATGGGAATCGGTGGAGGACATTGCTTTCAAAGCTACCCTACCTCCCTCCCATGGCTAACATGAATTAGATGTTTTCAAAGATTTGCATAAGGTCAATCTCTGTGCTATTGTAGCTGCAACAATATGCCACCCTAGAAGAATCCCTGGCGCAAGCCAGGATAATTGAGGAGATCAAAATTCAAGATGGTGATATTGCCAAGCCGTGCAAGAAAGAGTGGACCAAAAATTCCAAAACTGGGCCCACGTAACCGAAACCCGCCATGGTCAATCAGGTTGCCATAACTGTACCACCACCTACACAAACGACATAGCCCCCAAATGCTAATTATCAGGTAGTTCCTCCTGCTAAATATGAAAAGGAAAACCATAGGCAAGATCAAAATTAGTAGCGTTGCCCTAAGTGACAATTCACACAATTCACAGAGTCTAGAGACTCTTTGTTTGACCACTTGTTCACGAAAAATCTGATAAACTTACTAGAAACTCAACCCATGGACCTCAACGTGCCAAAACCCAAGGGCTATAGGGAAGATTTATATTATAGATTCCATCGCCAGAAAGGACATAACATCTTCAGTTGTTGGAAATTCAAAAACTTGGTGCAAGACTTGATAGAAAACAAAACACTTACAATGGATAACCCGTAGTGCTAAGCAACCAACAGATGGATGTCTTCAAAGACCCCTTGTCTAAACATGATGCACAGGCAAAAACTATACAAGTGAATGAGGTGACACAAAACTACCCCATGCAGGGATACGTAGGGATGATAAGCATTGTGACGCAAAACAAAAGATACCCAAACATGACCGCGCCCGCTGCAGCTATAGGAAATGTTCCAAAGTCACAATCCCCACAACACCCTACGCAACCTCCCCCACCTAGACCAGTGGACATGATTTGTACTAAGCTTACTCAGATTTTAAGGACCACGTCAACTAGGCTCTCCATCTATGAGCTCATCCAATAATCATCGCCCCATCGAGAGGCTCTGATGGAGATACTCAAAGCCATTGAGCTACAACCCCAAGAACCCAATTCTTTCAACAAATTTGTGGGACATGTGAGACAATGCATAGAACCGGTCATAACCTTCAGGGAAGACGAACTAAAATCGGTGACTGGTGATATGGTGGATCCACCCCTGCATGTCATCATGCGGGTCAACGAGATTCCATTCAAGAGGGTGTTGGTGGACACTAGCTCGTCCAACAATATAATCATGACTGTGACATTAAAACATCTTAAGCTGCCAACATCCCACATTGTGGCATCCACCTACACTCTTCGAGCATTCAACGATGCGTTATGCTCGATGGTTGGCACAATTGTCCTACCCATCCAAGTAGGACAAAAGACCATTCCTATGTTGTGTCACATCCTTGAGGGTGATATGGCCTACAATATCTTGCTAGGTCGGCCTTGGATCAGGGACATGAAGTGTGTCCCTTCGATAGCCCATCAATGCCTCAAGTACACATATGAAGGGCAAGTACATGTAGTCCTAGTAGACTTAGAGCCCTTTAAATTTTGCAATGCAATGCAACTGATGCCACAATCGACCCTCCCATCGACACATTTGGACTTTCAATTGAATCCATCCACTCAGGGTTCGATTCTGCCTACATCCCCACTGTTGAGTCCCTCAAATAACCAACCTGGCCCATATTCATCATTTGTCCCTTCACCAACAATGCCACCTATGGTGGCCACATCGAAGGACAATGGGAAGAAGCCCCTAGAGGAGGTGCCACCATCAGTCTCAACAATCTCTACCAATGAGGTGCCCAGCCAAATGGAGGTCGAGACACCTGGTTCACCCAACATGGAGTGGACTCAGGGAGAACTCCCATTCCCTCCCCCTCAACCATTGACGATTACCATTGAAATGGCCAATACGGGCCTAGGGGAGTACCTAGTGCAGAACATAGTGGCAACACCCACACTCAAATCCATGCAAGACATGGGGAGACCTCACCTCCCCATCGAAACTATCTTCCCTTTAGGCTACCCACCAAATCAGACAAACTTTGTATATGGGGGCCTCGAAAATGACATTGAACCCTACCTACAAGAGGAAGAGGATGAAGAGCCATTTGATGAGAATGTTGACTATCTGTCCAACCCGGAATTCACCTTGAAATACCTTGGCCAATGTAATTGGCATGGATATGGATTGGGTAGATATGAACAAGGAATGCACGTTCTTTTTCAACCAAGATATTAGATGCCATATGATAAATCAGGAGTGGGGTTCAACCACCCTTTGCCCCTCAAAATCTTGGTAGAGACCATGCAAGGCCTAGGGCTAGGCAACAAGGATGGGTTGGCACAAGATCCATATGCCAATCCCAACACAACATATACATTGGGGGATTATCTCCCATTGTTAACAACAAACCTTGTTGACCTCAACAACCCCTTCCCTTCGATCGAGAAAGGGGAAAGTTCAAGGGATTACCTCCAAGAGGGATATAGACAAGATCATAGGGGATCTTCTGAAGATGAGTCAGAGTATGTGGTAGCACCTTGGGACCCTTTCGAATTCGATAGCAATCACTCGCAAGTGGCACCCATTGACGACTATCAGGAGAACTTCGAGGCAATGTTCCCCTTGAATGCTCCAATCGAGCAATTGCCACCTCAAGAGAATCCAACCTGCTCGTAGAGAGTGAAACAACCTAGATGGGACCAAATCAACTTGCTCAAACAAAACGAGCCTCCCATATTGGCCATAAGGCCAAGTGATCAAGAAACTCCTAGTGGGAGGCTATACCAACAAGAAGAGCACATAGTTGTTGAAGCTAATGATGGCCTATGGATCTTCGATAGCGATTATGAGGATGAGACTGAGATGGCATATCTCAACCATATGTGACAACAACAACACCCCATGGACATTGATGATATGTTTGAATAGCTAAACATGGGGCCAAGGCATAGGTGGCATTTAAACCAAGTACAGCTAAACCAAGTGCTTCATCCACCACTTCGGGCATACAGAGAGCACCTCCCACCCAGAGACCCTATAGAGCCATCAGTGCCAAGGGTAGACCCTATGCTTCTATCCACACATAGGGCCGATCCTTTTGTGCTAGTACCCATAGAGCTAGATTCGGGGTGCAAGGATCACCAAGAATGTCCGAGTCAACACCCACGTGGTAATGGAGACCAAATTCATTCCATCAACATGATCTCCATTGATTTAACCGCCCCCATCCACAACCCAGCCGATCCAACATGACCATTGTATCTAGACCTAGATGCCATAGCCTGGGATCATGCTGACTCACCACCATCCCCATCAGAGTACTGGCCTTGCGATGGGATGTTCCATTTCACCCTAGGACAGACTCAGGATATCTTCCATGTTGAAGAGGAACTCAATGTTCCCAACGTAGATCTAAATTCAATAAATGATATCCACTTGATCCCGACTCCACACCAGTTGGAGGATGAATCCCACATGTCAGTCGAAGAGATGATTGACATAGACATCGGTTTGATCCAATGAAGAGCAAGCCGATTACATTGCCCTTCTCAAGGAGAAGAAGGAGGTTTTTGCATGGTCCTACAAAGACATGCCGGGGCTAGACCCATAGCTAGTCATGCATAATTTAATGCTTGATTCGACAGTCAAGCTAGTCAAGTAAAAGCTACGTAAGATGCACCCAACAGTGGCCTTGATGGTCAAATATGAGCTACAAAAGTTTTTGGATGCACAGTTTGTCATTTGCATGGATTACCCACCATGGTTGTCCAACATGGTACCCGTCAAAAATTTGAATGGGAGGATTCGCATATGCACCAATTTTTGAGATTTAAACAAAGTGAGTCCCAAGGATGATTTCCCCTTGCCTAGCATCGATGCATTGGTAGACACTATAGCAGGCCACAAAATGCTTTCCCTCATGGATGGTTTCTCGGGATACAACCAGATTCATATCAATCCCAATGATCAACTCAAAACGATGTTCACGATACCTTGGGGGACATTTTGTTATAAGGTCATGCCCTTTGGCCTTAAAAATGTTGGTGCCACCTACCAATGCGCTATGACATACATCTTCCATGATCACATGCATAAAACTTTGGAATATTATATGGATGATCTATTGGCCAAATCTCTTTTGCACCAAAATCATCTCGATGACTTATGCAAGATCCTTGATCGCCTCATCAAACACAAAGTTAGGCTAAACCCCAAGAAGTGCGTATTTGGCATCACATCTGGAAAACTCTTGGGTTTCATAGTCTCAAAATGAGGCATCGAGGTAGATCCAAACAAATTCAAGGCAATCCTTGAGATGCTTCCCCCAACCACCATCAGGCAGCTAAGAAGCTTGCAGGGAAAGGTCGCATCAATCAAGCGCTTCATAGCATAGTTATCTGACAAGTGTCAACCCATGAATAAATTATTACACAAGGGGGTAGCATTTCATTGGGATGACGAGTTCCAGTTAGCCTTCGATGACATCAAAAAATACTTGGCTTCATCGCCAGTATTGGCACCACCTAGACCAAGAGTGTCATTCTACTTATACATCTCAGCTACCGAGGTGGCACTGGGTGCCATGCTAGCCCAAAAAATGAATTACATAAAGAACAGGCTAATTATTATCTTAGCCGCACCCTGGTCAGTTATGAACTTAACTATGCATACATTGAAAAGCTATGCTTGGCAGTGGTATTTGCCACCAAAAAGCTATGCCATTACATGCTGAGAAATATGACGTATGTTGTGTCTAAGGAGAATCCATTGCGGTACATGATGAGTCGTACTTATCATAGTAGTCACACGGTGAAATGGATCATGTTGTTGATGAAGTTTGACATCGAATTCATTGGACAAAAGTCCATCAAAGGTCAAGTCATCGCCGATCAACTAGCAGAGGCTCCTCTCGAAGACGACCAGCCTCTGACCATAGAGCTACCCGATGATGGGGTCTTCCATGTCTCAGAATTGCCAGATTCTGATGAGCCTGAGTCACAGGTCGACATAACCTTATTTTTTGATGGTTCTAAATGTGAGCAAGGAGGTGGCATGGGAATCATATTTTTCACACTACAAGGGGCTCCAATGCCTTTATCATTTAAACTTGATTTCCCATGCACCAATAACAATGCTGAATATGAAGCCTTGCTCATAGGTCTTCAGACAACCATCACCATGAACATCAAATGCTTGAATATCTTTGGTGATTCGCTGTTAATTGTCAACCAAGTGAAAGGGGTATTCCAATGCAAATGCCCAGTTCTACAGGCCTACAAAGCCCTTGTGGATAAATTCTTGGAAAATCTTGAATGGTACGACATCGAGGCACTCCCTCGATCATCGAATTATTTTGTGGACACTATGGCCTCCTTGGGGTCACTAATCCCACAAGACCCTTCTGGTGAGATGACAACCATTCAAGTCAAAACATTATCACAATCCATGATGGAGCGTGCAAGCTCTGACATAACGCCAGGAATCCACCTGATCTAGATTGAACCATCTTAGGAAAGGTTCTCTCGAATCCATGATAGTATGAATCACGCCAACTAGGGGTCTTTGTTCTCTCCAACCCCTCTTAATAGCAACACAACGCTATTTCTACAAGTTCTTTCCCATTCAGCTTTTGCTAGGGATGAACTTCAAGAGGGATCAATCATTCATACCATCAAGGTTTTTGATCAGCAAGATTGGTACACACCCATAAGAGACTATCTCAAGTTAGGTAGCCTCCCACTTGGATTGTCGCACGTCATGAAAATATCACTCAAATAGAAAGCGACAAAGCATGTCTTGCTAGGAGACATTTTGTACCATCGAAGCTATGAAGGGATCCTCCTCCATTTCTTGGACCACCAGGAGTCCACTTGGGCGATCACCCAAGTGCATGATGGTACATGCAGTGGCCACTTCAGCGGTATGGCCATCGCAAAGTGCATTCTTTGCATGGGCTATTATTGGCCATATTTAGAGCAAGATTGTTGTGCATATGTGTGAAAGTGCATGAAGTGTCAACACCATGCTAACTTGACACACGTACCTTCTTAGGCCTTGCAACCGATCCAATCGGCTTGGCCATTTTCATAGTGGGGCCTAGATCTCATTGAAAAGATCTCCCCTGCATCGTCAAGTCATCACACGTTCATCATAATGGCCATAGAGTACTTCACCAAGTGGGTGGAAGCAATTCCGCTTACCTCTACTACTGGGCCCCGCATTGCGGAGTTTATTTTACATAACATCATATGTCATTTTGGTATTCCATCCAAGATCATCTTGGATAATGGGATGTCATTTAAGAACAAAGATGTGCATGCTTTGACAACAAAGTACAAAATTCAGCATAGTTTTTTGACACCCTATTATCCGTAGGCAAATGGGCAAGCAGAGGCGTCAAACAAAATGCTAGTCGCCATCCTTAAAAATATGGTCGTAGATAATCATAAGGATTGGCACATCCAAATACCACTTGCCCTATGGGCTTATCACACTAGCATTCGGACGCCCACTAGGGCCACTCCATTTTTGCTGGTGTATGGCTCCGAGGCAGTCATGCCTCTCGAGTTGGAAATACCTTCCCTACGCATATCAATGCAAGAGTTCATCGATGATGACACTGCACAGTAGGCCTAGTTAGACTAGCTTACGTTGCTCGATGAACGATGCATCAATGCTCTCGAGCATTTACGTATCTATCAAGAGTGACTTAAGAAAGCATATAACATGAAAGTTCACCTGAGGGACTTTTAGGTTGGTGACCTAGTCTTAAAAGAGAACCAACAAAATTCTAACTTGCCGCCCCATTTAAGGGACAATTTCATGGCAAATTGGTTAGGTCCTTATGTAATCGATAGTAAAATAGGACCCAGAACATACCGGCTCACCTCTCTTGAAGGAATCAAGGAACTAGAACCCTTGAACATCAGTCATTTGAGGCCATTCCACATTTAGGGAGCCATAGCCCACCCCAAAAGCTCCAAGGATTCCAGCAATCGCTTGGTCAACCTAAAAAGCTCCAAGGATTCCAGCTATCACTTGGTCAACCCCAAAAATGCCCCAAAGGTATCTATAATCCCTTTGGTCAAACCAAAAGCCCCAAGGATTCCCGCAATCGCTTGGTCAACCTAAAATGCCCCAAAGGTATCTATAAATTCCTTTGGTCAAACCAAAAGCTCCAAGGGTTCTCGCCATCGCTTGGTCATCCAAAATGCCCCAAAGGTATCCATCATCCCTTTGGTCAAACCAAAAGCTCCAAGGATTCCCACAATCACTTGGTCAACCTAAAATGCCCCAAAGGTATCCATAAACCCTTTGGTCAAACCAAAAGCTCCAAGGGTTCCCACAATCGCTTGGTCAAAAACGAATATTCAAAAAACAAAAGATAATAAAAAATAACAAAAAATTGCATCTCACTTTCATGCACATTCTTAAAAAAAACAAAACACAAAAAAGAAAAGAAAAACTGCATTAGGCATCGCATACATACATTGCATATTTTTTGGTCATACATGTCAAAAGCACCATAGACTATAATTACTCGACAATTCCATCATTTTTCCAAATTCAATCCATTTTGTAAAAAGATCCACCAAAAATAACGCCCTTTGCATTTTTGCCATATCATAGTCAGTTGTCTACTAATGTCTTTAGGGTTTTTCATCATTCAACTGTCTTTAGATTTTTGGTCAAATGTTGTACGAAGTCAGACCGATTTTTACAAGGTAGAGTTTTACTGGGATCACGCCTTGTTACATCACATCCCAACACAAGCTTAAAACACATAAAAATTCCCAAGTTGTGTGAATGCAAGACGAAACCTACAAAGCAGTCTAGGGTACCATATGTAAAACATTATCCTACTCATCCCCCTATGCGAATGGTTCAAGAATGTTGAGAATTGACAAAAGGACAAGCTCTTCCCCATCCAATTCCCCACAATAAATAGTGGTTTTCACCATTGTCAAAAATCCCAAAACACCTTTGGTCCCCAACGTCGTAAGGATTCATACTACATGTCCCTGAGAAGGATGGGTAGTCATCCCCAAGGCCTAAAAGGATCAATGCCATTCACAAGAAAAATCTCAAAAGTCCACCATCCAAAATTCCACACACCTTTGGTCCCCAAAGTCGTAAGGATTCGTACTACATGCCCCTGAGAAGGATGGGTAGTCATCCCCAAGGCCTCAAAGATCAATGCCATTCCAAAGAAAAATTCCCAACCACCTTTGGTCCCCAAAGTCATAAGGATTCATACTACACATCCCTGAACAGGATGGGTAGTCATCCCCAAGGCCAAAAGGATCAATGCCACTCACAAGCCAAAAACCCATGAGATCAACTTGGAAATCAACATGCCAAATATAAATCCTCAAAAGGCAACAATAAAAATAATAACAATGGTTATCACCACTACTCAAACCCCTTGCTCCAAAAAAAAAAAAAAACAAAACAAAAAGAGAAAAATAAACAATGATTTTCATCACTATGTATGAGAGCAAGTATCCCAACAAGTTGAGCAATCGAAAGATGCCTGAGCTTGAATCCCTAAAATTCTTAGCATTTGAAGAACCATTTAGGTGATCCTCATTACGGGTTTGGTGGATAGCCTACCTGGCAATGGCGGTATCCTAAATGCATGACGATATGTCTATCACATTAACTTTGCATGTGAGTAGACCAATGTTTGCATGTGGATGAGCTAGCTTATGGTATTCTAGATTGCGCCATAGACTAATCTTACTAAATACACCAAAGGAGTTAGTGGAGCTAATTAGGTGATCCTCAGTACAAGTTTGGTGGACATCCTACCTGGCACTAGCGGTATCCTTATGAATACCACATAAACGAACTCAATCGCACACACAGGGATGTGAAATAACTTGGTCAAACTCAAGTCTGATTTGTACCTTGTTCGAAAGTCTTATAAGATAATGTACAGTCTTGATTAGTTAGTTAAAGCAGCTAAGTCTCAGAAAAACCGTAACTACATTTTAAAACAATTGTCGTACATTTCATTATCACCATCAGAAATAACACAACAATAATTACAAATACAAAGTTATTTCATAAACCAATCACATAGTACAGAATGCCAGTTAATCCTATGCAGTCTATGGTGCCACCACCTGCATACCAACAAATCATTCCATCCATTCCATATGCATACATCCATATCATATAGCTAACATCATCCGCAGTCATAACAACATATGCATACATAAACATAAACAAAAATGTGCATAAAAAAAACAATAAACCATGACAAGCATATCATCAAAAAAATGAGTCATGTATATATATCGAGTCAAAATGCCCTCAGGCTACAATAAAACGGTCCTCTGACCTCACAAAAAAATCAAAAACTCAAAATCCCCAAAGCCTAGGGAGTCGGCCACCATGATCACGTAGGATCGGTGCGACTGGAACTACCCCCAGTGGTGTGGGTCCTATGGGACCTCTTAGGCGACGCTACCAGCCCTCGCATCATGCCCACTAACGCTACCCTCACCCACCCACCTACGATGAGAGGATGCAGACTGCTCAGTCTCACTGCCTCTCGTACGACACGACGATCCACCTCTAGTGAGCTCAGGTAACTGTCCATCGAGGTGGATAATCTCGGCCTCCAACTCCACCCGACATCGACCCCACTCCACATCCCGTCGATAGTATGCAGCCAATGCGTCATCCCGCTGTGCCAATTGAGCCCACAGGCGATCCCTCTCGACGCTGTGCTCCTCATCCCATCTCCGTAGTAGGTCCTCCAATCATGCTATCTCAGCATGAAACCTAGCCTCCATATCCCCTGGGATTTCCTGAGGCATGGGCATCTCCGGGATGGCATGCTGCTCTGACACCCATTGCTCCAGGATGTCCTATGTATCCGACTACTCTGGAACCCCTAAATCATCCCCAGTCAAGTCATCTACCTCCACCATATCTACATCATCGAGTGGAGCCCCCAAACCCTCCATCGATGCCTCCACACCCCCATCGCCTGCTGCTGCTACATCCGGACCTCCTAGAGGCCCCTCACCCCGCCATCATAGCATCGTCCACCACTGGTCATACTCTGTAGTAACCCCAACATTGTCCATGTCGGGGACATCAATCACTGCATTAGACTCCTCGCCCATCGGCTCAATAATCCACCAGGCTAGAGTCCTCTCATCACCTCGATGTCGATAGATCAAGGGCTCCCCAGGCAATCCCTGGCGCACCCCAAACTATCGAGTCACCCGGATGTACGAGAAGTACTCCTGCTCTATCCCATGTCACTCGATCAACCATCTCCCCCTATGCACCCACCAAAGCCACTCTCCAACCTCAGGCTAGGCTGGATAGTCTCTGTATGGCCACTAGAACACCTCCCCTGGAGCAAGATGAGAGAAGGCATCAATATAGTGCCCTATGGCACCTGCCCACTGCCAACTCTACCCCTGATCCTATGACCTTTTCCATAGAGAAGCATTACCCAATCTCCCTATCCACCATCTCACCTCGAGTGGTCCAAGGCAACCCCTACGGCCGCTCCACAGCTATGTGTTGCCACCCCTAGCACTGCAAAAGATAGCTGCACCCGATCCCCTTCCACCTTTGGTAGCGGATCTCGTACAACTCATCGTAAAGATGTGCCAATAGTGTCTGACCCCACCTCATAATAAGTGGCACTGTTGTCAGACACTCCACCAGTCTGAACACCACCTCAAGTAGGTTCCAAGGGAACCTTGCACCTGAGGAGTCGGGAAGCAGCATATTAGAGATGAGGGTCATCAGCAATGCATGCCTCACCCCCAACATGCCCTTCTCAAACCACCACCACACCAGAATCCTTCCAATCAGGTAGTCCACTTCTACCCTCTCCACAGACCTATCCACCCCCATCTCCATTGCTTGCCCAAAGCACCATGTCAGCATTGTCATCCACTGATCACGGGGAGTCATCAAAATGGGCAGTCCGTCTATCGAAATCCATAGAATTTGATACACGTCCTCCAAAGTAACCATCATCTCCCCTGTTGGGAGATGAAAGATGTTGGTGCAGGGATCCCATAAATTTATCAAGGCAGTCAGATATGCCCGATCCCCCACCATAGGCTCCAACCGCATCACCTTCTTGAGCCCAAGGGAATCAAGTCACTCCCAATACAACCGCCTCCCGGCATCGGAGAACAACGCGTGCGACTCCTAACAACCTGCACAACACAAACACAATAACACACAAAACAAATTAGGGTTTTAACTACACCTTAAAAACATAAAAATTATACTAGGGTTTGAAAAAAAAATCAAACAAAACAAACAAATTCATCCTCGGGTTTTTAACCTTAGTGTGAACTACAAAAACAACTTAAAACAATAAAACAAATTCATCCTAGGGTTTTTAACCTTACTATGAACTAAAAAACAAATAAAAAAACTTAAACAAAACAAACCAAGTCAACCTAGGGTTTTTTAACCTTAAGGTGAACCAAAAAAAATGAAACAAAACAAAAAAATCACCCTAGGGTTTCGACCTTAAGGTGAATAAAAAAACAAAAACATAATACAAACACAAAAATTAATACTAGGGTTTTGATCTTAATATTAACACAAAAAAAAAAATAACGCAAAATAAAAACAATTATGTGCAAGTTTTCTTAACTTCATATAAAGAAAAAACAAAAAAACAAGAAGGAAGGAGCACCTACCGATCTCGCCTCAGCTCCGCCACTCGAATATCTGGTCCTTGCACTCATGGTGTCCGCAAAATTTTGACAGTGCTCCACTACGCAAACTCGCACTCCTCCTCCCCACAGCTCCAAAACACCAAGAAAAAAATGTTGCAAATGAGCCCAAAATCAAGATTTGGTCTTTTTATAGGCTGTTGGGCCTGTAATCATTCCACCCTGGGATGAGCACTCTAGTTAGCACTCATCCCACCCTAGGACGATTACCAAATTGCTATTCGTCCCACCCTAGGATGATTACAGAGAAAAAAATAAAGCAACGAAAACAGAATCCAAAAAATGCACCAAAAACAATAATAAAGCTGCCAAACAAAGGTGCCCTTGCACTAGATATTCTTGGCATGAAAAACCAATGTTGGGGTCATAATTATCACTATCTGACTCCCTAATAAGGCTACCATAGCCGGACCGCTCCACGGGAGGACGAATTTCCAAAAATTTCAGCCCCAAGGCATCACAAAAAGGGTCCAAACCCACCCAAAAATAGCAATAAAGCTGCCAAACAAAGGTGTCCTTGCACCTGATATTCTTGGCATGAAAAACCAATTTCAGGGTCACAAATTATCACTATCTGACTCCCTAAGAAAGCTACCATAGTCAGACCACTCCACGAGAGGACGGATTTCCAAAAATTTCAGCCCCAAGGGGTCACAAAAAAGGTCCAAACCCACCCAAAAATAGCAATAAAGTTGCCAAACAAAGGTGCCCTTGCACCTGATATTATTGGCATGAAATACCAATTTCAGGGTCACAAATTATCACTATCCTACTCCCTAAGAAGGCTACCATAGCTGGACCGCTCCATGGGAGGATGGATTTTCGAAAATTTCAGCCCCAATAGGCATCAACAAAAAGGGTCAAAACCCACCAAAAACAGCAATAACTCTGCCGAATAAAGGTGCCTTTTGCACCTAAAATTCATGGCATGAAAAACTGACGTCAGGGCCACAAATTATCACTATCCTACTCCCTAAGAAGGCTACCATAGCTGGACTGCTCCACGGGAGGATGGATTTTTGACAATTTCAACCCCAATAGGCATCAACAAAAAGGGTCAAAACCCACCAAAAATAGGTTTGATTGCTAGAAAACTGCACACGTTCAACGGAAAACCATTGAAGGCACCCTTAAAAATGTCATCTTGGGTCAAGCGACTCGTCGCTTTTCTCATTTTTTTCATTCCCTCATCGATTTGTCGCTTGAGGGGGTAGTCACACTTAGTCACCAAATCAACAAATACACACCCAATCAAGGAAATGGCATGCATTCAAAGAATCATTGACAAAGGAAAATCACGCTCCTGCTTGGGGCAGTAAACAAGCAATAATCACAAGCTGATCAAACACTTGGCATTCTGGAATCATGAACTCAAGGTTCCCATAGACAAAAGGTTGTGCCCTTTGCCTACTCATGATTGAACAATGTCCAAGATCAAGTAACACCTCACCAAAAAAGGTTAACACTTGAAGTAAGCTCCTTAGCTCGTCAAAAGGAAGGATTCAAGAATGCGTGCCCTTTCCATACTTGGGGCATCAAAATTTGGTTAGGTTACTAAGAAACCCTAATCATTAAGTGCTTTGGTTATCTATTTTTGCTCAGCACTACGCCATGCATAGCGCATCCCAAAAAGGGGCATCTATAGACACCAAAACAACACCAATCTGATTATGCGACTACAAGAACTGATCGAGTTGGCATACATAGCCCCTAGGGCAGCCCCCAGAGGTTAAACAGTGGTCCTAACCACTCCCAAATCAGTTTTGGAAGGTCAAAGGTCAATTTGGCACCTTTTAAGCACTTTGCTCCCTACTCGTCCCACCCTGGGACGATTAGAATCCTATTAGAATCCTATTCGTCCCACCCTAGGACAATTAGCAGCAATCTTCCTAGGGTGGGATGAGTAGCAAGTTTGACTAGAAAAAAGTCAAACCTCGATAGGTCCACCACTTAACTGTGCCTTCAGGGCATGCAATTGTGAGGAACGACTTCAAATCAGAGAGAGGGACTTCAGTCAAGCATGCCTTGATCATGGAGGCCTCATGCAAGGAGACTCTAAATCAGGGAGGAATCTTCTCTCCCAAAAAAAGGCATGGCAAGCCAAGTGGCGCCCTCGCATGCGCATTCAAAGAGAGAGACCCTAGGTCTATAAAAGGGTGAGCATCCTCACCCCAAAAAAGAAGAGAGCTGGAGCATTTGGAGCAATGGAGTGCTGCCAAATTATACCCACATTCCCCTTTGTGCTTCTTACATCCATAATTTCTCTTTTAGGAGAGAGGTTATCGGGTGAACACTAGGAATGCAATCTTGACCCAAAACCCAAGAAATCAGCCACAATCCCACACCAAATTTGCTGACACAACCCCCTAGGAGGTTTTGGACCCATCCCAAGTGGATTGGTGTCAAAACCAGACCCCAAACGATGGGCGTCCTACCCTCGGGCGCCCCCCAAACTGTCGTAGTCCTAATCGGCCCACCCCAGAGTGATTAGAAATCCATGAAGAATTTCTCTACTATTATTTTTGCATTTTTTTCTATTTGGTTTACTTATGCTGTTGTTCAAGTTTCATGTTATTCTGACTTGATTTGACTATGTTTTTATCATTTTATGTGTTTACTAACATATAGGAATGCTTTAGGATATGGGACAATCTGGGCAGAATCTGCCAAATCTGACCTTCTGGGTCGTCCCAAAATGCCCCTTTTAGCCTAACCCCAAGTTTTCAAGAGTTTTGGAGGCCTTTGGGCAGGACATTTGGAAGGTTTCTTTTGCATGTTTTGTGATAGTCCTAATCGTCCCACCCCGGAGCGATTAGAAATCCATGCATGATTTCCTGACTGTTCCTTTTGCAATGTGTCTCTAATGATGTTTTCATGCTTCTATCAAATTTTGGATTCATTATGACATGTTTTGATCATCATTTTGCTATTTTTATGCATTAACTAGCCGGAGGCCCTCGGGATTGCATGTTTTCCTTCTATCCGCATATGCTATTAACTTTTTGTTGTTTATCTGAGTGTAGAATCTCACTAACAGGAACACCAGAGGGGAAAAAAGGAACACATGAACACATGGACACAAGCGGTGACAACCTTTGGCCCACCCATTTCAAATGTGAGGCACATGAAAGACACTGGAAGCGTACCATCCGTTGATGTAACAAACTGTATCAAACATTTTGAGCCCTAAAGGGGGGACATATTGTAACCAAATAAAAAGCAACATTAATAAAAGAGGACCCACTTTGTATTTGTTTGCTTACATCTTGTCTATGTGTCATTTCCTTCATGCATTGCTTTCTCGCATTCGTAGGAATTAGCATTGTTTTATATCAATTTTGTTTGCACCATGTAGTCTGGCATGCCGTCACCCTACGTTCGGCTTTCAGTGCCCATCAAGATCCATCGCTGCCCCTGCCTGATCTGCAACTTGACCTAGAGACCCTGTCCCATAACAACGAAACATAGACCACCATCCATCGTACTCTGGAGTGGTCGCAACTATGTCAAATCCAGTCTCCTAAAAATCACCTAGAGCATCAACTATAGTTGGAGTCTGGATCCATGGTAGATCCCTCTCCAAAACCAAGTGCCTATAGGCAAATAGGATCTCCAGTAAGTCCTACACCATGCCAAATGATCACAAGATGCAAGAGAAAAACTAGTACTCTCTGATATTGGCCTTATGGCCGAGTAACCATCTATTTCGATGAGACTATCGAAGCAACTCGCCAGCCTTAGGCCAGTCAGGATACTCCATGTAGGGCCACCACTCAACATCATCTAGCCTGAGTCCTACAAATTGTGTGATATAATGTTGGACATTGCTATCATGGGTCCTACTATGGAAGCCCTCCTCCTCTTAAGTCCAATAGGCAGTATAGCACTGATGGGTGTCATCTATCTCTGTGATGTGTAGGGGCAACTCTCTAGGATGCTCTATCCTAATATGTTGATACCCCTAAATCTATAGAAGTAGACTACAACTGATCCCCTGATGGCTCTGATAAATGATCTAATATAGCTCTCGATATAGTTGAGCCAATAGAGTGCTCCCAAAGGCTAGGAGCAGTGGCTGTCAGACAGACCTTTGGATAACTCTACACACAGTAGCTAAAAGGTTACAGGGAATCCTCACACCCGAGGAGTCTCGAAGCACATATTGCACCACCAGGTGTATGAAAATAGCCTCACACATTAAGAAGATATTCTTCCCCTTCCAATAGTTGATGTCGACCCCTCCATGGTCAATAACGCACTGAGTCTCCTCGCTTTGGATGTCGAAGATAGAATCGAAGATGGACTCCTTAGCACCAGAAGTTGAGGAGACGATGGCCTCACCATCAATGGGAGTCCTAAATATCCTATAAATATCCTCTAATGTAACTGTCATTTCACCTGTAGGCAGGTGAAACGTGTTGGTCTACATATTCCAACGTCGGGCCAACACAGTCAAATATGATTGATCTACCTTGATAGTGGGTAGATCCAGTACGTATCTACAGCTGACAACTCTGAACCACTCTCACTCACCATCAGTGAGCTCTCTATGGAGAGTCTTCATAATGTCAAGGTCTTGAGCTCTAGAGGTCAATCTCTAAAATACATAGCATGATATAAGAAAAAAGCTAACTAAAACAAGCAAAAACATTTAAAAACTGATTTAAAAATCATAAAAAATAGTAAAAAAATGATAAAATTACAAAAACATGTCATCATGTAGGCCTACAAAACAAATTTGTCAATAAAACAGGTCAAAAATGCATTAAATGATATTAATTGCCTCTAAAATCTTAGAAAAATTAAAAATTTTGCAAATTTTTCCTAAAGTTGGCGAATCTCAGGTCAACCCTACAGTCCGCATGCGATTAAAATTTGACCATTGGAATTTTGAATGCTGATCGTAGCTGGCAGCTGTGGTCCCCAATTGACCAATTGGGAACTGTAGTTGGTACCTGCGGTCTCCAATTGAGATCCAGTTGGGTGCGATACCACGGCTAAAAATGCAAAAAAATTAAAACCTAAGCTACCCTAGCCTAAGATGAGGTTCATTACTAGCAATTTAATGTGATTGATTTACCAATTACTTAATTGGTTTCATTTTTAGTGGTAATGGATGTGAGGTCTTTGTTTTTGAGTTACCTTACCCTCGCCTTGTCCACCGCGGCTAGAAGACGCTTGCCCGTGCCTGACCATCATCCTATGAGTAGGTGTGTGGGTAAAGTGTGGTAGGTTGTAGGTCAGTTTTATCAGCTGTCACTATTAGATCTCCAGTTTTGCAAGTAACTATCAAGGAATAATGAGACTTTCAAAAAATGGATCTTTTTATAGGCCTCTCATGTTTTGCATGGACCGCAGGCCCTAGCCATGATTCCCAAATTTGGAAATGGGAACCGTAGACCCTAGTCACGGTTTGCTACTAGTAGGCAATTTAGAAAATTCCCACCATGTAAAGGGCCAAAAAGATAAATTAATGCCTCCCATTGGGTCAGAACTCAATAAAAGCAAATTAATTTGGAAATTTGGTGATAATCAAGCATCGGATCCAATTAAAAATCAAATATTTGGCTGAGATAATAAAGTACATTCAACCGAGGTAGGAGCTATGACAATCCTTCATGGAGCGATGCACCTCCCAGCCAAATAAATAAAATCAATTCATAATTCAAAACATTCAAAAAAATCAAATAATTTAAAACACCAAATGCACCTCGTATTCAGTAATTTACCCTATACACTTGGCGATTGCAGCGACTTGCGCTCCATGCAATCCAATAGGATGAGTAAATTACCATAAGGAAATTTGGGGTAAATTTGTCATCGTTGATCTGATATGCTTCTTTTTAATCCCCAAGAAGGCCTTTGCAGCCGAACTGCTCCACGGGAATGAGGCATTGCATGTCATTTCTTCTATGACCTCTTTTCAACAAATCATCGATAATTTGATTCAACACAAATTTGATTGGATTTGTATCAATTTGATTCCCTAAGATGGCTATTGTAGCCCGACTACTCCATGGGATAGAAATGTATGAATACTATTAATAGTTGGAATCAAAAGCTGAACTAGTCTTAGCCAATGCATCAATTTTCTCAAATCTAAATTTATTTAGAGCATCCATGGTGTTCAAGCGACATCGTCGCTTTAATCATTGTCATTACCCTCATCGACTCATCACTTGAAGGGGTAGTCATAATATCAAATCATAATCAAAATCAACAAAAGATATCTGAAATCGTAGATCCCTTGATCTTGTCAAAATTGTGTTCATCCTTGCGAATCATTGTCAACAGATCATAAGCTTACCCCTTTGCTTGGGGAAAATAACAAATATGATAATTTATTTGTAACTCTCATCCTTTTAGTTATATAGGCCTAACTCTTATTGTAGTGCCAAAGCTACTCGAATGTATGATGACGAGTGCAAACTCTTTCAAGTTTAAGCCTCCAAAAAGTTGGAAGCAATGATTCCAAGATGCATGTCATTTTGCTGGACCTGGGGCATCTAATGTTGATCTGACTAATAATCATAATAGAACCTTCAGCATCATTTTAGGAGGTCTATTTTTGCTTAGAGTTGTTCAATATCACAATGCATCTCAAAATGGGCATCTGTAGACACCTAAAACATGTCATGTCGAGGGTGACTACTCATATGGAAATGCTACAAGACCATATGTAAGATCTTGGATAGACTCCAATATAGAGTAGTGGTTCTAACCACTCAATTTGGGCTCCTTGGCCTAATCATTCTGAACCTGTATCATTCCAAATTTTCTGCACCATTACCTTCAGGCTAAAGGATCTGCGTTCGGAAGGGGGATGCGGGAAGGATGGGACAATACCTCGGACTTAGAGGCCCTTTGAACGTCCCGCCTCTCGGGGAAGGTGTATTAAGGTGATTTTTCGATGGATGGTGGGGTTCACCAGGAAATTTTTAGTGGCAGTCTCCATGCCTAGGTTGGGAATGTGTTTAATGTGTTCAATTTTATCTATAAACATTCAAATCCTAGATTTGGCCAAATGAATCTAAGTTGTTATATTATGAAAATGCAAATTAAATGAATATAGAAAATAGAATTAAACATAAAACATAGAGAATATGCTAGATGAGAAAAGCCATACCTGATTTCGGATGTCTGATGGAGATTCTAATTTTTGAAGCAGTCCAAATTGCCTCTGATTTGACAGGATCGTCTAAAATCAGACAAGATCGTCTGAGATCTGACGAATTTGTTAGACGAATTCGTCAGAGACCTGCAAACAGAGAAATAGATATAAAATATGGAAAATGCAACTATACTGATAAAGTAAAATGATGTGAAATAATAATAAGGATGTTAATAAGATAATACCGAATAGAAATGCAAGTAAATTATGATGCTTTAATAGCTAATCATGATTTTATTATGCAATTAAACTACATGGGTGAACTCCAAGATGCAGAATAACAGGAAATAATAATAAAACTGACTAAATGCAAAATAAATAGCAGCAAAGCATAGGAAAAGTGCAAACACTGGGTACTGATTGCCCCCAATGCAGACTGCAGTCGAAATCGTCTCGAATTTTTACGGGATTTTCCAAGATTGTATAGGATCGTCTGCGACGATCTGAGCTTGCTCCTGCTGAAAATCAATGAGGTCCCTGCAAGAAAACTTGGAAAACACAAATGCAAATGGTAATCCAAGGTATTCTAATGCACGCAAAGGTCAAGTTACAGGAAAATTAAGCCAGGGGAATGTCAAGGGGGGGTCCTAAGGTTTAAATAGGCTTAAGAGGGAGGTTAGGAGGTTGGGGATCATCCCAATTTGGGAGATCTCCAACGGGGAGGGTCTCTAACGACACAGACATGCTTCTACCCAGATTAGAGACGTCGTTGGAACATAATCTAATTATGCACAAATCAATTTGGGATGAGATCGTTTGGACATTCTACTCCAGACGAAATCGTCCATTCTGAGGCGATATCGTCTAATCTGAGGCGATATCGTTTGATCAGAAATGATATCGTCCAACGGTCACAAAAAATCCTCAAAATGGTGTAGAAAATGAGTAAAGTTGTTTAACGGGCGATTAACGGGCGGTTCGGGGTTAAAATTGAATTTTGAATTATTACTAAAGTAATTTTAATTATTTGCTAAGGTTTACTGTGCTAATTTTAGGGTGCTACATTTTGCCCCCTCTTTAGCAAATTTTTTGAAAAAAATGCGTTAAAGACGAGTTCTTCTTGATTTACGAGAAAGCAAAAATTATTCCCATTTTTAGGTGACGATTCTTGGTCGAATCGTACGACAGCTTACTATGGTGCCACCTCCGTGTTTTTACCCAAATCGAATGTTTGAGGTAAAAACGTGGAAAAGCAAAATTAAAATGTTGTTGAATAAAATTAAGAAAATAGGAAAAAACTCTAATTCATTTTTACTGTTCATTTTCATTTTTTGGTTTCTGGAGCTCTACAAACAAAATGGTCGAGACAGCACATAGATCGACAGAGGTTTGGCGCGGGCTATGGGTAAGAGTCTAACTTAGTTTAGAATGCTTTAATTTTGAATTTCATGCTTTTTAGATTAATTTTAAATGATTTTTGAGCATCGCGACCATTTTTTGGGCCATCGACGTCGTTGGGACGAAATCATCTCCATTTCATCGAAATCATCTGGATATCGTCGATTTCGTCCAGGGGTGAAATTGGCGAAATGGGGACGATTTCATCAAATAAGGGAAAATTTTGGCTTGTAAAATCGAAGACGAATTTTCTCAAATTGAACTTGTGTTACTTGCATTTTTAATCACTATTTTATTAATGATTTTTATTATTTTGTTGTTTATATTACAGAGAGGATTACTAAAGAGCAGAGAATGGAAATACAGTGAGCTAAGGGATGACTTGGCGCTCTATCTCAGGCAGAGTGAGATCAGTTGGCTCAAGTCGGCTTGTAGCATGTGGCAAATATGCCATAGGTTTCTACAGATATGGGGCTATTGACAGCCCTAGCAGAGAGGTGGTATCCGGGTTCTTTCTGTTTTTGGTTACCGATAAGGGAGATGACTCCCACATTGGAGGATGTATGGAGGATTTTGAGGATCCCCATACAAGGACGGCTAATAACTCTCGCAGCCAATCAAGGCAACGTGATGATGCGACTGTGCGGATATTCGAGCTTCGCCCTAGAGAAGGGTGGAGTGAACATCGAGTCGCTATGCCAGATGCCTGGGGCATCTAGACTGACACAGGTTTTGGCTGGGGTGGTAGGTGGTCTCATTGTTATGCCATCAAAGTGGATGCAGAGTATCATGGCTACTGATAGATGTGGTCTATGACATGAGAGACCACGGGTATATGTTTACTTGGGGGAGCTTTGTACTATGCGGATTGTATAGGATCCTGCATGGGGTCGTATACAAGGGCGTCCGATGTATAGTCATGACATCACTACTACAGGTTTGGTGCTGGGAGCACATTGCGGTGCAGGGGCCGATAGGGATCCCACTGATAGGGATTGACGGGGAGAGGCCCCGAGCTTTCTACTGGTGGCTTTGGAGAGGGTCACAATGGTAGATAGATCTGCCAATGTCCCAGAGACTACTTTATGACCTTGTCTCTGACTAGATCACCTAGAGGCCTTAGAGAGATCATCCAGGGTGGGTCAAGGATGGACAGGAGCTGGCTCATGTTAGGCAAACCTACTGCCTGAGGATGGAGAGAGGAGAGGTGGAGCTCCACCACTATGACTAAGTTTTGAGGCAGTTCGGTCTACAGCAGGGGATCCCATCTCTCAGAGACTACAAGTTTTCTTGGACCATCTGGGATAACACTACAGTTAGCGGGGCTCCAGATATGCAGTACTTCTAGAGTTAGGATGCAGATGACGCCCTAATCTAGCCAGTGGATGGAGATGACGCTAGGGTATCCGACATCTATGATGCCTGGTACAAAGGCATTTGCCCTCCTCAAATGACAAGGGCTCAGGGTCCAATTCACGTAGTTGTGCATCGAATGGGGAGGCAATGCCAAGAGGCCATTAAGGCAGCACAGGGTCATAGCGGGAGAGAGCAGAGGAGGCCACAGGCTCAACAAAGGCCACAACAATGGGAGAGGAGGGAGGATAGACCCCCTTCTCCATAGAGAGAGAGGCCACCATCACCCGATAAGGGCAAGGGTGTGGACATAGGAGAGAGTAGTGAGATGGCTACTCTCTGGGTGAATACTGTCTGTCTCCAGGCACAGGTGTAGACTTTATAGGATGAGGCTACATGCCATCGAGCTGAGGCTACACATCTCAGAGATGAGGTTGCATGCTTCAAAGCATGGAGCAAAGGAGTGAGAACTCAGGAGCTTGCACGGTTGATTACTCAGATCGTGTTCTATCAGGGTATCTACTTCCAGCTGGTTCTAGAGGGCCAGAGAGTATAGCTTCCAACCGGAATTACGGATCCGATCAGGGTTGGGTCATCGAGGACTTCATCCCGATCGACAACTAGGACTCGTAGTACCACACATACTATGATGGGGCCACCTTGTACACCTCAGGGTGGGGGAGGAGATGAGGTCGAGAGCTTGAGGGGTTATTGAGGCTAGGCTACCGCACTTGCACGATCGAATATATGATTGAGAGTATTGAGTATGCCAAGATGTAGATTGTGGCATACCAATCTAGTTTTGATATGATGTACATATATTGTTGAGATATATATATATATATATATATATATATATATATATATATATATTATCATATGACTTGTCTTATGTGTTTGTATGATGCTTTAATGTTTTGGTGTGATTGATTTGATGATTCATGTAATTATGCCGTTTGGAAATATTATGGTTTGAAGGTCATGCTTTTTAAAATTTAAATGAAATAATCTGATGTAAACAAATTGGTTGTTTGCGGGATAATAATAATAAAAAAAAAGGGACTTTTAACAATAATTTCAAAGGACATTGTCACTATTATTGAACATTTCATGGAGTCGTTGCTCACTCGGTCGTCAAGCTAATTCCAGTATAGAAATATTGTTAAAAGAAAAAGAGTGCTTAAGAGATTGTCTTAAGACTTTGTTGTGATGATGCAAATGATGATGATGATGGTGATTTGTTTTCAGATTTCCATGAAAATATTATGCATGAAATATATTAAAGATGATTTTTGCTAGGCATAAATTCCTAAGTGTGATAAATTTTTTGAATAATTCCCTAGGAATTATACTATCATTGCAAAATTGAAGTTGACATAATGACATGAAATAGAAACAATGTGCGTTGTTGTTAAAGCATAATTGTGTAACATAATTATTTAAGTCACATGTTTTGATGAATTTAAATAAATGGGAAATAAAATTAGTACAATGGTTTGCGCTAGGCATAGAATATTTAGGTATAGACTTATACCATCATCGCGAAATCCAAAGAAGAAATTGATAGTTTTATTGCATGGTTGATTTTTTAATTTTTGAAAATAAACAGATAATATGAAGATGAGGACTTGCGCTAGGCATAAAATTCCAATTTAAGTTTTGGAAATATACCATCGTTGCGAAAGTTGATAATATATATATGATTTGAGTGTATGTTTTGAAAGAAATTTTGATTTTTTTGAAAATGTATGTAGTTGTCTTTATACTAAAAAACTATTCTCAAATAAGAAAATGAAATTATTCCAAAAAATTTGCAAAAATATTTCAAAGTATCTTAAATACAATAGTTAGATTTATAAGGAATCCCATGTGCGTATGTGAGTTCATTACCAATATTGATTTATCATAATGATACACAAAATCTCTCAAATACAAATGTGTGTGCAATTGCTTTGTGCATTTACCAGTTTTGAGCAAGATAATTTCATACAAGTGATTTGAATTAACCAAATAAGTGTTCATTAACCATGATTTAGATGCATATAACCATACCAAACTACTATGTAAGTCGGGTTATCAAGAGCTAGCTAATCCATAAGCAGACATAGGTCCGTACAAAAGAAGGTCACTAATGTGACAGACATATCACCACGCTAGGAGTTACCCAAGGCCAAGCGGGTTGGGCACAAACCACCTATTATGGGGCTTACCTCACAGTTTTTGAATAATTAAGAATTCCAGGGATTCAAGCTCATCAACCCTTCTTTTCTTTTCAATGGGTAGGGAAAGGGATTTTATTGCTTTTGCTTTTGCTTTTCTCTTTTGCTCTTTTTGTATTTTTTTTTTTTTTTTGTATTTTTGCTTTTGTATTTGAGATAATGCTGAAATAGTGCTGAGATAGTACAAAATGATACTGGAATAATGCTTCTTTTTCTCATAATTTTTTTTTATTTTTCTTTTTCTTTTGCTTCCTATGCTAGGGATACTTGCTCGGATTAGCTGTAGAGCAAGGGATTTTTATTCTGGGTAGGGGTGAGCTTGTCCTTTTGTCAATTCTCAAAGATTCTAGACCATGTGCATGATAGGATAGCAAGGGAAACTTTTCGCTCAAGAAACCACTTCTCCTATGTAGCATAGCATGGAAATTACAAATGTAATCATTTTATTGTGAAAGAAGATGCTTGGTTTAAGTAAATAACAAGATCAATTCTCTATGCTCAAACTTTATTTAATTAAATTTTGTGGACTTTGATATAAGAGAGATTAGTAATCATGCCAGATAAAATCAAGATATTTATTTTTGTGTTTGCAAAAGTGAGGGATTCCAAATAAATGCTAATTTATCCAAGATAATAAGAAAATATAACTGCAATACTTTAAGAAGAAATATATACAACAAATATTTTTGAGGAGTTTGATAATTTTGACTCTCTCTTTCTTGTTTTTTTTTTGTTGGTTTGTTTTTGTTTAAACAGTTTTATATATATTTTTAAAATGAGACAACATGCAAAATATGTAAAAATGAAATGACTAAATTTTATGCGTAATATCGCTTAAGATGCATAATATTCATAGGTTTTTTTAAATCTTTACCATCTAAGGTAGCTAATTTGTATGCTCCCGATTCAAATTTAGCAGTGATAATATATGGTCCAAGCCGATTGGGCTCAAATTTACCTTTAAGGTCTTTAGTTGCATTAGTATTTTTTTTATTTTCTTTTAAAACAAGGTCGTCGACCTCAAAGGATCGATGACGAACTTTCTTGACATATGATCTTTTAAGCTTGTTTTGGTAGGCACAAAGATGCTCCAAAGCATTGATGAGCTTTTCATCTAGGAGTTCCAGTTGACTGAGTCTACAAGCTCGATATTCATCTCCTACTTCGGTATCTTGAAGTAGTAGAGCCAAAGAAGGAACTTCTAATTCAAAGGGAAAAACAACTTTAGCACCATAAACCAAGACAAAAGGTGAAGTTCCAATGGGAGTTCGAACGCTAGTGCGATATGCCCACAAAGCAGGATATAATTGAATGTGCTAGTCGCGACCAAATTTATTGACCAATCTTTTAAGAATTTTGATTAAGGTTTTGTTAGATGCTTCTGCTTGACCATTATCCTGAGGATAATAGGGAGTGGACCAGCGATGTTGAATCTTATATTTTTGGCATAATTTCTTAACATATTTATTTTTGAAACAAGTTCCATTGTTTGAGATGAGATTTGCAGGAATTTCGAACCTACAAATAATTTGATTAAAAATAAATTTAGAGACTTGTGTTCCAGTGTAGGAAGCTAAAGGCATAGCTTCAACCCACTTCGTGAAATACTCAATGGCGATTATGATGAATTTGTGTCCATCAGATGACACAAGATTAATTTTGCCAATAATGTCTAAGCCCCATTTTGAAAAGGGCCAAGGATATGAAATAGCCTGTAGTTCTTGTGCAGGCGCATGGACAAGGTCAGCATGTTTCTAGCACTTGTCGCAATGGCACACATAATCATGTGCATCATTTTCCATGGTAGGCCAAAAGTATCCTATCCTAAAGAGATTTTTAGCAATGACACTACCACTGAAGTGTCCTCCACAAGATCCATCGTGGGCTTCACTTAAAGCTGATTTGGATTCTTCTAGATTCAAACATCTCAATAGGATACCTTCAAAAGATCTCCTATATAAAGTATTACCAATTATTACAAATCGAATTGCTCGTCTACGTAATAACCGACGCTGGTTTCTATTAGAATTGGTAGGGAAAGTTCCATTTTTAAGAAAATCAAATATATCCGTATACCAAGTTTCAAGAGTAGTTTCATTGATTAGAAACACATCCAAAGGTTCTAAACATGACTTATTTGAAGCAGGTTCCTGGAGTCGACGAATAATGATGGTGGTATATTCGTCATCTAACTCCAAGGGCAGAAGAGATGCAGTTACGACCATAGCATCAGCTGCACGGTTGCTAGTTCAAGGAATAGCTTCCAAGTTAACTTGATCAAATAGAGATATTAACTGTAAAACATATGCTTTATATGGGCGTAATTTATCATCTCTAGTATGATAAAATTCATTAATTTGGTTTATAACAACTTGAGAATCACCAAAAAGTAGCATATGTTTGATTTTTAGTGACAAGGTATCTCGTAATCCAAGGATTAGAGCCTCATATTTAGCAGTATTATTTGTGCAAGCAAATGTTAATTTAAAGGACAAAGGTATAAGATGTTTTTGCGGGGATATTAAAATAATACCCGCACCAGCCCCACTCATGCATTGGGCTCCATCAAAGTATAAGGACCATTGTTCAATATGGTCTGCCTCTAATTGAAGGCATTCATCAGGAAACTCAATGATGAGGGGATGAGTAGACTCTAAGGGTGCAAAAGTTATTGATCTGCTATGATTTGACCCTTAACAAACTTTTGTCCTATGAACATGAGTTCAAACTTTCTTAGAGCAAGAACCCACTTTGTTGTACGACCCGATAAATAAGGTCAACTCATAAGATACCACAAGGGATCATATTTAGCAATGACATGTTTTTTGACTGAGCATATAATGGCGTAATTTCTACGTAGAAAATATGACTGCTAGACATAGTTTTTCTAATGCTGTGTAGTGGGTTTCATAACTGATTAAAGTTCGGCTAATATAATAATTAGCACGCTCTCTTTTCTCATTATCAAGTTGAGCTAGCATAGCTCCTAAAGCAAAATCTGAAGCTGAAATATATAGGATAAATGGGCGATCAGGTCTAGGTGGTGAAAGCACAGGTGGGTTAAGGAGGTATTGTTTGAGAAGTTCAAAAGCTTCCTTACATTCATCATCCCAATTAAAAGGGACATCCTTCTTAAGAATCTTAAGAAAGGGACCGGTTTTGTCCTCCAGCTTATCGATGAAGCGACGAATGGCTTGAAGCTTACCTTGTAAACTTCGTAACTCAGATATATTGGTAGGTGCAGGAATATCAGTGATAGCCGCAATCTTGAGAGGGTTGATTTTGATACCACGTAAAGAAACTAAAACCCCTAATAGTTTATCAAACTTAACTCCAAATATGCATTTGGCTGGATTTAATCGAATAAGGTATTCTCTTAACCGATTAAATACTTTTCTCAAATCATCTAAATGATCATCTTCTTTAATAGAGCAAGCTATAATATCATCTACGTAATCATGTAGGATATCATGCATCATATCATGAAAGATATAAGTCATGGCTCATTGATATGTTGCGCCTACATTCTTTAAACCAAATGGCATCACTTTCCAACAAAAGGTACCCTAAGGGGTAATAAAGGCTATTTTAGCCTGATATTCAGGAGCTATCCTGATCTAATTATATCCAAAAAATCCATCCATTAGGGACATCATTCCACTCCCCGCAGTAAAATCAATGATTTGATCCATGTTGGGAAGAGGAAAATCATCTTTAGGGCATGCAGCGTTAATATCTCTAAAGTCTATGCAAACCCTAACTTTGGTAGCTTCTTTCTTGGTGACTGGAACTACATTTGAGATCCATTCAGCATAATCAATAGCTTGTATAAAAACAACATTTAGGAGTTTTTCTAACTCCCCTTTGACTAGAAAGGCCACTTTAGGATGCATTTTTCTAAGTTTTTGTTTAACGAGTTTAGCATCCGGATGGACTACTAGATGATGCATGACTACAGAAGGGTCCAGGCCTGGCATGTCTTCATATGTCCAAGAAAAGACATCTTCATATTATTTAAGAAATGCAATGTATTCATCTTGTTTTTATTGACTTAATTCTGATCCAATATTGATTATGTGAGGATTATCCTCAGTTCCAATGTTAACTTTAATGACGTTTTCTACTTCCATGTGTAGATCTCTTTCAAAATTAGGTGGGGCGGGTGAGACGCCCAATTCTTGTAATTATTTTAAGGTTAACTTGGAGAATTCATCTTGAGGATTCATGGCCTCAAGTTGGGCTATAGTAGGTATAGAACCATCAAAATAAAAACCATTGTGTAACAACTCTTCAACGGAGACATCATGGAAAATATCTCCTTCCAACTCATCATCGGATTCAGCAATCAATTCAGGGTAAGCTATGGATAGCATATTGCATGTAAAGGGATTATTCTTTGGACACAAAGAATCTTGTTTATCTAGATAATATTGATAACATATGAGTTGATCATCACCTTCAAAAGGGAAGGGTTGACCCTTACTAGGAAATAGGCCCACACCACATCAGGCAGGCCATGGTTCTACCTCGATAGGTTCTTTCATACCATTTTGGAAAGTTCCAAAACCTTTCCCTTTATATCCCATTTTAAGCATTATAGGTTTAGCTTTAATATATTCATTAGCAAAATAACATCGAGCATATCCATCACAATGCGTCTTGATGTTTCGGGGTATTCTTCCCCAATCATATCCTTTATAAATAAAAGCACAACTCCTGACTTGGTAAGTACTTCCCATAGGTTGTGGGAGGCCCAAAGTACGAGGAGATGGCAGAAAATTATTTAAAAGAAGTGAATCTTGCATAGAAGCATTTGTTTTTTCTGATATTAAAATTTTAGATAAATCCGGTAAAAGCTCATCAGAAAGAGCATAAGATGTAGAAGGATCATTCCCTATATCTTTAGATGTGGAAGGTATGATAGATGTAGATAATTTGGAGGTGTTAATAAATGGGTCTATAGGTTTTGAAATTATAGGGATGGAACATGAAGGATTGGTTGTAGATCTAAGATCTTTTTGAGGTTCTAGTGTGGTTTGTTTAGAATATTGTTGAGCTATACATGGGGGTGAAATTAATGGAGGAGAAATAGATGAATTTGTAGGTGTGTGTTTCACACTTTTAGATGAAAAATAAGAATTAGGATGTGTGGATGACAGAGCGAGGCAAAACTGAACTCCAACGAGTTCTGCCAAGGCACACATATCAAAGGGTCTAGGATCACCATGAATAGTGACCAACTGATTTTTAAATTTGAATTTAACACATTGGTGTAAATTTGATGGGACAGCCCGCATCGCATTGATCCAAGGGCGACCCAAGAGTATATTGTACGATGCGGGGCAATGTACAATAAACACGGTTGTATCTAGGGTTCTAGGACCAACTTGCAAGGGTATAGTAATGACTCCACACGTTTCTTGTGTCTCATCATTGAAGGCTTTGATACTAATATTCGTTCTTTTCATTTCATCACTTCTAAAGCCAAATATTTGGTAAAGTTCAAGAGTGCATATGTTTAGAGATGAACCATTATCAATCAAGACTCGTTTAATAGCTACATCTCCAATTAGGGCAGTAATATATAAGGGGTTATCCTTATGTAGGCTATGTTGTGGTATATCTTTATCTCGAAATTCAATACAATCGACTTCTCGAGTGATGATAGTATTGGACATGGCTTCAGGTTGAATATTTTGAGGTACCATAATTTGGCTTAATGTGAGCATTAATTCATCCCTATGGGTAGGAGAAGATTTTAACAAGTCCAAAAGGGAAATTCTGGCTGTAGTATTGGATAATTGTTCGTTAATATTATAATGAGGTTTTGGTTGAACATTAGACATATGATTCCCTTTATTGGGATTTTTCAAAATAAATGGAGCTGATCCATCATTCTGAGTTTGATCCTATTGAGAATTTTGAGCTTTTTGTCTGGTAACGGCTCTGATGGTACCTACAATGTTATATTGAGGACGCTGAACTGGTCTCGGTTGAGCATTTATGGCTTGTTCATTAGGAAGGAA
This sequence comes from Wollemia nobilis, assembly GCA_028583015.1. Taxonomy (NCBI): domain Eukaryota; kingdom Viridiplantae; phylum Streptophyta; class Pinopsida; order Araucariales; family Araucariaceae; genus Wollemia; species Wollemia nobilis. Next base: position 7,073,939 of record JAQPPZ010003199.1, read on the forward strand.
CTAATTAGAAGAGGGTCGAGTAGTAACTCTTCTAGGAAATGGTTCTTTTGGAACCATAAAATCTATGATAGGTTGAATAGGGTCTGATTCATTTTTAGAACTATTTGATTGATTTGAGGTGATGTCTATTTCACTTTCAGTATCCGATTCTACATCACTAAGATCCGGAGTTTGAGTATTATATAGGGGCTTGGTCGTGACCATGGATATAGTTGTGTCAAATTTTTGTAAATCATGATTAGGTAAATGTCCATGAATAGTTCCTACATATCGGGTAGGAGGAGGGACATTATGATGCTCAATTTGATTGGCCACTTCTTTACCATGTTTTGGTAAAGGATGTTGAAATATATCCAATGATTGATTAGCATTTTGATTCTAATTTTGGGGAATGGTATTTTGAGCATTATTAGGAGCATTTTGTTTAGGTTGGAAGGCTTGCACCTCCATTTCATTATTATCAATCAGATCTTGTATTTTATGTTTCAATATTTTACAAGAGTTTGTAGAGTGTCCAGGTCCTCTATGAAAATCACAATGTAAATCAACTCTGTATCCGGGTATAGATGGATCAGGTTCCTGGATAGCTGGTAATTGAATCAAACCTCTTTCGAGTAATTGGGGTAGAATAGTTGATAATGGTTGATTGAGTCTAGTAAATTATCGAGGAGGTTTATCAGGAGGTTTCAATATAAATTTTTCTGTTGTCTTTGTTGTATTGATATTAGCAACATTTTTGTTGTCAGTGACTCCATCACCTACAACTTGTTTATTTTTATACTGATTTCTGGATGTTTTCTCATCATATTTCTTCCTAATCTGGCCTCTCCTAATGAGAGCATCTTCCACTCTTCGAGCTAAGTCTATAGCTTGATTGAAGGTGGTCAAGGTAGCAGTTGATAACTCATAGGATATTTGTTCTTGTAAATTATTGATAAAAATATCCAACATTTCCCTATAAGGTAGCACAAAGTGTAGTTTTCCTGTCAACTGCCTCCATCTAGCTAAGAAATAAGAAAAACATTCATATTTGTCTTGTTTTAAGTTGTATAAATCTTTAATGGTGACATGCCTATCGATGTAGGCACTAAATTGATGGACAAAAGATTCAGCTTTTTCTTCAAAATTTCTCAAAGAATGAGTGGGCAATTGATAGTACCACTCCAATGCCATTCCTCCTAAACTTTTTGGGAACATTTTTAGTAATAGCAAGTCATCATGTGATATATCATGACATGCTATCCTAAACATGCGAAGATGCTCTATGGGATCTTCGATTCATTTATATATAGGCAGGACGGGCATGGGAAAGTGTTTAGGGTATGGTTGTGCTACAACTATGGGATCCAAAGGCTGACTACACATCTATCGATAATTATACGAGGGACTATAGGGATCTATTTGGTCCATGCGAGAAGCTAACTGTTTCACCATGGCTTCCAGATTACTAGTTTTCCCACCATATTGATTCGATAGGGCATTAATATGGGATTTGTGAGCATATGATGGAGGGACATGAAGACTAGATGCTATATTGCTATTGTGTAAATTGTTGGTAGGAAGGGTGTTATGAAGAAGTTTTGAAGTTGTATTATGTTGTATCCCAGATTGTTGAAAATTGGTGTTTGGCTTCATTTTAGGTTTTTGTCGATTTGAAGCATATTGATCAATAGTTTGGCGAAATAAAGCAGTGAATGAAGGTTTCTTTTGTGTGGAAATGATTTTAGGCTCAATAATAGGTTCCTTAGGGGTTTGAGTAACCTATTGTTTTTGCATGTTCTAAATCATAGTGACCATATCTCTATTGGATGGTCCAACCTTATCACTTTCTTGATCAACAAAGGACAAGGGATTAGTGTGTATGTTAAACATATCTTCCACGACTGCTTGAGTGTCACTAATTTGTCCTCTATAAATATGAACTACCATATTAAGAGCACCAATGTTATTATTGAAAAATTTCCAGAAATGATCTAAGTTATCAAAAGCAATAGTTCCATCTGGAGCCATTCTAGGGGATAAGGATCCTTCCTCTTTAAGATTTTCTTCTTGTTCATCTACAACAAGCTCATATTCTGGCTGTTCTAGAGTTCCTCCTTCCGGAATTGAATCCTCAGGAAGGACATTTGGGTTTTTTGTTTTGTCTCCTAACCAATCTTCTTCTTCTTCTTCAGTTTGTTTACCATTCCTAAGTCTAGGCATTGTGCTTAAATTTAGATTTCAGCAAATATATATATACTTGTATATATATATATATATGTGCAAAAAACTTAAGAGGTATATATTTTAATTATATACCTACTATAGTATTTAAAATAAAATGTTTTGGTTTTGTTATATTTTGGTTTTTCTTGTTTTTTCTATTTTTTGTTTTTGTAACAATATTATAAAGATAAAAAACAACACACTAAATGCAAGAAATAATAATAATGAAAGCAATGATCTAGTTTTCTATAAAAAATTTATAAATATCATTAATGGGCTCGAGTTCTTCAGGAGTCATGAAGTGTTCTTCAAATTGAAAATTTTCTTTCAAGAATTTAATGAAATGTGCTATAGCAATACCGTGTATTTCAGATTTTGGTTGATAATAATAATTCTCACGACAATATTCATGATATAACATAGCTCTAGGAACTCTATTCCATCTTTTTCTAATCATAAGATCAGTTTCTTGGACTTCTATATGAACTAGAAATTGGCATACCACAGCTGCGTTCTCGAGGTATTCCTCGAAGGTGAATAATTCTGAAGACATAAGAGCTCTCCTATAAGCTAACCACCTATGGAAGGCTCTTTGAAGTTAAAAATGAAGAAGCACCTATGGTAGAACAAGTAGAATGTGATAGGGACATTATTGGTCATGATGCTGATAATCCTCCTGTTAGAAATTTTGAATAACCTATTCATCTGAATCCTACTTAGAATGCTCCTATGAAAAAAATTTCACCCTCAGTATTGCTAATATTTAGGGGAGTTTTTTATGAATATCCTGATCAATTTTTGTTTGAATTCAAAGTTCTATGTCAGACTTATGACTATGTCAATGACAACCAGAAATTGAAGTTATTTCCCTCTACACTTAAATATGTAGCCTTATGATGGTTTATGAGCCTTGAACCAGATTCAATAAGCACTTGGGATCAAATTGAAACTACATTTTTGGATAAGTATTAGGAGTATTGTAGAGTGAGAAATAGGAAGGATGAGTTATTTCGGATAAGACAAGAAGAGAATGAAAACTTAGAGGATTAACTTGATAGATTTGCATTTATCCAAAAGAGATGTGGTCCTGTGGAAACTAACTTATTAAAAACTATATTTTTGAGAGGTTTGCAAGATGACTCCAGAGAAGTATTGGACTTAATGGGAAAAGGAGATATAAACCAGCTTGATATTAATGATATTGTAGAGTTGTGCAGAAATTATTCCCACACTAGGCAAAGAAGAAGGAAAAGGAATCCTAGTAATATTGATATAAAATATTTGATGGAGGAAATTTCTAACATGAAAACTGATATTCTTGTTCAATTAAATAATGCATTAGGGGAAATTAATGCAAAATTCAATTCTTCACCACCCGTAGCTATCTATTGTCCTAGATGCAAGAATAAGCATGCCCTACATGATTGTCCTTTGGATAGAACCTCTATATCAACTATTTGTGGCATTTTTTCAAAATAGCATAATACTAATAAGTGCCATCTCCTGCCTCACCTTAAAAATGTTTTACAAGCCCAAACTAAATAACTTAATGTTATTGGGTAGAGGCAAGGAGGCAAATTTTCACAATACCAGAATGCCCCTCATTTTTCTACAAGTTGGGGATAAAATCCTTGGAATATGCCTTGGGGATATTCAGAACCACCTTCACAACCATGGAATCAATCTTGGTCAGCCCCTCAATACTGGTCATATTCTGGTTGGAATCAACCATGGAATCCTGTTAATCCACCTTGGACACAGAATCAATAATCTGGGTAGAGATGAGGGCCACAATACCCATCATATCAAGGGCAACAGAGGTATCAAGGACAAACTCAAAACCTGTTGCCAACTCCTAATCAAAAATTTCAAGGAATAATGCCACTACAACAATCACAACCAGTTAAGCAACCTCCACTTCTAGCTCAGCCTATGGCTAATCCCAATAACAACAGACAAGCAACCCCTATTTATGGAGTTTATTCTAAAGAGATTGCTGTAGTCCATGTCCTTGACTATAGTAACATCCAGTTACATTCAAGGAAGTTTTTACCTGACCCTTCACCACCCACTATTAATAAATTTATGGAAACCAATAATTTTCAAGTCTATAAAAACCACAAACAAAGCAAAAAGAAGGAAAAATAGAAAATTTACAAGGAAAAATTAGGCCTGCCTCAGCAGACCTTTCGTATCCTGAAAGGTTTGACCACACTATCACTCCTCTTGAATCAGAATTAATCATAGAATTGAGGAAAATATATTTCTCACTCCCTTTTTTATATGCAATAAAGGATGTACTTCTGATTAATAAAACCATTCAGGAGCTATACATTAGGAAACCTGGTAGGAAGAAGAAAGCCTTTCCTCATACTATGCAAGTAGAAGGTAAGTTGGCTGACTTGCTCTCTGTAAAAATAGTACCCCCCAAATATGGTGATCTAGGGAGTCCAATAGTTACAATTACTATTGGGTTAGTTCAAAATCTAAATGTACTTATTGATTTAGGAGCTACAATCAACGTGATGACTAAGGAAACCATGCAGAAATTGCAACTCAATAATATTAGTCCTACTACCACAATTTTGGAAATGGCAGATAGGTCAGTGGCCAAACCGAAAGAAATTCTGGAGGATGTTGCCATTGAAGTGTCTTCTTGGAAATATCCTGTATATTTCTTAGTATTTTAGCCTAGAAACTTAGCTAATGGATATCCTATTATTCTAGGACAACCTTGGCTTGCCACTGCAGCTACATTTATAGACTGTAGGTCAGGTGAGATGACCATTTCAAATGGTGTAGACCTGAAGAAGATTTTCTTTTATCCACTAGCCCAACCTTCAACCAATTTTTTTGGACAGATATGGTATCCCAAGTCTGATGAAGAACATGAAACTATTATCACCTTAGCCACCATTGTAGTAAAGGAACATATTGAAGAACTTAATTCACCAGAAAGAGAAATCTTTGAACATGAAATAGTTTTGGTGAAAACATTGCAAGAAGAAATCCTTAGGGATGATCAAATTTGTGTCCATCGTTTGTTATGGAAATATGAATAACAAACTGCTAAACATCTATCATCTATTCCACTACAGGAAATCTCCTTCACATTGCCACATGGATGACATCATCATCTTTTAAATTCTTTCACCTGTCTTATACAAATGATCCCATCAGGTATCACATTTACAGCCAAATCAAGAGTATTTCATAATCTGTAGCCACATAATTGTCCCTTAAATGATTTAATCATTAAATATGAGGCTAAAAACTTTGTTTATATAGGGATTAAGCATATTGAGATACAACCAAGAAATTTTTTGAATATTAATAGTTGGTTGACTAATAAGCAACAACCTAAATTATTTGCTGTTTTGTAGAGATATGTTCAAGATTTTGCTTGGAGTTATAAGGACATGACTAACATTCACCCTGATGTGTGTACACATAGAATATACACTAAAGATGTTAAACCTGTGAGACAACCTCAAAGATGTTTGAACCCTACTTTGAAAGATATTTTCAATGAAGAAATTGAAAAGCTTTTAGATGTAGGATTCATCTATCCAATATCAGACAGTAGATGGATTTCTCCATTAGTCATTGTTCCAAAGAAAAATGGGAAAATGAGAGTGTGTGTGGATTACAGAGAGTTAAATAAAGTAACACATAAGGACCATTTTCCATTACCTTTCATAGACCAAGTATTAGACACCCTTGCTGGCAATAATTTTTTCTATTTTCTTGATGGATTCAATGGTTATAATTAGATACAAGTTGCACCTGAAGACCAAGAGAAAACTACTTTCACATGTCCTTGGTAACCTTTTCTTATAGGGTTCTACCTTTTGTTTTATGTAATGCTCCAACAACATTTCAAAGAGCTATTTTGGCCATATTCTCTGATTTGACAAATGAGAGTGTAGAGATTTACATGGATGATTTCATAGTATTTAGGGATAGTTTTGAATATACTTTGGAACAACTTGAAAAAGTTTTAATACGTTGTAAAACATACCATTTGTCTCTTAATCCTGACAAATGCTTCATAATGATGGAGGAAGGGATTGTCCTTGGTCATCATATCTCCTCTTATGAGATCAAGGTTGATCCTAAAAACGTGGAAGTCATCAAAAACCTTCCTCCTCCAAAAACTTAAACTGATGTGAGGATTTTCTTGGGACACATTGGTTTCTACCATATATTTATTGCCAATTTCAGTACCATAGCCAATCCAATGTTTGCATTACTAATGAAAAATTTTGAATTTTCTTGGTCTATTGAGTGTCAAAAGTCTTTTGAGGAATTAAAAGAAAATTTAACTCCCCCTATATTGAGAGGACCTAATTGGGAATTGCCCTTCCATATTCAAAATGATGCTTCCAATACTGCTATTGGAGTTGCATTAGGTCAAATGGACAATGGGGAGCATTATGCCATTTATTACATTAGTAAAAACTTGACAGGAGCTGAAAAGAACTACACTACTACTGAGAAGGAATTCTTAGCTGTAGTATATGCTATTAATAAGTTTTGACACTATATCACAGGATATCAGGTATTCATTCATACAGATCATGCTGCCATTAAATACCTAATGAATAAACCTTTGGTTAGTGCAAGAATTATTCATTGGTTAATACTGTTGCAAGAATTTGATATCACTATAGTTAATAAACTAGGGAAAGCTAATGTAGTTGTAGATTTTCTGTCAAGATTTCCAAATGAAGATACAAGAGAGTTGGTTGAAGATGCATTTCCTGATGAGAAACTATTTACTATTTTTGTGCAGTCTCCATGGTTTGCAGATATAGCTAATTATTTGGCTACAGGAAAAATTCCTCTTCACTTTACTCCTAAACAAAGGAAACAATTAATCAAGCAAAGTTCTTCTTTTAAATGGATAGGAGGTTTACTTTTCAAATGCAGTCCTGACCATGTTTTGCGTAGGTGCATCCGCAAGGATGAAGTATATGATATCCTATGGGCATGTCATGATGAACCTTCAGGAGGACATTATTTAGTCAAGAGTACAATTCGAAAGATCTTGGGGACTAGTTATTACTTGCCATCTTTGCATAAAGATGTGAAAAATTATGTTAGACATTGTGATGAATGCCAAAGGATGGGAAAACCTACCTTCACTAGTGAAATGCCATTACAACCTCAAGTAGGAAAAAAACCATTTGAGAGGTGGGGTTAGATTTTGTAGGACCCATTGACCCTCCTTCCCAAGGGAAAGTGCATATCTTGGTATGTACTAACTATGTATAGAAGACCATGCTTTTAAGCATGCTCGAGAAGAAAAAGTTGTTGATTTCCCATATTCATATATTTTCCTATTTTTGGGGCCCCATAATCCATCACCATTGATCAGGGACCTCAGTTTACCTCAAAAGTTGTTGAAGCCTTTACAAAGATGTATGAAATCAAACACCAAAAATCCTCACCTTACCATCCACAAGCCAATGGCCAAGTTGAAGTGACAAATAGGGAATTAGAGAGGATCTTAACCAAAACTATAGCAACCCATAGGAGGAATTGGGTGGAGAAGTTACTTGAAGCAATTTGGGCTTATAACACCACTTGGAAATCCACTACTAGATTTACTCCCTATGAATTGGTTTATGGCAAAAAGCCTCTTTTGCCTATTGAGTTTGAATTACTAACTCTTTGAACTGCTTTAGAAGTTGGTATTGATTTGTCATAGGCACAAATGGACTAGATTCTGTAGCTCAATGCATTGGATGAGCTAAGGAGGGATGCATTGCACCAGACCGAGGTGATCCAGTCACAATGTTGTGGCATGATAGTCATATCCAACAACGGAAATTTCAACAAGGCAATTGGGCTTTATTGTTTGACTCATGATATGAAGACTATCCTGGAAAGTTGCAGACTCGGTGGCTCGGACCTTATCAGGTTGAGGAGGTATTTGCAAATGGAGTTGTACGTATTTCACCAATAGATGATTCAAGAAGGAAAATGGTGGTTAACGATCATCGTCTTCGGATATATCACAAACCGTTAACCAAGGAGGAGTTTCTCAAGCAAGTAGGAAACTTGGATGTATCAATATTGGAAGAAACCACTTCTTCCAAGATGGACTCAATCAAGTGACATAAACCAAAATATATATAATATATATATATATATATATATATATATATATATATATATATATATATATATATAAAATAATAATAATTTAGAATGTGAAAACCTCTTTGAGGTGCATCTGAATTGGGCTTACATGAAAACCAATTTTTTCGGCATGTTTGCCTCACGGACCCACCACCATTCCATCCATTCTCACCATTGTTTCACTATTTACCATTCCATTCATTCTCACCTCTATTTCACTATTTTTTAGATTGCACCTATTACACTCTGTGAGGAGTCAGTTTAAAATCAACAAAAAACATCTGTACAAAATATAGATAGAATGGTTTCTTCAGGTATGTGCCTTTTTCTATTTTAATATTGTAAATATTTATTATGTAGTGTATGATATCCCTAGTTAGTATAAAAAATACATAAGGTCTGGTTCCAAAAAGTTATCAAGGTAGTCTAAGGTAGAAAAGGCTCTTCAAATGCTCTTGAAAGGTGTTGCTCTAGAATGAACCTGTTGCACATAACAAGTTTTCGAATGAAGAAGCTTTAGAATTAGTTTCGAAATGAAAAGGGTATATGCTCTGGAATGGACTATGCGATAAAACCGATTGGAATGAATTAACAAAAAGGTTAATTCATTAATCTCTAGAATCACGTGGCTAAAAAAGTCAAATAAATTAAATTTTTTGAAGGTTTTGCACCAATTGGGTTGGAAATAGTATTTAGAATGCAGGTTTCAAATTTGAGTTCCAAAGCAAATATTTGAGGGGGCATGGAGTTTCAAAAATTGTCGCATGTGACCAGTATGGCACACAACTCAAATCTTGTTGAAAAGGGGGACTCTTGTAAAAATTTAATTATCCCATATCACTCTCAGTAGCTGCAATTATACGATGACACATAGTAACATCTAGTTGATGGTAACTTTTGCATGCAATGAATTGCCACCACATGCCAATTTCACATTACCTAGCACATTTGGAAGTTATTCTGGTGTTGCACTCATTTACTCTTCACCCTCGAGCATTACTCTTTATAGACTCAAGTATTCCAAAGCTGAGAAAAACCTGCAATAAAATTTTTAGGCCTAAGATACGCAGAACACCAATCATTGATAATGGGAGGACAGAAGAATAAAATTGAGCCAGATAACATAGAATATTTGCAAAAATATGGGGAATGCATGCAAATTTTTATTGAAGGGGGATTTCTTACCTTCTTGTGCAAGTTCGATGGGTATTCAGAAGGGTTGGTTGCTGAGTTTGCACGTACCTTCCGCAACAACCAAATTCATATCAGTGACATGACCATCCAGGTAAGCCTCAAAATTCTTAGCCAGGTTATTGAATTGCCATTGCATGGGGTTCAAATTGGAAAATCAGGGAAAAATACTTTAGTTGAACTTGTAAATCAATTCAGGCGAAATGAGGATAGGCCCACTAAGTTTATATTGAGTAATAATATCTACAAGGGGGTCAAAAGAACAAGTTTATAACCTCCTTGGAATGAAGTTGCAGTATGGGTCATTAGGTTTTTGACCTACGATGGGAAATTCCCTATCCTCTTAGGACATCATATGCGAATTTTAACCCATCTTCGTCATGGCCACTCAAACCCTGAACTGAAGGTAAATCTGCCTCTATATTTATATCAGGAGCTGGTAAATATGGCCAAAAAGTACCAAGCAGGAAAAGGGTCTCCCAAACACCATGGCCTAATCAAGATTATATGTAGACATCACTTCAAGGGAAACCCTAGAAGCTTTGATAGGTTTTTTCATGCATGGAATGAGTTGATTGAGGAAGAGGCAGTTGAAAGCCCTGGATCTGAAGAAGAGGTAGAGGTTGAAGGACCTGAATCTGAAGCAGAAATAGAAATTAAAAGTTTTGAACATGAAATTGAAACTGAATCCTCTAAAAAAGAAATTCCCTCCTCACCACAGGGACCTCCATCCTCTAGGATGAGGAAGCAAAGAGAGAAACAGTCTAAGATTGATCCTATAGGAAAGAGGAGGAAGGTTACATTTTCTAAAAATGTAACTATTTTTCCCACTCAATCCATTGAGCAATTTGGAAGTTCAAGTAGGGAAGGGCAGATGGAGAAGGGAACACCTGAAGCAGACCCTACCCTAGGATTGACAAGCTCTATTTCACAATCTAAAAATAAACAAAAGCAATCAGCTTTAGGATTGAGAAGGTCTTCAAGACTTTAGAAATCCACCAACATAGGTGATGTGGAAAAGGAAGAAGGAACTACACATGTTGATACCCTGTAGGTGGAAGAAACTATGGAGAAAGTTGAAGATATAAGTACCAAGGGCACGAATAGTGCAATAGATATGGCTATGCCTACAATGTCCCTCAATTACTCATCATAATCAGAAGATAGAACCATAACAGAGGAAGTAGGGGGACACACCACTATTGTAGAAATATCTGCACCACTTGTAGATTATCCTGATTTTGAGGAAGAATCTGTAGCAGCTGAGGAAGGGGAGGATGATTTAAGCACCGAAGAGGAGAATGAAATGGATATAAAGACTCAGTTGCATGCAGCCAGGAGTGTAATTAAAACATATATAGGATGGATTGAATAAAGTGAAGCTTCTTTGAAGGAAAAAGATGATATTATTGCTAAGTTATGGCAAGAGATAGAGGTTGTAAAGGCTAGACTCACACTTCTGGAGCAGCATCCTCCTCAGTCTAACTCTGGAGATGAATTAGCCAATATTCTATTGAACTTGGTTGGTGATGCAACCTTATCTGAGAGGAACTCACCAATTAGGGAAGCAATTGAAGAGGAAGAAGTTGCACAAGTACCACAACAGGTTGAAGATAGAACAAATAATGAGCATCTAGGGACACAACAGATAACCAAATCAATAACACCTATAGAGGGAGAAATAATAGTACAAGAAGAGGTAATTCCACAGTCTCCTCAAAATCTTGTTAATTTGAATGCACCTGAGATTGAACTAGTAGAAATTGGAACACAGACAGAGCCCCCTATAATTGAAAAGGTGGATATAGGCATCCAGGTTAATATCATTCCTCAAATGCAACCAATAGTTAGGTCACCAAAAATAGTTACATTAGCAAAATATAATGAATATGTGGCATATTGGATGGCAATATGTCATCAATTAGAAGGAAAGGTCTCATCATTATAGACCTTAACAAAAGAGCTAGAATAGAAAAATTCAAAAATTGAAAAATTGAAGGAACAAGTGCAGGACGTATGCCAGATTATAGAATGTATGGTCCAGTGTCGAAGGCCAGCCAGATTCTATAGCTTAATGTTAAAGGAGAGATACCTCCGTTGGCAAATGATGAGGGTCACTTCTGGTCTCTCTCACAAATTGGAAACACCTGGTGAATTTTTGGAATCTTTTTGGAAAAGTTCTGCAGAACACCAGAATCTGCTATGTGAGTTATTCCTACACAATTTCTTTTTGCCAACAGAAGTTATTTTCCTTCCCCATGTCTTCACTAGTGATCTTCAGCTTAGGGCTTTTCAGTCTACACTCCAAAATCAAATGTATTGGGAGCAAGAAAAGAAAACCAACAAAGCCATGGAATTACAGGCAGTTTTGCTCATTAGGCCTGTTCACCTAAACCATAGGACCTCCACCGGTGAGAACTATACTCTAATGAGGGATGCCAAAGTAAGAAAAATGTACTTGGGGAACTTGTAGAAATGCATAGATGGTTTTCAAACCTTCTGTGCAACATCTTTTGTTGATGCTTTATCAACTTGCAAAAATAGATGGGGAGAGTTACCTATATCACTGCATAAGAGAGAACCCATCTCACCAAATAACCTGATGTGGTCTAGAAGAAGGGCAGAATGTATAATCTAGACCATATTTGAGGTAAAGGAGCAGTGGATAGGTCTCAGGTACAGGAATCCAACAATTATCATCCTTGTTCCATATTTCTTTGATAATGACCCTCAATCAGATGATCAATTCCAGGAGTGGCTTAAGGAAATCAAAGAGCACAAAGGATATTACAAAGTTGGAAGCAGACTATGGAAATATGTTGAGTGCTATCTTGACATAGATCTTTGTGATGTTGTAGCATAACAGAATGCATGAGGACATGCATTGCAATAGGTTGGGGGAAATGATGAGGTAGAACATTGCCTCATACAAAGACTACTTTTGATAACTTATTAAACTATTTGGAACTACTTATGATATGTTTTTGTACTAATTTTAGTGATACTATGCATTATATGATGATGTTTGCATATTGGAATGATAAAGTGCATATGACCTATTTTGACTAATTTATCTATGTTTTATAATCTTTTTTAGCTGCATGTTTTAGTATATTTTGCATTAAATTAGAATTATAATATAAAGGTACTGATATCTATTTAGTTTTGTGCTTCTTTTACAAAGTTTCCTCACCATTCACCCATTTTGAATAATCTAAAGGCACCAAATACTTTGTCAGCAGTTGACTATGTAGAAAATAGGAATTTTTCCATACAAATTCTAGCCAGCTGTACATATACAACATGGCTTGGAATTTGTCCACTCCAACTCATACAAAAGGTGGAATTAGTCATCTGGGTACCTATGGAGGTTATTTCTGCCATCACAACTGGTCACACATGCTTTTGTTGCATGAATTAACACCAAATATATTTTGTTGCCTAATATTCTAGAGTAGCTCCGAAATAAGCGCAGAAGACATAAATTTGGTCAAATGCATCTTTAATTGCAGTAAAAGGGAGGTAAACGATGGTTGCAACTATTCTAGGGACCTCCCTATCCTTTCCAACACCTGTCCCTCACCAGATAAATCCAGCAGCTGGAATGGATAAGGTTTAATGGATCAGATCCCTACATTTTTGGGAAACACAGTCCTACAATAGTTGTAATAGTCCTGTATTGAAGCACCAAACCTTATCATTGTTGTACCTTGCTAGTATAAATAAAGTGCTCCCATTTGGTTGAGCATATAGGAAAAAGGATAAAGGTGCTAGGAGATAGAGCAGTCCAAGTGTTGTAATTGTGTACTGTAGCATATCAGTAGTCTGCAGAACTTCCCCTACACTACTGATATGCTGAGAATGAAATAAAGGTGCAATATTTGTCATTCATGTTTGCTTCTAATTTTAGTGTGAGGATTTGATAGTTTAAATAAAGTCTTTTCACCTTCTTCTGGTTTAGGAAGCAAGGGCCACTTCCAGGCCCAGAGGAAGGATTATTTCTGCCAAAATTTTGCTCATTTCTTGCTGCAGCAAATCAGCAAGAATCTGACAACTTTTTGCATGGTTAATATTGAATTAAACTTCATCTAACATGTGGCACATGAATGCATTATAGTTAAATCATCTAGGGTAGAATTTAAAACACAACATTTTCTATTTCAGATTTAGCATTTGCAGTCTGCATTTCTAGAATTTCTTGTTAATTTAGTTTGTTCCAGATTTGCAATATTTGCTTACCAACCTTTGAATTTCATCATTGTATTAGGTTTCATTTTCTGTAGGTGTGATGTTTCAATTCTGAAAATTTTCATTGTTTTTATAGTTAATTCTGTGATTTCAATTTTGTTATTTTAAATTTTGTCAATTAAATTATGTCATTTTCAATTCTGCAATAGTTTAGATTTACTTTTTTTGCAACTGTGTGAATTTCAATTATGCAAGGATAAGTAGGCACTCAATTTTAGTTTCTAGGAGATTAAAAGGGACACCTGAAACCCCCAAACACTAACTGTTCCATGAATAAGGCCATGATCTAGATGAACTAAAAATTAGTCTTTTAACCCCTTCTTTCGTATATAGCCTTGGACACCACCCTGGATTGACACATAATGATTAAATGGTGAAGAATTGATGACACTCATCATGGATAGCATCCATACAGGTAAATGCAATGATACAAGTGCTTCCTTAGCACATTTTAGTAAGTCCATACATGCATACATGCATCTATGTCAGATAAATTTGATACACATTATAGTATTGCATCCATCCTACATGTATTTCATATCAAATTACATTTATTGCATTCATACGATATGCATTTCAATATAGAATCACAATATCATAGTTATTCTACATACATTCATTATGAAATCATATTTAATATCACATCATATCGCATTGGAAATACAATCATAACACTACTCTATAATCCATTTATACCACAACATGATAATATATCTAAACCATGTTATACATGTATATCTATTCATCAGACATATCTACAAAGTATGATACGCTAATCCATGCAAACATAAACAAGAAAACATTTCAAACCATCAAAATTACACATGTATATAATAGTCAAACTTAACAAGGTATATATATATCATCCATACAAAATGTCTGAAGGATACAAATTGGGATCATGCCCATCATCATATATCATCCATACAACATGCCCTTAGGCTACAATTAGTAATAGCTATCCTAGCTCCCACTAGGAGTCTTCCTATAGCCCTCATGGCTCACTCGCATCCCTACAACCCAACTCGACTCTTCCCTAAACTCTAAAATTGGATCCATAGTAGGCTAATCCTAAACCTCAGCCCTAACACCTCCTTGTCCCATAGTAGCTACACTATGTTGACTCTGATGTGATGGCACTCGCACCTATGAATGTGACCTAGACTGCACCATGATCTTACCATAATCGGGTAGAGGGATCTCGCACACTAACAAGGTAGTCTCACACATCATCTTCTTAACGGCCTCGATCGCCAACTGACCAGTCAGAGTATCAATCACCTGATCCTGTCTAGACATAGCATCCCTCATATCTGCCATGCCTACCTCCAACTATTGAATCCAATCATGCAACCTCTACACATCCTCTACAGCTAGCCTCTCCAAAATATCACTGGGAATTTGCTATGCTATGTCAAAAAATACCCTAGTATCAATGGTATCATCGATACCACCCATACCAGCTACCCTGCCTCCCTTAGCCTGTGCTCCAACATGCTGATCCATACCAACCTCTACACCCACATCCACCTCCTCTACCCTCACACCCTGGATGCTCATAGAAGCACCTACACAATGTTGTGACCATCGTAAAGGAATATACTCCTCAATAGTAGTCATACTTTCTCCCCCAGCCTGAGTCCTCCTATTCGTCCTCCTCTTTGGTAGAGATTCCATAGCAACATGTGCTACCCACCCATCCACCACACCTCTCCTAGGCTACCAATACTATAGCACCCACTAGGCATCAAACTCTGATGTTATCCCTGCATCCCCTACATTCGGGATATCCATAGGAGTGTCTCTCTCCCCATCCCAAGGTGATACAATAGGGTGCTCTCCCCTATCTTCCTATCATATGAAATATGTGACAGGAGTCCCTGAAACATCCTGCCACAAACTAAACTGGTGTTATAGTTGATCAAACTTAAAATACTTAGTCTACCAAGTATATCTCCAAACCAACCATTTTCCCCATCGTATAGCTTGCAACTACTCATCATCCTCTCTCCAACTCACTCCACCCATCCATGACCTCCATATAATGTCATCTATAATCAACTTGCTGAACTTAATCCTCCACAAAATGGGATCAACCTTGCCTCTTCATACCCTACTCCACCTTCGTACTCCATCTAATGGCATAAGTAAGCTCCTTATCCTGCACATGTATAGGTTGAGGTAGCAAAGAAGGCCTCTCAATGGCTATGTGTTCCCATGTTCATACCTGTAGTAAGGGAATCATGCTCAATCCCATTTGTATACCTTGAACCACCTCATATAACTCATGATACACTTGGGCCAAAAGCGTAGGCATCCAAGAAAATAGAACCTTGTACTCCACCAGGTCCCCAACTATGTCCATCATGTTCTAGGTAAATAGAAACATAGAACTATCATGCAGAGTATAGGTAGATATCATCATCATAGCCACACACTACCTATCGGATATCTTCTTCTGAGACCACATCCACTCATAGTCCATCTTGGTAGCATCAATCTCTCTCCACCCAGTACCAAATAATCTCTCCAATGCCTCGTCCTTCATCCCATATTTGACTACCCTCACAGGAACACCACCAATTGGCAACCGATAGATGCGATACACATCCTCTAATGTCATGGTCATTTTTGTCGTAGGAAAATGAAAAGTGTTCCGGTATGCATCCCACTGCTCACATAAGTAAAACACAAATGCCCTATTAGTGAAGATGCTCTTACACTCCCATACACTATGGAAGTGTATGTCATCTAACCACTACAATTCCTCCTTATTCTTCATAAACTTTTCAAAACCTTGATTAATCTTTCTCACCTAATGATGAGGTTCAAGCAACTTCACATGTTCAACACACAACACAACATCCATTAGTAACCCACATAATAGATCAATCACATATAACATCATCACTCCGAATTTACAAATTAAAAACATTTAATTTGATATGCATCTCGAGACAAAATAACATACAAACAAAATGATAAAACACATCAACAACACAATCACATATTTGGATACCTATTTTGTCATTTTATGGCAATAATCCAAACACATACGATATACAATACACATTGGTCACCCAAACAACCAATAACAAACTTAACTGTACAACTAATATGGCGCACAATCCAAAACATGATTAATTAATATGATATACAAAAACAAATCATATTTCTGTATACCCATTTGCCCACTTAATGGTAAATGTGTCAACAAAATTTAGAAACAAAGTACCAATTAACACAGATCTACTAATCAAATCTATCCTATAAACACCAATACCGAAAACATATCTAGGAATGCAATCTAAAAATAACAATCACATTTTTAGATACCCATTTGCCCATTTAATTGTGGAAGTTCAAACTGACATCAAGTACAGTCTACATCGGGCTCCCTATATCTCATTTTCAGTTTACTAATATCTACACTGTGGCACATAAATCCAAGGCATGTCAAATGAAGTTAGCTACCAAAATAGTTAACATTTTTGGACACCCATTTTGCCCTTCTACAATTAAAGTTTCATTAATTTTTAAATATTCTACCTCTAACATGGCAGATCTAACATCCTAGTATTCACACATTACACCTAAGAGTGACATATTTCAAAATCACATCAAACGAAGTCATAAAAATAAAACACTCGCATAACCAAATACCCATTTCCTACTTTAGCAAACAAAATAAAAAAACATATTGATGTCAGTACACTGTTACCTCAAAAACTGATAGTAAAAATTCACACCTACTTTACCCATTACCTATTCAAATTGGCGACAAAACAAACCCAATTGAAAAATCGACCGCACTTTTGGGTACTCATTTGGCCCGTCTATCACTATGTGTTCAAAATTTTAATTAAAAGTTACAAATTTTTTTAAATCGGGATAAAAAACTCCCCCCACCCTCATTCATATTTTCCCAAAAAAATGAAACATAAACAAAACAAAGTCAAGAATCACTTACCGATGGATCCCCACGTCTGATGCCAGCTAGTCTGCGTCCCTTCGTCATCCTAGCTCTCACAATCGCTGATCGCGCTCCTTGCGTGCCATCAACTACTCTCCCAAGTTGCTTTCCATACATGTGTGTCATCCAAATGAGCTCCCACCATGCATATTTGGGCTAAAATACTACTTACTTGCCGTTTTGTGACCCAAGTCATGAGTTAGGTCAAAATCGTGACCCAGGTCATGAATCAGGTCAAAATCGTGACCTGGATCATGAATTTGGCCAAAACACCTCAAAACCTCTCCAAAACCTAGGAAAGTAGGTAAATGCCCTCTAAAAACCTAGGAGCCTTAAAAAATTACCTTTCAACATGACTTGCACACACACATTGCATTTTATCGACAAACTCGTCACAGTCATACTCCATGACCATGCAGACCTGGTCGCAAAAGTACAACCGACAACCATTGCCATTCTCAAGCAACTAGTATGGCATCATAAATGTCATACAGACGCAACAACAACACAATATTGGATTTGCAATCACTTATTTCATTTTATTAGCATTGCCTTTTTATTTCTTTCCTCTTCTTCCCCTTCCATTTTTCTTTCTCCTTCTTGGCTATCCAGTCAATGTTATATGGCCATGCTTTGAGTGGCTACATACCTTTGATTTGATCCCATTATTTTTCTCTTCTCCCTCTTAGCTATCTAGTCAACGTTGTATGGTCACACTTCGAGCGGATACATACCCTTGATTAGATCCCATTATTTTTCTCTTCTCCCTCTTGGCTATCCAGATCAATGTTGTATGGTCATGCTTCGAGCGACTACATACCTTTGATTAGATCCCATTATTTTCTCTTCTCCATCTTGGCTATCCAATAAATATTGTATGGTCATGCTTTGAGTGACTACATACCTTTTATTAGATCCCATTATTTTTCTCTTCTCCCTCTTGGCTATCTAGTCAATGTTGTATGGTCACGCTTCGAGTGACTACATACCGTTGACTAAATCCCATTCTGTTCTTTTCTTACTAACAATCATATCCATCATGCATTGGTATCTTTATCAATCACTACATCATCAATTCATCACACTTCATTCGCATCATTGTTTATTCCTCATTTGAGGGGGTATTCATATCCAAAGTCAATTTTGCATACAACCACAACATCGAAAATCCAAAAGCATAGTTAGCACATTTGTCTATGAAATTTTTTGCTAAATATTATCATACAATTATAATATCAATCCCAAATAGACATGGGTTAAATCAAGAGAGTTACGCGTTACCATGGATAATTCAATCTACCATTCATGTACGTCGAGTACACAATGGATGATACATTTGATCAATCCTAGCGCAACATTTGGAAATGGACTTCGCGACCACGCTGATATGGTCACGAGTTGACAATCCTGATGTTAAACTAGATCAAATGGTTTGAAACTTGTCGCCATGTTCTCATCAATCAATCAACAACAAAAATTTAGTTAGGATTTTATCCTAATCATACTTTTAGACCACGCTGATCTGGTCATAAAAGAAAAGTAGTCAAAAGTTATTGTTCTCAAGCAACTAGTATGGCATCGTAAATGTCATATGGACTCAACAAAATAACATAATTGCATCCATAACCATTCATTTTCCCTTACTAGCACTATTTTTATCTCTTTCCTCTTTTCCTTATTTCCTTCCTCTCTTCTTCCCCTGTGGACATTCAATTGATGTTGTATGATCACACTTCGAGTGGCTACATACCTTCAATTAGATTCTATTCCTTTCTCTTATTTTCCCTGGATAATCAATTGATTTGTATGGTCATGCTTCGAGTGGCTACATACCCTTTGATTGGATTCCATTCCTCTTATATCCCTTTTACTTCTGTACAAACCCTTCATATTTTTGTATTAAATTGTATTCCACACAGTATAGTACAAAAAGAGGTAAAATGTAGACACCCAAAAGTCACACATTGCTATTTTTGCATATCTATAGGTGATTCAAGGTATCCCTAGGCTATTGTAGACTATTGTAGTTATGCGTAGACATGCGTAGTCATGCATATATGGTTGTAGTCATGTGTAGTAATGCATAGATCGTCATATATTGCCATAGTAATGTGTAGACTTCCACAAGTGGCTTTCAGGTCCAAAACCCTAATAATTCCACAAAATCACATCTTATGCATCAAGATACCTTTAGACAGCAACCCGAGGCGATGCATAGCCTATTCACACTAAATTGACACCCCATAGGGTATTAATTGGTAAAATCAATTAAAATTCAATTATCAAATTCTAATTTAATGTTGACTTAACTTTGAAGAACACAAGCTTATACTGAGAGGGGGGGTGAACAGTATAAGACCTCTTTTTACTTTTTCCTTTATATTACAAAATAGTAAAGCAATATACCCACAACAATATCAAAACAATGCACAATATCATCCACAAAGTGACACCAATTTTTACGTGGTTCACCCAGAATGGTTGGGCTACGTCCACAAAACTTTTCTCTAAAAGTTATCTCAAAGTTCTTTGGGAATCCTTCCCAATTACAATGTTTATGAGCCTCGGCCCAAAGGAGATACCTTCCCCCAATCTGAATTTATGAGCCTCTGCTCAAAGGAGATACCTTCCCCTATGCTCTAGAAATGATCCCTCAGAAGATCAACTGTCTCTACCTCTTGCCAGCACGTGGAACTCCTTTCCACCGAAGACCTCCTGTCCTCAATGCTTAGCCTAAGAGACCTCTGCCTTCTATGATCACGTCCACAATAGCTCAGCAACCTGTACCAAACACAGTCAGTCGGTCTAGCACAAGTCTTCCTCTGTCTGTCAGATCTGTCCAACACTTGAATAGATCAATCCTCTACACACAAGCCTTCTCAAAGACTTGCCAAATCTATCCTCAGGTTCTTCTCAAAGAACCAATGCACCTCTGTCCTCAAGTAGCAGCACTTCGCATTCGTCTTTGCCCTTGTGCTCTCTATGCCCTCTGCTCTCTTTGCGCAATCACAACCGCACTTGATCGAACTTCAACCTTTGCACCTCTGCGCAATCACAGCGGCACCGTCTTCGCACACTCTGCTTCCTTTGCGATCTTTCACACTTGGAATGATTCGATGAAATGCACTCTGCACACTACGATCGAATTTCGCACTCTGCTCTCGATGATCGAACTTCTTGCTCTGTGCACTATCTACGAACGTCGCACTTCAACAACCCGCTTCAATCACCCCAAACAACCCTCCTTTTATAACAGAATTTTCATGATGAAAACTTTAATCTTAGTCGGTTGTTATACCAAAAACAAACCCTAATCTACGTTGGCTGCAAGCCCTAATTTTTGTCGGCTAAAATTTAACTTTGTCGGCTTCACTGCCTCTGTAACTCTTCTGTAGCTTCTGCCACGAAACTACAACATGTCGCGATATCGTGACACCTTTGCAACCATACACTTTCTTTTGGCTTTTGTCACGATATCGCGACACTTCAGCCTTTGACGACTTCAACCAAGCTCTTGTCGCGATATCGTGACACTTTTGTCTTTGTCAGCATCAACTTTGCTTTTGTCATGATATCGCGACACTTCTCCCTTCGTCGACCTCCTATCTGCTTTTGTCATGAAATCATGACACTTCCACACTGCCTCTCAGACTTCATCTTCACTTCTGTCGTGATATCGTGACACTTCTGTCTTCATAGCCTTCCTCTCTGCTTTTGTCACGAAATCGTGACACTTTTTCTTCCTATAGACTTCCTTTTTGTTTTGTCATGAAATCGTGACACTTTCTCCAACCGAACACTGCCATCTCAATCTGTCATGAAATCGTGACACTTTTTGCATCTGTTTGCTTTCTCTTCAACCTGTCATGAAATCGTGACGCTATCAACTTTTCGTACGCTTTCTTTGCAACCTATCGTGAAATCGTGACGCTTTCAGCTTTCGTACGTCTTCTTTGCAACCTGTCATGAAATCATGACGCTTCTCATTTTAGACTCTTCCCTTTGCTGCATGTCACGAAATCGTGACAGTTCTCACTTCGAGTTCATCTGTAGCATGTCGTGAAATCGTGACACTTTATCTTGCTTCCACTTTGTCTTCTGACTTGTCGCGAAATCGTGACACTTTTTCTCCTTAGCGCTTTTCTTTTCTTCGGGTCGCAAAAACCCGACATGTCATGATATCGTGACACTTTTTCTCTCGGACTCTCTCTCCTGCATTATGTC
The DNA here is from genome assembly GCA_028583015.1 of Wollemia nobilis. Lineage (NCBI taxonomy): Eukaryota > Viridiplantae > Streptophyta > Pinopsida > Araucariales > Araucariaceae > Wollemia > Wollemia nobilis. The sequence goes on from JAQPPZ010003199.1 coordinate 7,095,927, forward strand.
ACGAAATCGTGACACTTTTTCTTTCGGACTCTCTCTCCTGCAACATGTCACAAAATCGCGACACTTTTTCGTTCAACCTTCTCCTGCAACATGTCACGAAATCGTGACACTTTTTCGTCCGTTCAACCTTCCTTGCAATATGTCACGAAATCGTGACATTTTTGACTACGAACATTCTCTCTCCTCTTTGAGTCGCGAAAATGCGACATGTCGCGATATCGCGACACTTTTCTAACTTGCTTTCTTTCGAACCTGTCATGTCGTAACCTTCATCAAAACAAATTATTTTACATCAAATCAAATTCCTTCAAAAGCTTCTTGACATCAATGACAACTTATACACTTGAGCAAAGGCAATGTACCCAAGGTACCCAAAATTGCCAACAATCTCCCCCTTTGTCATTGATGGCAAACCTTTACTGAAAACACGTCTCAAGAGCCAAAACTGAAACCAACTATGCTAACAACTAAGAAATGCCCACAACTGAGAATCTTCCTTTGAAGTTTTGCTCCCCCTGACTTGAAGCTTTCCTCTTCACTTGAAGCTCTCCCCCTTACTCATATCTCTCCCCCTTTGTCATCAATGGCAAAGGGTCACCTTTGGGGCTCGGGACTAAGAATGAGCCTCTTAGCTTAGTCCCTCCCCCACCTCCTGATGAGGTGATTAATTCTGGGGTGGGAGTAAAACTCCCATTAGGCATTGATCATCATCAGCATCTATAATTTCCTTGTCGGGCCTTCTCTTGAACTCTTTGTCCATATTCCTGTTCCTGTTCTTGTCACTGTTCCTGTTCCTGTTATCATTCCTGTTCTTATCCATGCCTTGATCCTTGGACCTGTTCATACCACTGTTCCTATTCCTGTACCTTGGAAGTTCAGCTCTACACTGTCTAGTTGTGTGACCTTCATTGTTGCACTTATAACAAGTAACAATGTTATTTCTTTTAGGCATACCTGTTCTTTGAATCCGCCTGTTCTGACTAACCCTATTCCTATTATTAGCCTTGCAAAAAATTGCCTTATGCCCAAACTGTTTACAAGAGTAGCAATACCCTTGAAAGAAATTACCACCTCTGAAACTGTCATTTACCTTCCTTACTTGAGTCATGCAATGCGAAGCCATGTGACCAAACCTGTGACACGCAAAACATCTGCCGTGAAATTTTCCTTTATTCGACCTCTTGGGTCCTGAAAACTTCTTCTTCTCATTCTGAATTCTGTTTTCTATTTCTGCGCATCTATCATTCAAGGACTCATGATCTGAAATACTTTCCTCATCAGAACTCTCTTCCTTTTGGAATCTCTTACTAGATTCCCCAACCTGTTCCTTGCGTTTCTTACCAAAACCAAGACCTATTTTATCTGTTGTCTTTCTTTGACCTTTGATGAGAGATTTAACCCTTTTGGAGCTATCTTGAAACCTGTAAAGCTTATCCTTGTACTCTTTAGTTTCTTCTTTCAAAGAAGCCATTTTCTGTTCTAACTCACTATACTCAAGAACCTTAGACTCTAACTCATCCTTGAGTTCTTGCGTCTTAGCTATAGAGAAATCAAGATTTTCTATAAGATCATCTCTCTCCATACAACATTCATCTAACTTATCCTTGAGTCTAGCATTCTTCTTTCTTTCCTTTTTCAAAGCACTAAGAGCACTACTAAGTTCACTTTCATGATCCTTTATTTGTTTGCTTTCTGAATCATCAAAGCCTTTTTCAGATTTCTTATCACTAGAGGTGCTACCTTTTTCAAAAACCATACATGCATCTTCCTTATAGTTTTCTGAAGCATCCTCATACATACTAGAAACCAAATCATTATTTGTGCAATCATCCTCAAGGTGACCAAAATTTCCACATCTAAGACATTTCATGATAATGAATCTATGTTTCGGTTCTTCCTCTTTTTCGATATGAACAACATCTCATTTTCATTATCACTTGAAGAACTTTCACTATCACTACTAGAACACTTACTTGCTTTGTCTAGGTAGAAACTCTTCTTGTGCTTGTGAGAATACCTCTTTCCTTGATTGTTGTGCTCATCTTTGTTCTTTCTGTGATGCTTGTGCTTTTCAGAATCCTTGCTCTTAGAATCCTGTTTATCTTCATCACTTTCATCCTTGGGAACAGTACAGTATGTAGCATAATGACCAAACTTTCCACAATTGAAACATCTTATATTTTTCATGCTTTTGTGCTTTCTAGAGAATTTGCCTTTCTTGTTGTAATATGCCTCTTCATCACTAGAAGACTCATCACTCTCTTGAAGTTGTTTACCCTTGGATTTCTTGGTAGCCTTGAAAGTTGCCTCTTTCTTGACGTCAACCTTCACTTGAGTTCTCAACTCAAATGCTGCAAGTATACTATGGAGCTCATCCTTTTTCAACTTATCCAAATCTTTAGCTTCCTCAATAGCAGAAATATTTTCACTAAATCTATTAGGAAGAGATCTTAAAATCTTATCACAAACATCATTTTCAGCAAGCTCAAGACCTAAGTCTTTCATGGAGTTAACAACCTCATCCATACGAAGCATGTAGTCACTAATATTTTCATCATCATTCATCTTGAGTTGTTCAAACATACCTTTGAAGTGTCTCAACTTGGCCTTTCTGACATTTGTATCACCTGTATGAACCACCTGCAACTGTTTCCACATTTCACTAGTTGTCTTGCGGTGAATCACTTTGGTGAGATCTGCTTTCTGTAAGCCTTTCAGGATTGCATTCATTGCTTTTGAATTGTTGTGATGTAGGAGCCTTTCTTCTTTAGTATTTGGACCATGTACAGGAATAGTGTACTCATCTTCAATTACTTCCCATACCTCATTACCAAGTGCCATTAGATGAACCTTCATCCTTGCACTCCAAAGACCAAAATCGAACCCATCAAGAATAGGTGCTTGCATTGCCACTTGAATAATCCATTGTGTTCTTTACTAGCTTTTCCTTCAAGTCTGTTAAACTTTCGGAAGGCACCCGCTCCGATACCAATTGAAGAACACAAGCTTATACTTGAGAGGGGGGGTGAACAAGTATAAGACCTCTTTTTACTTTTTCCTTTATATTACAAAATAGTAAAGCAATATACCCACAACAATATCAAAACAATGCACAATATCATCCACAAAGTGACACAAAAATTTTCTCTAAAAGTTATCTCAAAGTTCTTTGGGAATCCTTCCCAATTACAATGTTTATGAGCCTCGGCCCAAAGGAGATACCTTCCCCCAATCTAAATTTATGAGCCTCTGCTCAAAGGAGATACCTTCCCCTCTGCTCTGGAAATGATCCCTCAGAAGATCAACTGTCTCTACCTCTTGCCAGCATGTGGAACTCCTTTCCACCGAAGACCTCCTATCCTCAATGCTTAGCCTAAGAGACCTCTGCCTTCTATGATCACGTCCACAATAGCTCAACAACCTGTACCAAACACAGTCAGTCGGTCTAGCACAAGTCTTCCTCTGTCATCAGATCTGTCCAACACTTGAACAGATCAATCCTCTGCACACAAGCCTTCTCAAAGACTTGCCAAATCTATCCTTAGGTTCTTCTCAAAGAACCAATGCACCTCTGTCCTTAAGCAGCAGCACTTCGCATTCATCTTTGCCCTTGTGCTCTCTACGCCCTCTGCTCTCTTTGTGCAATCACAGCCGCACTTGATCGAACTTCAACCTTTGCACCTCTGCGCAATCACAGCGGCATCGTCTTCGCACACTCTGCTTCCTTTGCGATCTTTCACACTTGGAATGATTCGACGAAATGCACTCTGCACACTACGATCGAATTTCGCACTCTGCTCTCGACGATCGAACTTCTTGCTCTGCGCACTATCTACGAACGTCGCACTTCAACAACACACCTTCAACTCTCCAAATAGCCCTCCTTTTATAACAAAATTTTCATGATGAAAACTTTAATCTTAGTCGGCTGTTATACCAAAAACAAACCCTAATCTACGTCGACTGCAAGCCCTAATTTTTGTCGGCTAAAATTTAACTTTGTCGGCTTCACTGCCTCTGTAACTCTTCTGTAGCTTCTGCCGTGAAACTACAACATGTCACGATATCATGACACCTTTGCAACCGTACACTTTCTTTTGGCTTTTGTCATGATATCGCGACACTTCAGCCTTTGACGACTTCAACCAAGCTCTTGTCGCGATATCGTGACACTTTTGTCTTTGTCAGCATCAACTTTGCTTTTGTCACGATATCGTGACACTTCTCCCTTCGTCGACCTCCTTTCTGCTTTTGTCACGAAATCGTGACACTTCTGCCTCTGCAGACTTCGTCTTCACTTCTGTCGTGATATCGCGACACTTCTATCTTCATAGCCTTCCTCTCTACTTTTGTCACGAAATCATGACACTTTTGCTTCCTTAGACTTCCTTTTTGTTTTTGTCATGAAATCGTGACACTTTCTCCAACCGAACGCTGCCATCTCGATCTGTCGCAAAATCGTGACACTTTCTGCATCTGTTTGCTTTCTCTTCAACCTGTCGCGAAATCGTGACGCTATCAACTTTTCGTACGCTTTCTTTGCAACCTGTCGCGAAATCGCGATGCTTTCAGCTTCCGTATGTCTTCTTTGCAACCTGTCGCGAAATCATGACGCTTCTCATTTTAGACTCTTCCCTTTGTTGCATGTCATGAAATCGTGACAGTTCTCACTTGAATTTTCAGTAGCATGTCGTGAAATCGTGACACTTTATCTTGCTTCCACTTTGTCTTCTGACTTGTCGCGAAATCGTGACACTTTTTCTCCTTAGCGCTTTTCTTTTCTTTGGGTCACGAAAACCCGACATGTCACGATATCGTGACACTTTTTCTCCTGGACTCTCTCTCCTGCATTATGTCATGAAATCGTGACACTTTTTCTTTCGGACTCTCTCTCCTGCAACATGTCCCGAAATCGTGACACTTTTTTGTCCGTTCAACCTTCCTTGCAATATGTCACGAAATCGTGACATTTCTGACTCTGAACATTCTCTCTCCTCTTTGAGTCGCAAAACTGCGACATGTCGCGATATCGCGACACTTTTCTAACTTGCTTTCTTTCGAACCTGTCATGTCGTAACCTTCATCAAAACAAATTATTTTACATCAAATCAAATTCCTTCAAAAGCTTCTTGACATCAATGACAACTTATACACTTGAGCAAAGGCAATGTACCCAAGGTACCCAAAATTGCCAACAAACTTAAGCCCCTTTTTAGGGTAAAATTGGATTAATTAACTCTTAATTAATAATTAGTGTTAATCAAATCCTCTCACATGTGCCAATTTAGGGTTTCTTAGGGTTTTCTTTTAATCCTCCTCTAAACATGCTTAAGACCTAATTAGGATTAGCACTAATTCTTCCTCACACATGTGTGAGGATAGGATATTTCCTACTTAGAATGAGATGTTGCCACATAGCATCTATTAACCTAACCCTAGTCAAAATCAAACCTAGGTTTAGTCTATCTAACTCCCCCCTGCACCTTGCATTTGCCTATAAATAATGGGTCCTAAACCCCTAATTAAGTCTGATTCCCTAATTCAACAAAGTACAATTACTCTGTTGAAATGAAAAGCCAACATTTAAGAGTTACTTCCTAGCACACACAGTCAGATTTTGATAGCACATAGAGGCACTCCAGTTGCCTTAGGATCGATCTACCAGAAAGATTTCACCAGAAGAGCATCACAGCTCAAATTGCAGCTTGCATTGTGAATTCGGCTCCAATTCGCAACCCGGGTTGTGAATCCCATCTGCAAGCCCCAAATCATCCCAAATTTGGGAGTTAAGCTTTGTTTCAGTCTATAATTACCTTCTACACATTTTATTTGGATTTATGTTACAATTTTATAGTCATTTCATATTCTTAAATATGGGGCATGACTAGGGAAAGCCCCCCAACATATTGACCCTTTATTGCAAGTTTCTTTCAGGTTATGTAGCATATTTGAAAGAAAGTAACACCAAAAAACAAAAACCCAGTAGTGGCTCATATACAACGAAGCCCACCTACATTGAGGGGCATCAGAAGGAGGCATCAGGCCTATATTGTTTATTCATGAAAAGAAAAGGGTAAAACTCTCCCTATTTGTAACCAATACAAATTTGATAATGAATAAAGTATATGTTTCTAAATGACCTGTGTTATTTACATGTTGTTAGATCAAATTTCAACTTCTGGTTGTTTCAAAAAATTTGTTCCTCTACACCCCCATCCATTTTTGCAAAATATGATGCTTCATAAGGAGTCTACCAAAATTTGAAGAACATTCATGGATGGGCAAAAGATATCAAGTAGCGACAACAGAAGTTGTGGGTGGACCAAATCAATGGGTGGATGGTGGATTGAAGGAGGGCTACTGATAGAGAGAGTGAAAAAACCACCTTTGGCCTTGGGAAAAATTTTCCAAAAGGCCCGCCCACTTGTGGGTGGACCTATCAAGCAGCTAGCAAGAGCAAAAAAGTCAAGAAACCCTACCCTTGGGGAAGATAGACTCTTGCCCATCCCAGGTAAGATATGAGAGTATGAAATGGGTGAAAGTCTAAAGAAATGTCTACCCTCTTTCTCAATGCCTATGTGGGAAGAAATAGAGATTAATAAAGCATATTTTTTGTGTGCAAAGCCTCTACCATTACCTAAAATTCAAAGCTAAATATGTACACACTAACACAACCATCTAGTACCATGTTCTCGTACATAGAAGTGATAGATTTAAGGTGTGGTGCTCCCAAGGTGATTAGTACTTGCCGCCTACTGCCTAACCAAAGGAATTCCAATCAAGGAAGAGGATGAGATAGCTAAATATTGAATTAATTGGGGAAAAATATTAGAGGATTGAAACGCCCAGATTGAACTAGATGCATCTACCTCATTCTAGAATATTAGTGCTATCTCGAGGAATATTATACTTATTAGCTTTAAGGTTTGTCTTCCCACCTACCACCTTTAATATTATATTTTTAATTTCATGTAAATATACCTATAAATAGTGGAATTATGGTCATTCATAAACATGACTCTTTAGCCATTGCAATTCATATGTAATGTTTCACCACTATGTAAATATATATTCAACATCATTTGGTCTCCAATTTTGCCATAGTGTTCTTTTATAAATGTATGAATACTTCTTTCTATCTGGTTGTTTAAGGCATCTCATGATATTTTAAAATATGGATTCTATGGGATTCACTTAAGTAATTTGAGAGTGTGCATTTGTAAATTTAGGTTGGGGTTTATTTCTATTAAAGCTAGTAGGATAGGAGCACTCTAATTTTGCATCCTAAATTTCATGCACCTAACCTCTGGTTCTAGAATTCACCCTATACCCACTATTTCAAATATCTTGAATGAGGGTTTTATTGATTGATTTGTTAGGTGTGGAGTATGTGTTTCCATTTATGGTGCACCACTTGCATAGGTCTTGATGCAACTATATCCATACTTGTGAGTTTTTCCTATTACCATTTTCCCATATATTTTCCCCCTTTTTTCTCTCTTTTTCCTTTTCTCATTGTGTAATGTAGATAGCTAGAACCATGCCAAGGAACCGACCTCCTACAGATATCATATGTCTCATCCTAATGTGGTGGTAATTCTATGCTGGTGTTGGTCCACTCCCGCTCTGTGCGTGGTGCCATATTGATGACCAATAATTTTTGGTGACTCTATTGGGGAACTCACTGAGTTTTTATGTTTAGGAAATCAAAATTTGGTGACTCTCAAATTTGCCCATATCCTTTCAAAATGACCTGGTGACTCTAACTGTGCAAAACTACTAGATCATGAGACTAGTCACCTATTCGCATTGAATATCCAAACATCCTAGAGAACTCAAGGTGTAATGAACAACCTTGATCTCATTAGCAAAGATAGCATGTTCATATGACAACTTTGAACCTGAATTTGATAGAGGAACTGTGACCTTTGAATACTGGTGCTAATATGGGTCAATTTTATTTCTCTAATGGAATGACATCAATCCACTGAACGTCCACTACTAGCATTCAATTCCCAAGGGTACCCTGAATTCACTATCCAAGTGTAATGGTAGCTTGGAAATTTATCGAGAACATATAGAAGATGTCACTGCACTAGTACCCCTCCATGGTATTTCCCATGAAGAAGTCATGGTCAGACTCCTGATCTTATCTCTATAAGGGAGGGTGTTGCTATGGTACTGAACCCTTGGGTGAAAGACCATATGCTCATGGGTGAACTTGGTGGGAACTCTCATTGACATATTTGACAGCTCCATGTATCTCTTTCAACTCTTGATGCATCTCTCATTCATCAAGTGGAAACCTTTTGAATCCCTATTTGATTGCAACATTCAATTTGAAATGAGTTGGAAGAGGATTCCTCGTCAGTACTAGCCGTCACCCACCTAGGTACACCTATACTATATTCGAGCTCTTGGCTTGAATATAAACCTCCTACTACTATAAAATGGAGAAATGATATTCCCACAAATATTTTAGGATATCGTACAAGTAGAATGACTCCTACTTTAGGCATAAAATACATCTTTAGATGACTCTACCCTCCCATACCCTTTCCCATCTGCTACTTCTTACATCCTAACTACATAATATCCACTGTGGATTCCATATCAAACTATGTAGGAGCTAATATTATAGTCTGGAATAATAGAAGGGGTGGATTGCTTCTCAAGATCATGTGGGAGAAATGCAAGAACCATCCTTGAAAGTGACAACTTCAATGCTTGCACCTTCTTCCAAAAATAGAGGATTTAGACCTGGGCAGAAATTACACCTACAAATATGAGGTATTTTTACACCCTTTTTGTATCAAGGGACATGATGAGTAAGGGCCATGTCATCTCCATAATATCTTAGCTTATCAACACCCAGTTCCCATGGAGTTCCTATCAATAGTAGGCTCAATTAATGAAGTCAATAGGAACAAGTGCATGAGGACAACACAGTCGTGTGAAGTAGGGATTTCACAATAGGTGAATACCTAGGTCTGGTAATATAGGAGCCTATTGCCATATGAACCAGTATGAAAGGAAGGCTCTCACATGGTAAAATTCATTACCACCTTGATCATTGATTGCATACTGGTATGCATGATGATATGCCAAGCTGTGAACACTTTATGGCTTGGAAAGGATGGCATTATCAACCAAAATACAATAGGTGCCTCAAGTACATTGTGATCTAGATGATTCACACTAGATAAAGAAACTACACCAGTCCTTGGCTTCTTTGAGATCTTGGAAAAATGAAGTGCCTCATGCTTACTCCTCTTTTTCTATTAGGGTTGCTCTTTCGGTGATGGTTGTTTCTCTTCCTACATAAGTGGCACTTCCTCAACCATATGCTACTCCCCTTTGTCCATGATCTCTTTGCTATAAGATCTTTAAAAACTTTGAGGTACAATTTTAGCAAAAGAAATTAGCTAGTAACTATCATAATATTCATCATATACATCCAAAAATAAAGCATCCATTGCTAGGCCATAAGCTAACCTAATTTTCCCTCTTTTGGTGCTCATAACCCACCAATTGGTGATTTTATCCTTATACCAAGTGGAAAATTGTTCCTTTATTTTACTAAATAGACCTGGAGGAGGAATTTGGTTCTTATGGACTGTAGGGTTATACTCAACATCCATATCATAAAAATCATGCCATGGTGAGCACAACATCATATTTTCAACATGTCATTCAAGATCATGCCTCTCCAGGTTATTTATGTGTCACTTAATATCAGGTATGGGGTAGCAATGAAAACTTTTGGCTTTAATCAATGTCATGAAGTGATCCAAAGGATCGCACTTCTAACATTGAGGTAGCTCCACCATACCGAGGTCGTAGAGAGCTTCATTAACTAACTTGTTGAAAAAGTAAGCTTTATTGAGTGTGTTTTACTATAAAGGTAGAGCAAAATTAAATTTTCCCATTTATTTTCTGAAAATAAATTTGTCGACTGGATTTTTCGAAAAAACATGCAAAATTTTCCTTTTTGCAAAATTAAATTTTCCCATTTATTTTCTGAAAATAAATTTGTCGACTGGATTTTTCCAAAAAACATGCAAAATTTTCCTTTTTCCTCTTGAATTTCACCCTGAAGTTATCTTCTAGTGGGGTGAAAAGCAATTTCACCTCGGAAATAAGATATGTAGGGAGAAACATATTTTTTGGGAGAAAACATCATTCTTCCTTTTATTTTTATTTCTTTTAAAAAAATAGGGGCACTTTTTAATGAAAAATCAAACTAGCTTGAGTGCTCATGTTGCCAACTTGAGTGCCCAAAAAAGCATGGGAAGTTCTCCTTCTTAACTGGATATTTTGCTTTAAAAGCATATTTCGATGAATTCAAGGTGAATTTCACCCCAAAATTAAAATACACATGGTAAAACAACTTTTTTGGGAGAAAATTAACTCCTATTCACTTTTTTTTTGTTGTTTGTTTTTTAAATGATTTTCGCCCAAAACACGATTGAAAGGCCTTTTAAAATATTTTCAGGTGAAAACATTTTTTTGCTGGTTAAGACATGACTTCTGAGCGAAATCACCTGTCTTGGAAGCGAAATTACTTCTTCCATAAAAAATAATTTAAATTTTTATATCTTTTTTTTTTCTTCTTTTTACTTCAAAACAACATTAAAAATGAGATGGCATAAAATATATACATATATACATACTTGGTCAGGAAATCTTCAATGATGATAGGCCTTCAAATGAAGACTATTTATTGGAATCGATAACACATGGCCATCCATGTCCTATAAGTGAAATGAGTTAACCTGATTCATGCCCGAAATCTAGAATGGGCCCTCCCATATCGCTGTGAATTTGTGATGCTTTCTAGGCTTAGCCTTGTTCTCGTTCTATTTTAGCACTAGATCACCTACCTTGAATGAATTCTCAAAATTTTTCTTGCTAAACCATTTTTGTGTCATCTGTGCATGTTTCGTGAAAGCATTGTATGATTTCTCCCTTTCCTCATCCATATGTAAAATCTGAGCCAACTTCATGCTCATACAGTCAGATTTATCATTTTCACCATACAACAAGTGCCATGATTGAAGGGCCAATAATTCAATATGAATTACCAAGATTGCTTATTTACTGTATACCAAGGAATAGGGGGATATTTTGATGGATTTTTCTCTGAGATGCAATCAAACCATAATTCCTAGTTTGGGAAAAAGTGCCAACTGTGCTTATTATCTCCTAGAGTCCTTTTTAGAATATTTAGAAAATTATTTTTTTTAGACTCAGCAAAGCCATTCCCCTACGAATAATAGTTAGATGATGTCTTCGAATAAATCTCATACTTACCCATGAATTTATTGATTCTAGCACCGATGAAGGTAGTTTCATTGTTTGTTATGATTGCATCTGGTATGCCAAAATGAGTGATTAAAATTTTAAGGAAAGAGATAATTGTTGAATGGTATGTCTTCTTGGTTAAAATTGCTTCAACCCATCAAGTTAAATATTCAGATATAGTCAGGATGTATTTGTGTTCGATAGAAGAATTGGGATGAATGACCCCAATAAATTCTATGCTCCATTTTTGAAATTCTATGCATTCTTGCTTCTACCGACATATATCTGAAACTTGTCACAACTCTAGCTAAATTTGAAGGAATATGCAAAGAGATTAGGCCAAAAATATCTTATTTTGATGATCTTCAATACCATTAGCCTACCTACATAATGGCCTCATGATAAACCAAAGTGAAATTCCTCTATGATTCTTTGTTTCTCTGATTCTCAGATGCACCTGAGAAGTACTCCATCAATATTCTTATAGAACAACCCATTTGGCAACATCACATATCTAAGGGCCTGAAGTATGAATCTCCTTCTCTATTAGGCATTAAGATATGAAGGACACCTTACCGAATGGAAATATTCAACAAGGTCCTCTATACAATCATGATTAACTATAGGGTGATTAGAAAAATTACTTTCGCTTACTAAATACTCAAGTTGGCAAACCATGGACTCGTATGTAGTGCTTTGTGCAAGCTATTGACACAGTGCTCATCCTCAAACTAGCTTGGTTGGTCATATTTCAATATATTACTCCTAAATTTTGGAAACTTAACCAACTCTCTTGTCTCCAAGCTCTCCCTAGATGATGAAACTCTAAAACTCTAGATGAATAACATTAACTATTATTTTATTATGGGAAACAAAATGTCAGAACTTCTTCAAGGATTTCATCATTGCATATACCTTCTTCTTAATGAAATTATATTTTTCTTCATGCGGTTGGATGACTTATCTTAAGAAAGTAATTAGACGCTCATCTCCATCATCTCCCTTTTGCATAAAAACCACTACATAGCTCTCTTGTTCACCAATGGCATATAGGATAAAATCCTTTGAATAATCAAGGTTCACCATAATTATTTCTTTTATCTTATTGAATGCTCGCTTTATCTATTCAATCTATTTAAACTCGGTATTTTTATTTAATATATTGGTCATTGGCTTTACCACTTGGGTGAAATATGCAATGAACTTTTGAAAAATATTTATCTGCCTGAAGGATGATTACAAATCCTTCTTATTAGTTGGAAATGGAAGCTTTAGGAGTTCCTCAGATCTAATTGGATCTATAGCCAAATATTTATCTGAAATAACATGACCCAGTAGCTTTCCTTATTTTATTGCGAAGATGGACTTCTTCGGGTTGATGGATATTTTGAACTCCCAGCACTTCTTGAACACTTACCTCAAATGTAGACTATGCTCCTCCCTATTGTGAGAGAAGACAATCATGTCATCCAAATAAATCACAATAACACGATTTAACAACTCATCGAAAGCTATGTCCATCACTCTCTAAAAAGTTACTCCAGCGTTGGAGAGACCAAACGGTATTTGTTTATAAGCAAATTTTCTCCATATATTGGTCTTCATCCTTGATCCAAATTTGGTTATAACCAGAGAATTCATCTAACAAAGATAATCTATGAGCATTAATAACTGCATGAATAATCTGATCAATTTGTGATAGCGGATAGTGATCCTTCAGAGACACCTAGTTTAAATTTTGAAAATCCATGCACAGGAAAATATCTCCATTCTTCTTCCTCCTGGGGACCAGATTTTCTACCCGAGTAGAATACTTAATCGGGTAGATGATTTTAGCTTCCAGTATTTTTAGTAGTTCTGATTTCATCAGGGATTCAATCTTGGGATTGACTGGTCTCTCATTTTTCCTAAAGGGTTTCACTCCTTTATACAACTCAATGGTATGCTGGATCACATCTTTATTGTAGCCTTTCAAATATTGATAGCTCTAAGCAATAATATCTGGGTACTCATGGCATAATTTCTTGATTTGCTCCAGCTCTTCCTAAGTGTAATCAGTACCATATTTCATAAAATTATTGGGTCCCAAATTTAGTTCAGTGTAGTCCTTTTCGTCCTCTTTGATATTATGATTTTTTGCTCTATCATTTTGATAAAAAATACTCTCAAGCATAATCAATCCTTTTGGAATATGATTATTTTACAGCTATGTAGCACAACGATGGAGTATTCCTAGTAGGGAGGTGTTTTATAAAGGTCAGAATTATTATTAGGCTAAACCCAACTCACTTAACAAATCGTACGGTCTCATGCTCACTCAAACTACCCTTGTACGAACTGTAATCACCTTGTACAACCCTTAATTACCTGCACTATACGATCTCAAATCATACAGTGTCAAAAATGGTATGATCTTATACTCAAAAAAATTGAGAGATGTTGTTTTGGAGTTTTTCATACACAATTTTGCAATCTATCAAGTCGATCTCCCAAAACTACCAAATCGGATAAGTTTCTATCAATCGCTTGTTTTGCCAAATCAGGTAAATATGATTTGTACAATTTGTACAGAAGACGATGTACGATATGTATGAATTAATAGTATAGCATGGCATTATTTGAGATGATATACCACTCCAATCTCTCTCCACGATGTTTTTTAAAGGTTTAATAGTCCAAACAATGCAATCTCCTTCATAGGCAAAACATCCTAACTAGGTTGGTGAGAGATTGCATGCGCTTGACTATGCCCAAAAATCATACAATGCTCTTTAATATGTATTTATCAATACATTCATGCTTCTAAATAATTATCCATGATTCACTAGTGCCATTCTCCCTAACCAAGTTGCAACAATGCATAAAACTAACATATAACAGTAAGATAGAAAACACAATCACACAATATTCATCCACAATTTATAGTTCATTATCCTCAAGATCATACACAACATTTTGTGAACATCATTATAGTCATTAATGTCTATATATTCGATTACAATGTGGAAAAACTATCTCAATGTAATTGCAATAACTCAGGAATCACAACTATAAGTACTTAACTCTCTATTCTAGCAACCAGTAACCAGTAAACTAGTAGCTAGACCTATAAATTTGAAAATGGGGCCTTATATAACGTTGTCCAAGACATTCCAAAGTGGTTCCTGAGATAATCTGTTATTCATAATTGCCCATGTTGAATACATTGTTTTTGCTTTTTCCTATGTTTAATACCTTAATTAGCAAATCCATGCGTCATTTCATCTTGAAATTAAATTTCCTTTGCATTTGAGTGAATTTCGGTGTGCCCTATACAATTTTCTAGTGCCCTATATGATTTTACCATCCATTTGTATGATTTTTCCCTTCACTATATGATTTTCTCCCCACTGTACGATTTACAAAACTTGAGCAAATTGTCACAAAACTATAAAAATTGAGCAAATCACTTCTTCTTTGAGGATGTGGATTTGTTGCCTACATCTACCCTCCCCTTTACTTTGGTTGGTGTCCTCACTGACTCATTTTGTTTCTTCCTTGCTACTTCATATTCTACTATGACAGACATTAAGTCCTTAACCTATGACTTGTACATCTCTCATTTATTCTTTAGCTTGGCTGCGTATCAGCCCATTTTGATGACTTTTATATAGAGTAGATATTAAGATTTTATTGGTTGCTTTCACCTACCCATTTTCTCTAGGGTAGTACATACTAGATAGCAAGTGTAAAATCTTAAACTCTATCATCAATGTCTTGATAATTTCATTAACAAAGTGTCCTCTGCGGTCACTTGTTATTCATAGAGGAATACTGAATCTTATGATTACCTACTCGTACAAAAATATTGTTGTAATTTTGGTTGAATTATTAGGTAATGCTCTTGCTTATATCCATTTTGTTAGGTATTCTATTGCCACTAAGATATATCTACACTTCCACCTCTGATATGTCTTTAATTATCCTACGAAGTCCAAGCCCCAACGTTTGAACAACTCATGTGGTTGTGATGGGTGTAAGGCTATAAAGTCCCTCTTTACTAGTTTACTTGTTCTTTGGCAAGTATCGTAAGCTTTCAAATGTTCCTTTGCATCCTTATAGCCACCATAGACCTACTAAAAATATTTTCTATGCAGTCGCATTTGGTCCCATATGTCCCCCTGCTAAGCCTATGCGGGCTTCTTTCAATGCTGTCTTGACTTCTTCCTCAATTACACATCTGTGCAAGATACCATCACTTCCCATATTGTATAGTAATAATGCTATTATCTTGAATGATGCTAACTTCATGATTATTTTCTTCTTTTTGGTTGTCGTCATCTCTTGTGGCAAATCGTCTGTAGATAGATATTGGCCAACCAACTTGTACCATGATGGAAAAACATTGATGGTGAATAATTATGCATTTAGAAATTCATTAGGAACTCCTGTTCCTACTGGAACCTCTGATTGTATCTGCAACAACTAATATGCAATCATGTGCTTCTTACTAGGTCTCACCACTACTCAAAATACAAACTCTTGGAGGGTGACGAGCCACCTACTAACTCATCCTTGTATTACTGGTTTGTTTATTAAGTACAAAAGATCTTTATGATCAATGTAGAATGCAAAGGGGCTTGCAAGTAGGTAATGCCTAAAATTTTGGACTGCATATACCATCCCCAAGGCTACCCTTTCTATTGTACTATAGTTTCTTTTTGGACTTGAAAATAGGTGACTAGCAAAGAAAATTGGTTGATCCAGCTTAAACTGTCCTTGTGCTAACACACATACGATTGTAAAATTTGAGGCATCAACATGGACATGGAATTCCTTATCCAAAATAGGAAACACCAACATTAGACTACTCACCAAATTAGCCTTTAACTTCTCAAAGGCTCCTTGGTGCTCCTCTGTCCATCTAAAAGGAATATTCTTTTTCATAAAATAATCTAATGGGTAGGATACATGGGCATAATTTTTGATAAATCTTCGGTAATATCCTATCGAACCAAGGAAGTTTTTAGGTGAAATCACATCAAAGGGTTCTTCCATGTGTAATATCACACAAATTTTATCAAGATCTATCTTCAATCCTTCATTGCACACAATGTGTCCTAAAAATTTACCATATGGTACCATCAAAAAACATTTTGTTGGGTTTAATGATATCTGTGCATTTCTGCACCTACTCATACATTCACTAAGGGCAGGAAGATGCTCCTTGATCTTCCCATAGATGGACCAATCATCCAAAAATTATTTGAAGTTCCCCATTACCAGTTGATCAGATATATATAGTATGATACAATGAAATGTAGTTGGGGCATTACAGAGCCCAAATGGCATTCCATTATATGCATAGATGCCATTATCCAAAATAAATGTGGTCTTCAACTTATTCTCCTCGACGATGTTGATTTTATTGTATCCTAAGAATCAATCCAAAAATGAATAGATCTCATGTCCTACAACTTCTTCCAAGATAGAATCTATGAAGGAAATGGGAAAGGTATATTTAATGGTCACTATGTTTAGAATCTTAAAGTCTACATATATTATGATATTATCTACTTCCTTCTTCAAGGTGATCACTATAGGTGAAACCAATTCACTATTTGTCACCCTAAATATGATTCCTGCTTCCAACATCTTTTCTATCTCCATGTTTACTAATGTTGCATACTTTGGGTTCATTATATATGGCCTTCTCCTTATAGGTTGAGCGCAAGGCATTGGTGTGATATTATGAACACAATTCTAGTGGGATTCCTTTCAGGTCCTTATATGTCTATGCGAAGACATCCTTGTAATTTAAGAATATATTGAAAGTTGTTACCTTCAATACCGAATTCCAATCATCGCCACAATGGACCATCCTAGGTTCATCCTACATTCGTAGATTGATGTCGAATATCTTAGGTCCTTCATACTTGATATTTTTTGCCTCACTCATAGCTTTCGTTAAATTCTTAGGGTGTGTCAGTCTTGTATCAATCTATGCATCTCCTACAAAGATTTTTGGAAATGACCACTTTTCTTCTATTTTCTTTTTAGTTTCTTTAATGAATTTTGGTTTGTCTTGTTTTTCCTTTATCTCCTCTAACTCAATATAGAGGTATTTGGGCTGAAATATTTCATACTCCTCCATTTTCCAATGAAGAAGTCTGCTATCAAATCGAGATTCATCTTCACTACATTCATCTAGGTACATCATTCCCTCTCCATTAGGTTCATGCCCTTCATCCCCTAAGGAATTTTTTGATTCATCGGTTGTAGCTACATCTTCACTAACTCTTTGATTAGCTAGATTAATAATGTATTTATGATGTCATTTCTTAAAAGTGGTATGATTATTTTCCCAATTGTGATTAAATTTTGCTATGCATAGCCAACCTCTCCCTAAGAGAGAATCGTATGCTAATTTCTGCATTGTAATCACATCGAAATTGAAGAAAAATTCTTGTTCAACTATCATTACATGTTGTGCTATTAAGACTCCCTTTATGTGAATACCATCATGGTCAGCCCCATATAGTCTGAATCTCAGTGCCCATAGGGATGGAGCACCTAGTTCTAACCAATTTCTCTTTGGTAGCACATTGACACCGGATCCTCCGTCCATGATAACTTGCATCAATTTGTGCCCCAAGATCTCCATATTTACTAATGAAAGTTTATTTCCCACATAAATCATTAATATAATAGGATTCATAAATTGATATTTTCATTATTCTTCCTGGATTTGTTGTCTTTGCACTCCCATCACCTTCTGTAGCTATAATTATTCCATAATTGCCTTCTACAATTCTAGGATAGCTTCTAGCAAGTTAGATACTTTAAGTTCCACTATGGTATCCAAAACCTGTGATACCAAATTTTGCACAACTGTCTCCTGATCTGATGGTTTTCTCAGTTCCTTTCTAGCTCTCAACTCTAATGGTTTAGCTTTCTCAACTTCCTCTTGCAATATTTTCTTTACTACTTTCCAGTGTTGCTTTTATTTTGCTAGGATATTTATCCTTTTTAGCCTGATTCGTCATTATGGCTAAAAATTCTTGAGTTTCCTCATTAACTTGAGAAAATTCGATGTACAAATAACTAACATTCAGTGGGTCACTCGAACTCGCCTTCTTTGGACAATTCTCTTCTTTGTGGTTCCCTGGACCACATCATCTACACATGTGTGTGGTTCTTGTTTGTGGTGTCCCTTGCGTCAGAGGTGCAGGACAATTTTTCATAAAATGCCCCCACTCTTGGAAATTGCAATATTGTATGACCGGTCTACATTTCAAGTCATACTATAAATGACTTTCTCCTCCTTGTTAATTACCTTGGTTTTGTCTCCCACCTCGTCTGCTATTTCTATAACCACCACTTGTTGCTTTTTTCCCACCTCCTTGGGCCTTCAGTTTCTCTTCCTACTCCTATATTGACAATACCTATGGGCGTACTCTTGCATTATAGGTATAGATCATTATCTCATACCCCATCATGTTAAAAATATAGCAATAGCCATTCTTTAGACATTTCATATTTGTATGTCCCTCTTTTTTGCATTTTGTGCACCACAACTCATTCCTATATAGCTTGATCTTTTTTTCTTTTTCCATATTATCAAAATCTTTATGGAATGATGCTACCATCCTCTGTATAGTGTCATCTTCTTCACTATTTGAATCCTTCGACTTGGGATGAGATAAGATTCTTGTATATGTCTATTTTGATTCACTCTCAAAGTTCTTTATGTGTTTAAGCATTTCCTCATATGTTTTAGATGGTACTGCATTCATATTTTTATTATATTTTGGTAGTAACCCATCTAAGAACCACCGTTTTACTAGAACATCTACAAATTGTATCTGCATCTTATCGACTAATTGCTTCAGTCGACGGTTGTAGGATTTCACATCCTCATCAACTTTCTATTTTGTCACGTAAATCTCAGTAACAATATCTCCATCATCCTTTAAAGGTAAAAATTCTTCGATGAGCTTCTCCTTTATCTAATTCGAAGTCTAAAAATCAATGTTATTTTCTCTCTTCAGGTACCAATCTATTGCCAATACTCTCAAGGTAGTAGGGAATAGGATTACCCAATCCTCTAATATGTCTATACCATTTGATCTCCAAATGGTTATGCAAGTACCTATATGCTATGTGGGGTATTCCTTACCCTCACCTGATAACGGTGGACATATTTGTTTGGCTACTCTATTAGCCATATTAGGAGAGTCGTCACTCTCACTTGAGGTGTCTCATGAAATCTCTATAAAATACCTCCTTGGAGGTGTCTTACTCTCATTATCATCTGAAGTGTCAATTCGAGGTATCTCATTTTGTCCCACCACTCGATGAAAAAAATTCTTGTGCACCTTCACTTTGCGACCTCCTTCGCTGGTGTGATGGATATGGTCTTGGTCTATCCTCCTGAGTCCTCGTGTCTTATTGCTCTGGTTCCTGACTCCCATCCTCTGCACACCCTTGCAACCCTTCTACCACTTTCTTAGGTCTTACCATCCACTCTCCATCGTCTTGCACTTTTTATTTTTCAACCTTCTCCTCTATGCTTGGTGGTTCTATATCCTTGTTTTTTGTCTTAGTCAACAATGCCTCAAGGTCTCCTTCTTCAGATGTCCAAACTTGCTCTATTTTTGGTTCGTAAGTACTCTGATATGAGTTACTCATGTTTAATATTTAAGAAATTCTCATGCTTCTTCTTAATAGAATGTTGTCTCATGGTTCCTGTTGCGGGCCAAACAAGGTGAATGGTTTCCTATTTTTGTCACATGCCCGTGCATTTAATTATCAACCTAGGGAGCTTCGTAAACTTGCGAAGAGTTGAAATTAGGTTACTACAATACCACTGGAGGTGGGTTTGCTAATCCTACATTTGGGGGGTGTTCTTGAGATGGTTGTCAATCATTCCCGCACTCCTCAATAAATTACGTAAGAAGAACAAAATTTAAATCTACAAAAATAAATCATGTACATATTCTTGAAAATAAACCTATGGCAAACACTGGAACTAGTAAACCAATGAACATTCCTATGAAAGCAATAAACTAATTAAAATAAATGAACAAAAAAGGAAATTGGGAAGAAATACTGGCTTGGAGTGGGCCCAGGCTCCAGCAACTTCTTCCCGATCGAACACGCACTTTAGAACTTCGTAACTGTAATATATTTATCAACGCATTACAATGTAACTCTAAAATGGATCTTTATTAATTCCCTCTATATATCCCTCTATATTTTCTATAGATCTCTTATATTTCCTTAGAATGATCTGCGTGTGTTTATATAACACACCCGCAAAACTTCTATTACAGAAGTGGTTACAACAGTTGATTCTTCCCAAACTAAATTAGAACAGTCTGGCGAATGCAATCGACGTCTGGCATTTTGTTTTGATGGCAACGTGTTCATTTTGGTTTGTGCTTTGCCTAGCATTCATAAGACATTTTGATATGTTGGTGCTATCTCCAATTTAGCTCTGCATGACACAGAGTTGGAACTGCACCAGTCGTTGCCGTCCACATCATTCAATTTTGGTCAACGGGAAAAGAATCAGTGGCACCTTCCGGTTGTAGGGAGGCACCTACCTTCTATTAGCGCCTTCCGATTGTAGGGAGGCACTTACCCTCTATTAGCGCCTTCTGGATATGGAGAGGCGCTTGTCTTTGGTTGGCACCTTCCAGTTGCAGGGAGGCGCTTGCATTCAGACAACACCTTTCGACTGTAGGGAGGCACCTATGTTCAATCGGTGCCTTCTGACTGTAGGGAGGCGCTTGTATTCACTTGGTTCCTTTCGACTGTAGGGAGGCACTGGTATTCAGTTGGTGCCTTTCAACTGCAGGGAGGCACTGGTATTCAATTGGTGCCTTTTGACTGTAGGGAGGCACTGATATTCAGTTGGTGCCTTTCGACTACAGGGAGGCACTGGTATTCAGGTGGCACCTTCCGACTGCAGGGAGGTGCTCGTTCCCTTGGTGCCTTCTGATTGCAAGGAGGTGCCTATGTTTTCTATGTTGACCCTTAATGAAATAAAGTTCCAGGTCCATCAAAAGGATCTCGATTGTTCCAAATCTAACTAAATCAACTACAATTCCACAAAACATACTAAAAGCACACAAATTAGATAACACGCATAATTATATCAAATATCTATATAATCATTTATAAAAGTATGCAATCCTTATTATACAGCTGCATATTGATCAAAGAAATATGTACAAAATATGAGCATTTCTGGTGCTCATCATCCCCCACACCTAACATATGCCACACCCTCGTGGCATCCAAACTGCAGGTAGCCCTCAGACTTTTCATCGTCGCCATCTCTTGGAGGATTTGGCTGCCCCTGCGGCCCGAGTTTGTCTTTTTGTGCTGGCATGTGAAGGTGTGGTTCGCCTCTGCCTATGGGAAAATACGGTTGTTAATTGTCCCCTTCTTTTTCTGGCCGCTACTGGTGGTGGTCGAGCCAGCGTTGTTCCTGCCAATTGAAATGCAGCTTTGGCAGCTTGCCAAAGGTCGACGTCTGGAGGTTTGACCACTTCCAGAGGGATATCTGAATTATCCTCTCTGGAAGGCACTACTAGGGCCTTGTATAATCCAGCCACTTTAGGGGTAAGCCCTGCATTTTCCTTTCCAATTACAATGGACTCCAATTGTGGGCCATATACTCCCCACTGTTCCAAGTACCTCCTCATCATGGAAGGCCACCCTGGTTGCTTTCATTTTGTTGTGCAGCTGCTCAAAATATTTTTGCCTTTCGACGAATGGTTGCATATCCCATTCATCCTCCTCTGACTCGGCAAAGGTCACTTTCGCCTTCTGTCGAGCCGTCCTGGGCCTCTGCAGGAAATGTGGCGGCTCAGACCGGGGTCTCTTCTTTCTCCGGGGGTGATCCTACATTCTCCTATCCACCTGGTGTCGACTCCTCAGGCTCTTCTCCTTCTTCAGGCCTGGGGAGGTCTTCCTTATCCTCTAGTCTTTGCTGGAGACCTTCGTCCTGCTCTATGTCACTCAGGACAATGACAGGGGGCATCGCAGGACTTATTTCATTTTCACCCCTAAAAATAGAGGAATCCTCCCTTGCCTCTGGGCTGCTCTGTCGAGCATCCGATCGAATCTCCCCCAAAGAGAATACTCTTTCGACGGATGTGGGAGAGTTCGTCGGCACTGCTTCTGCCCAATCAGTCTGAGTGGCCGCATCCTATCTTGATGTTCCTCTGTCCTGAAGTATTTGATTTTCCTCCTGCAACTATCGGACCAGTTGCTCAAGCTGAGAGATTCGTCTATCCTTTTCCTCCAATTCCTTTTGATGCTGGTTCTGGCAATCTTCCAGAACTTGTTGTGCCATCCAGCAATCAGTTTTCCAGTCGAGCGCCTCCTCCAATGCTGCATCGATCTAGACGTTACCCCCAAAAGTCCCTTCATTTCATGGGCTTTGGTTCATTAATTCTTGGAGGTTTTGGGCGATAATTTCTATCTCTGTGTCGCTTTGTTCTTCCTCTATCAAGAGGAATCACCACAGACATTTCCTCCTGGGAATTGGTTCATCTTCACCACCAGCGGGTGGTGCTCCTTCCTCCTCATATTCAGGCACTGGGAATGCCCTCTATCATCTATGTCTGCAGGCAACGGTGACTGCTTTGCTCCTCCTATAAAATAGGCAACGTCAATTGCCCAATGTTTACTATCTCCTCTATAGGGGATGCTTCACCTTGCCCTAGTTCAAAAACTGCATTGTGTTGCTCTATTTGGTTGCCTTCTCCCTCTGCGTCACGGTTCTGCCCTTGTGCTTCTGCGTGGTAGACCAATGCCGATATCATCCCATGGTGGGCTAAGGCAGACAGAGCCCCATTCTAGTACCAAGCTGCTTCATCCTTTAGAGTAGTCTCCAGGTAGAAGGGTATATTTATTTTCCTCCCATGCACTAGGTGATTGAGGAAGTGCACATGATTAATGTTCAGATGCGTATACTTCCCTGTGCATGTGAAGAATCAAGAAATATGCTCGAACATCTTTTGTATATCCATGGGGAGACTACTTTTGAGTAACCCCTCCCTTTATATCTACACGTTTCCTCCTGGTAGCAGTATTTTGGTGTATAGCTTTAGCACTCCACCCTTGTATGCACATTCCCCCGTGAGAGGCAATCCAGTCGCCTGTGAGATGAACTCAGGGGTGACTAGAATTTCCACCCCTCGTACTTGGGTCGCATCACCCCTCAAAGAGGTGGTGAATTCTCTAGCTGCCTCCACATCCTAGCCCTGACTGACCAGGGTGCAGTATTCAAGCCACCCCTTGGCTTCGAATTGGGTCCGTACTGCCCCTCTGATTCCATCAGTATCACTAGGTTCATTCTTCTTGATCGCGTGGTTCTTGGACCTTCCTCCCATGGTGCCTTCCGGTGCTGTATATTTTTTGTCCTTCCTTCTGTAGGAAGGCACCTTCTTATAGAAAATATGCCTAACCCTAGCAGTTATGGAAGGCACCCTATCATTGGCACACGATTCCGACTATGGGGGGATACGATCTTTATGACAACTGTATTTTTTTTGGTACTGCATATTTATAAATAATTATATAAAATATTTGATTTAGTATGCGTGTACCTGATTCGGCGTTCCAATTGTCGTGGTAGCCGTTGATTGGCTGACTTGTGACACGAGGGAGGGGTGTGGTCATTTGATGTCGCTGCTTCGTGCGATGCTTCATTTTCCCTGAGGCATCCGATAGATGTAAATGTTGTACGCGAAAGGTGTTCTTTGGTACCTTCCCCATGTGGATGGTGCCCTTGTAGCACCTTTCCAACGTTGTCGGTGTTCTTCGTCGAATGCACCTTCCGGCTATAGGGAGGCACTCGTATTTGCTGGGAGACACTTTTGCCTGCATGCATCTTCCCAATGTGGGAGGCGCCTCCTTCTGGTTTGTGCCTTCCCGATGTTGGAAGGTGTTCATCTTGATGAATGTGCCTTCCTGATGTCGGAAGGCGTATTCGACTGGATGCATGCGCCTTCCTGATGTTGGAAGGTGCCTCGGCTGGATGAATGCACCTTCCTGATGTTGGAAGGCGCCTTTATTATATATATATATATATATATATATATATATATATATATATATATATATATATATATATATATATATTTTAGACCTTCTCCTGGATGGGCGCCTTTCGACTGCAGTAAGGCACCTTCTAGATGGGTGCCTCTCGGGTGTAGTAAGGTGCCTTCTTCTGGACTCGTGCCTTTTGACTATAGTAAGGCACCTTCTTCTGGGCTTGGCGCCTGCTGACTGCGATAAGGCACCTTTTGGATGGGCGCCTTCTGGGTGCAGTAAGGCACCTTCTTCTGGATGGGTGCCTTTTGGGTGTAGTAAGGCACCTTCTTCTGGATGGGCGCCTTATGAATGTGGTAAGGCGCCTTCTTCTGGTCTAGGTGCCTTCTGATTGTAGTAAGGCACCTTCTTCTGGTTGGTGATTTGACTGGAAAAAGGGTGATCAAACCTTCCTAGTTTTTCATGCTGCCTAGATTCTATCTACGAGTCGGTGTCAGAATGCTGAGTCGAATCAGGCCTGGTTTCCCAGATACCTATCCCTCGTGCTGTCAAGTCCTCCACCTACAAAAAGCAATTGAAAAAGAAAATAAAATAAAGGTAGTTAGACGCGTTCCATGCCTGTTAGGCCCTAGATTAGGATGCCTGTAGCTTGCATGCGGGCATCGTCCCTGCAAAAAAACACACATTAAAAAAAACTATAACTAACTAACCAAATTGGGTGAGCACTTTTGTGCCCACCATTTCACCTGTGAGAGTTCGGTATAGATCTAGCAAAATGGGGTCTCCCCCACGCCTACTCTAGATTCCACCTATAACATTTCGGACATATTATAGGGGCGTAGTCGGTGGCCATTGACTATGAACATGGTGTTGCTACCATCAATTGTCTTGATGTGCACCGCCCCATTCCTAATGAGCTCTGCCACCTCATACGGCCCCATCCACCTTTGCATAAGTTTGCCCTTCCTTTCCTAGAATCGGGAATCGTATAACAGTACCCATTCCCCTACCTGGAGCTTCTTCAGCTTGATGTGGTTATCATGCCACTTCTTTCTCTGCTTCTGTATAATCTCTGTCCTCTACAAAGCATCCAGTTGGATTTCGTCCAGTTGATCTAGCTGGTGAATACTCTGTTTTTGAGCTTCGTCCAGGCTCAAATTTAATTCTGAAGCCGTCCTCAGATTTTTGATTTCAAACTCGATGGGCATCATCACATTTTTCCCATAGACCAGTTGGAAAGGTGTGCATCCTGTGGTGGATTTCCATGTGGTGTTGTATGCCCAAACTACCTCCGAAAACTATGTGGCCCAATATTTCTTGTGATGTAGCACGGTTTTGGTCAAGATGTTTTCTATCTCCCTGTTTGTCACTTCTACTTGCCCGTTTGCCTGTGGATGGTAGGGCGTGGTTTTGTTGTGCCAAACTCTATACTGCTCCATCAGCTCCTCAATCAATTTGGAGGTGAATTGGGGCCCTTGATCTATTGTTATCTCCCGAGGAACCCCAAATCATGTGAAAATATGAGCAAATAAGAAGTCGGTGACCGTTATTTCCTTTGAGTCCCTTAATGCCTACACTTCCACCCATTTGGTGACATAATCTATGCAGACCAGAATAAACCTCCTTCCCATCGAAGGTGGATTAAATGGTCCCACGAAGTCCATGCCCCATTTATCAAAAGATTCCAGGTGTACCTGGGGCTGCAGGGGCATTTCATCCCGATGGGTTGGTCTACCCATCCTTTGGCACTCGTCACACTTGCTGGTATACGTTGCCACGTCTTTTAACAGAGTGTGCCAAAAATACCTAGCCTACAGGATTTTTTAGGCATTTCATTTCCCTACAAAGTGTCCTCCGCATGGCTCATCGTGACATGCCTTGAGCACTTCTAAAAACTCTTATTTTGCTACACATCTTCTTATAATTTGGTCCCATCCTATTTTAAATAGGAGACCATCCATCCAAAGGAATGATGCGCTCTTCTCTATGACCGCCTGCTTTTCTCGGTAGGATAGAGCAGGTGAGGTCATTCCGATGGCCAAGTAATTGGCTATGTTTGCATACCACGGAGTTTGTTCACTAATAGCGAACAAATGTTCATCCGAAAATTGGTCTTCCACTACTTGATGATCTGCTAGTATCAATCTGGACAAAAAATCTGCCACAACGTTGTCCTTGCCCGGTTTATCGACTATAGTGATGTCGAATTCCTACAATAGCAACAACCATCTGATAATTCTACCACCAATGGTCGGCTTGCTCATCAGATACCTAATCACCGCACAGTCTGTATGGACGAAGACCTTGTATCACATTATATAGTGATGAAATTTGTTTATTGCATGGACAACTGTGAGGAATTCATTTTTTGTCACTGTATAGTTGAGCTCCGCTCCCGCAAAGTTTTTACTGACATAATAGATGGCGTAAAATTCTTCATCGTCTTTCTGCCTGAGGACTGCTCCGATCGCACCGTTGGATGCATCGCAGTAAATATGGAACGGTATGGCCCAATTCGGTCCTCTCAAGACCGGTGCAGATATCAAATTTTCTTTCAGCAATTGGAATGCTTCTTCGCAATATCCCATCCAATTGAACTCTACGTCCTTAGAAAGTAGGGTGTGCAGTGGTTTGGCAATCTTACTAAATTCGACGATAAATTGCCAGTAGTACCCGGCTAAACCAAGGAAACTTCTTACCTCTTTCTGTGTTCTAGAGCTAGGTAGGTCTCTGATGACCTTGATATTCCTCTTGTCTACTTCTATCCCTTCTACAAAGAGGTGGTGTCCCAACATGATGCCTTCCTACATCATCATAAAACATTTTTCATTACTTAGGGAAAAATGGTTTTCCTTGCTCATGTCGAGCACTATTTCCAGATTTTTCATTGCCTCCTCGAAGTTTTCTCCATAGGCGGTGAAGTCGTCCATGTATACTTCCACCCCATCTCCTATCATATTAGAGAATATGCTAAGCACCACCCTTTGAAAGGTGGTCGGTGCGTTGCACAGTCTAAAAGGCAATACCTTATAGGAAAACTTTCCCCATGGACAGGTGAACATTATTTTATCTTGATCTTCTTCCCCTATCTGGATCTGGTTGTAACCACTAAAACCATCTAGAAAGGAGAAGTATTTTCTTCCTGAGAGTGTGTCCAAGACCTGATCGATGAACGGGAGTGGGGAGTGGTCTTTCTTAGTCGCCTTGTTCAGTGCTCGGTAGTCCACACAGATCTGCCATTTCTCGTTATTTTTGGGGACCACCACTAATGGTGATACCCATTCACTGTTAGAAATCGGATATATGAATTCGGTAGCCAGAATTTTGTGCAGTTCTTCTCTGACAATGTCTTTCATTGCTAGGTTCATCCTTCTCTGTGGCTGCCGACTAGGAGTTGCCTGGTCATCTAAGTAAATCCGATGGGTACATATTTTTGGGCTGATGCCATGCATATCTGCGTAGTCCCATGCAAATGCTTGCTGGTGTTTTACCAGAAGCTCTTCCAAATTTTCTAGCTATGTGGGTGTCAACCTGCTGTTGACGTTTAATGTCCTCCCTGGCCCAATGTGTATTTGTTGGATGTGCTGATCTTGGGCACTAGTCAACGATGATCCAGGTGCGGGGGTGGATGTTTCTCCATGGAGAAACTCCATGATAGCACCATCATCATCCTCTTCTACCACCTCTTCCAAGGTCATTACTGGATGGATTATGGACAACTCTATAGTTCCATGCCCGATGATCCTGGATTCTTCTGCCGAGTCCATAGACTGAGCTGGCGGAGAAATGGTTAGCCTTTTGAAATTTTGCCCATTGGATATGGTCATTAGCCCATCCAGACAGCTGATGTAAGCATCAGCTGTTGCCAGCCATGACCTCCCTAAAATGAGTGGGTAACCTCCCAGCCTGGTCTTGGTCTACAAAACTAGAAAATCGGCTAGATATTCCCATGCACTGATTGTTATGATCACATCTTCCAGCATTCCTTTCGGTGATACGGTTGATCGATTGGCTAACTACAGTACTGTCGTGGTTGGTTTCAGGTTCATGAGCTGCAACCTCTGCATGGTCTCTTGAGGCATCACATTGATGGCTGCCCCGAGGTCAACCAGTGTGTTGGATAGGGAATGTCCTCCAATTTATACGATCAGCACTGGGCTGCCTGGGTCTGCATACTTCGGATGGTGTGTTCTACCCATCATTAGATCTGCCAGTTTACCCACGAGGTTGATAGTATGGGTAACTTTCCGTCCCGGTCTCTGTAGACACATTTCTCTAATTACCTTGGTGTAAATGGGGACATCTCAAATTGCTTGAAATAATGGGATTGTCATCGTGAGATTCTTCAAGCTCGACAAGATGTCAAATTTTAGCTGTGTTGTTTTTCTTTGTTCCTGCAGTCGGCTAGGAAATGGAGCCTTTGCTCTCTCAAGTGCTTTTCCTTCTTCTACCAGAGGTGTCTCCTCTATTTATGCCTCCTCTTCTACCAGTGGAGGTATCTCTACCATTTCTTCCTCCTATTCTACCAGAGGCAGAGTCTCTACTCCTAGTTGCCTACCTAATCTAAGCTAAATATTGTACATATGGTACATCTCACATTCTACGTTGTATGCCAGCTGATTTACTTTGTTGTTCAGGTTTGCTGTCGATTGTGCTGGTAGTTGTGCAGGTCTCACTGCTGGCAATGCTGGTAAGTTCTGTTGGATGTGAGTAGAAGCTGCATTCTATGGAGTCTGATTCCACGCATTATGGCCTCTCCACTGTTGCCCAGGATATGGATATGGCATCCATGGCTGCTGATTCGGGAATGCTGCTGGGGGTGCGTTAGTCTAGGGTGACGGTCCCCACCACACCATATTAGGTGGTTGAGGGGGTCCTTGGTGCATGTATGACCCTCCCCCATATGTTGGCATTCCGGTTGGTATATTACCTACGGGGGCCTGTGGCCAACTCTTCCTATTGCCTATGAAATAGGCCTCCGTGCTCTCAGCCGCTTCCTAGTTACTGGGCAGTTGTGGGCACAATCGAGTTTTATGATTCAGCCTACAAACTGCCCATTATCTGACCTTGTTTTTTGGGCATGCATTCTTTGTGTGCCTTCCTCTACATTTTGGGCAAAAATAGGCTAATGCTACATCATTTTATTGTTTCTTCTTTTCTAACAACAGCGTATCCATCTGCAGTGCTAGATATGAAAGCATTTCGCTCTTCAAATCCTCCAGCATGTTGCCTATCTCTGTTTTGGTGACTAAAGCAGTCGCCTTCATGGTCCTGGGGGTGACTTTGCCTTGCCTTCTCGAGTAGTTCCGACATAATTGTTAGATGTCGTCCATAGCATGCTGATAGACATCACCTCCAGAGATCATGTTGAGAGCCCAGTGACTCATTGGTAAGTCCCCTCAAGAAGATGCTTTTGAGGGACTTATCAGATAGCTTCGAGAGAGGGACCATTGAATATTAAAGGTGAATCTCTCCCAATACTCCTCGAGAGACTCATCTTCTCTTTGTGTCATGCTCAGGACCTCCTCCCTTGAGTCTCTTGTTCTCCAAAAATCTTGATATTGCTCTAAAAAGAGCATCTTCATCTGGTCCTAGGTGGTGATGTGTTTGTCTCCCAGACCGATGAACCATCGTAGATATGCATCGTCTAATGTAGAAGGAAATAATTTCAACTTTTGCGCATTTGATTTGTAATCCATAGACCTGCACAAAACATCAAATTTGAATAAAAATAGGTCAGGGTCCTCAGTTGGGTGTCCTCTAAAGGACAGGAGGTGAGCAGGGGATATGTTTTTCATTTTGGTATCTCCTACTCCCTCCTCTATTGGGAAACTAAATCCAGATGAGACTTCATCGTTATCTACCATTTTTTTAGGAAATGTGGTTTCTAATGCAGCGTTTATGGCCTTTCGATCGTTTAAAACTTTCTGAGTCAATGCTCTAAGGTTGTCTGGCGAGATCGTCTAATCCTCCATAGCCTTCCACAACAGGGCTTCCTCTAGAGGAGTCCTATTAAACATGGGATTTGTGATGATTCGTTCATCCCTTTGTTGATGGGATGAGACGGCACTTTGCACAAAGTGTGGTTCCTCACTCCAATGGAATGTTGGTAGGTCGGATGGGTCTAGCTCAAATCCAAAATGCTCAGCTGACTCAGGTCCTGATGGATTTGTTCTTATAAAGAAACCGTCAGGTCCTCTTCTTCTCGAAGAACTCATACAAGGTCGGATAGAAGGTTTCAGTGTATTGCAAGTAATCTAATTAAGACACTTCCCCAGAAATGGCACCAAAATGTTGTGGGCCAAACAAGGTGAATGGTTTCCTTTTTTTGTCACATGCTCGTGCATTTAATTATCAACCCAGGGAGCTTCGTAAACTTGCAAAGAGTTAGAATTAGGTTACTACAATACCACTGGAGGTGGGTCTGCTAATCCTACATTTGGGGGGTGTTCTTGAGATGGTTTTTAATCATTCCAGCACTCCTCAATAAATTACTTAAGAACAAAATTTAAATCTACAAAAATAAATCATGTACATATTCTTGAAAATAAACCTACGACAAATGCTGGAACTAGTAAACCAATGAACATTCCTATGAAAGCAATAAACTAATTAAAATAAATTAACAGAAAAGGAAATGGGGAAGAAATACTGGCTTGGAGTGGGCCCAGGCTCCAGCAGCTTCTTCCCAATTGAACACGCACTTTAGAACTTTTGTAACTGTAATATATTTATCAACGCATTACAATGTAACTCTAAAATGGATCTTTATTAATTCCCTCTACATATCCCTCTATATTTTCTATAGATATCTTATATCTCCTTAGAATGATCTACGTGTATTTATATAACACACCTGTAGAACTTTTGTTACAGAAGTGGTTACAACAGTCGATTCTTCCCAGACTAAATTAGAACAATCTAATGCAATCGACATCTAGCATTCTATTTTGATGGCGACATTTTCATTTCGGTTCATGATTTGCCTGGCATCTGTAAGATGTTTTGATATGTTGGTGCTATCTTCAATTTATCTCTACATGATGTAGAGTTGGAACTGCACCAGCCGTTGTCGTCCACGTCATTCAATTCTGGTCAACAGGAAAAGAATCAGTGGCACCTTTTGGTTGTAGGGAGGCACCTACCTTCTATTAGCGCCTTCCAGTTGTAGGGAGGTGCTTACCCTCTATTAGCACCTTTAAGCTATGGAGAGGCGCTTGCCTTTGTTTGGTGCCTTCTAGTTGCAGGGAGGTGCTTGCATTCATACGATGCCTTTCGACTGTAGGGAGGTGCCTATGTTCAATCAGTGCCTTTTGACTGTAGGGAGGCGCTTGTATTCACTTGGCACCTTCCGACTGTAGGGAGGCACTGGTATTCAATTGGTGCCTTCTGACTATATGGAGGCGCTGGTATTCAGTTGGTGCCTTCCGATTGTAGGGAGGCACTGATATTTAGTTGGCGCCTTCTGACTATAGGGAGGCACTAGTATTCAGGTGGCGCCTTCCGACTACAGGGAGGCGCTTGTTCCCTTGGTGCCTTTCGGTTGCAGGGAGGTGCCTATGTTTTCTATGTTGACCCTTAATGAAATAAAGTTCCAGGTCCATCAAAAGGACCTCGACTGTTCCAAATCTAACTAAATCAACTGCAATTCCATAAAACATACTAAAAGCACACAAATTAGATAACACGCATAATTATATCAAATATCTATATAATCATTTATAAAAGTACACAATCCTTATTATACAGCCACATATTGATCAAAGAAATATGTACAAAATATGAGCATTTTTTGTGCTCATCATTTCCAATCTCCCACGGCTTCACGTACTGGTGTCCGTCATAAAAATCACCTCTAGTCTTTAGTCAAATTCGACCCGTTTTAAAAAGAATGCTAGATTCAATAAGGCAACGGTGCCAAATGTAGCACAATGGTGGATTATTATTGATAGGGAGGTGTTTTATAGAGGCCATAATGATTATTAAGCTAAACCCAACTCACTTACCAAATTGTACGGTCTCATGCTCACTCAAACTACCCTTGTACGAACTGTAATCAGATTGTACGACCCTTAATTACCTGCACTGTATGATCTAAAATCATACAGTGGAAAATATGGTATGATATTATACTTATAAAAACTAACAGATGTTGTTTTAGAAGCTGTTGTACACAGTTTTGTAATCGATCAAGTCGATCTCCCAAAACTGCCAAATCGGGTAAGTTTCTATCAATCGTTTGTTTTGCCAAATCGAGTAAATGTGCTTTGTACAATTTGTACGAAATTTGATGTACAATATATATGAAATAATGGTATAGCATGGCATTATTTGAGATTATCTACTACTCCAATCTCTCTCCAGGATGTTTTGTAAAGGTTTAATAGTCCAAACAATGCAATCTCCTTCATAGGCAAAACATCGTAACCAGGCTGGTGAGAGATTTCATGCACTTGACTACGCCTAGAAATAATAAAATGATATTTAATACATATTTATAAATACCTTAATGCTTCTAAATAATTCTCCATGATTCACCAGTGCCAATTTACCTAACCAAGTTGCAATAATGCATAAAACTAACATATAACGGTAAGATAGAAAACACAATCACACAATATTCATCCACAATTTATAGTTCATTATCCTCAAGATCATACACAGTATTTCATGAACATCATTATAGTCATTAATGTCTATATATTCAATTACAATGTGGAAAAACTATATCAATGTAATTGCAATAACTTAGGAATCACAAGTATAAGTACTTAACTCTCTATTCTAGCAGCCAGTAACCAGTAAACTAGTAGCCAGACCTATAAATTTGAAAATGGGGCCTTATATATCATTGTATAGGCCATTCCAAAGTGGTTCCTAATACAATCCATTATTCACAACTTCCCATGTACAACTGAATATATTATTTTGGATTTTTCCTAAGTTTAATACCTTAATTAGCAAATCCATGCACCATTTCATCTTGAAATTAAATTTCCTTTGCATTTGAGTGAATTTCAGTGTGACCTGTATGATTTTCTAGTGCCCTATACGATTTTCATATCCAATTGTATGATTTTTCCCTTCACTGTATGATTTTCTCCCCATTGTATGATTTACAAAACTTGAGCAAATTGTCATAAAACTATCAAAATTGAGCAAATTACTTCTTCTTCTAGGAGGTGGATTTGCTACCTATAGCTAGATCAATATCTCAACTTTTTACCTATAAAGTGTTCTTTCCTCCACATTACTAGCTTCTCTTATCAAGAAATTTACAATCTATTCATAACTGTCAAACATTTGCCACAAGATATTTTTGTTAGGGACTGAAGGTCTGTAAACTAACCTCATAGTATTGGGCTTTCTCACCATGTTCTCAACTGGAGAAAAATTAGTGCCAAGGTATTCTAGGATATTGGCATGATTATTATACTCCTATGATGTTTCTTGGATGTTCAACGCTATATAGGCCTCAAGCAGGTCCTAAAATTTATTACAACATACCTTCAGGTAGTGTTGTTTGGAAACACATTTGTTCGTTACTTGATGTACAATCAACTCAAAATATCTAAAAATCTATAATTGTTTGATCCCAAGCTTCTATAATTTTTTCAAGCCTAGAAAGAGTGCTTCATACTTGGTAGTGTTGTTGGTACAACTCCAGGTCAATCAATATGGATAAGTCTTCTATGTTCCAGAAGGAGAAATGAGAATGATCCTTGCATCTAGCACCATCAAAGTACAACTTCCATAATTTATCAAGAATATGCTCTTAACCATCAAACACCTTCACTTCAAATTTTTTAGGCTTAGTAATGGTATAATAATCAATTTAAGTCTCCATCATGGCATTAAAATTGAGCATTAAAAACTCATCTTCTATTCAAAGCTCATCTAGAACTTCTTCCATCAAATCTAATTCTTCCAATTATTTGGTCATCAAGTTGATAGAATTCATGGGTTTATATTCTTCTTCAATATTCTCTATGGGATAAGGTGAAGGCTTCTCGTTATAAATTTGGATTCTCCTACCTTTGATAGGAATATCCAAATGAGATAATCTAGAGAAAGGTAGGCTCCCAACTTGGCAGTGAACTCCCGTGATAGGCACATGCTAAAATATGGTTCCAAATCAACCAAAATCACCTATTGGATCACAGTGATATGAGGTATTTTATGCAGTACAATGGGGATATCTTTGATGACCCCCACTATCCTCACAAGGTTTCCATATAATTACAAAACACTAGGGCTAATTCTTGTATATTCGATACCTATAATGTCACAAACTACCTTTGGCATGACAATTATTGCAACATCGAATTCAATCATGTAATTGTGCACAATTCAACCTTTCATCCTAAGAGATAAGTAGAAAGGGGTGGTATATTCTTTCTAGTGGTAGAATTCATCAGTTTTTGAGCTAACACTATCTGAGTTGGATTCTTCCCATTATTTTTCATAAATTTTAACGATTCTTGCAACAAGTCCACTTATCTAGGCAATTGCAATGCATCATAGAGACTCACCTTGGCCGGAATCCTCTTTAGCTTTTCCCTGGATTGTTCCTCCATTTCAACTCTCACTTGTAAAATTGAAGCCTTTTCTTTCACTCTTTCTTTTTATCATGAAGGCAAAATATCTTCTAACAGGACATGTGCATTTGGCTTGGGCACTAGAATAGTTGCTTTTACTTGCGCTTATTATTTCTAATTTTACACCTTTGGGTCAACAGGTACCTTCATAGGTTCCATATTAGCTAGGTCCACTCTGACAGGTTTTCTTCCAACTCTTTTAAGAACTAAAACTTGGTCTTTAGAAGGGACCATGAAATTATGATCAACTTTTGTGATCATGTTTTTTTGACCATCGAAAGAAATTTCTACCAATGTCTACACATAGTTTAGGTAAACCATACAAGTTTGCTCACCATGTGGATCATTGTAGGTAGAGCACCAGTATGATTTGTCTAATGTACCAGCTTCTTCATTTGTCAATATGATCAAATTTATCTCAGGCACCTTACTGGTTGAAGCTACTTTCTCCCTAGTGATCAACGAAGTTTAAAATATCCTAGGCTAGAAAAATCTTTCAGCTTTCTTCATCTTAATAACTATGATCTCATTGCCCATAACTCTTATGGCTGAGTTCATTGACTGCATCTATTTCAGAAAATTCTCTTGTGGATCAATATTTGAGGGTGTTGGAGGAGCTGGTAATGGAAGTGGTACAGGCAGAGATGGCCTTCGATCTTGTGATCATGAAGAAATATTTCACTCACATAATGTGCGAAGGCTTCTGGGTAAAACTAAGTCACCAGATGTTCTAATAAGATAGTAAAAATATGAACATCAAACCTTGATATTATTCAAATTGGAATGTTTTAATGTTCCACTATGCATGCCAAAAAGTTTTGGTCACAAATCTATCTAATCATAAAATATATGCATCCTAGACCCGACCTATATTGAAAGACTAAAATAAAGAGATGTCCTTTGGGCCAATATCTAGACAGGGCTAGTTATATTACTAATATAATTTGGTTTAAAGCTTAGGGTAATAAGAAAGAGATGGGAAATGACAAAAAGAAATAGGAAATATGGCTATGAGCCAAAAAACACCGGATGGGGATAAACTAACAACTAAAAATCAAATCAAGTTTCAATCAACATGTAATGGAAAGGAAAGCATAGGAACCATTCATATATTATAGGGATAATTTCCAATGATTATTTTAGCATTCAGTTTTCTACTAGAAATTAAATTCAAAAGTGCAAAATTTAAATTTACCTAACAAATAACATGAACTTAATAGAAATGAAAGGCAAAAAATAATTGCATACAATACAACTCCAATAATTAGAAGCCACGAATTATTCATGTTTTTTCCAAAGTGTTCATCCTCCTTCATTAAATCAAAATGCTTAGTATTTATAGAGGATTTCACCTCTAAGATATGAATTAAAAAAAATGTTGTCTAGTCAAAGACTAGCCAGAACAATTTTATCCTCGACAACAGTGGTGATCAAATCAAAATATTTTTTAGGAAGTAACGATCCCATTTTCATGAAGTGTACCTAGGAAATCAGTAGGATTGGATGATAGGAAAAATGTTCCAGACGTCAGTTCATCGAGACTCAGTAATATCGCATGACAATCAGGAGCTTAGATATTAGATTATGATCACCATTTCATTATTTTGCACCTCAAAAATTTATCTTCGCTAGGGGAGACCCAACAAAAATCAACTTTATTTTGAAAAGAATGAAATTAGTAGAGGGCACCTTGAAAATGAAAAGGATCGCACCAGAATCCAGGATGTAGCATTTAATATTGGCATATCCTCAACATAAATTTTGGAAATATCAATTTCATTGGAATTAAATTCCATCAGTCTCAATATTTCCCCAAAAATATTAGCATTAGTGGTGCCTTCAAAAGAAAAAATTATTGAAAGGAAGGGGTAAGAATTGATTTTGCCCATGGAATTTGGTGTTTTCTCCCATAAATATGTTTTCGCTCTTCACCTAATTAATTTCACCTAAAAAATAGAGAATTATGACCGAAAATAGAATGGAAATGACTTTTGCTAAAAACTGAGTGAAAATAATTGATTTTACCCTCAAGAAGGGCAAAAATGATTTTCACCCCCTACCTAGGACAACTTTGAATTTGAATGTTGCAACCTTCATGATGTCACTTCATCATTTGTGCTTCAAAAAACACCCTCAACTTGGATTTCACCCCAAAGAAGAGTGAAAGTGATTTTCACCTCTTACTGGAGGTGATTTTTACTTTGACTTCACAAGGCACATGTATTTCTTGATATTCACCCTAGAACGTCTTCATTTAGAAATTTACCCTAAATAAGGATGAAAATGATTTATGCTCCCCATGGGGTGACTTTGACTTTGACCGGTCCCATCCATTATTTTCATCCCATAACTAATTAAAATAGTAATTTGCTCCAAAAAGGGTGAAATAACCTTAAATGTATAATTTTCGAGTGAAAGGACTTCTCCACTTTGTAAAATATTGCCTTTGTTTTAAACCGAGCACTTTCCATTGTTTTCACTCCCATTCAAGTAGAATCTTCTTAACATGGTATTTTTGCCAAAAATAAGGGCAAAAATGATTTTCACCCCTCCCTAGGCCGAAAAAGTCTTCCCCTTTGTCTTCACAAGTGCTTTTACTTTTAAAGATAATTGCTGAATCCAGATCATTTTAATCACTCCTTTGATCCTGATATGTCCTTTTGCCACATATTTCCTCCTCTATATTTTGCCCATGATTTGCATTAATTTTTACTGATAAAAACTTGTGTATTTCAATGGATGAAATCACCATTATTTATTTAGCAAAATAAATCAAAGAAGGGAAACAAAAAAGTTACATTAAAACAGTAAAAATAAAATATCCAAACAATTGCATCATTCCCCTTATATTATTTGAATTTTACAATCAAAATTTAATGTGGCAAAACTACCAATAAATCTCTTCTTTCTTATTATTGTGACATAGAAAGTAGGATAGAGTAGAAGTAAGTAGTGTATTATGATTACTTTATAAATGGTATCGTCTATGATTCTTTAGGTGTCAATAAAAATTATTGCATTGCATTAGGATTTTCCTTAGCACTTGCTTTATATGAATGTTCTTAGTGTAGAATGCTCTTGAATACTTGTTTTTTATTTTCCTTATTAGGATTGCTTTAAATATGACTACTTAGATATTACTTTACTATCATACTTTGAGTAATTTTGGTATACCTTGTAGTCATTTGTGTAATGGTATGAGATATACCTTTTTTTCCAAAAAATGAACTTCATATTGTATTTATCTTTTATAGATTACAAAGTTATTGTTTTTGTCATTTTAGATTATAACAAAGAGAAATCACACAAAGATAATTTGACTAGAAACTACAATAGACATTAGATGCATAGTCATATTTTTAATTGACGTGTTATTATATTTTCAACACTTTCTCCATATTTATATATAAACACCATTGTTACCCTATTACAATCAAATTAATATAAAGACCAATGAATCTACGTAGACTAAAACCCTAGTATCGACACTAAATCATCTGTACACATCCTCATATAGTTGGAACCTCCACATGTTCCTTGTAATATCCTGTAGACACCAAAACAACACCAATCCGATTATGTGACTACAAAAACTGATCACATTAACACACACAGCCCCCAGGGTAGCCCCCAGAGGTTAAATAGTGGTTCTAACCACTTACATAGCAATTTTGCAAGTCAAAAATCAGTTTGGCACCTTTTAGACACTTTATTTCTTATTCGTCCCACCCAGGGACAAGTGCGAATTTGTACTCGTCCTACCCAAGGACGAGTATGGATTTGTACTCATTTCACCCAGGGACGATTACTAGCGCTCGCTTCTAGGTGGGACGAATGCCAGGTTTGACCAGCAAAAAGTCAGACCTCAGCGCATGACAACTCAGAACTACCACTCAGCTTTTCATGCATGACATAGGAGTGCGAGTGAGTTCTTTTAACAACACACATTTGCCAATTGACTTTCCCTTCACTGCATGGGAAGGAGAGTAAGCTTTTTAAGAAAACTCAGATTTTCCACTTAGCTATCCCTTCATTGCATGGGAGTGCAAGTGAGCTTTGCTAAAACATGCAAAGACATGCATAGAGGCAGTTAAGAAGCCCTTGATCAAGAAGAAGTCTTCTCTTCACAAACAAAAGCATTCATGCAAAGAAACACTTTTGCATGTTAATTCAAAAAGACCCCTTGGGTCTATAAAAACGGTGAGTTTTCTCACCCAAAAGGATATACAGAGAAGGAGCATTTTGAGCGACGAAGTGCTGCTAGTTCACTTATTGGCGATTTGTGCTTTCATAATCATGGTATTTCTTTTAGTTTCATGTTTATGCTTTTGTCAAGTTTTTCATTTCATTTAGATTCATTTCAACCATCGTTAGATTCATCTTTTATTTTTCATACATAGGTGCTACTGACTCTCTTGTTTGTTTCTTTGAGTGCAGAGTTGCAGCATTAGAGGAGCAGCAAGGAATCTACCTTACCAACGCAAGCGGCGACAACATTTGGCCCGCCCATTCCAAACGTGGGCATGCGGAAGGAGGAAGACTAAGTCACAAATTGTAACAAAGACCAATTTAATGCTCCTAGCCCCTAAAAAGGGAGGAGACATCTATGTAACCGAGGATAAGAAATTTGAATAAAGAGGGTTGTGATTTCCTTACATATTTTCTTTCATTTCCAATTTATCTCCTTTCCTTGTTTTTGTGCATAGGATTAAAGCGTTACATTTCGTCTTATATTGCATAGTTATAGTTTTCCTTTTGCTTCCGAAATCTCGTGCTTTCAATGGCGATCACGGTGGGACCTCTGTCCTCTATTTTTTTTAGGTTAAATTACTGATCTAAAATTGCTTGCTTGTTTTTTTATAGGTACTTGTTTTTCAACAATCGGACTGTTATTCGTCTCTGCAAGTGACGATTACAGAATTGTTACTCGTCTCACCCCGGGACAAATAAACTATTCATTCCACCCTGTGACGATTACGGTTCTGTTATTCGCCTCACCCAGGGACGATTATAGATCTGTGCAAATTTTTATAGCAAATCAGAAATTTTCGATTAGGCAGAGAAGAGGTAGGGGTTTTTATAGCTTCTGTCAAATTTCTATTTTTCTATTTTTTGGTTTTTAGTTTGTATGGCTTAGGGAAAGATTTATTTTCATTTTCCTATTTCAATTTTGCAAAATTAAAACGAACCCCACACATCACGTAACATTTTAAACCAAGGCGTTGGTCGTAAAACCCCAACCCTTGAGCAAGACCAACAGTGGGTTCATCACCACCTTGGCTTAGATTTGCATCCATTCCTCGATTGTCAACTATTGTTAGGCGTAAATCCTGACGAAAGTTGACAGAGTGTCGCTGGGGTGATTCCCATGTGCACGAGGATAAGTCTTCTATGGTAGGTGCCATTAACAGGACAATCCCCATTTTGTACCGCCTATGTACCACGTACCATCTGCTCTCACATACCTATAGTCTCCCTCTCGTAAGGGCGGGTATATAGAGAGGTTGGTATATCGGCCTGGTTGGTATATTGAAGGGGCGACCATTTTGGGAGTTATATGAGCCGTCATAATGCATTTAAAAGTTCTTCAAAACCTACAAAAACAAAACAAAACAACAAAAACACACTAAACCAGATTTAGGGCACACTATTAATCTTTAAAAGAGATAAAAATTGCTTGTGTGTGTATGTTATTTTCTGTTTAGACAAAAAAATCAAAAATCAAAAAAATCATAAACAAAGATAAAAATCTACGCATTTTGCCACTCGCTCCAAAAGCTCCAAGGATTCCCGCAATCGCTTGGTCACTCAAAAATGCCCCAAAGGTGTCCATGAACCATTTGGTCAACCCAAAAGCACCCTAAGGTTCCCATAAGTGATGCAGGACCATCCAACAAAATATGGGAAATTTTATATTTTTCTCTAAATTTTAGTGCATCTTGTCGGGGCCATAACTTCTCAACCGTAGCTCCGATTGACTTGAAATTTTACAGGGAGTTAGTTGGGATTATTTTAAACAAATATAATTCTCTAGAATTCTATTTGCCTAGAAAAGTCAGTTTTCGAGGCCAAATTCCATCATCTAGTGCCCCGAAATTAGGTTTTAAAATTGCGTGCCCAATTTTTTACACTTTTTGAGCTATTCGAAGGCTAATATCTCCTAATGTATTTAGAGTTAGGACTTGAAACTTTATTTATGGCTTATCTATTGTAAGAGGGATGCGCACACCAATTTTGGGCCCCATATAAATCATTTCAATTTTTAGGGTTTTTAGAGAGACATCGCCATGGTATTCACCCATAGTCAAGTCCACTCATGGGCAGACGCTGCGACGAATGTCCAAAGAAACATGAGTCACATCCGTTATAGTCCCCAGGATTTGGTCATACCACCTTGGTGACCTAACACACAAGGTAGACCCCTCCACAACTTAACGGAAAGGGACTATAGGGGCACCTCTTCTAGGGACATTCCTGTTCAGCATAGCACCCAACACACACCCTCCCATGAGAGGTATATCCATAGGAGAGCTCCCTTAGATGCTCACTATGAGTGGTCATATCGCAATGAAGCGCTAGGTCAACATAGGGTTCGACGGGAGGAACCACATGATTACACTATCCCTCCTTCACCCCCTCTAGTTGTCAGGCCTACAAGGACAAATCTAGAGCACAAGGCTCCTCAGGCAGGGCGAGCCAACTCTAACCGTTCCTCTTTCACTTATGAAATGGGGCATGAGGAAAATCCTTATCTTCCTCAAGAACAATATACATCACGGGAGCAATACGCCTTCGCAATTGCTAGCTTTCAGGATCACCTATTGAGGCCAAAGCCTCGGGGGAATGCCGCTACCCCCAACAGAGGGAGGCGGCCTATAGAGATCTCAGACCACCATGACCGAGATAGATATCTAGGAGAGGCATCTAGGCCTTCTAGACATGAGACGACAGGACCAACTATCTTAGAATCTGCCAAGCATATCGCACGTCGGATGGAACTCGCGTTACTTGAGCTAGAACAACAACAGTTAGAGCAACAATATCTTTTAAATCAAGAGTGCCTTCAGTGCCAGGAGGATGAGTTGTTACAACACACTATGCAGGCGAAGACTCCAACCCCTCGCATGCATAAGACAAAACATTATGAGAAACACAATTGGGTGCAAGACAGGTCTCTACAACCTTATCAAACATTGCCCTCGACGCCTCCTAGACTTGAGCGGGAGGCCAATCCTAAGACCAATGACGGGTGCCTTCTTCGAGCGCCCACCCGAGTTCATGGACCACCCCCAAAAATTCTTCAAGAAGCCTCTGAGGAACCTGAGCTAGAAAAAGAGTGGACTAAAATGAAATACCAAAGCATGGGGGGTGCTATTCAGTCATCCCTCTCAAGGCATCAAGTTTCCCACAACTTGCAATGGGAACAAATCAAACAGGAGGAGCTCAAATCCCTCGATACAAGCAATGCACTACCCAAGCACTTAGAGTCAGTAGAGACCAATATTTTGGGGCCACAAAAGCCCAACTCACGCGAAACTCCTCTCAAAGAGGATCAACCCTTGGTTGTAGAGCTACCTGATGATGAGGTCTTCCATATCTTAGAATCACCAGATTTTGATAAGCTTGACTCTCTCGCCAAAGACGAGTCAGCATATGCAATAGCACCATGGGACCCATTCGATTTTGACAACATTAATTCACAGGTGGTCCCGATGGATGAGCATCACAAAATTCTCCTAACATTACTCCCTTTGGAGGCTCCCATCGAGCCCGTTCCATTGCCAAAAAATTAGGTCCCCCCGCAAATCGTGAAACAACTCCATGAGGACCACATCAATCTGCTCAAATAAGAAGAGCTTAACATGTCGCAGACAACTATCGAGGCCAACGAGGGCCTTTGGATCACTGACAATGATTATGAAGATGAAACTGAGATGGCTTATCTCAATCATGCACGACGACACAATCACCCTGTCACCCATGACGAACTAATGGCCCAACTAGGCATAAGACTAGGGCATGAGTGGCACATAGACCCAGCCCACTGGCATCACATGTTGATCCCACTCCTTTGGGAAGATCGTGAGCACCTTCCACCTAGAGATATCATAGCACCATCAGTGCCGAAGGCAGACCTTGCCCTCCTATCCGTGCATAAGGCCGATCCATTCGTGCCAATTCCTATAGAGCCAGATTCGGTGCACAAATATCATCACGCTAGGGGTACCTCTATTCCCTGAAGAGCCAGTGGGTTACACCAAATGCTCCAAAGGTGTCCATAAACCCTTTGGTCAAACCAAACACTCCAAAGGTGTCCATAAACCCTTTGGTCAAACCAAAAGCTCCAAGGATTATCACAATCTCTTGGTCATCCCAAAATCTCCAAGGATTATCGCAATCACTTGGTCACCCCAAAAGCTCCAAGGATTATCGCAATCACTTGGTCACCCCAAAAGGCTCCAAGGATTATCGTAATCGCTTGGTCATCCCAAAAGGCTCCAAGGATTATCACAATCGCTTGGTCATCCCAAAAGGCTCCAAGGATTATCGCAATCACTTGGTCATCCCAAAAAGCTCCAAGGATTATCGCAATCTCTTGGTCATCCCAAAAAGCTCCAAGGATTATCGTAATCTCTTGGTCATCCCAAAATCTCCAAGGATTATCGCAATCGCTTGGTCATCCCAAAAAGCTCCAAGGATTATTGCAATCTCTTGGTCATCCCCAAAAGCTCCAAGGATTATCATAATCGCTTGGTCATCCCAAAAAGCTCCAAGGATTATCGCAATCGCTTGGTCATCCCAAAAAGCTCCAAGGATTATCGCAATCGCTTGGTCATCCCAAAAAATCTCCAAGGATTATCACAATCACTTGGTCACCCTAAAAGCTCCAGGGATTTTCATAATCGCTTGGTCAAACCCTAAATGCCCCAAAGGTATCTATAAACCCTTTGGTCAAGACAAAAGCTCCAAAGATTACCACAATCGCTTGGTCAACCCAAAATCTCCAAGAGTTACCATAACTGCTTGGTCAACATAAGTATTCAAAAATAAAAAAAAACAACACAAAAATCAAAATCACAAAAACATTTGCATTTCAATTCCATGCATTCTCATAACACATCAAAATTACAAAAACAATTGCATTTCAATT
Source organism: Wollemia nobilis (assembly GCA_028583015.1). Classification (NCBI taxonomy): domain Eukaryota; kingdom Viridiplantae; phylum Streptophyta; class Pinopsida; order Araucariales; family Araucariaceae; genus Wollemia; species Wollemia nobilis. Next base: position 7,140,030 of record JAQPPZ010003199.1, read on the forward strand.
CCATGCATACTCATAAAAAAAAAAAAAAAATCAAAATCACAAAAACAATTGCATTTCAATTACATGCATTCTCATAAAAAAACAAAATCACAAAAACATTTGCATTTTCCATACATTCTCATAAAAAAAAAAAAATGAAATCACCAAAATATTTGCATGCATTTTCATAAAAATCAAAATACAAAAATATAGGTTGCATTAAACATTGCATCCATCCCTTGCATACTTCGATAGGTCATACAAGTCAAAAGCACCATAGGCTGTCATTACTTGGCAATTCCATCATTTCCACCTCAAATCCATTTCCATAAATGCATACATCCAGAGATATCACCTTTTTATTTTAGCATAGTCGATTGTTTCCTAATGTATATAGGGTTTTCGTCATTCAGATGTCTTTAAATTTCTAGCCAAAAACTGTACACAGTTAAACAAATTTTACACGGGAAATTTTTACTTGGATCACACCTTGTTACGTCACGTCCCAACACAAATTAACACATAAAAATTCCTAAGTTGTGTGAAGGAAAGATGAAACCTGCACAATAATCCAGGTCACCATACGCGAAACAGCTATCTTGCTTATCCCCCTGTACGAATGACCCTAGGAATGCTGAGAGTTGGCAAAAGGACAAGCATCCTCCATATCCAATTCCCCATGAATCCTAAGTTCTCAAAAGTTGCAAAACACCAAAAATTTGCAAAACGTCAAAACACTAAAATTTGACATCCTACAGTGCACACATCAAAAGGCACGTACAATAGTGATTCTCGTCACTCCCTATCCCTTGCTCAAAAAAAAAAAAAACATCAATAAAACAAAAATAAATAGTGATTTTATCACTATAAAGAGCAAGTATCCCAATACACTTGAAGAAAAGAAGGGAGTCGAACTTGAATCCCTGGAACTCTCAGCATTTCGACAGGTCATGAGGCAAGCTTTAGTATCGGTTTGGTTGATAGCCTATCGGTCACTGGCAATAAACCTCCCGCATGACGATATATCTGTCACATTCACTTGTGTATAGATCAATGTTTGCATGTGGATGAGCTAGCTTATGGTATCCTAGATAGCATCGCAGATTAATCTAACCAAACACAATAAAGGAGTTAGTGGAGCTAATTAGGTGATCCTCAGTATAGGTTCGGTTGAAAGCTCATCTGGCATTGTCGATATCCTGATGAATAACACATAAACAAACTCAATTGCACACACAGGGATGTGAAATAACTTGGTTAAATTCAAGTCGAATTTATACCTTGATCAAAAGTCTTGTGAGATAAATGTATAGTCTTGGCTAGTTAGTTAAAATATCTGAATCTCAAAAAATCTTAACTACATTTTAAAAACAACTGTCACATTTTATTCCGTACATCACCATCAAAATATATGCAAAATACAAAAACACACAGTTATCACATGCCAAGTCATTCCACAAAGTCATCCCATTAGTATCGCAAGTCAGTCAAATCTTGTACAGTCTATGGTGCATTGACACATCATCAACAACTCATTTCATTCATTCCATATCTATACATCATACAAATTAGAAACATCACATTCATAATCACCTCTGCATACATCAAACACATACATACAAAACATGCCACAAAAAAAAAAAACAAACACAACAAAACAACCAAAATATAAAAATGACAAATGCCAACAAAACCACTAAAAATTGTCGGACAAAAGTGCTCTTGCACTTAACCTCCTGGCATAAGAAAACTGATGTCGGGGTCTACCTTGTCGCTATCCTACTCCCCAAGAAGGCTACCATATCCGGACCGCTCCACGGGAAGATGGATTTTCGCCCAAATGGCATCCCAAAATGGGTTCACACCCACCAAAAACAGGTCAGAATGTTTGGAAACTGCTTTCGTATCAAACGAAAAACATCTAAAGGCACCCTCACTTAAGTCATCTTGGGTCAAGCGACTCGTCGCTTTTCTCATGTCAGTCATTCCTTCATCGATTCATCGCTTGAGGGGGTAGTCACACTTAAGTCACCAATCAACAAACACACACCCAATCACGTCAATAGCATGCATTCAAAGAATCATTGACAAAGACAATCACTCTCCTGCTTGGGGCAAAAAACAAGCAATAATCACAAAATTGATCAAACACTTGGCATTCCCGAAGCATGAACACAAGGTTCCCCCATGGATAAAAGGTTGCGCCCTTTGCCTATTCATGACTGATCAATGTCCAAGCTCAAGTCACACCTCACCAAAATAGGTTAATACTTGAAATCAAATTCCTTAGCTCGTCAGAAGCAAGGATTCAAGAATGCATGCCCTTTGTATCGACACTAAATCATCTGTACACATCCTCATATAGTTGGAACCTCCACATGTTCCTTGTAATATCCCTATCACATCTTTCAGCTAATGGATATAGTAATTTATAATCTTTCAATAACAATAATCCTACCAAGGAAAACATCCAAGCATCCAAAATAAAATATTACCATGTATATAGGTTGGTAGGAAGCATATCCAATTGCCTCTTCAGTTGGGAATAGCTAATTCCTTTTACTCCATCTACTATGATCTTGATTTCAAATAATACAACCATAAACTACAACATATGTAGTTGTAAAATATTTTGCATCTTATCATTTTTTAATCAAATCCACATGCAAATAGGAAAATTCGTACTTTGATATCATCTTAAAAATATGATATTAGATAAATAAAAATATATAGATATCAACTAGATAGAAATCATATTATAGAAACAAGACATTTCAAGATTAGGACTTTTGAATTTATTTCTCTTTTTTAAATTATAGTTTATTACTAACTAAAATTATGATTATATATAATTTTTTTAATTAATTAAATTATATATTTACTAAATATTTATAATGTAAAATTATTGAAATTTGTTGTAGTATTGTTAGATCAAATAAATCTATTATAATAGTTTTAAATTATTTGATTCTAGTATATTTAATTTCCTTGCGATAGCTTCTAATATAAATGAATCAAGTTATGTTAGCGCATGATGTATTTATACTCGATAAATTTGATAGACGTATTAAGAAAAATATGTTACATGTAATTAAAAATTTCAACATAACATGTGCCTCGCTTTACAAGGTATATATTGATTTAGTTCTCCACATGCATTAATAAGATATATATTGTTGAAATAAATGTCCAACCAAGTAGTTCAATGAGTTATGCTCTCAATTTGATTATATAATCCTAAAATATTTTACCTTTTTGTTTTTCCTTTTTAATTGGTTGTATAGGATTTAAATGAGCCCCATTTGTATTACATCATGACCATGTAGTGGTTTACTATAGCTTTGCAACTATGCATGTATCGCTTGGCAAGATTCAAATCTAGATCTCCTCATTGAAAGTTGAGTAATTTATCATATTCAACTAACTCCATACTATGAAATATTCTAAATTTTGGTTTACAAATTGATAGGAATTTCATAATATAGTTAGTTATAATTTACATAAAATATAAAAAATATTAAACTTGCCTATATTTATATTTAGTACTAGTAAATTTTGTTGCGATCCAAACAAGGTTAACTTCTTTCCTACTTTTGTCACATGCCCGTGCATTTAATTTATCAACCCATGGAGCTTTGTAAACTTGCGAAGGGTCTGAATAATATTGCTTAAAATACCACTTGATATGAGTCCGCTAGTTTTACTATTGGGGGGTGTTTCAAATGGTTGTCAATCATTCATGCACTCCTCAATCATTTACGTGAAAAAAAAAATTAAATCTATAGAAAGGAAATATTCACACATTCCTAGAAATAAACCTATTGCAATACTAAAAATATCAGTGCGATAAACAATCTTATAAAAGCGATAAAATAATCTAGAAAACATAGGAAAAATAGGGGAAGAAATACTGGCTTGGAGTGGGCCCAGGCTCCAGCAACTTCCTCCCAGCTGAAAACGCACTTAGAAACTTTTAGAGCTGTATTATGATTATCAAAGTATTACAATTACTATCAAAATATTCTCTCTTCTCTCTATATATCTATATATATATATTCTATATATCTCAGAGAGGTCTGCATGTGTTTATATAGCACACCCACAAAAATTCTGTTACAAATAAGTTGTAATAGTCGATTCATACCAGACTAAACTAAGACAGTCTGGTAAATGTAGTCAATGTCTGCTAAAATTGGAATTCGATTCTAACGGTGGCATGTTCGCTGATTGGTTTGCGCTTCACCTGTCATTGGTATAATGTTCTCATACGTCGATACAATCCCTAATTTAGCTCTACATGATGTAGAGTTGGAACTGCACTAGTTGTTGTTGTCCACGTCGTGCTTGTTTGGTCAACGGGTGAAGAACAGGGGTGCCTTACCTATGAGTAATGTGCCTAAGTATGTCGGGCACCTTCTCTATGTGAAAGGTGCCTTACTGCCATTGGTGCCTTCCTAGAAGAGGAAGGCACTTATCTTCTGTTGGCACCTTCCTGTGAGAGGAAGGCACTTGCCTTCTAGTGGCACCTTCCTGTCGGTGCCTTATGAGAGGAAGGTGCTTGCCTTCTAGTTGCTCCTTCCTTATGAGAGGAAGGCGCTTGCATTCTAGTGGCACCTTCCCGTCGGTGCCTTCCTTATGAGAGGAAGGCACTTCTTTTCCTTTGGTGCATTCTTGGAAGAGGAAGGTGCTGGCCTTCTATTGGCACCTTCCTGGGAGAGGAAGGCGCTTGTCTTTCCTTGGTGCCTTCCTAGAAGAGGAAGGCACCTACTTATGTTTGGAACCTTCCTGGAAGAGGAAGGTGCCTAACTTCTATGCGTTGATTCCAAAAGAAACAAAGTGCCAAGTCCATGAAAAGACCTCAATTGATCCAAATCTAACTAAATCAACTGCAATTCCATAAAAACACACTGAAAACACATAAATTAGATAACACACATAATTTCATCAAATAATTATATAATAATTTATAAATATATGCAATCCTTATTATACAGCTACAGAATAATCAAGAAAATGTATACAAAATATGAGCATTTTTGATGCTCATCATTCCCCCACACCTAACATATGCCATGCCCTCGTGGCATAAAAACTACATGTAGCCCTACTGACCCCTCATATTTGTCATTTCTTGGTGGGTTTGGCTGTACCTTCGGCCCACATCTGCCTCTTCTACACGCTGGCATCTGGAGGTGTGGCTATTATTTTTCTACACAGAGCTGAGGGTGTGGTTGTCGACTGTCCTTTCCTCATTTTGGTCGCTATCAACGATGATATAGCTAGTGTCATCTCTATTGACTGGAATGCAGCTTCTACATCCTGCCATAGGTCAGTTTCTGAAGGTCTAACCGCTATAAGAGGGATATCTAAATTATCCCTCCTGGAATGAACTACTTGGGCTTTGTACAATTGGGATGCTTCAGGAGTAAGCCTCGTGTTCTCCCTTGCAATGGTCGTGGCCTCCAATTTAGGGCCATATACCCCCCACCATTCAAAATACCTTCTTATCATGGAGGGGCATCCCTGGGATGACTAGTAAATATCCAAGAACTAGTTGTCCTCTACTATATTGACGTAGCTACCAGAGTCCCCCTGCATCCTCAAGGTTGCCTTCCTAGTTTCCTTGGCTGCTATCATCTCTTTGAGCATCCATTCAAACTATTCTTTTCTCTCCACGAATGGCTACATATCCCATTTGTCTTCTTTTGGTTCGACGAAGGTCACATTCACCTTATTTTGAGCTATCCTAGGCCCTTTTCCTCTGGCCTCTACAAAAAATATGGCAGCTCGAATAGGGATTTTCTCTTTCTCCCTGGTGATCGTCTTCTCACTCCAAGGGGCCTACTCTATGGTCCCTGGAGTGTTCTCTTCACTCTGTGCTACCATCCCTAGGGGTGCTTCTTCGTCCCCCTGTCTGTCCTATGTCGACCCCTTAGGTTCTTCTCATCCTTCTTCAGGTTTAGGGAGTTCTTCCTTATCCTCTGGTCCTATTTTCTGCTAGAGGCCCTAGTCCTGCTTTGTACACTCAGAACAATGACAGGGGGTGTTGTGGGACTTATTTACCTTTCACTCCCCAAAATAGAGGAATTCTCCCATACCTCTGGGCTGCTCTGTCGGGTGTCTAATCAAAATTCTCTTGAAGAGAATACTCATTTGGTAGTTGTGGGAGAATTCATCGGGACCTCTTTTGCCCAGTCAGTTTGGGTTGATGCGTCCCTTATTTCTATACCCTTGTCCTAGAGTAGCTGGTTTTCCTCCCGCAACTGCTAGACCAGTTGTTTGAGTTGGGTGATCCATCCATCTTGTTCTTTCAACTCCCCTCTATGCTTGTTTTGGTAGTCCTCAAAAATTTGCTAGGCCATCTAGCAATTGGTTTGCCATTCCAGTGCTTCCTCCAAGGCCGCATCGACCTGATCATTTCTCCCAGAAGTCCCTGCATCTTGTGGGCTCTGGTTTGTCAATTACTGGAGGGTTTGGGCTGCAACGTTGACTTTCGGTTTGCTCTATTATTATTCTACTAAGAGGAGTCACCTTAGGCATTTCCTCCTAGGGACTGGTTCTGTCGATCGAAACTCGACCTTGCTACTAATAAGCAGTGCTCCTTCCTCCTCACACTTATTCACTGGGGAATGCCCTCTTTCCTCTATGATTTCGGGCACTAGTGAATGCCCTCTTTCTTCTATGAAATAGGGAAATGCCAATTTATTGATACTTGCCATTTCCTCTATAGGGCTTCCCTCTTCTTGCCCTATTTTGGCAATAGCATCCTGTTACCTTTCTTGGCCACCATCTCACTCTGCGTCAGGGTCCTACCTCTACGCTTCTGCATGGTAGACCAGTGCCGAGATCAGCCCATGGTGGGCTAAGGCAGATGGTGCTCCCTTCTGGTACCAAGCTGCTTCGTCCTTCAGAGCATTCACTAGGTAGAAGGGCATGTTCAACTTCCTTCCATGCACCAGGTGATTGAGAAACTACACATGGTTAGCATGTAGATGGGTATATTTCCCAATGCATGTAAAGAATCCAGCAACTTGCTCGAATATATTTCACAGATTCATGGGAAGTCTATTTTTGGGTAGCCCCTCCTTGTCTATCTGCACATTTTCCCCTGGCAACAGAACTTCGGTGTATGACTTTAGCAGTCCGCCTTTGTATATGCATTCCCCTGTGAGGGGCAATCCAGTCGCCTATGATATGTATTCGGGGGTGACTAGAATTTCTACCCCTCGCACCTGAGCTACATCGCCCATCAAGGAGGCAAAAAATTCCTTAGTTACCTCCATATCCTAGCCCTGACTGACCAGGGTATAGTATTTGAGCCATCCCTTGGCCTCAAACTGTGTCTTTACCACCCCCCTAATTCCCTTAGTATCACTCGGTTCATTCTTCTTCATTGCATGATTCTTTGACCGTCCTCCCATGGCGCCTTCCCTTACTACTGCAATTTTTTCTGTCCATCCTTCTTCAGGAAGGTGCCTTCTTATAGGGAATGCACCTAACCTTAGCATTCATTTCTAGGGTACACCTTTTGAGCCATATCATTGGCACGCAGTTTTGGCTATGGGGGGATATGATTTTTATGATGGCGGTATTTTTTTGGTACTGCATAATTTATAAATAATTATATAAAAATTTGAATTAGCATGTGCGTACCTTATTCGATGTTTTAGGCATCGTGAAGGGTGCTGATTTGCTAATTTGTGATATGAGGGATGGGTATGGTCATCTGATGGCACTCATTCATGTGGTGGTTTTGTTTCGATCGAGGCGTCTAAGAGACGTAAGTGCTGGTTGTACGTGAAAGGTGATCTTTGGTACCTTCCTCATGTGGAAGGTGCTGATGTGTAACCTTTTCAATGTGGAAGGTGCTTATATGGTGCCTTCTTGATGTTGTCGGTGCTCTCTGAATGGATGCACCTTCTGGTGGTGGAAGGCACCTTTTTTATTGGATGCACCTTTCAGTGGTGGAAGGTGTCAAAAAGTGGAACCTTCTCGATGTTTTTGATGCTCTCTAAATGGATGTGCCTTCTGGTGGTGGAAGATGCCTTTTTGATTGGATGCACCTTTTGGTGGTGAAAGGCACCTTTTCAATAATGGCACATTCTTGCTATAGAAGGTACTTCTGAATGGGTGTGCCTTCCCAATGTGGAAGGCACCTCGGTCTACATGCGCCTTTCAATGTGGAATATGCCTCGGTCTATATACACCTTCCCAATGTGGAAGGCACCTCGATCTGTATGCACCTTCCTGATGTGGAAGGCACCTCGGTCTGTATGCACCTTCCCGATGTGGAAGGCACCTCTGTCTGCATGCGCCTTCCCGATGTGGAAGGCACCTTGACTTTGTTTTTTTTTTTGTATGGCACCTTCCAGCCACGGAAGGTGCCTATATATATATATATATATATATATATATATTGTGTGCCTTCTCTATAAGGAAGGCGCCTTCTTCTGGCGGGGTGCCTTATTTATAAGGAATGTGCCTTCTTCTGGATGGGTGCCTTATTTATAAGGAAGGTGTCTTATTCTAGTGGGGTGCCTTCTTTATAAGGAAGGCACCTTATTCTAGCTAGGCATATTATTTATAAGGAAGGCACATTCTTCTACACCTTCTCGATGTGGAAGGCACCTTATTTTTGACAATCACGTTGCGATTGACTGGGAAAGGGTGATCAAGACTTCTTAGTCTTGTTTCACGCTGCCTCAGCTTCCACCTACAAGTGTTGGTGTCAAAATGTTGAGCTGAATTAGGCCTAGTTTCCAAAATACCTATTCCTCGTGTTGTCAAGTCCTCCAACTACAAAAAACAAATGAAAAGAAAGAAAAAAATAAAGGCAGTTAGATGCATTACGTGTCTATTATGACCTAGATTAGGATGCATGTAGCTTGCATGTGGGCGTCATCCCTACAAAACACACCGTAAGAAAAAAACTAAATTAACTAATTTTGGTGAGAACCTCCATGCCCACCATTTCACCTTTTAATAGTTTGGTCCAAATCTAACAAGATGGGGTCTCCCCCATGTCTATTTTGGATTCCACCTATAAAGTTTCAGATGTGTTATAGGGGTGCAGTCGATGGCCATTGACCGTTAACATGGTGTTGATGTCGTCAATTGTTCTAACGTGCACTACCCCATAATGAGTGTCATTGAGTCTCATCATTTAATCTCAATGATTTATCAATCTAGGGTGGTGTCCAAGGCTATCTACGATAGAAGGTTAGGGTAGAGTACAATTCAAGCATTCAGATTTCAAGCAATTATTGGGTGAAATAGATTTGGTTTAGCCTTTTGGTGTCACACTAAACCTAATTTGTAGAACTAAAACTTATAAGAAATAAAAACTAATTCTAAGTTCAAAAAATTGAAGTTAACTACAATTGTATGAATTGAAATTGCTAAATTGAAATCTAATCTACTTTTGCAGAATTGAAATAACATAATTGAAATTGCTAAATTTAAATGTTGCTAAAATGAAATCCTAAGTTACATTTGATGAATTGAAACCTAGTTACTCTTGCATAATGGAAGTGATGTTTGGAAATAAAACACCTATCAATGCCATGCCACAAAAGGTCGTCAAACTTCTACTATAGGAATTGATAGCAAAATGAAATCTATTGGAAATTGAAAGCTACTGAAACATAAAAATAATAGAACATGGAAAGCAAAGGAAACAAAAAATAAATGTTTAATCTAATTTTTTAGCTGACACACATAAATATTGTACATAAACATAATAGAAAACATCAATCACATAATACAAAATAAAAACAAGAAAATGAAATCTGGCAAGCAATCTATTAATTCTGCTGCAGCAAAATTATAGATTAAAACCTACCATAAAATATTACCTTCTAGATCTAAAAGTGGGCCCATACTTTCTAATCTAGAAGGATGTGAAAAGCACTCCTTAACTAATTAACACTTAGAATAGAAAATGATAAAATAACTACACTTTTATTGATGACAAAACATGCTAAAATCTATTACAAAAAATTATTGTACAGTCCTAATTGCTGCTATTGAAAACTCTCCTCTATTCTAATTCCTAACTAGATCAACCAAGGAGGGAGCTATGTTATTTATATAAATATTTACAACATATCCCATGCTCAAATTAGCCTATGTGCTATTTTACAATGATTTGCCAATAATTTTGGATCTAAAATAAATGCATATCTGGACAGTTTGTGTTGCAGTAGTAGTCATTGGCCCTTAGAAAGCATCTTCAGTGGTGGGAGTACATGGGAGAAGTCTAGAAATATCTCACACATATTTCTTCACTTTAGAATATGTCATTTCTATCTTGCAAACAACTTCCTATTATGTTGCAGTTATTTCTGTGTTTATCCTAGAAGAGGATCAAAATTGATCTTTTCAATGAATGATGGCTTTGGACGGCAAGGACGACAAAATCATATGGGAGATATTTTCCCTTAACCTTCTCAACATTCTTTCCCTTTTTTCACCATTAAAAAATAGTCAAAAATCACTTTTTGTTCTCATTCCGAAGATAAGTGGCTCATTCCGAAGAGACTGTATTTCTCATTCCAAAGATGTCTATTCATTCTGAAGAGACTGTATTTCTCATTCCGAAGATGTCTGCTCATTTTGAAGATATTTGGTATGACCAAATGTGTAATCTTCAAGTGATTTTAGCTACATTTCTCAGGTGGATTAGCCCTCAGGATCAGATTGCAATAGCCTTCATTCCTCTCCATGTGTGAATTTCATGCCTTTCCATTCATTGGTAGCTTGTTGGAATTTACATGGTAAATTACTACATTTTCCAACTCTACTGCATAGTTGTAAAATATTGGCATTTCTTGCAAATTCAAAAAAATTAGAACATGGAAAAATTATTCAAATATCAACATGAAGGAGTACATCAAGTTGCTACTAAATTTATACACTTCATTCACCAAGTAACAATGCTGAAATAGTGCACCAGTGCTGCACAATTGTTCTTGCTCTGTTATACCCTGTTGCTGCCTATTTAGACCATGTGGAAATTCTTCTAAATATGTCAGATATCTTTTGTAGTCATTCTGAACTCATTCCATCCATATCCTCATGCTTTGCTTGACAACTTCAAGGTGTTCCTATAAAGTGACAGCTTGCTAATTTTTATATGGCTATTTTTTTTTTTTCAGATTTTCAGATTTATGACAGTCCTAAAATTTTGGCTTCAATGTGGATTTGAAACAAGTTGAAGGGCAGAAAAACATTCAAAAACCATTGAGAATTTAATGGATATCAGCATACCACATTTGGTTAATTGAAATGCATGTTTTTACTTGCTACTTAATCAAGCAAAATCAGTCACAAAATGCTGAAAATAGTCAAAAACATAGATATAATATTCCTAACATAAAATCATGTAAATACTTAACAAATAGTATAGTTTAGTCAACTATTTGACAATTAACTTATCATATGGTAGTCAAACATTGTGCAATAATGAGGCATTTTTGGGCCTCATCATCCTCCACCCAACTTTAACTGATGCATGCCCTCATGCATCTTAGTAGGCGATAGTAATATGCAGGTTTTATTCTTGTGAACAACATCCTTTGCTACTTGCTAACTGAGAAATTCCTCCTTGCTGCACTATATCAAGTATTTTGCAATTAAGCACATGTATGACTCTTTTTCTGTCTTTCTACAAGTTTTAGTGCTGTAAGGTACCTCTGAAAGGCTTGATATCATGTGATTCATCTTGCAATAGTCTTATTGTGGAACCGTATTTGGCAGATGCACTACTACTGATGGAATTTTCTGTTCTTAACAACATTTCAGCCTGAATACTTATTTCTGTTGTTTGCACATTTTGAAAAAAATTGAGAGGGATGTACTTACTTGTGGTAGAGCCTTATGAACCTCAATATTTGATGTACCCTACTCTTTTTGCTATTTTGTAGCATTTTTAGCAATTCTGGTACAGTTTTTGCTCATTTCGAAGATATCCTACTCATTCCGAAGATATGCTTGTTCATTTCGAAGATATGACTGTTCATTCCGAAGATGCATCAGAAAATGTAGAAATGACCTCTTATGCAAAATTTAGCTAAATATTATATTGTGGGCCCATCTCTAGAGTGTATAAGCCTTCCATAACATCAAAAATCCCTTCTTCATCCTTTTGTTTAGATGTTATTCTTTGTTTTATATGTTGTTGTTTTATTCCAGTAGTACTAAAATAGAACCTTCAAGTGCATTTTGTTGATTATCCTCCTTCAATTTATCAGACAATTGTGAGATATAAAATTGCAGTTCTCCTTCTGAAACTTGCCCTAAAAATTGAAATAGAATTGCTGCCATGTCTATCCCAAAATCAGGTTTTTGCACAGTTTTAGAATTTCCATGTAATTAAGGGCATAAAGGGGTGTTTCTTGATATCTTGAACATGTTACTTTTTCAACTTGTCAATATTGTATGAATATTTTATGCCAAATACCAATTATCATACACTAAATGCTAAATGTTTACTATGAGTTAAATACAAGAAACACATACCTTACTGTCCTAAAAATTGGTCATGCACCTTACAAGCTGCTTTTGATGATTGTTAGCAGGTTATCTGAAAACATAAACATAACACGTGCAGTGTGAGATTTGTACAATGGTGGAACAATGATGGGTAGATCAATAAGGCAATGCATGTCGAAAAATTAGTTTTCATGCAAGCCAACTCAGTAGCGCCTCCAAGAAGGTTTTCACTACTGAATTATTCATTTGTTTTTTTCTTTCTTTTTTTTTCCATTTTTTTTTTTCATCTCTTTTTTCATCAGAAGAGGCTGCCATTTCTGGTTTTCAACCAAATTCTTTCCATTTTTTTTTTCAAGTGCTTCAATGAGAGAGAACATCTCTCACTCTTATTTGGATAAGACCAATCTTTATTCTCCAAAAACATGTCAATTGTTGTATAAAAACACAATCTCTTTCTGTTGAAACCTACAACATTAATGCAAACTTCCTTTCTATATGAGCAGTAAGAATCTTCATACATCATAATTGCCTCCTTATTGCTGGAAATGAGGTACTGGCTCCATTGTTCCTCTTCCTTACTGAAATTGATGCTTGTCCTCATGTATCCCCATTTTGTGGGACATGCCTTTGTTGCAAATTTTTTTCTCTCTCTCTTGTTTTCTTCAATTTTTCTTATCTTGCTTGTACCCAAGAAGGAAGTTCACAAACAAGACTATTCTTCTTTTTGCTTTTCTTGTATTTTTTTTTGTCAAAATTTTTATCATCACTCTGAATCTGATATTGAAGAGAAATTCTCTTCCATTATGTGTACATCTAATGGAATATCCTTCAAGAAATCCTCCTTAGTTAATGGTGCATGGTATACCCGAAGGCAATGTCCATTCACCACTAACATCCTCCATAAATTACCAATGGGAGAAAGAAGCACTGCTCCATATCTAAAAACTTCTTCAATCAAGTGTTGTCCATGCCTCCTAGTCTGTAAAATCTTGTCAATCTATTCTTGAAACAATTAAATATCAATTCCCAAAAGATGTTAAATGCTTACATCAAGATAAAATATTGATATACCCTTGTAATTCCATGTAAAGGGATTGAAATATTGTTTCAAAATAGCAACAATTTTGCTTTTTGTTTATAAGTCAGCCAGCTAATAATGTTCAAGAATTTTCTTGGTTGCACTTCAATTTGTTTCATTCCTAGGAGGACAGAATTTACCCCTTTGTAATTTCTTACTAAGGAGTTCAATGAAAGTAAATTTTCTATGTGCAGTTTATCTAGTTTTTCTCCTTTATCCAAGGCTAATTTTTGTGTGTTTGGACTAAAGGTTTTCTATGTATCTCCATTGATTTTTGTCTCTTCAAGCTCAGGTAAGTTCTTGTTTGAGCACAGTTGGATGTTGCTTCAGTCAATAACATTTCCTACAGTTTTTTTTTTTATATACCAGATTCAGCTACATAGACAAGGGTTGTCTATCCTGTATTATTCAGAATGATCACAGGTTGGGATAAAAAAGAAATATTTTTGGTTTTCACAATAAGACAAGAATTGTACAAATTTAGCAGATCAACTACTTATCAGGTAGGATCACCTCTAATGAGATCAACTATTGTCTATGTAGGCTAAGAATTGCTAGGTTGCGATTTAGTGCAGTAAAATCCTAACAATATTTAAGTAATAATGGAAAACTCTAGGATCATCATTAAGTTGTAAACTTCTATTTTGATTGTGCAAAAGTTTTTGTGATTTTTTTTTAATAGATTCACCTTACATAGACATGGGTTGCCTGTCTTGTATTATTCATATTGGCCACAGGTTGGGATGAAGGTGGTGGTTGATTTACTTGCCCTATTTGTTGTTTTTGGAATCTCTCTTTGATAAGAATTCAGACTAGGTAATAGATTTTGCATCTCTAAGTTGTGAAAGTAAATGGCATTCATCAATGAAATGTCCCTATGAACAAATGTTATAGGTAGCTGATATGGCTATTTTGTTTAAGGGATAGTCTTGTATATCTACCATGATATCTTTCCCAACACCTAGTACAAATTTTTTATACTACCCTAATGATATGGATATAAAAAGGGAAGTACTAGCAGATGGCTCTTCTAAATATTTTAAGAGATCTTATGTTTCTTGATAATGAGGATGATGAATTCTTTCAATTTTTATCATGAATTTCAAACATAGGTAATTTAACCCCCAAGTGTGAAGATCACCTCCTTGTGGTTGCTTATTTTCTAAATGGACTGAAATGCAACTATAAATAATTATTATTTATACCAGCTATTACATTCACACTTTACTATGAATTTCATAAATTAGCACAATAATAATTATTTGACTTCTTTTACCCTCTAACAACACCATGTTCCCTGGCAAAGGTGCCACAATGATGAGTGTCATTGAGTCTCATCATTTAATCTCAATGATTTATCAATGCGGGGTGGTGTCCAAGGCTATCTACGATAGAAGGTTAGGGCAGAGTACAATTCAAGCATTCAAATTTCAAGTAATTATTGGGTGAAATAGATTTGGTTTAGCATTTTGGTGTCACACTAAACCTAATCTGCAAAACGAAAACTTGCAAGAAATAAAAACTAATTCTAAGTTCAAAAAATTAAAGTTAACTACAATTGCATGAATTGAAATTACTGAATTGAAATCTAATCTACTTTTGTAAAATTGAAATAACATAATTGAAATTGCTAAATTTAAATGTTGTTGAAATGAAATCCTAAGTTACATTTTCTGAATTGAAACCTAGTTACTCTTGCATAATGAAAGTGATGCTTGGAAATAAAACACCTGTCAATGCCCAGCCACAAAAGGTCGTCAAGCTTCTACTATAGGAATTGACAGCAAAATGAAATCTGTTGGAAATTGAAAGCTGCTAAAACATAAAAATGACAGAACATGGAAAGCAAAGGAAACAAGAAATAAATGTTTAATCTAATTTTTTAGCTGACACACACATAAATATTGTACACAAACATAATAGAAAACATCAATCACATAGTAGAAAATAAAAACAAGAAAATGAAATCTGGCAAGCAATCTATTAATTCTCTGCAGCAAAATTACAGATTAAAACTTGCCATAAAATCCCTCCTTCTAGATCTGAAAGTGGGCCCATACTTCCTGATCTATAAGGAGGTGAAAAGAACTCCTTAACTAATTAACACTCAGAACAGAAAATGATAAAATAACTGCACTTTTATTGATGACAAAACATGCTGAAATCTGTTATAGAAAATTATTGTAGTCCTAATTGCTGCTATTGAAAACTCTCCTATATTCTAATTCCTAATTGGATCAAATAAGGAGGGAGCTATGTTATTTATATAAACATTTACAACATATCCCATGCTCAAATCAGCCTATGTGCTACTTTACAGTGATTTGCCAATAATTTTGGATCTGAAATAAATGCAAGTATGGACAGTTTGTGTTGTAGTAGTAGTCATTGGCCCTTAGAAATATCTTCAGTGGTGGGAGTACGTGGGAGAAGTCTAGAAATATCTCACACATATTTCTTCACTTCATAATATGCCATTTCTATCTTGCAAACAACTTCCTATTATGTTGCAATTATTTTTGTGTTTATCCTAGAAGAGGATCAAAATTGATCTTTTCCATGAATGGTGGCTTTGGACGGCAAGGACGACAAAATAAGATAGGAGATATTTTCCCTTAACCTTATCAACCATATTTCTCTTTTTACATCGTCAAAAAATAGTCAAAAAGTCAAAAAGCACTTTTTGTTCTCATTCCAAAGATAAGTGGCTCATTCCTAAGAGACTATATTTCTCATTCCGAAGATGTCCACTCATTCTGAAGAGACTGCATTTCTCATTTTGAAGATGTCTACTCATTTCTAAGATCTTTAGAATGACCAAATGTATGTTCTTCAAGTTATTTTAGCTTTATTTCTTAGGTGGATTAGCCCTCAGGATCAGATTGCAATAGCCTTCATTCCTCTCCATGTGTGAATTCCATGCCTTGCCATTCATTGGTAGCTTGCTGGAATTTACATGGTAAATTACTGTATTTTCCAACTCTGCTGCACAGTTGTAAAATATTGGCATTTCTTGCAAATTCAAAAAAATTAGAACATGGAAAAATTATTCAAATATCAACATGAATGAGTACATCAAGTTGCTACTGAATTTATACACTTCATTCACCAAGTAACAATGCTGAAATAGTGCAACAATGTTGCACAATTGTCCCTGCTCTATTATACCCTTTTGCTGCATATTTAGACCATGTGGGAATGCTTCTAAATAGGTAAGATATCTTCTATAGTCCTTTTGAACTCATTCCATATATATCCTCATGCTTTTCTTGACAACTTCAAGGTGTTCGTAAAAAGTGACAGCTTGCTAATTTTTATATGGCTATTTTTTTCAGATTTTCAGATTGATGATAGTCCTAAAATTTTGGCTTCAATGTGGATTTGAAACAATTTGAAGGATAGGAAAACATTAAAAAACCATTGAGAAGTTAATGGATATCAGCATACCACATTTTTTTAATTGAAATGCATGTTTTTACTTGCTACTTAATCAAGCAAAATCAGTCACAAAATGCTAAAAATAGTCAAAAATAGAGATATAGTATTCCTAACATAAAATCATATAAACACTTAACAAATAGTATATTTTAGTCAACTTTTTGGGCCTCATAACCCTATTCTTGATGAGCTCTACCACCTCATATGGTCCCATACATATTTGCATTAATTTACCTTTTCTTTCCTGGAACTGAGAATCGTACAACAACACCTATTCTCCTTCTTGGAACTGCTTCAGTTTAATGTGGCGATCATGCCATTGCTTTATTTTCTTTTGTATGATTTCCCTTCTCTAAAAAGCATCCATTTGGATTTCGTCCAACTGATCTAGTTGTTGAATCCTCTCTTCTTGACCGTCATCCAAGCTCAAGTTCAATTCTAAAGCCATCCTTAATGTCTTGATTTAAAATTCAATGGGCATCATCGCACTCTTCCCATAGACCAATTGGAAGGGTGTGAAGACTGTGGTGGATTTCCACATGGTATTATATGCATATATTGCCTTTCGAAATCATGTAGCCCAATCCTTTCTATGTTTCTGCACGGTCTTCATCAGGATGTTCTCTATTTCTTTGTTCGTCACTTCCACTTGCCCTTTTGCCTACGTATGGTAGGGTGTAGTCTTATTGTGCCAAACTCTGTATTGCTCCATCTACTCCTTGATCAACCTAAAGGTAAATTGAGGCCCCTGGTCTATTTTTATCTCTCTAGGGACCCCAAATCATGTAAAAATGTGGGCAAATAAGAAATCGATGACTGTTCTTTCTTTTAAATCTCTCAATGCTTGAACTTCGACCCATTTTGTGACATAATCTGTACAGAATAAAATAAACCTCCTCCCTATTGAATGTGGATTAATTGGTCCCACAAATTCCATGCTCCACTTATCGAAGGGTTCTAGGTGTACTTGAGGCTAGAGGAGCATTTCGTCTCGATGGGTTGGTCTGCCCATTCTTTGGCATTCATTGCACTTGCTAGTGTACGCAGCTGCATCCTTGAAAAGAGTGGGCCAAAAGTACCTAGCCTGTAGGATTTTGTAGGTAGTTCATTTCCCTATAAAGTGTCCTCCGCATGGTTTATCATGACACACTTTGAGTATTTCTGAGAACTCCTACTCTTCTACGCATCTCCTTATAATATGGTCATGTCTTTTTTTGAATAGGAGGCCATCAACCCATACGAACGATGCACTTTTCTCTATGATCGCATGATTTTCTCGAAAAGAGAGAGCAGGTGAGGTTCTTTTGGTGGCCAAGTAATTGGCTATATCTGCATACCACGGGATTTGCTCACTAATGGTGAACAAATGTTCATCCAAAAATTGGTCTTCCACTACTGTATGGTCTATCGATATCAATATGGATAGAAAATCTGCTACGACGTTGTCCTTGCCTAGTTTTTTGACTATTGTGATGTCAAATTCCTACAGTAATAAGAGCCACCTGATAATTCTTCCGCCAATGGCCAGCTTGCTCATCAAGTATCTGATAGCCGCATGGTCCATGTGGACAAATACCTTATACCCGGTGATATAATGGAAAAATTTGTTTATGGCGTGCACAAATGCAATGAACTCCTTCATCATCGTGTAGTTGAGCTCGGATCCTACCAAGTTTTTACTGACATAGTAGATGGTGTAAAATTCTTCGCCATCCTTTTTTCCGAGGACTACTCCAATTGCACCGTTGGATGCATCACAGTAGATATGGAATGGTATGGCCCAATTTGGTCCTCTCAAAATTGGTGTGAATATTAGTTTTTCCTTAAGCAACTAAAATGCTTCCTCATAGTCTTATGTCCAATTAAACTCCACATCCTTAGATAATAGAGTGTGCAGTGGTTTTGCAATTTTGCAAAATTTAATGATAAATTGTCGATAGTACCCGGATGATCCAAGGAAACTCTTCACATCTCTCTGTGTTCTAGGGCTGGGTAGGTCTCTGATAACCTCAATTTTTCTTTTATCAAACTTTATTCCTTCTACAAAGAGGTGGTGTCCCAATATGATGCCTTCTTGCATCATCATAAAGCATTTCTCGTTGCTCAGGGAAACAATATTTTCCTTACTTATTTTGAGCACTCTTTCCAAGTTCATCATTGCCTCGTCAAAGGTTTGTCCATAGATGATGAAGTCATCCATGTATACTTTGATCGTGTCTCCCATCATGTCTAAAAATATGCTAAGCACCGCCCTTTGAAAGGTGGCAGGTGCGTTGCATAATTTGAAAGGTAATACTCGATAGGAAAACGTTCCCCATGGGTAAGTGAACGTTGTCTTGTCATGATCCTCTTCTCCTATCTGTATCTGGTTGTATCCACTGAATCCATATAGGAAGGAGAAATACTTCCTCCCTGAGAGTGTATCCAATACTTGATCAATGAACGGGAGTGAGAAGTGGTCCTTCTTGGTCTCTTTGTTTAACACTCTATAGTCCACATAGATTCACCATTTCTCATTCTTTTTAGGGACTACTACTAACGGTGATACCCACTCGCTGTCAAAAATTAGATAAATGAATTCAATAGTCAAGATTTTTTGCAAGTTCTTCCTTGACAATGTCTTTCATTATCAGATTCATTCTTCTTTGTGGCTACCTGCTTGGAGTTTCTTGATCATCTAGGTATATATGATGGGTACAGATCTCTAGACTGATGCCATGCATATTTGAGTAATCCCACGCAAATTCTTATTGGTGTTTAACCAGGAGCTCTTCTACTTTTTTCAATTATGTGGGAGTCAACCCACTACTAATATTCAACATTCTTCCTGGCCCGACGTGTATCTGTTGAATGTGGTGATCTTGGGCACTAGCCAATGGTGATCTAGGTGCGGAGATGGAGGACTCCCTGTGGAGGAAATCCACAATAGCACCATCTTCGTCTTCTTCTACCAACTCATCCAATGTCATCACCGACTAGATCATGGACAAATCAAGAATTTCATGCTTGGTCAACATGGGTTCTCCTACTGATTTGACGGACTGCACTAGGGGTGAAATAGTCAACATTTTAACATTTTGTCCATCGAATATGGTCATCAACCCATCTCGATAGTTGATGTAAGTGTTAGCTGTTGCCAGCCATGGCCTTCCTAAGATGAGCGGGTAATCAACCAACCTATTTTATATTGTAGGACTAAAAAGTTGGCTGGGTATTCCCATGCACTGACTATCACTATTACATCTTCCAACATTCCTTTTGGTGCTATGGTTGATCGATCGACCATCTGTAGCACTGTCATAATGGGTTTCAGGTTCATGAGTTGTAGCCTCTACATGGTCTCCTGAGGCATTACGTTGATGGTGGCTATGAAATTGACCAACGTATTGGATAGGGAATGTCCCTCAATTTTTACAGTCAGCATCAGGCTGCCCAGGTCTGCATACTTCAGATGGCACGTTTTGCCCATCATCAAATTCACTAGTTTACCCATGACATTGATAGTCTGGGTTGCTCTTCATCTTGGCTTCCTTAGACACATCTCTCTTATCGCATTGGTATATATCAGAACATCTTGGATGGCTTGAAATAATGGAATTATCACTATGAGGTTCTTCAAGCTAGACAAGATATCAAACTCTGGTTGCGTTACTTTCCTCTATTCTTGCAGCCAATTGGGAAATAGAGCCTTTGCTCTCTCATGCATTTCTTCTATCACGTCTTCTACAAGAGGTGTTTCTACCTCTTCCTCATCTTCTACCAGTGGAGGTGTTCCTACCCCTAGCTGTCTACTAGACCTAAGCTAAATATGGTACATTGGATACATCTCACCCTCCATGTTGTATGTTGGTTGGTTCACCCTGTTATTCGGATTTGCCATCAGTTGTGCGGGTAGCTGCATAGGTCTCATTGCTGGTAACACCAATAAATTATGTTGGGGGTAAGCTGGTGCTGCATTCTATGGATCCTGATTCCACGTAGTGTGGCCTCTCCACTACTGCCTAGGATATGGATATGGCATCCATGGTTGCTGGTTTGGAAATGCTGTTGGGGGTGCGTTAGACCAGGGTGATGGACCCCACCACCCCATGTTAGGTGGTTGAGGTGAACCTTTGTGCATGTATGTCCTCCCCCATATGACGACATTCTAGTTGGCATATTCCCTGCAGGGGGTTGTGGCCAACTCTTTCTATTGCCTATGAAATAGGAATCCATGATTTCAGCATCCTCCTGATTACTGGGTAGTTACGGGCATAATCAAGTTTTATGGTTCAGCATACAAACTATGCATACTTTGACTTTGTTCTCTGGGCATGCATTCTTTGCATGCTTCCCTCTACATTTTGGATAGAAATAAGCCAATGCTGCTTCATTTTCTTACTTCTTTTTTTCTAACAGTAGCGTATCCATCTGCAATGCTAGAGATGAGAGCATTTCGCTCTTTAAATCTTCTAGGATGTTACCTATTTTTGTCTTCATGACTGAAGCAGTCACTTTCATGGTTCTAGAAGTGGTCTTGCCTATCCTTCTTGAGTAGTTTCAGCATAGTTGTCATATGTCTTCCATAGAATGCTGGTAAACGTCACCTCTAGAGATCATGTTAAGAGACTCTAGTGATTCATTGGTAAGTCCTCTCAAAAAGATGCTTTTGAGGGACTTATCATATAGTATCGTGTAAGGAGATCGTTGAAGATTGAAGTTGAATCTCTTCGAGTATTCCTTGAGAGACTCATCTTATTTTTGCATCATGCTCATGACCTCTTCTCTGGAGTCTCTTACTCTCTTGAAATCTTGGTATTGCTCTAAAAATAGCTTCTTCATTTGATCCAAAGTGGCAATGTGGTTGTCTCCCAGACCGATGAACCACCGTAGAGTTGCATTGTCCAACATGGAATGAAAGAGTTTTAGCTTCTACGTATCAAATTTGTAGTCCATAGACCTGCATAAGACATCAAACTTAAATAAAAATAGGTCAGGGTCCTTAGTTGGGTATCCTCTAAAGGTCGGAAGGTGAGCAGGGGATATGTTTTTCATTTTGGGATCTCCTACTCCTTCCTCAATCGAGAAACTAAATCCAGATGAAAATTCTTAATTGTCAACCAATTTTTCAAGAAATGTGGTCTCTAATGTAGTGTTTATGGCCTTATCATCATTTAAGACTTTCTGAGTTAAGGCTCTAAGGTTGTCTGGTGTTATCGTCCGATATTCTACAGATTTCCACAACAGGGCTTTCTCTAAGGATGTCCTATTAAACAGGGGATTTATGATGATTCGTTCTTCCCCACGTTGATGGTATGAGGAGGTACTTTGCACAAAGTGTGGCTCCTCACTCCAATGGATTGCTAGAGGTGGGTCGAGCGATTCAAATTCAGAATGTTCAGCTGACTTAGGTTTTTATGGATTGGTTTTTATGAACCAACCGTTAGGTCCTCTTCTTCTCGAAGAACTCATACAAGTTCATATGGAAGGTTTCCAGGTATTGTAGATAATCTAGTTGAGATGCTTTCTCGACAATGGTGCCAAAATTTTGTGGGCCAAACAAGGTTAACTTCTTTCCTACTTTTGTCACATGCCCGTGCATTTAATTTATCAACCCAAGGAGCTTCGTAAACTTACAAAGGGTCTAAATAATATTGCTTACAATACCACTTGAGATGAGTCTGCTAGTTTTACTATTGGGGGGTGTTTCAAATGGTTGTCAATCATTCATGCACTCCTCAATAATTTACGTAAAAAAAACAATTAAATCTACAGAAAGGAAATATTCACACATTCCTGGAAATAAACCTACTGCAATACTGGAAATATCAGTGCAATAAACAATCTTATAAAAGTAGTAAACTAATCTAGAAAACATAGGAAAAATAGGGGAAGAAATACTAGCTTGGAGTGGGCCCAGGCTCCTACAGCTTCCTCCCAGCTAAAAACACACTTAGAAACTCTTAGAGTTGTATTATGATTATCAAAGTATTACAATTACTATCAAAATATTCTATCTCTTATCTCTATATATCTATATATATATTCTATATATCTCAAAGAGGTCTACATGTGTTTATATAGCACACTCGTAGAAATTCTGTTACAAAGAAGTTGTAATAGTCGATTCATCCCAGACTAAACTAAGAGAGTCTGGTAAATGTAATGGACGTCTGCTAAAACTGGCATTCGATTCTAACGGTGGCGTGTTCACTGATTGGTTTGTGCTTTGCTTGGAATTGGTAGGACGTTATCATACGTTGGTACGATCCCTATTTTAGCTCTACAAGATGTAGAGTTGGAATTTTACCAGTCGCTGTTGTCCATGTCATGCTTGTCTAGTCAACGGGTGAAGAATAGGGGCACCTTCCTATGAGTAAGGTGCCTAAGTATGTCAGGTGCCTTATCTATGTGGAAGGTGCCTTACTACCGTTGGTGCCTTCCTAGAAGATGAAGGTGCTTATATTCTATTGGCACCTTCCTATGAGAGGAAGGTGCTTGCCTTCTAGTGGCGCCTTCCTGTCGGTGCCTTCATTGTGAGAGGAAGGCACTTGCCTTCTAGTGGCACCTTCCTTATGAGAGGAAGGTACTTGCCTTCTAGTGGTGCATTGCTTATGAGAGGAATGCACTTGCCTTCTAGTGGTGCCTTCTTGTTAGTGCCTTCCTTATGAGAGGAAGTCACTTCTTTTCCTTTGGCACCTTCTTGGAAGAGGAAGGCATTGTCCTTCTATTCGCGCCTTCCTAGGAGAGGAAGGAGCTTGTATTTCCTTGGTGCCTTCCCAGAAGAGGAAGGCGCCTAACTTATTGTAGATTAAAAATACACGCCAAACAGAAATATAAAACCACAAGAATGGAATACAGGAAAGTTGCATAAAATAGACGATTTATATTAATCGATGGAGTTTAAAAACTCCTTTTTGAATACAATTGGGCCTGTAACCCTTTATTTGTGATACACAGTTACAAGTTATGCTAGGGTTCTCCGAAACCCTAGCTGGCACAAATGGTGGCGCTTTCGAAGAACGTATCTTCAATCCCAACAGAGTGAGTGGGCTTTGTCGTATCCCTTGCTTGGACCACTCCAGCTTAATCAGCTGCCATCAATAAACTGGATCTGTTATCAAAAACCTGCACACATTAACACTATCAAGGAGTTAGAAATTAATGAGAGGGCTCCACTGCGTGAGCCCTCAGAAACAATCTAAAACCCTATAAAAATGGAATGCAGGAAATCAATAACAGATTAATACATAAAATACGGCTACTTGCTTTAAACTAATTTATACCTGTTCTCTGTTAACGTAGCTAGACCAAGCGACACCTGGAAGTAATGTTGTTGTCAGAATAGGCTGCGGAAGGCGCCCTGGTGCACTCGCCGAACGCCCGCGTGCTTCTGGATCTGGATTACAGACGCCGGTCTGAGTCTGTGGCTATGGGTAAACGCCCGTGGGCACTTGGTAAACGCCCGTGGGCACTTGGTAAATGCCCGTGGGCACTTGGTGAAGGGGTAAACGCCCGCGGGCACTTGCGATAGGAATGGGAGATTCTGTAGAATGCTGCAGAAGGAATGGCGGTGAAAGCGACGACGGAAGCGACGATGGATGCGGCAAAAAGGGTAGCAGAAGAGAGGAGATAATAGTAGAAGAATTAGAATCAGAGATAGAAGTAGCAAGGAGAAGATAGAGAGCATAGAGATAGAAGTAGCAAAAGACATAGGGTTTGAGCCATCAAAGTGACTCGATTTATAATCCACTCTTAGGGCACACTTTAGGGTTTTAACGACACTTTGAACGTGTGGCTAAGATTAAAGTGGATCCAAGGGTAGAGAATAAATCTTGGTTGTGGAATGGATTAAGATGGATGGACGGATGAGATTAAATGAAGGATGGACGGCTCAGATTAAATCACTTAAACTATTATTTAAATATATATATTAAAATATTAAAAATATATATATATAAATATTAATTTAAATAAATTTGGGGATGAAAAATGGCGGGAAAGGTGAAATTGGGCCAAATAATGGCGGGAAAGTGTGGATTTGGGCCAAATAATGGCGGGAAGGTGGATGACCGACATGTGGCTGACAGGAAGGTATAGATGACTTGCAAGTGGCTGGATTTTGGTGTCTACAGATGCCCCTTTTTGAGCTGCTTTGTGTGAAGACACAATGCAACACAAAAACTTAGGACACCCGAAAAGTCGGATCGGACGCAACTCTCTCTCAAGACTAAAGCACAACTTTGAAGACCAAAGAATAAAAGAATATTTAAAATTTATCAGCTTACCCCCTCAATTGGCGAGCGAGAATGGTTCTCACGAGCCAATTGGAAGAAATTCGGAAGAAAATGAACCGTTTTTGCCCCAACGGTGAAAAAAGGGGTTGGTGTATGAACCATCTGTTTATGTCCCAACAGAAAAGGGGTTGGTGTACAAACCAGAAAATAATATGATTGAAGACGATATGAGTGATGTGAAAGATGAACCGTTTTCTGCCCCAACGGTTAGAAAGGGATTTTTGCCAAATTTTAAATTCCATGATCATGTAAGATGAATTCTACTATTAGGAAAGTTAAAAATTGATAACGGATGCCCCAACTCCTGTGGGTGAATCCATACTGTTGATGAAATTGCCTTGTTGGCGCCATTGATATGCAGAGATGCAATATGAAAGAAAGAGTCCAGAACTCGGAGATGCTCCTAGTGACTGTATGGATAATTCCTCGGGTCGGAACCAATCAACCTAGGTAGCCTTAATCTCTAGCAAGACTCAAAATAATGATGATATTGAAGATTGTCCACGTTTAAGGCCCCATGAACTAGGCCATCAATGACAACTCGTTGAGCAAATTAATCTTGGTATGAGGTCACTTGAAAAGTAGGATACCCAAAATTGATTTCCAATTTTCAAACGGTGAAATAATTGATGATGATAAATGGTAAGTGTCCTTATGGTGGTTTAATCCTCTTACCGAATTGCATGGATGCAAATCGCTGCAATCGCCAAGGTGATAGAATATACCACTAGATACGAGGTTTACTTTAATTTAATTTGGCAAAAATATGCATGATGAAAGAAGAATGAATGAAATTGACGATAGATCAGAAGAATTGATGAATGTTGTTAATTTTGTGAAGGTTTTGAATGTTTTTAACCCAATTTGTAAATCAATGATGAATGATGCGCTTTTTGAGCAAAATGACAAAATTTGTTTCCAAAACTGTTGTAACCTTCACAAAATGTTTTATTATGATAAGAAGAATGGATGGATGCAATTTGATGAAATTTGGAGGAGGTAAGCTTCAATTTTGTAAGTTTTGTTCTTTTATTCAATACTGACACCAAACGCCGGTATGCATTTGGAGGTGGCAGAAATGCCCATCGGTGTTTGAATGCATCATGAAATGCCCCATTGCGTCTGAATGCGCCATGAAATGCCCCACTGCATTTCAGGGTGCCAAAACCAGCTATTTAAACATTTTCAGCGAGAATTTCGCTCATTTGTGCGTTCGAGCTTGAGAGAAGTGCGTCTGAGGGAGTGAAGTGAAGTGAAAGGTTGTGTGGGAGAGTGAAGCACGCGGGAGCTATGGCGGAGATGGGAGCGGACGCGCCAGTGCAGCCAGTCGAGGTATTTGTTTATTTAAGCAAGTACTTTTATTTGTTTTTTTTTTTTTTTTTTTTTTTTTTGAAAAAAATTTGTAACCAATTTTTGTTTTGTTGTTTTGCAGCTTAGGGTGTTAGAGGCACGACACCGATTCTCCCCTATCATTCCGGGGATGAGGAGGTCATTGTCCCAGGAAGACTGGGAGATATTGGAGGCAGTGGGGCTAGCGAGGGCGAGGGAACCGCGGAGGTTCCCAAGCGCAGGGAGGGTCCCCGCCTTCGATCTGACAGTCGAAGGCGAAAGGGGAAAATGGCACGGTAGGCTTCGGGGAGCGAAGATGATGGAGATGATGGCGGAGAGGGCCTAGGAGAGGCCACAGGAGAGGCTAGGGAGGTACCCCCTAGCGGGCTCGAGGATGAGCTGGCACAGCTGCAGCAGCAGATAGCAGAGCGCGATGCTATGCTAGCTGTCCGGGACGAGAGGATAGCTCGACTGGAGCAACAGGTTGCAGAGCGGGATGCCCTGATAGCTGTTTAGGAGGGGAGGATGGCCCAAATGTAGGTAGACTTGGATGGAGCGACTAGGGTGCCCCAAGATGACAGGGTGACGAGACTCCAGGCAGAGCTAGCGGAGCGGGAGCGACGACACGGGATAGACATATCTAGGCTTAGGTCTAGGACTCGTTACATTGAGGCTCGGAGGACACATTGTTTAGGCATCACATTGTGTTGCCTGATCCTCCATCCTCCTCTGTCTCTAGGCGTAGTGAGTCTAGGCACACCACTAGGTCTAGGGCTCCTACTAGGTCACAGGGGTCCTCTTTTGATGGTTAGCTTAGTGCTTAGATGCACTCTTTATGAGCCTTGGTGCTCTATTGTATATTGTAGCCTTTTGGCATTCATTGTACGTTTTGACCTTTATACAATATATATACATGGCTTTTATTTTTAGTGTTTAACTTTTTTCTTTGTGTGAATGCCTATGTTTTTGTGATGCATGTTTTTATATGTTTTAATTTTTGATGCATATGTGATGGAATGGAATGCAAACTTATAGATGATTAATGCGAGACTAAGTAAATGAAATATGCACTAAGAAGCACTCATACTTTTAGATAGTTAGATTTAGCCAACTCTTATCATAATTGTTTAATCAGGGGCACCGAACTTGGTGGCTTGTGAATGGATGACGTATGGAATGACATGAATATGGAAGAAGATATGGAGGTTGATATGGAAGAAAATATGGAGGAAGACTGTTTTACAAAGACTCAAACATGCTAGTGGTATCAAACAAACTTACTAATACTGCCTAATTCAACTAGGACCAAATGTGTGTGCATGTGAGTTCATTAACCAAATTAGAAGCATGGTAGTGACTCTAGGCAATCAAAAACCTGTGTGTGTGCAAGTGTGTTCATTAACCTCATCTTGCATAAATTAGGTAACCCTGTTATGGAGAAGACCCCGAAGCTAGTTTGTCCGTATGAGCATTCAGAGGTCTCTCTTTGAGGAGAGACATGTCGCCACGCAATGAGTATACTCCACTGCCAGTCAAGCGTCTATAGCCCCGGTGAAGGTTAACTCCATAGTCCATGTTGTTTTTGACCTTTGTAAGCCTTGGGGATGACTACCTATCCGTCTGATCGGACAAGTAGTACGATCCTTACAACTTATTTGGGATTAGTGGTGTGTGAAAAATGTTCATTTCCTTAGAGCTTTGGGGAATCGGATTCTCAACCGAAGTATGATGAGAATTTTACCCTATCCTTACTACTCTGTTTATATTTATATTTTGTGATTGCTTGTGATAGTGGTAAGAACCACTGTTTTATGGACTATGTTTGCATGATAGGACAAACGAGGATTACCCTTTTCACTTCAAGGCACAACCCAAGGATGGTGTTATCTCTCTTTGACACAAGATGTTTTTAAGATGTGAAAATGTGATAGGTTCAAGACCGCTTTTGAAATCATTTCCCAATACTCAAGATTTTATTTAGTGTAATTTGTGATATGGCCCTAGAGAACTTTGACATGCATTTCGAAGTTTGCTTAAAACACTAGGAATGGTCGAGTGACTCGAAAACATTTTGGCAATGTAAATATGTGCAAATGGAAAATGGGTGTACGAATGACAATTCGGTTTGATGGATTTTATGAAGGTGCCCCCGATTAAGGCAACATGACTTTTGCTTGACCAAATTTTATATCCAAAAGATAGAATGGTCTCTAACATGATATGCAACTATGGCTGAAAATGAAATGTTATGGTTTTCAATGAGATGTATGCACATGAAATGCAATGTTTTTGAATGAGATGTATGCAACTAACAATGAAATGCAAATTCTTTTTATTTTATTTGTTTTTTTTTTTTTTTTTTGTACAAGCCATGTATATATGTACATATAAAATTCAAACTATGCGTAGAATGCCCTCAAGTGTATAACATTAAGTGGTTCGGGTTCTTCCTCTCCCTCTAAACTGGCAATTCTATAAGTTCCATTACCCACTCTTTCAGGTGACCATATATGGACCTAACCAATTAGCCACGAATTTATCTCGAAGATGCGGCAATGCATTGGTGTTTTGTTGATTCTCTTTAAGGACAAGATCCCCTACTTGAAATTCTCTTAGATGAACTTTGGCATTGTAAGCACGTTTCAATCGGTCTTGATAAACTCGCAAATGCTCTAAAGCATTGATTCGTTTTTCATCTATGAGTGTGAGTTGATCAAGACGTGCTTGTCTAGCAGTATCATCATCGATAAATTCTTGCAAAGAAATTTGCAAGGAAGGGATCTCGAGCTCAAGAGGCATGATTGCTTCAGCTCCATAGACCAAAGAAAATGGCGTTGCCCCAATGGGAGTTCTGATGCTTGTTCTGTAAGCCCATAATGCCAAGGGGATTTGTGTATGCCAATCTTTATGATTTTCTTTAACAAGTTTCTTAAGAATAGCAATTATGGTCTTATTGGAAGCTTCAACTTGTCCATTGGCTTGTGGGTAGTAAGGAGTTGAGAAACTATGTTGGATATTATACTTTTCGCAAAGAGCTCGAACATCCTTATTCTTAAAAGACTTGTCGTTATCAGAAATGATTTTAGAGGGAATACCAAAACGACAAATGATATGGTGAAGTATAAACTCCACAATTCTAGGACCTCTCGTACTGGTTAGAGGAATAGCTTCAACCCACTTTGTGAAGTATTCAATGGTCGTAATGATGAAAGTATGTTGTCCTGAAGAGGCAGGTGAAATCTTGCCAATTAAATCGAGACCCCATTGTGAGAAGGGCCAAAGGCTTTGGATGGGTCTGTAAAGCTTGTGATGGTATATGGATTAAATTAGCGTGTTCTTGACACTTTTTACATTGTTTAACATATTTGCAACAATCTTGTTCCATAGTGGGCCAATAATACCCCATACGTAAAATACGCTTCGCAATGGCCATTCCACTAAAATGACCACCACAAGTACCATCATGGGCTTCAGAAATAGCTCTATGTGTTTCACCTGCTTCTAGACAGCGGAGGAGTACTCCATCATATCCACGTTTATACAACACATCCCCCAAAAGAACAAAACGAGCTGCCTTTTGCTTAAAGCAACGACGGGCGCTCGAGACAAATCAGGTGGAAGTGTTCCAAACTTGAGGAAGGCTACTATCTCACTAGACCAAGGCTCATATGGATCCGAATGGATAAAGCAAACATCTTTTTCATCTTTAGACTCAAGCACGGACAATTGCAGACTTAGAGATTGTGGAAATGATTAGGGGTTGTACCTCTCCAAGGGAGTCCTTTGGAATCAATGATCCAAGAGAGGCCATGGCATCCGCAAATCTATTAGTCGAACGAGGCAAACTAGTGATCTCATACCAATCAAACTTAGAGAGCAACTTCATTGCTACATCATGATAAAGCTTAATGGTAGGTTCTTTGGCTTGGTATTCTCCTGTAATTTGTTTAACCACGAGTTGAGAATCCCCAAATATCCGAATACGCTTAATACTCATAGCTATGGCTGATTGAAGACCTAAAATTAAGGCTTCATACTCTGCTGTATTATTGGTGCATTGGAAGTCTAGTTTGAATGATAAAGGGATGGGAATCCCTTGAGGTGTATGAAACACAACTCCAACCACCTCGACCTTTCGCGCACTTAGAGCCATCAAAGAATAGCGTGATGTCAACATCTTCCTCCGGAATGATGTCCTCTTCTTGTTCAGTGATAGCAAATACCGAATCATCTCGGAGCTCAATAATCAAAGGATGATCACTAGGTAGTGGAGCTTCCGCAAGTTGATCGGCTATAACTTGACCTTTAACGGATTTTTGGCTAATGAATTCAAGATCGAATTCGGTAAGCAACATTATCCATTTAGCGGTACGAGTGTTATTATAAGTGCGAGACATCATATAACGCAGAGGGTTTTCTCTAGCTATGACATATGTTGTATGGCTAAGCATATAATGACGAAGTTTCTTAGTGGCAAAAACCACTGCTAAGCACAACTTTTCCACATAAGCATATCGGGTTTCATAGCTTACCAATGTTCGACTAATATAATAGATAGCTTGCTCACGATTTTGTTCATTCTTTTGTGCAAGCATTGTCCCTAAGGCAAAGTCCGTTGCTGAGATATAAAGGTTGAAAGGGACCCCTGGACGAGGCGGAGCTAAGACTGGCGGAGATGCTAAGTACTGCTTGATGTCATCAAAGGCCTTCTGACATTCATCTGTCCATGAAAATTGTACCCCCTTTTGTAGTAGGTGGCAAAATGGCCTACATTTATCGGAAAGTTGTGCAATAAAGCGACGGATTGAATTAATCTTTCCTTGCAAACTACGCAACTCCTTCAAATTAGTTGGGGGACACATTTCCATAATGGCTTTGACCTTGTTTGGGTCCACCTCAATACCTCGTTTAGAGATAATAAAACCTAGGAGTTTGCCCGAGGTAACACCAAAGACACATTTCTTAGGGTTCAACCTTACTTTATGCTCTAGAAGTCTATCAAAAACTTTTTCCAATACATCAAAATGCTCTTGTCGAGTTTTAGATTTTGCCAATAAATCATCCACATAATCTTCGATAATCTTATGCATATAATCATGGAAAATATAAGTCATGGCTCGTTGATAGGTTGCACCTGCGTTCTTAAGGCCAAAGGGCATCACCCTGTAACAAAAAGTTCCCCAAGGTGTAGTAAATGCTGTTTTGTGTTGATCTTCAGGGTTTATTCGAATCTGGTTGTATCCTAAAAATCCATCCATGAACGAAAGCATTTCATGACCAGCACAGGTGTCGACAAGAGTATCAATGTTTGGAAGAGGAAAGTCATCCTTAGGACACGCTTTATTTAGATCTCAAAAATCGGTGCAAACACGTATCCCCCCGTTAGGCTTGCGAACGGGTACCATGTTAGAAAGCCACTCGGGATAATCAATCGGGACGACAAATTTAACATCCAGAAGTTTCGAATCTTCGATTTAACTAGGAGGGCCATAGTAGGATGCATTTTCCTAAGTTTCTGTTTGACAAGTTTAGCATCTTTTTGTAAGGTGAGGTTATGGACAACCAAATTAGGGTCTAGGCCTGGCATGTCTTTGTAAGACCATGCAAATATCTCCTTCTTCCGCTTGAGTAGAGCAATCATTTGCTCTTGTTCCTCCGATGATAGACTTTTAGCCGCTTCACAATTTGGGTGCCATCTTGGTCTCTACTAAGGTCTACATCGATAGTTTCTTCAATAGACATGTGGGAACCTTCCTCAAGCCGATGGGGAGTAGGGATCGGATTTATGTCATCTAAAATGTCATCAAGCTCCTGTGCCTTGCTCTCGTCTATGTCTGCTTGGAAGACCTCTGGCTTAGAAGATGAAGGTGAATGTGGAGGTGAAGGAGGAATGTAGTTGGCGGAAGCCCTTAACAATTCCTCGGAAAGGATGAACTCTGAAATAGATGGAGGGGATGAAATCCGATCCATGTCAATCAGGCTTGGATTGATCGGGATTGGCTTATCCGGATCATATGGATTATGGAGCGGTGTGAATAAGTCTTCAAAATTCATTGTCAACTTATGAAAGAAAGGATAGGCGGAATGGAAGGGAAAACCGGTGAAGACCTCGGAAGACCTGAAGTGCAAAACAACATAGTTTTTCAGTTTTTTTTTTTTTTTGTAGTGGTGAAAACCACTATTACACACATACATACAACAATAAAGTATATATATATATATTTTTTTATATATTTTGATTTTTTTTTTTTTTTTTTGGAATTTTCTGATTTTTTTTTGTTTTTGGTAGTGGTGAAAACCACTATTTTAGTATATACATATAATACAGGTTTGGATTATGGCTTATGGATGTGGCGGAGGGGGTGGTTCACCTCGTTCTTGTGGAAGAAGCAAGCGAAAGATGGCCTCTTGGAGAGGAAACAATTGGAGATAAAACTCGTCTTGTTTAGTGAGGGGAACAATGGGCGCCGACTCTTCTTCAGATTCATCACCATTTGACATGACGTCAAATTCTTCATAGACTTCATCTTCGGATTCATCGGGGTGGAGGATTTCTTCTTCTGAATTAAGATTAATGCTTTGAAAAGCTTGCTCAAAAGAAGAAAGGGATGGAAGTGGTTGGTAGCCCAGACCAAAACGCTCAGTGGGTCTCTGATATGGCATATCGATGCGTTCAGTTACTCCTTGCTCGTATCGACCTAGGCCAAATTGCTGCCAATTATGTCTGTGGAAATAGCGAGAGGGAAAACCCTCCATCCTTTCGATATTGGCAGGGATTGGATGCTTGGGTTCTAGTATGGTGGTAGGACTAGAAGATGACTCTATTCCCCCATATACAAAATTAATGGAATTTGGCATAGAACCCATGTTATAAACCGATCCAATGGATAAATGTTGGTCATGTGGACGACCAAAATCTTTAATTGTTTGCACATTGAACGGTGTGATGTGGACATCTTGAATGGCATACTCACCAATACCTGCATCGGTGAGATGGACCTTGACTTGGGAGGGAGATGGACTAGATGATGGAATAGAAGAATGTGGGATAGAAGAATTGGAAGGATTTGGTTGGGTTGATGCTTCACTGACTTGTGAAACATCAGCTGGTGATGGTTGGGAAGAAGAGGGTTGAAATTGGTTATGGTTAGAGGAGTTTCCACCAACTTCATAAAGAGAATTGGTGTACACCGGGTACATGGAGGAGAAGGTGGTCGGGAAGACACTACATTTGTCTCCAAAGGAGGACAATTGAGCATCTGGGAAGATGTTGGAGATGAAGCCGGTTGAACAGATACCACATTAGCCTCAAAAAAAGGGTTAGTGTAGACTTGAGTGAAACCAGCGGGTATGGTTGATGCAATATCCTGCTAAAAAATAGAATCTTGCATAGGGGAATCTTGGATTGGCTCAAGGACATAACCAGTGCCATCTCTTAAGTGAGTTTGCACTTGGGCCATATCAATGTGGGTAATATGACAGGAATTGTCTTCCTCCATGGGCATGGCCATGTGATAGACGGTAGAAGGACGTGAAAGACCCGCAGCAAACTCCGCTCGAAATTCACTAGGATAAGTGGCTATGTTGGTGGTGGGGATGTTTTGTGAATTACCCATTTGATTATTTAGATTTAACATTTTAGATTGATTCCTTGTTAAGACCATGAAGCAATAAATCTAAACAAATTCAGAAAAGAAGAATGCAAAACTAGAATGATAAATTTACACTACAAAAATTATCGGAAAACAGTCACAACTTAGGTTTCAACCAATGTGTCTTACCTGCGGTTAATTAATTATTTTCCGATCTTAATCTGTAGTAAATTTTAAGTGTCCGGTTTATGAGTTTTGCATGTGATCTAATCTTGAATTATTCACAAAAAAAAGGTAAAAACTATGGCTAGGAAAGGACAACGAGATTCTTATTGGTGATGAAATCCAAGCAAGTTTGCTCGGGGGTGACCTATGGTGTCTAAGGCAGAAGTTTAATGGATGGAGATGAATTCCACCGTCACTAAACTTCAAGCAATACCTGGTGATGAAATCCAGATATCACTGTTTTAAATGCAATATGAAAATGCAATGAATTTTTTTTTTTTTAAATGTTTTAGTTATCTAATGTGTACATACAAGGCTATAAATCAAAAGTTCTAATGATCTAAGCAAGAGGCTACTGAAAACATGTCATTTCCTCTCGAAGAAGTGGAGTACACCATTTAAAACCCCCCTGCCTACCAATGATATCGGATATCAAAGGAGCAACCGGAAGGTTCGTCCACTTCTCCGCTCGGAATCACCCAATGGCGGGAGTACTATTGACATCCAATCAATAGTCCTACTTAGATAATTAAAACAAATAATTCGTAGCTATTCTAATATGCAGCTAGGTATGCAATTTTTTTTTTTTTTTTAATGCAAGCAACAATCAATAATGCAATGCAAAGAAAAATGTAATTAAAAATAACTATTCTTTTCCAGATTACTTAGTTTTTGTTCATTTTAAAGTAATGATCTGAAAAAGAAACAAAATATGGCAGAAAAACCAAAAACGTAAAAAGTACAACACTTACTTGGAAGCCTACGCTTTTTTGTAAAACTGACTTCAAACGCCCACGGGAGTCTGCACAGGCTGAAACGCACCTCTGCGTTTCGTATTGGACTTCTAGATGCCCCTCTGCGTCTGTTTTTTGCAAGCTCAGAAACCCTAGTTCGCTAGAACAACGAATTTCACGATTTTTGGAACCTGCAAAATGAAACAGAAAACAAGAACAGATTAGTAAAGCAAGTATTAAAAATATGAAACCCTAGGGGGTCCCACCGTGATCGCCATTTGTAGATTAAAAATACACGCCAAACAAGAATAAATAAAACCACAAGAATGGAATACAGGAAAGTTGCACAAAACAAACGATTTATATTAATCGATGGAGTTTAAAAACTCCTTTTTGAATACAAGCGGGCTCGTAACCCTTTATTTGTGATACAAAAATTACAAGTTATGCTAGGGTTCTCCGAAACCCTAGCTGGCACAAATGGTGGCGCTTCCGAAGAATGTATCTTCAATCCCAACAGAGTGAGTGGGCTTTGTCGTATCCCTTGCTTGGACCACTCCAGCTTAATCAACTGCCATCAATAAACCGGATCTGTTGTCAAAAACCTGCACACATTAACACTATCAAGGAGTTAGAAATTAATGAGAGGGCTCCACTGCGTGAGCCCTCAAAAACAATCTAAAACCCTATAAAAATGGAATGCAGGAATTCAATAACAGATTAACACATAAAATATTGCTACTTGCTTTAAACTAATTTATACATGTTCTCTGTTAACGCAGCCTAGACCGGGCGACACCTGGAAGTAATGTTGTTGTCAGAATAGGCTACGGAAGGCGCCCTGGTGCACTCGCCGAATGCCCGCGTGCTTCTGGATCTAGGTTACAGACGCCGGTCTGAGTCTGTGGCTATAGGTAAACGCCCATGGGCACTTGTTAAACGCCCGTGGGCACTTGGTAAATGCCCGTGGGCACTTGGTGAAGGGGTAAACGCCCGTGGGCACTTGCGACAAGAATGGGAGATTCTGCAGAATGCTGCAGAAGGAATGGCGGTGAAAGCGGCGACGGAAGCGGCGATGGATGCGGTGAAAAGGGTAGTAGAAGAAAGGAGATAATAGTAGAAGAATTAGAATCAGAGATAGAAGTAGCAAAAGACCTAGGCGAAGAAGATAGGTAGCAGACATAGGCGAAGAAGATAGGAAAAGACATAGGGTTTGAGCCATCAAAGTGACTCAATTTATAATCTACTCTTAGGGCACACTTTAGGGTTTTAACGACACTTTGAACGTGTGGCTAAGATTAAAGTGGATCCAAGGGTAGAGAATAAATCTTGGTTGTGGAATGGATTAAGATGGATGAATGGATGAGATTAAATGAAGGATGGACGGCTCAGATTAAATCACTTAAACTATTATTTAAATATATATATTAAAATATTAAAAAATATATATATAAATATTAATTTAAATAAATTTGGGGATGAAAAATGGCGGGAAAGGTGAAATTGGGCCAAATAATGGCGGGAAAGTGTGGATTTGGGCCAAATAATGGCGGGAAGGTGGATGACCGACATGTGGCTGACAGGAAGGTATAGATGACTTGCAAGTGGCTGGATTTTGGTGTCTACACTTATCTTTGTTGATTTCGAAAGAAACAAAGTGCCAGGTCCATGAAAAGACCTTGACTAATCCAAATCTAACTAAATCAACTGCAATTCCACAAAAACACACTAAAAACACATAAATTAGATAACACGCATAATTTCATCAAATAATTATATAATCATTTATAAATATATGCAATCCTTATTATACATCCGCATAATAATAAAGAAAATGTATACAAAATATGAGCATTTCTGATGCTCATCAAATTTTATAATGTTTCTCAAAGAAATTAGCATGTAAAACATACCTTGTATTGTTTAAAAAGGAAATGGTTTTCCTCCTAGTCTATGATAGACAAAATTTACTTCCTAATGTTTTCTTGTATCCCATATACATGTTGGAAATTTTGAGTCAAAGTTGTCATTGATGTCAAGGAACAAAGTTGTCATTGATGTCAAGGAATAAGCTAATGTTGATTTCAAAAGGTGAAGAGGAACAATGCAAAGGTTAAAGGCAAAAGAGCTTCATAATATTTTTAATATTATGTGGAAGCATATGTTAAGAGGGTTTTCATTAAAACCATGGTTGAGCAAAAATAAAATGTTTTTCATAAAAACCCAAGGAAGCCCAAGGAGGTTTTAATATTTACTTTATAAAATATTTAAATTCAAACTGAATTTAAATTTTATAAATAAATATTATTTATACAAAGTGGTAAAATCAAAAAGGGCTTTGATAAATTCAAATGGATTTAAAAGTTAATTTATAGAATTTAAATTCTAAAGAATTTAAATAATTTATAAATTAATTATTTAAATTTCGAAGGAACCGACGTTCAAAATTAAAGGAGGAAATTTGTATATATACTATATGTCTTAGTGGCATTTAAGTTATCTTTCGTTCAAAATAATAAATCATGCAATTGTTGTTGTGAGAATTCGTGTGAGGAATAAGATAAAAAACCTTTTCTTAAGCACCAATAAAAGGGTTAAGTTTATCGTGTGCTAAAACATAATATCCATCGAGGCTGCATGTTCTAGTGGCAAGTGGACAAAGTGCTAAGGCGTTTGTGGGTAGAGTGATCCATTTTCAACATTCGATTCATGGTGGCAGTGTTTTGTTTATGTTTTTTGAACATAGAGGAAGCAGCGCATGAGTTTTTGTTTTGGTG
This sequence comes from Wollemia nobilis, assembly GCA_028583015.1. Lineage (NCBI taxonomy): Eukaryota > Viridiplantae > Streptophyta > Pinopsida > Araucariales > Araucariaceae > Wollemia > Wollemia nobilis. Next base: position 7,177,950 of record JAQPPZ010003199.1, read on the forward strand.
CGTATGGAGAGGAATATAGAGCACGTTGGGCTTTAGATCTCCAAACGAGCATCTAGCTCGTGTGGCGGTTGGATTCGCGACTAGGGCACTGGTAAAGACAACATCATGAGTTCGAGTCCCACAAAGGTAAAGGTAATAAAATTTTTAATATGTGTTGTGATGCCTAAGGTTTTGACATAAGGTCCTAGGTAGTTAAAATGGTTAGTTAAAAAGGTTTTTAATTAATCATTATTTTTGGTTAATTGGAGGAATAAGGAGTTGGCTTTATTTTTGGCATATTGGTTATTGAAGATTTATAGTGTTGAGAGGACTTATTGCCATTGAGTTATTTTGAAAAAGATATTGTATTGAAATTATTCTTGGTATTGAGTATTATTTTGATTGGGAGATTATAAGGTGTATTTTGTTCATCATTTTTGTATATGTTGATGTATGCTTTCTTTAATATGGAGTGATAAGGTGTATGTGTGCTTTTATATTTGCATTGTATTTTTGATATAACTTATCATATTCTAACTCCTTTGAGCTTGGCAAAGAAGTATTTGTGGTTGTGGTAGATTTTAGAGGTTCCTTCATCATCAAGAAAAATGTATGAGCATATTATTCCATAGTTGAGTTGATTGGTTGGTTTTCTAGAAAATAAGTTTGGAGTGAAAAGGACTTGATTAGGATTTCCTTATTGAGTGTGTTGAGTTAATGCTTCAAGGTTTTTTGGAATAAAGAATTGTTGTTAAAACCTTGTCTTATAAGCATTGTTGTTAAAACCATTGGTTGTGTGAAGAAATTTATCTAGGGTTTGAAAAGAACATGAGTAAAATTGTTATGTGATATTGTATTATAATAATTGATGTCGAAACAATTGGTTGTGTAAATAACTTGAACTAGGGTTTGAAAAGAACATGAGTATCATTGTTATGTGAGAGTTATTGATAAGCATTAGTGGAAATATTTTATGTAAAGGATCATATGATTGGACTAGGTTTTATAAGAAAGGATTGTTTCATTGAGTGATTGGTTGAGTAGACTTGGTTGAGCCTAGTCAAGTGGATGTGTGAAGTGATTGTTCAAGTTACATAAAAAAAACTATTCTATATTCTAAATTGATTTGAGAAAGTGATTGAGTATTGAGTTGAAGCATATTGAGTCTCTAATAATTCTCTATATGTTTCTGAAATATTGATTGAAAGTGATTGAGCATTATGATGAGTATAGAGCATATTGATATTCTAAAGATTCTCTTTATGTTTCTCTGAGATTGGACAAGTTCTAGTGTGGACTTGTTGAACAAATTTGAGGTAAGTCTTTGAGAAGACTTGTGGATAGTTTTGGGTAAGCTTTTGTGGAAGCTTACAATACATATTGAGAGCATATTTTGATAAGTTCTTGTGAGGACTTATTGAGCATATTGGACAAGTTATATAGAGGACTTGAGGATAGATTTGTATGAGATTTTGTGGAAGTGTACAAAGCATATTTAAGATAAGTCTTTAATAATACTTGAGAGAAGAGTTGATTGATTGATTTGTTCAAACCTTGAGTTAAGGTTTGAGGCAGATCCAATAGAGTTTATTTGAGATTGAGTTAAGCTTTGAGTTAAGGCTTGAGGATAGAGATTGAGGATATATTTGTGCTAGAATGAAGGACTATGTTTAGTGTAGATTTGAGATAGAGCAAAGAGCAATATTTAGAGGTGACATAGTATAGAGAATGATAGTCTCCAGTGGATAGAGATCTGTTAGCCAGGATAGTGAGGACAAGTCTTCTAAGTGAGTACATGAGTATTTAGTGGATAGAGATCAATTAGCCAATGTTGTGGAGGCAACAGTTCTTCTAGAGGATCACTAGCCAGAGCAGAGATTAGGATATTGGTGTCTCCTATGGATAGATATCCATGAACTTGATTTAGGGGAGTAGTATATCCTTTGGATAGAGGTACATAAACATTGTAATAGGGAAAGGATTCCCAATATATTTATTGAGAAAATTTTAGTGAAATATTTTCTTAGTGGAGTAGCCCACATTGGGTGAACCATGTTAAATTGGTGTCTCTATTGTGTGTGATGATTTGTACATTTCTTTGGTTACTAATTTTGATATTGCCATTGATTATATTGAATAATACTATTTGGGAAAGAAAAGTAAAAAGTGGTATTATATTGTTCACGCCCCCTCAGTATAAGCTTGTGTTCTTCAATTGATATCATATATGGTTCCTTCGAAAAAAATTTAACAACTTGAAGGAAGATCTTACAAGAACACAAGTGGAAAATAAAGGAAAAGGTAGAACCATGATATCCAAGAAGAAAAGAACACACATGGTCATGAAAGAAAAAGAATATGAATTTGATATTTGTTGTTTTGGGAGAAAAAATAGAAATAGACAAAGTTGACCTCTTCAAAATAATTCCTCAATGAAGATTTGTCCTTTGTCAGGGAATTTCTTGAATTCCTCTTCCCAATTGTGATGATCGTGCCAAATGTTACGACCTACCACCGACAACCTAGTGACCTCACTCATAAGCTCAATGGAGATTTTAAAATTTAGCCCCCTCACCACAACCTCGCCCTGGTTCTAGGAGTCCACAAAAGCATGGGTGACATCGTCTTTAGGCCCTTGGAATTTTTGGAGGAAAGGGAGCATACCCTTGGCCTTCATAAACATCATGGCTTCATCACACAAGGAAATTTCAATTGGCTTGACATAAGGAGAAGCCATGGATTTAGGAAAACACATGCCAAGAGGGAAGCCAGATGACTCTGCACCATGCTCCAGGGGATACCTTACACCAAAAGACAATGCTCGCCCAAAATACTACTAAATTGAATAGATTTTCTTTGGAGATGAGCCTGACATGCATGCAAGGAGATCCATAATTACCAAAGATAGTGTTAGATCCAGGATGGTGGTAAATATTGATGCTGAGGTGGACTCGCAAACTTTGAAGGTGCCACGTGTTGTTGAAGGTAGTGGCACCTTTGGTAGTTATGTCTAGAGAGGTGGGCCAGAGCGTCCTATCAAGGTTTTCCTGAGAGAGGGCCAATGGTGATATTCACTTGGGCATGCTGGACCTATCCAAATATTTGTAGGGGAGATGAAAAATCACCCACTTGTCTTCAAACTTTTCCAGGCACAAGGGATAGGACTGGGATCTACTGGACCACCTTCCGAGGGCCTTTGGGAAACGATCATTCTCGTTATGCCTACCATGAATCATCATGATGGATGTGCCAATTGGGACCGATGGTGCAGGTGTCATGGATCTCCCCGAGCCCATCCACCTAGGCCTGGTCATTTCATCACACTTATGTGGAGATATTAATAATATCTTGGTTGGCGATCTTCTCAATGTCCATTGGGAAACCCTAACGCCACACCACAAGACATGTGGATTTTAAACCTTTGTTTTCTAAGTGGTCAGCTATACCATTGCCCTCCCTATAGGTATGATTGATATGAACTTGGTTCCTCCGACTTAGGATGTTTCTGGCCTGAGTGATGATATTGTAAACCTTTCACGTCGGATCCTTGGAAGTTGTCATGTAGTTGATGATGTTAAAAGATTCCCCTTCAAAAAACAAGAAACAGGGATCCTCCATCATGAGCTCAAGTCCTCTCAGTAGTCCTATAGCCTCTACAACATGATTGGTTTGATGCCCTAAGTTTTCATAGAAAGCCATTACAAGCTTTCCATTGTGATCTCAAACTGACCCACCCGTAGTGGCCACCCCTGGGTTGTCGCGAGATGCCCCATCAAAATTTAGCTTCAACCACCTGTGAGGAGGCTTGACCCACCTAACGTTATTCCTAGAGACCCACGGATCCTCCCACTCCTTACTCTCCCTAGATAGCTTTAAGTATTTGAACAACCCTTCTTCGAACACATGTTTGGGTCAAGGGTTGGGGATAAAATTGGAATTATCAATGGAAAATGTGATGGCCCTATGAGAGACTGAGGGAGGATCCCTGGGGGGTGAACTAAGATCCAAAAATTGCGTTCCAACCATACCTACCACAAAAAAGTGGTGGAGGCAAGCATTCCATAGGAAACAAAGCTTAGGATTTTTAAAAGGATTTCCCCATTGGAAGAAAGCCTCCTTGATGGCATTGGGGGAAACCCATTGAATCTAGAATGTGGAGAGGATGGCACCAAGGACCAAACCAATGTAGCCACAGTGTAGGAAGATATGGTCAAAGGACTCATAGGCAGACTCACACAAGTAACACCTATTGGCTAAAGCAAACCCCCTCTTGTGAAGATTGTCAATAGTGAGGGCTTTGTTATGAAAAGCAATCAAACAAAAGAAATTTACCTTTGGGATAACTCCTTTCCTCCAGATCAAGTTGTAAGGAAAGTATGAAATTAACCCTTTGCACTGAAGACCATAGGCGATTTTGACAGAGCAACCCTCATCATCGGTCCCCCTCCATATCAATCTATCTGGTCCTATGCTAGTGGGGATGATGATATCCTTGAGGATGGAGGATAGGAAGTCGGCCTACGACTCTAACCCTTCTGCATTGATGAATTTCCACTGTAGGGAGCCATTTCTCCATTCAATGAAATCAGCCACCTTCTACCCAACATTGTTATCCAGGAAAATTTTAAGTTGAGCCAACCCAGTTTGTTCTGATAGAGGATCCTCTAGGGCCCACCTGTCCTTCCAAAATTCTATACTTTGACCATTCCAAAGGATCCACATGATGCCATTCTGGATCAACTATCTGTATTGGCCAATGGATTTACAAAAAGCTGACCCCCGATGGGAATTCCACCCTCAAGAAGGGGAGTGTTTTTGAGGTATTTCCTCCTGACAATCCTAACCCATTCAACCAGTTCTTCGAATAGGATCATCTAGGTGTGCTTGGCAATGAGTGCTAGGTTCATCATGGCCATTATTCTAAGCCCTAATCCACCTTGGTTTTTTGCTTCTACACACTTTGTCCCAAGCTACTAGAGGGATCCTAGACTTATCTTCATTGCCTGACCAAAGGAAATTCTGTTGAGCCTGCTCGATCTTGAGAAGAACTAAGGTAGGCAATCTGAAGATAGACATGAAGAAAGTCAAAATCCCTTGGAGGTATGCCATGGTAAGGGTTTCCTTGGCAGCTTGGGACAGGAGCTTGCCTTTCCACGACACCAATTTTTTGTGGATCCTCTCAATCACCATATTCCACATCCCTTCCTTTGCATGCCCGTAGAAAAGAGGGAGTCCAAGATAGGTGGTGGGAAGGTAGTCAATAGAGCATCCCAGGATCCTTGTTATCTAAACTTGACGCCTAGCCAGGGTGTTGATGAAAAAGATTTTGCTTTTGATGTAATTTACTTTTTGACTGACAACCTTCTCATAGATTCCAAGGATTCATTTGATGGATTTAGCTTGATCTACTGACGCAATGGTGGATAGAAGAATGTCATCCACAAACTGCTGATGGGTGATCGTATCACACTTAGATGCAGGGAGGATACATGTGACCTTCTTCTGATGTTGGCCATCCTTGAGAGATCTTCCCAATTATTCTACAGGGATAATGAAAAGTATGGGGGATAGAGGATCCTCTTGGCGTAAACCTCTTAATATTTGAAAGAACCCGATGGGAGATCCATTGACTAGGATCGAGAACCAGGGAGAGGAAATGCAGCCCTGGATGAGATCGACCCATAAAGGATGGAAGCTGAAATTGAGAATAATATTTTGAAGAAAGCATCTGTCAACCCTATCAAAGGCTTTGTTCATATCCAAATTAAGAAACACGACAACCTTATTAGAAATTGAGGCTGAATGTAGGGTTTCATGGATCGATATGAAACCATCTAGGGTGTTCCTCCCTTTAATTGAGATGCCTTGGGATTGATCAATGATAATGGGAAGTATGGACTTCAGCCTGTTGGCCATAACCTTGGTAAAAACTTTGTAGATAACATTGCATAGGCTGATGGGCCTATAATAAAATATGGATTTGCAAGTAGAGACTTTCGGGATGAGGGCCAAGAAAGTGGAATTGAAACTGCAAGGGACGACTTTGGTTTCCTGAATTTTTGTAATAGCCTTACAAACATCATTCTCCACCACATCCCACATAGTTTGGAAGAACCTTGGAGAGAACCCATCTGATCCAAGGGCATTATCGGGTTGCATTAAAAACAAGGCCTCTTTTACTTCATCACGGGTGAAGGGATCCACCAATATGGAGTTCAGGTCCTAAGGAACGATGCTGAGAATATTAGCAAGGAGAGTATCTTGAGCTTGATTGTCACCCTTCGAGGCATTTCCCAAGAGGTTCTGGAAGAAAGACACTGCTTCGGTCTTGGTCTCCACAATATTAGTGGAAAATGATCCATTGATGCACATGATTTACCTAATCTTGTTGGATGCCCTGTGCCACATGGTGGAGGCATGAAAGAGCCTTGTATTGGCATTGCCTTCCTTGACCCATAGGTCTCTTGAATTTTTCCTCCAGAAGGTTTCCTCTATGGCCAAGATATTATGGAATTCTACTAGGAGGTTCCTTTCCTCCTCCCTAGTGAGGCTTCTATGGTCCCCTGCTTCGATTCTCCTTTCTATCTCCTAAAGTTTATCAGTAATAGCTTTCTTATTGGCAAAAAGGTTTCCAAAGACCTCTCTATTCTAGATTTTTAGGTTTTCTTTGACCATATTCAACTTCTGAGCCAACTAAGAAGTGGTAGACTCTCTAACACTTTGATGCCACCAAAAGGACACTTGATTTTTGAAATCCTTATGTTGGGTCCACATGGCTTCAAAATGGAAAGGAGTTTTAAAGGAGGGAGGCTTACCAGATTCAAGGAGGATGGGATTATGGTCTGATCCATTCTGAGGTAAAGCTAGAAGAGTGGCATTGCCAAACCATGGGATAGCTTCTTGAGAAATTAGGAACCTATCCAACTTGACCTAAATGAGTTCGCTATCAATCCTCCTGTTGCTCCAAGTAAAAGAGTATCCTTTGATATGAACATCCATGAGCTCATTGGTATTGATAAACCCTCTAAAATCATCCATGCTTCTGCTGTAAGAGTCATTGCCTCCTATTTTTTTAGATGGATGCAAAAGACTATTGAACTCCCCTGTTAAGATCCAAGGAAATGTGTTAAAGGTGGTCCTCATTTGAGTTACTATTTCCCACATTGCGGCTCGCTCACTGGGTGAGTTTGGGGCATAAATATTTGATAGAATCCAAGACTGCTTACTAGTCTTGGAATGAAACAAAATGTTTAGGATCCTATTAAAGGATGACAAAATCCTTCCTTAGACCAGGGTAGGATCCCAAATACACATAAGCCCCCCATGATGTGCCTTGAGCAGGAAGGATAAGAAAATATCCACTAGCACAAATGGCCTTAGCAACCTTTCGAGAATAGAATTCATCAATTTTGGTTTCTTGCATGATGAATATGGAAGGATTAATCCTTTTTCTTAGGTAAGCCACCAACCTCTGCTTGGATACCTCATTTAGGCCCCTCACGTTCTATGAGAGAACCTTCTTCTCAAGGTTTTAGGTTTTTTCTTGCCTCCCTTCACTAGTTGGAAGGGGGGTTTGGCTCCTTGCTTGTCGTTGTCAGGATAATAAAAAAAAGCATCGACTGGGTCCCATTTGCGATATCCTCCACTATTTCCTTATTTATTTTCTCATTATCAGAGGGTCTCCCTCTTTTCCTTTCACTGCCATAGTTTATTTCCTGTTTCATGCTCCTGGTGTTCCTGAGGTTGATCCTTCCCGAGAGAGAAGGTTCTTCTTTTTCATATGAAGGATAAGGGGGTGCCTCTCCCCTATGGAGATTTTCTATTTCTCACCACCAGGTACTTATCCATATGAGAATTTGGACAAAAAAATTTGGGAGGGGTCTGTACCTGGGCCACTAGATCCTTTATGATGGGACTAGTGAGAACCAAAGATTTTGGGAGTGCCTCCTGATCCTTTTGGCCTGGTAGGGATCCTTATCCTTACTCACTGGTTTGGTTACCTTGTTCTACAGTGGCACTCTGGACAGCCTCCTGAGGTGCTCGGTGACCAGGATTATGCATGATGTGTTTTGGGCCTACCAGCAGTTCATTGTTGAGAGAGGGGATACCATGGTTCCTCTGCATGCCCTTGGTTGGACCTGCCACCTTTTGGTTCTGGGTCCTCAAACCAGGGCATTGATTCGGTAGTTGACATTGGGTGCAATAGTGAGTACAAAAGGTAAGCTTGTTTTCATAATCGATGGGCTGCCTCCTGACCATATGGGATCCTCTGTACAAATTGATGAAGGAAGGTAGCTCTATCTCCAAGTTAGCAGAGACACAGAAGCGGACATGGACCATCCTGGATCAGACTTTGGTGGAGGGATTGATGGTAATGAGCTTGCCTATGGAGTAGGCTATCCCTCGAATGACATCCTCATGCCAGAACTGGAAAGGGAGGTTTGGCAATCGAACCCACAGAGGAGCTACATTTATGTTTTGAGTTTCGGGGTTAAAATCATCCCCCCACTTTCGAAGAAAGAGGCTCCCGCATCCGAGGAACCAGGGTCACCAAGCTAAGATGTTGCAGTAGTCCTCTTAAGTATTGATTCTTATGGCAAAGAAACCTCGAGAGAGAGCAACGATTTCCATGTTTCCACTGGTTTTCCACTTGGAAAATGCCCATTTACGAATGGTATCCATGTCTGGTCTCCCTCCTACAAATTTTTCAATCAGAGTGAAATGCTCAAGTTCCATGTAGTTATCCATTAGGTCTTCCAGGATAACTAGGTCTATTCCACAAGGAAGCAGTTACTGGGAGGGCTGCTTTGTTGAGGATCCTGGCCTCATGACCTAAGCATAGGACCCTTTTTGGTTTAGGTTTAGCTTGTCATTTTCTCCCTCTTTTTTAGGAGGTTCTTTTCCATGCCTATCTGAACCATCCGCCTGGGTCCCTAATGCATCAACCACTGCCCCGTCAACCATGCCAAGACTGGTCCCTCCTAGACAGTCGCCTGACTGTCCTGCCTCCTTTCTGCCATATCCTCCCGATCGCTCTACATCCACCGCTCGATAACTACCTTTCTCGCTCTCCATCCTATTCATGCTCACTTCCTTTTTTTGGAAAATTCATACTTTGATATCATGTTAAAAATATGATATTAGATAAATAAAAAATATATAGATATCAACTAGATAGAAATCATATTATAGAAACAAGACATTTCAAGATTAGGACTTTTGAATTTATTTCTCTTTTTTAAATTATAGTTTATTACTAACTAAAATTATGATTATATATAATTTTTTTAATTAATTAAATTATATATTTACTAAATATTTATAATGTAAAATTATTGAAATTTGTTGGAGTATTGTTAGATCAAATAAATCTATTATAATAGTTTTAAATTATTTGATTTTAATATATTTAATTTCCTTGCGATAACTTCTAATATAAATTAATCAAGTTATGTTAGTGCATGATGTATTTATACTCGATAAGTTTGATAGACGTATTAAGAAAAATGTGTTACATGTAATTAAAAATTTCAACATAACATGTGCCTCGCTTTACAAGGTATATATTGATTTAGTTCTCCACATGCATTAATAAGATATATATTGTTGAAATAAATGTCCAACCAAGTAGTTCAATGGGTTATGCTCTCAATTTGATTATATAATCCTAAAGTATTTTACCTTTTTTTTTTTCCTTTTTAATTGGTTGTATAGGATTTAAATGAGCCCCATTTGTATTACATCATGACCATGTAGTGGTATTACTATATCTTTGCAACTATGCATGTATCGCTTGGCAAGATTCAAATCTAGATCTTCTCGTTGAAAGTTGAGTAATCTATCATATTCAACTAACTCCATACTATGAAATATTCTAAATTTTTGTTTACAAATTGATAGGAATTTCATAATATAGTTAGTTATAATTTACATAAAATATAAAAAATATTAAACTTGCCTATATTTATATTTAGTACTAGTAAATTTTATAATGTTTCTCAAAGAAATTAGCATGTAAAACATACCTTGTATTGTTTTAAAAGGAAATGTTTTTCCTCCTAGTCTATGATAGACAAAATTCACCTCCTAATGTTTTCTTGTATCCCATATACATGTTGGACATTTTGATTCAAAGTTGTCATTGATGTCAAGGAACGAAGTTGTCATTGATGTCAAGGAATAAGCTAATGTTGATTTCAAAAGGTCAAGAGGAACAATGCAAAGGTTAAAGGCAAAAGAGCTTCATAATATTTTTAATATTATGTGGAAGCATATGTTAAGAGGGTTTTCATTAAAACCATGGTTGAGCAAAAATAAAAGGTTTTTCATAAAAACCCAAGGAATCCCAAGGAGGTTTTAATATTTACTTTATAAAATATTTAAATTCAAATTGAATTTAAATTTTATAAATAAATATTATTTATACAAAGTGGTAAAATCAAAAAGGGCTTTGATAAAGCCAAAAGGATTTAAAAGTTAATTTATAAAATTTAAATTCTAAATAATTTAAATAATTTATAAATTAATTATTCAAATTTTGAAAGAACCGACGTTCAAAATTAAAGGAGAAAATTAGTATATATACTATATGTATTAGTGGCATTTAAGTTATCTTTCGTTTGAAATAATAAATCATGCAATTGTTGTTGTGATAATTCGTGCGAGGAATAAGATAAAAAACCTTTTCTTAAGCACCAACAAAAGGGTTAAGTTTATCGTGTGCTAAAACATAATATCCATCGATGCGGCATGTTCTAGTGGCAAGTGGACAAAGTGCTATGGAATTTTTGGGCAGAGTGATCCACGTTCGATTCACGATGGCAATGTTTTTTTTATGTTTTTTGAAGCATAGAGGAAGCAGCGCATGAGTTTTTATTTTGGTGCGTACGGAGAGGAATATAGAGCACGTTGGGATCTACCTCTCCCAACGAGCATCTAGATCGTGCGACGGTTGGAGTCGCGACTAGGGCGCTGGTAGAGACGACGTCGTGAGTTTGAGTCCCACAAAGGTAAAGGTAATAAATTTTTTAATGTGTTGTGATGCCTAAGATTTTTACATAAGGTCCTAGGCAGTTAAAATGGTTAGTTAAAAAGGTTTTTAATTAATCATTATTTTTGGTTAATTGGAGGAATAAGGAGTTGGCTTTATTTTTGGCATATTGGTTATTGAAGATTTATAGTGTTGAGAGGACTTATTGCCATTGAGTTATTTTGAAAAAGATATTGTATTGAAATTATTCTTGGTATTGAGTATTACTTTGATTGGGAGTTTATAAGGTGTATTTGATTAATCATTTTTGTATATGTTGATGGATGCTTTCTTTAATATGAAGTGATAAGGTGTATGTGTGCTTTGATATTTGCATTGTATTTTTGAGATAAATTATCGTCTTCTAACTCCTTTTAGCTTGCCAAAGAAGTATTTGTGGTTGTGGCAGATTTTAAAGGTTCCTTTATCATCAAGAAAAATGTATGAGCATATTATTCCATAGTTGAGTTGATTGGTTGGTTTTCTAGAAAATAAGTTTGAAGTGAAAATGACTTGATTATGGTTTCCTTATTGAGTGTGTTGAGTTAATGCTTCAAGGTTTTCTAGAATAAAGAATTATTGTTAAAACCATTGGTTGTGTGAAGAACTTGATATAGGGTTTGAAAACAACATGAGTATAAATGTTATGTGACATTGTATTATAAGCATTGTTGTCGAAACCATTGGTTGTGTAAAGAACTTGAACTAGGGTTTGAAAAGAACATGAGTATCATTGTTATGTGAGAGTTATTGATAAGCATTATTGGAAACATTTTGTGTAAAGGATCATATGATTGGACTAGGGTTTATAATAAAGGATTGTTTCATTGAGTGATTGGTTGAGTAGACTTGGTTGAGCCTAGTCAAGTGGATGTGTGAAGTGATTGTTCAAGTTACATAAAACAAACTATTTGAGAAAGTGATTGAGTATTGAGTTGAAGCATATTGAGTCTCTAATAATTCTCTATATGTTTATGAAAGAGTGATTGAAAGTGATTGAGCATTATGATGAGTATAGAGCATATTGAGTCTCTAAAAATTCTCTTTATGTTTCTATGATATTGGACAAGTTCTAGTGTGGACTTGTTGAACATATTTGAGGTAAGTCTTTGAGAAGACTTGTGGAAAAATTTGGGTAAGCTTTTGTGGAAGCTTACAATACAGATTGAGAGCATATTTGGATAAGTTCTTGTGATGACTTATTGAGCAGATTGGACAAGTTCTAGAGAGGACTTGAGGATATATTTGTATGATATTTTGTGGAAGCGTACAAAGCATATTTAAGATAAGTCTTTAATAATACTTGAGAGCAGAGTTGATTGATTGATTTTTTCAAACCTTGAGTTAAGGTTTGGGGCAGATCCAATAGAGTTGATTTGAGATTAAGTCAATCTTTGAGTTAAGGCTTGAGGATATAGATTTAGGATATATTTGTGCTAGAACGAAGGACTATGTTTAGTGTAGATTTGAGATAGAGCAAAGAGCAATATTTAGAGGTGACATAGTATAGAGGATGACAGTCTCCAGTGGATAGAGATCCATTAGCCAGGGTAGTGAGGACAAGTCTTCTGAGTGAGTACATGAGTCGTTAGTTGATAGAGATCAATTAGCCAATGCAGTGGAGGTAGTAGTTCTTCTAGAGGATCACCAGCCAGAGCAAATATTAGGATATTGGTGTCTCCTATGGATAGATATACATGAACTTGATTTAGGGGATTGGTATCTCCTTTGGACAGAGGTCCATAAACATTGTAATAGGGAAAGGATTCCCAATATATTTATTGAGAAAATTTTAGTGAAATATTTTCTTAGTGGAGTAGCCCACATTGGGTGAACCATGTTAAATCGGTGTCTCTATTGTGTGTGATGATTTGTAAATTGCTTTGGTTACTAATTTTTATATTGCCATTTATTATATTGAATAATACTATTTAGGAAATAAATGTAAAAAGTGGTATTATATTGTTCACCCCCCCTCAGTATAAGCTTGTGTTCTTCAATTGGTATCAGAACTGGTTCCTTCGAAAAATGTTTAACAACTTGAAGGAAGATCTTACAAGAACACAAATGAAAAATAAAGTAAAAGGTAGAACCATGATATCCAAGAAGAAAAGAACACACATGGTCACAAAAGAAAAAGAATATGAATTTGATATTTGTTGTTTTGGGAGAAAAATAGAAATAAACAAAGTTGACCTCTTCAAAATAATTCCTCATATAGGATTTCCAAAAAAAAAAAATCATATTAGAAACAAGAAGAGGAAAGTATAATAATAAATATTTATCAATATAAATGATAATTTAAAATTCAAAGAATAATTTCATGTATTAGCTATCTCATTCATCCAATGAATTTGAAATTTTATATAAATTATTTTATAAGAAAAAATAAAATATAGGTGTCTCTTTAGTGAAGGAATTGATGACGGTTTATCCTCCTAATTATGATGATATGGAATATATTTTTATTAATTTATTAAAATACAAAAGAAACTAAAATAATTCATAATGTTCATAATGATAGTATCATGAAAGGATTATATCTCATATCAAATAATCTTTATATATCTAAAATTATTTAATATAAAAGGTGGGATATTTCCTAGAAATTTTTAACCAAGGATATTGAGAGCAAATGAGTGATTATTAATAAACTAACTAATATATTTCATAACAAGGTTTAAATACAATTTATAAGGCTATGAATAGCCATATATAGGTAGGAATAATATCCCCCCTCAATATACGCTAACAATAAAAGATAACGTGTAAATACTAACTATAAGATATTCACCAACAATGTGAAATATCTCCTACGTCTAACAATAAAATATTGTTAGACTTACAATGGTAAGAAATAATGTAAAAACATATATCTACCTAGGATAAAAATAATGTAGTAACTTAAATCTACCCTAACATCCCCCCTTTATTACATTATTTTTAAATACAAAGAGTGTTGTGAAACAACTCAAATTTGACATGTGCACTTGCCTTAGTGAATATATCTGCAACCTGTTCGTCGGTGGGAATGTAGTAACTTATATTATACCTTAAAAAAAAAAAGAAAATTATCCAAGATATGAATCTAGATATTATCCAAGTAATGGAATCTGTATATTATCCAAGTAATTGGATCTAGATATTATCCAAGTAATGGGATAATTACTCTAACAACCCCACTTTATTCTATTATATACATTATTTGGATAATGGATATAATTCCCCTATATAGTGAAGGAGAGAAATAAAAGATGCTATCTCTTTCTCTAGCACGGGCTCTGGCACATGGCTCTAAGTGTACCTCTAGATGAGTACCTCTAGGTCTTTCTCTAGATATTTGTCACTGGATCTACCATTGGATCTACCATAGGTTTTATATTTATTGTAGAAGCCATACAACATTTCTTTGTTGTTGTAAAGTTTCCTTCCTAACCATAATGTCTCAAAACACCTCTTTATTCCACATTTTTATGTTTTTCTTAACAAATCTTAGTTTTTTTACTACTTGAATCAATCTATCCCTAGAAAAATATTACTACCACCAAGATTGAATCCTGCTCTCTAAATCAAGATGAAGGATCCACATATTTTCAAACCATAAAGGGGTAGCAAAGAGCGTTCTCATATTTTCCAAATCAAAGGATTATGATTTGAGCTAATTTTTGGGAATACCATGAGAGTAGTGTCCCCAAGCAACACTAATATCTCCTAAAAAATCAACATCCTATCAATTATGATCTAAATAAATTGACTTACCATACATCTATTAGTATAGGTAAACATTGCTTAACTAAGCTCCAAGTCCATCAAAGCATTTGAATTTATAAAATCACCAAACTCAGTCATACTCTTTGAATATCCTTCAATGCCTCCCTTCTTATCAGATGGATACATAGGGGTATTGAAGTCCCCTACAATGATCCATGGGATGCCTACAAATACATGTATGAGTTAACTCAATTTCCTCCATAACCTTCATATTCCAACCACAATAGTGGGTGCATAGACATTTGTAATGATCTAGTGGAAATTATCCTCCTTCGAAAAGAAGTGGATAGCACAAAATCTATCATTTGAGATATTTGTTGTCCTTCCAATTTATTTGGGTCCCAAATACACATCATTCTTCTTGAGGATCTCATTGAGGGTTGAGCAACAAAGTCTACTCCCCACCAAATCTTGTCTTTAATCATTGCAAAGTATACTTATACCACCTTTGTCTCTTGTAATAGTAAAATGTCTAGGTGATTATCTCTTCTCAATATTTGTATTGATCTATGTCTTCTAGTCCCATTGAGACCTCGTACATTCCATGACAAAACCTTAATTTTTTATATTTAGTTGATTTCTTCCCTCCCCCGCTTAGATTTATGATAGTTTGTGTTCCTTTGGCTATCTATGTTGGTGTTTCCCTCTTCCTTACCTCTGTTAAAGGGGTTCTACCTATAGTGTGTTATTTTCCAACATCCAAGGGAGTTCTCTTTGCTTTATTCCTAGTCACCCTTGAGGGCATAATTTGAACCTCATCTAAACCGAAATACTCATGTATTGGAGCTACAAGCTTCACCTCTATATTTTTAGGATTTGCTTATCTTCCTTTAATATTTTTTCAGCTTCATATTACTTGTCTTGATTTGTAAGAATTATGTCAATAGGGTTAACCTCTCCATCCACTTCTAGAGGTTTTAAGGGGTTCCATATATCCAGGGGAGGATGGACTACCACAATCCCATAAGAGGAATATTCCGTGTGTTCCTTCTTAGCTACCACAAATGGATGGTGTGAGGTGCTCATTTTATTTTGATTATCCACCATGAGATTTATGTCTTTACCTTGCTCTGCATATTTACTCTCCTTCCTCTACCAGACTTTCGTATTGGGATATTTCTTCTTCTTATTTGGGTAGAAGCTTGATATATGACCTCTCCCTTTACAAATATTACAAAGGGGTATAATATTTTCTTTTTTTAGCCTCTGAGTCCAGGTATTCACTAGGGATGTTAGGTCTACTATTTCTAAAATTTTGCTATACAAATCAACATTAACACAAGTTTGAGAAAACACCATATGGTACTTCAGCCTGGTTACCTTATCAATGATAAAAAAGGTACCAATACCATTTTCAATAGCCATTAAAACTTCATCGTGCCCATATTGAAAGGTAAGGTGAGGTAATCTTACCCAAACAACAGGTCTGTTGAGACTTTGGGTGTGATGATTAAAATCCACATCCCATTTTCTAAAAAATGAGATACGCTTCCCCATCGGCTATGGTCCTCCATCTAGAAATTTTTGCATGTCACTTACCTAAGTAATTTTGATCATAAAAAACCCATTTAGGAGTGCCACAATCTCCATGTAGCCTATTGGTTTCCATCTAGTGAAGGCCCACATTCGAATACTATCTATATTTGGACTTACCCCAAAAAAATTGCCCACCAAATTGTGTTCCCCTTATGCCTTCATGTTCAAAATTATCTTTGAGGGAACATTGAGAATGCCATATTTATCTCTCAAGTTTTAGTGGCTTACCAATAGAGGAAGAGTAGTAGCAGTTTTAGAACCATGTACCACCTGGGCCAAAGAGCATTTATGTCCCATTTTTGGAGCTTGATTCTCCTGACTGCTGTCTACATCTGATTCATATCGCCCCTTCTCCAGGACCACTTTATCATGAGGTTCTTGTATTTTTATTCCCAAAAAGCCATTCTCCAACTCTTCATCCAAGGCCCCATCCATTGATGTACCTTCCAAGGCCCCATTCTAGCCTTGACCTACTCTGATTCTTATGTCAGCCACTCCCCATCTATTTTTGATTGCTCCAAACCCTGGTTCATCCGCTTGTTTTCTTGCCTATTCTATTTTTTAACTCAAACACCCATTTATGGGTTAAAAATAATTAAACATGTTATCCAGGTTTTTCTTTTTTCCCCTTTTCAGGTTTCGACTCCTTGCTGGTTATTTTTCCTGCCTACTACTCTTTTAAACTAGGTCCAAACAATTTTTTTTACCGCTATTGTTCATATTATATATGCATACATACTATAAGGCAATCACTACACAATACCATATTTATGTTAAAGTGCAGTTGGGTCTTTCAAATGTCAACTTCTTGTCTGGATCACACCAATTCATTAATACATCATGGTTAAACATGTTAGAAAATAGAAATTTTATAATATATTGTATTTCGATCTAACAAAGGTAATTAGTAGTATGCACATCATGTGTGATGAGAGTATAAGTGGATGTAATCTACTTCCAAGTCTTCTCTAGTTGTGTAGTATGGACACATTGGAGGAAGTTTTCATAGGATTATCTAAGAAATGGTTCTCTAAGGAACCTTGATAAGGCCATCCAATACGAGGTTTTTTAATGATGTTGTTTGATATAAGGTCATTCATCACATTTTTTTTATAGAATTGATCCATCCAATAAATAATTATCTAATATTGGGTCATCCAATAACAGATTATTTTGTATGAGGTTATTCAAGTGTGTGATATCTAGGATCATGCCATTCAAGTTCATATTGTTTAATACTAGTTCATTTGAGTTTGTTTGTGATATCTAGGATCATGTCATTCAAGGAAACCATTTTATGATTTATAAATTAATTGCCTAAATGATTATTTTCATTGATTAGGACAATGATACTAGATATCAAGCAATTTAAAATATAATTATATGGTAAATGATATTTTAGAACCTAATAATTAGATGTTGTTTTATTTTACTTAATCGAATGTAAGAGAAGGTTTGATCAACTATTCTTGTAGAAAAAACATGAGCACAATCAATTTTGATGAAGAATCTCATTATTCTCACTAAATGAAAGACGAATGTTAAAGTCCTTCTATTCAAATATAAAATAACACTAAGAATTATTTTCATTTCTATAAATGTTTTATGTGGATATTCTACTCATAGGAAAATAAATAAATGTAAAATACATCAACATCAAGAAAAATTATTGAATGAAAATTATCAATGAAACATTATGCATGACTATGACCATCACTAAATTAAAAAATTTAAAATTAAAATTTCTTGCATTTGAAGGATTTTAAATATTCTTTTTTTAGTTTGTCAATGTTTATCAACTTAAATTAATAAACTCTTTGAAATTATTTGTAATTTGATAATTTCATTGGCATGACCTTCTAGTTGCATAAGATTGATCACTTATATGTTTTATTAAAATGTCAAATCCTAACAAAGCTTAATCCTTGTCTTCATTTGAAAACAATTAGTCTTTGTCTCCGTTTAAAGTCAAATGAAACCTTCATGTTGACACTAGCAAAGCACTAATATGGACATTAAAGAGTGATGGAAGATGTTAAACGTATTACCAATGAAAATCACCTCTTTACAAGAAAACTTCAATAGTTTATTACGGTGAATTGGTCTTAGTTACATTTGTAGACATTTCATTCTTAAAAAAACAACAATTCATCTATGTGTTATTGTATTATTATAAATAACACTAGTAATTCATTAAATGTGAAATTTTAACAAAGTTTAGTCTGTCTCCATTTGAATTCAAATTAAACCTTCTTGTTGACACTATGCATGCAAACATAAAAGTGTGATGGAAGATGTTTAGTTCATTACCAATGAAAATCACCACCTTAATAAACTATTAAAGTTTACTAGTTTAAAGTCGGTTGGTGAATGTCTTTATCCAAAAGAGTGTTTTTATAAAAGTTTATTTATGTAGTGTTTTTATTTAAATTATTAATAGAATTAGGTAAAGTTTTGTTAAGGTTAGGTGGAATGTAAGTTTTAGCATTTATTAAGAAGAGATCTAGATTTAAACTTTAGGGAGCATGCCTGTTTGCAGAGATAGTAGTCTAACCTGAACCTGAGTTCGTTGAGTGCGTACCTCTAACTGAAACCTGAATTCATTTAGTACATGCTGACCTGAAACCTGAATTCATTGAGTATGTGCTAACCCACGATGAGGAGGATACCAAACCTAAATTCATTGAGTACGTGCTAACCCACGATGAGGAGGATACCAATATTGACCGATCGGTAGTCCATTTCACTTGAGTGATCAATGATCCATTTCATGTCTGGTTAAACAACAATGAGATGGAAGGATTATATGGGCAGCCCTAAGATTTGAACCCTGGTAGTAAAAAAAAGAGTGTGATTTCCTATGTATTCAAGAAAAAGAAAAAGAAGAAAAATTAAATAAATAAAGTTCTTCAAATATAAAATCGTTTATCACACAAATTAAAAGTAGAGTTCCTAAAATGAAAGGTCATTTATCACATCAGTTTAATCTTAAATAAATAAATTTATTTATTTAACTAGAAATTGTGGATACTTTTAAAATGTACTAAAACATATGAATTGTTTTATTTTGTTTGATAGTAGAAAGAAGGGGTTTTGAAAGGATTCTCGATCTTCTCGAAAACACAAAAATTGAAGTTATTTCTTACCCACAGGAAAAACCACTAAAACGTTTCCATGTAAGAGAAATCACAAAAAAAAATAGATTTTCACCCCGAAAAAATCACTAAATTTGAATTTGTTTCCTATACAGAAGAAACCACCTAATTTAAAGTTGTTTACTGTGTACGAAAACCACTAAATTTGAATATTTTCCCACGCAGGGGCAAACCACCTAAAAAGAAAATGTTTCACACACAAAGGAAAACAAAAAATTTGGACCTATTTCCCACGCAGAAGAAACCCCTGAAAATGGAACTATTTCCCAAGAAACCACTAAAATGAAACTATTTCCCAAATTTATTTCTATATATTTTTAATAATAATATTTATTTAAATATAATATTTTTATATATATTTTTATTATAATATTATATATTAATATAAAGTTGAATAAAATAATAATTATTTTTTATAGAGTATGTTTGGATGTGTAGATTAAGAACAATACATGGAGATTGGATTCCCCGTCTCTTTATCTATTTATAATGACACCATAAAACACGTTGAAGATGTTTCTCTAAGATCGCGCCACAGCTGACAAAAACCTCCTATGAAGGTCCTGTAATCAAAACCCCTGAATGTAAACCATACCCTTCGTTGCCGAATAGTATTTTAATTCAATTAAACTATTCGGGAAAGACCGGTTCGTGTCTTTATGTGGATCCACATATCGTCGCTCATAGAAAATTTAATGTAATGATCCTAACGTCGTGAACACCATCTTTTCACCAAGCCTACAAAGCTGATTAATTAGTTGTGTTCCAATATTTATTTATTTCCTAATGGCGTTTGTATGGATTGTTTTCAAAATGTGCGAGCCATGTATATTGCAAACCGCTAGACAAACTAACGCATAGATCTCTTTTTAGGACCCTTCAGCTTCTTAATCCATGTATTTCTTCATATATTAGTTGCCATTAATTATTTTTTAATTCTTTATGTTAGACTAGTTTTAAGTTAAAAGCTTTTTTAATAATATAAAGAAATTTGTTACATCCATAAGCAGGATTTCTATAACCCGTTTAGCTGTCTTATTGTTGTTGACTAGCTTGAAATAAGATCACTTATCATTTAGGATTCATACTCGTTTGAATTATTCATTTTTTGGTTTTTCACAAGAAAAAACAACAACGGGAGAAGATCAATGAATTTAAGGGGAATAACAAAAGGATAAAAAGATAATACCGACCAGAAAAACAGAAAGCTGGGGAGAAGAAGGGTTGCAGAATATCTGCCGTCATTTTCAACTTTTATCTTTGACAGGCAAAGCCTCCTCTATCATTATTGCAAAATAAATTAGTCACGTATAAAGCCTGTGGCAACTTTCCAGGAGAGCACGGTAGTCAACGCCCTCAAGCTCAGCATGAGTCATTTAAGAAGCACTGTTGAAATCTATAGAGAATATGCTCAATTCAGATCCCCACAGCATAGTACCTATTCTATACACCTGTGACCCTTTCCACACCAAGAAAATGTCATTTCTGTGGATGCCATTCTGTTTTCAACCTTAAACCCCACATCAAAAATGCACGAGACGCTTTTCTAGAAGATCGCCTTGCACTCAGTACCCACATTCCAGACGACATTATTCCTATTGTAGGCTTTATATTAATTTACTCGGTAATGTTCGTCATTGTGGGAGAAATCTATTCCGGTATTATAAGCTATCTATATAGCAAGTTATAGACCTGGGGATAAATGTTGCTTTCAATAAAAAGAATGAAATTTTAAAAATTATAACCACATAAATTTGATGTATTTGAATGAAAATAAAAATAATAATTGAACTCTGAAAAGAATGTACTGTGTATGCATGGTTAAAAGCAGCGGGAAAGCAACTGAACAATCACTTACCTGTATTTCAAAAGAAAAAGACATGCGGATCATATTAGTTGTTTAAAGGTTTCTCTCCGAGTTGAAAAACATACTGAGTATTTGCATTCAACCGGGCCCACAGCACACTGGCAATGGAGACATACCACTAAATTTATACGTAGTTGTGCGGTTGGATTATTATCTTTATTTTTACTGGTGCGTGTCTTGCCGTCTACACTACTCATCCATCGATTTATGGCATGGAGAGAGGCAGCAACAGGTGAAGTGTTGCGTATAGCGGCATGTGGTATATATTTTGTTCCTTGTGCTCGCGTCGCCATATAACATATATGGCTAACGTAATGCACCATTAGCCACAATTAAAGTTTTGTTTTTTTCCTAATGGTAAAAACTTCTTGAAAGGGTTAGTCACCGTCGGTTTTATCGTGTAAGACATTTTTTTACAAGGTTACAAATTTTTGGTTTTTATTTTTTTATTTTTTTTAAACTAGTTTTCAGGCATTGGTTTTTATTCAATATATTTGCTGGTCCTTACCCAAAAGTCAAAAGTAAATGTAGTACACGATCATCACAAAATCCTATTTCAACATCTTGGTAATTATCCATATACAATTGGTCAAGATTTGAATATGTTCTTCTATTAAAAAATCGAATTTATTTTATTTATATATAAACCTATATATAAAACAAAAAAATTAATTTAATTAAAATACAAATATAAAAAATTATAGGATCTTTCTTATATTGATAATATAACTTTTTAATTAAAGAAACATACACTTATACTGGGAGGGTGGTAAAAAGTATATCAAACTTGCAATATAGTAACATTCATTCTTCTCTTTTCTTGAGTTTATTTTCTTCAACTTACTAATGTACTTGGATATCAAATATGCAATATAATAATGAATGTTACTTACCTTGTAAATGTTGATTTTGATTAGCAAGTTGTATGAAGTGAATGCTTTTGTGAGGGTTACTTTCTTGCTCTTCTTTCACTATCTTGTGCACCTTTTCTTCTTCTTGTAGATGGCTGATTTGTCCTTCCTTTTTAATTGAATGCTTGGATGAATATGTGCACTAATCCTCTTACTCTATCCTTTGATGCTATGTGCATTTTGTGTGACGCCTTGACTTGCTTCAAATATGTCCTTCCTTTTGTATGTGGCCTCCAAATCTGCCTCAAAAAATGATTTTAAATTCCTTGCGAGTGCGTTCAACTCACGATGGATCAACGACAAACTACGTAGATCTAATTCCAATCAAATTTGAAATTCAACTATCACTACATGATCCTTTAGGTTTTCACCACATGGTGTGTAAGGTGCCTACGCCCTCCAACTAGGCATACCCACTTATAGTCAGGAATCGTGGGCACCATGAGGTGCTCACAATAAATTGATTACATGAAAGTACTCTTATACTATCCCACATCCTTTGTAGGTCAGATGTGGGATTAACACTCCCACAAAAAATGCCAACCAAAAGTAAAACCATCCACCAAAGAATATATTGTCATCATTGTTTTTATCAACCTTAGCAAATTTAAAATATACTACTTGTTTGTTTTTCTCATTGCACTCATAGGTAATTTCCTACTCACTTACATTGTGACGTTCGTTGGGTAGACAATCTCCTCACACTTTTGTTGTGATGTCCATTGGACAGATAGTCTCGCAATCTCCTCACACTTTACTTTGATCGTTGTTTTTATGTCATAGCTAAAATCTTACACTTTGCTTCATTCTTGTATTTCATTTTGCTGCTTTGTTTTGTTCTCAATCGAAATGGATACACACTTCTATTGCCCTTCATTGGTACTTCGATGATGGTTATATTTTTTTCACTATTTTTTGCAACTATCTCTTAATCAAATGTTGCTTCTTTCAACATCTTGTTGATTCAGCTCTCATATGATGTTTGGATATAATGCCTCCATTGGACGATGCTTGGATTGTAATAGTCTACGCATGCAAGCTCCTTTCTTGTACCTCTAGACACTAAAACACTTTTGTTGCTATGTATTCAATTTTCAAACCCTAAACGACTATGCACGACTCCAAGTATCTCACTATTGCTCCTCTCCAATGATGCATGGCTCGACTCAAACTTGATTGCCTTGCATTGTGGTCCTTCTGGATGCTTCACCTCCTCATCGATTTTCTGCTCTACGTTGTGAAAAATACCTTCTCAAGATAAAGCTCTTCCATCAATTCAATGGTGCCTTTTGTGTTGTTGTACTGCGATGAGGTGCATGAGTTTCATAGGATTTCCTCCTATGCATATGTGAGACTTTTATATATGTTGAACTTTGCCTTTTCTTCCTCTACTTTGATGCTCCTCTTTTACTATTTTTTTGAATATGCATAATATAATTTTAATCCATCCCAACCATTTGTTTGGGCTGCCCTTGCGTAATCAAATATGAAATGCTTCGATATCCACCGTCAAAGGATTCAGTGTAACCCTCTCCTTGTTCACATATTTATCCTTGATGTGCTCGTGTATATCTCAAATATATTCCAAAAATATAATACCAATGTTAACTTACCTTGTATTTATATAACCCTTTCTCTTGCTTGCTTTTGGTGCCCAAGTGGTCGGCCCATACACGTTACATTAATACTTAAATTTTGGCTTCATATTTATATTTAAATTTTTAATTTAAATATATCAAACTTCATATTAAATCACCCTTGAAATAAAATATATTTATCTTGAATAATACATCCAAGCACACCATGGATTGCCAACAACCAAGTCGGTCTTTGACATCAATGACAACTCAATAATTCTAACAATATCCTCATTTGTCATTGATGGCAACCTTGCAAAGAAACTATCCTCTACTTACAACCGGATAACAAACTTCTCCCCCTGACAAGATTCTCCCCCTTACTAAAATTCTCCCCCTTTTACATAAATTACAAAGGCTTCTTGGGGCTAAAGGATAAGACACTTGACAATGGCCTATTATTAATTGCTCTAACTTAGATATTCAATGATGATATGGGAGTGAAACTACTCCCAACTTACTATGCTCCTTTTCTTATTCCATTTTCATTCTCCAAACTTTGAAGGATATATCCTTTTGAACATTTTGACCATTCTCCTTCTTACTTGAATTTGGAAGTTTAGGGAACACCGTTCTACATCATTTAGCTATATATGAAAATTTATTACATTTATAACAAATGATGTTGTAGTCCATGAGAGGTGCAAATAAATTAAAATTCCTCTTGGTGAAGCCAAAATTATTTTTAGCACGAACCCTGCAATGTACAACTTTATGACCAAATTGGTGACATGAAAAGCAATAACCTCAAAAGAAATATTGAAACCTGTCTAATTTCCTTGGAGGATATGGTCGTATGGTTCTCTCATTGTTGTTTTTGTGATGGACCTTGTTCCTTGATGATGCTTTGTTTTATTCCTTCTTGATGCTTCCACTTCTTAACACATTAGCATAGGTCTTAGGCTCTTCTTTAATTATTTTCTTTTATGCCTCTATTCTTTTTTACCTTGACTCATCCTTTTGTTTCTTTTGACTTTCTTTAAAACCAAGTCCAGTATTTATAATCGAAGATCTCTATGCTTTGATAATATCATCTAAGATTTATGTACTTTTCTTAAACCTAATATTTTGATGTAGCTTATCATTAGATTCTTTTACTTCCTTCCTTAAAGATACAACCTCATGTTCCAATTTTCACATTCCAACTCTTTTGCCTTTAACTTCTCAACCATACCTTCTTCAATTCGTTTTGCCTCTTCAATTTTCACTTTTAAGTCGATGAGATCTTGTGAAAGCTTTGCCTTTGTCTTCTCATCCTCTTATACTCGAGTATTCAATCTTGAGTTCTTCTTTATAAGACTTTTCAACTCTTAAAGAGCAAAAATAATTTCCTCTTCTATGTCAACTATGGCTTCCTCTTCATCTTTTGGATCTTTCTCTTTTTCTTGGTTTTTGACAATAGGAGCATCTTCTTTCTCCTCCATAGCCATAAATAGGATTTCTTCTCTTTCACTATTGGAGAGGCTTTCATCACTGCTATTAGAAGAACTGCTTACTTCTTAAACATAAAAATTATTCTTGTGCCTTTGATAGATCTTCTTCTCATGCTTACTTTGACTGTGCCTATTTTTCTTTTCATGATAAAATTTTCTTTTCTTATTTTTCCTGTATTCCTCTTCTTCTTCACTACTACTAATTCTATCTTGTGGGTACTTAGTTGTATAGTGACCAATGTTACCATAATTAAAAAAATTCATAGTATGCTTACCTTTATATTTCCTTGATCCCATATTATTTCTTTGTACAAAGTTGACTTCTTCTCCGCTGCTCAATTATTCACTTGACTCTAGTTCCTTATTCTTTGTTTTATTTGAAGCTTTAAACAAGGTCTCCCTAATGTTTGATATTTTTTAGTCCTCATTTCATAATTTGTAAGAATTCCATGTAGCTCATCGATGATTAAGGTTTTAAGATCCTTTATTTCTTCAATCACCGAGACCTTCGCATCAAACATCATGGGAAGTGACCTTAAGACTTTATAAACAATGTTAGAGTCATCAATACTTTCTCCAAGTCCACAAATGGTGTTGACAATTTCATCAACACGTAGAAAATATTTTGTAATATTTTCCTCATCTTTCATATTTAAGTCTTCAAACTTTCTCCTATGGATTTGAAGTTATTTCATTTTAACCTTGTCATCTCCTTCATATGTTATTTTTATCTTGTTCCATAGTTATTTTTCTAAGGTGCATTGCATAAATTTCATAAAATTTGATTCACATAACCCACTTAATATTGCATTCATTGCCTTGGCATTATTTTCAAATGGTTTCTTGCCATATCGATCCGTGGGAGGGGTTGTAGGTGGTGTGAACCCATCCTCAATGGATTGCCATATATCATATCCATGTGCCATAAAATAGGTTTGCATCCTCACTCTCTATAAAGCATAATTAATCCCATCAAAAAATGGAGCTATACTTGACAAAAAAATATTCTTGGTGAGCCAAGTGTGTTCATGTAAGATCATCCTTCAAGCGGTTAGGCTTTCATGAAGAAACCCACTCTGATACCAATTGAAGAAACACACACTTATACTGATAGGGGGTTAACAGTATAAGATAAAACTTTTCCTTCCAAAAAAATAACCAATAATATGAATACAATAATGAATCAAATCACAAGATACCACACACACAAGAGATAATTATTTTATGTGAAAACACCCTTTCAAGAGAAAACCACAAAAAAATATTGCTTTTATTTCTTCAATAAAATTAGTGGGCACCAACCCACAGGAGACACCAATCCTTTTATACAAATACGTAGGCACCAACCTACGAGAGACACCAATATTCTTATTCAAATTTATAGGCACCAACCTATGGGAGACACCAATATCCTTATTTATATTTGTAGGCACCAACCTATGGGAGACACCAATCTCCTTGTACAAAATGTAGGCACCAACCTATGGGAGACACCAATATCCTTGTTGCAATAACGTAGGCACCAACCTATGGGATACACCAATCTCCTTGAGGCACCAACCTCAAAATACAAAACTGATTAACAAACTTACACATGTCTTATCCAAAATTTGATCATCAAAGACATTTATTTTTGCTCATAAATATTATCAACAACTCTGTGCAGGTTTGCTTCCAATTCTGATCAATAATGGTATACATGACTATACATAATTTTTTCACAAGAACCTCTTCAATCTGCACTCTAATCTTTGCTCATGAAGATATTATAATTCATGCTATACCTTGCTTTTACTCTTTAAATTCTTCCCTTTTATTGATTTTGCTTTCTTCAACTTACTAATGCACTTGGATATCAAACTTGCATTATAGTAACATTCATTCTTCTCTTTTCTTGAGTTTGATTTCTTCAACTTACTAATGTACTTGGATATCAAACATGCAATATAATAATGAATGTTACTTATCTTGTAAATGCTAATTTTTATTAGCAAGTTGTGTGAAGTGAATGCTTTTGTGAGGACTACTTAATTTCTTTTTTATCACTATCTTATGCACCTTTTATTATTCTTTTAGATGGCTGATTTATCCTTACTTTTTAATTGAATGCTTGGATGAATATCTGCACTAATCATCTTACTCTATCCTTTGATGCTATGTGCATTTTGTGTGACACATTGACTTACTTCAAATCTACCCTTCCTCTTGTATGTGGCCTCCAAATCTACCTAAAAAAAATATTTTAAATTCCTTGCGAGCACGGTCAACTCATGGTGGGTCAACAACAGACTATGTAAATCAAATTCCAATTAAATTTGAAATTCAATGGTCACTGCAGGATCCTTCAGGTTTTTGCCACATTGCGCATAAGGTACCTACACACTCTAACTGGGCATGCCCACTTATAGCCAAGCATCGTGGGCACCATGAGCTACTCATGATAAACTGATTGTATTAAAACGCTCTTATAATATCCCATGCCCTTTGTAGGGTATATGTGGAACTAACACTCCCATGAAAAATTCCAACCAAAAGTAAAACCATCCACCAAAGAATATATTGTCATCATTATTTTTATCAACCTTAGCAAATTTAAAATATACTACCTACTTGTTTTTATCCTTGTGCTTGCAGGTAATTTTCTACTCACTGTCGTTATGATGTTCATTGGGCAGATAATCTCCTCACACTTTCATTGTGACATTTGTTGGGTAGGAAGTATCACAATCTCCTTACACTTTGATATGATCATTGTTTCAATGTTGCAGCTAAAATCTCACACTCTGCTTTATTCACTTATTTCATTTCATTGCTTCATTTTGTTCTCAGTTGAAATGGATACACATTTATATTACCCTTCGTTGGTACTTCGATGATGATGATATTATTTTCACTATTTGTTGCAACTATCTCTTAATCAAATGTTGCTTCTTTCAGCATCTTGCTAATTTAGCTCTCATTTGATGTTTGTATATAATGCCTTTACTAGATGACGCTTGGATTGTAATAGTCTACGCAAACAATCTCCTTTCTTATACCTCTAGACACTAAAAAACTTCTATGACTATGTTTTCAATTTTCAAAACCTAAATGACTATGCACGAATCCAAGTATCTCACTATTGCTCCTCTCCAATTATGCATGGATCGACTCAAATTTGATTACCTTGCATTGTAGTCCTTACCAATGCTTCACCTCCTCATCGATTGCCTACTCTACATCGTGAAAAATGTCTTCTCAAGATAAATTCCTTTCATCAATTCAATGGTGCCTTTTGTGTTGTACTGCAAAGAGGTGCATGAGTTCCACTGGATTTCCTCCTACGTATCCGGGAGATTTTTAGCAATTTTTACTTTTGCCTTTTCTTCCTCAACTTCGGTACTTCTCTTTCACTATTTTTTCTAAATATGCATAGTACAATTTTAATCCATCGCAACAATATATTTGGGCTGCCCTTGCCTAATCACATATGAAACACTTTGATAGCCACCATCAAAGAATTTAGTGTATCCCTATCCTTGTTCGTATCTTCATCCTCGTCGTGCTTGTGTATATCTCGAAGATATTCAAAAAACATAATACCAAAGTGAACTTGCCTTGTATTTATATAACCCTTTCTCTTCCTTGCTTTTGGCACCCAAGTGGTCGGCCCATACACTTTACATTAATACTCAAATTTTGGCTTCATATTTATATTTAAATTTTTAATTTAAATATATAAAACTTCATATTAAATCACCCTTGAAATAAAATATATTTTCCTTGAATAATATGCCCAAGCACACCATGGATTGCCAACAACCATGTCGGCCTTTGACATCAATGAAAACTTAATAATTCTAACATTAATATGACATATGCAATCCTAAATCAATTTTAAAATAAAAATTTCTTAAAATTATTATATTTTTACTCTTTTCTTATATTCATAAATGTCATGAAATTGGACAATGGCAATATATGTTAAAATAAAAATTATATAAAAAGATATGGATACTTCAAGTAACATAAAATATATCCCTTCAATAAAATGAAAGTAGTGTAGGGTGTAATTCTTGCACTTTAGGGTTTCAAGAGTACTACAATAAAGAAAAGCATATGGATGAGATTGAAGGAAATTTAGGGTTTCCAAGGTAACATAATAAAGTAATGATTGTGGATGATCATCCATGCACTAAAAGGTTTTTAGGGAAGCATAAATAAGAAAGTGTTTATGAGACTATTCCTTGTGTTTTAGATTCTTTAGGGTAGTAAAAAGTGTTATAAGATAAGTCTCATTATGAACAATATGGAGACGTACAAGAGATTAATGAACATGAGAGTATTGGTTGGAATGGAAAAAGGAGATGAAAGCCATCAAAGCATGAACAAAGAGAAAAATAAACTCAAAGGGATATTGATTTGGGAAGCCAAATAAAAATATTTAAGGATTTAATAGGTTGTTATAATCATGATTTTATTTTAATACAAGAAACAAAATTATGTGTTGAGGAACGTAAAGGTGTTTTAAAAAGGTTTGAAAGATGGGTGTTTATCTAGAAGTTTCTTCTATAGGAGCTTTAGGGGTATTGCAATAGTATGGGATAAATGCAAATGGGATGGGCAATAGTTAGAAGGAAAAGTAATTAGGTTGCTATATTATTTTGTAGGAAAGAGGAATACATAAAAATTGATGTTATAAATGTATATGATCCATCTATAGTTACTCCTCATGAAAGATGTTGGAAGGACCTTAGAATATTTTTATCACTAATTCATAGTGATCTATGGATCCATGGGGCTGATTTCAACACTGATACATATCCTTTGGAAAATAAGGTTAGTATTTCAGTAATACCTATATCAATATAGGATTTTTATTTATTTTTCAATTCAAATGAACTTTAGGATGTTAGTTCATCAATTTTTTTGATATACATGGGATAATACATGCATTGCAAAAATTCATATAGAAAAAATATTGGATAGATTCTTGTTATCCAACAAACGGTTGCAAATAAAGCATACAATCTTCAAATATTTTATTGCAAGTAGGATTAGATCACAAACATGTTTTTTAACCTCTTATTTACCCAATAAGGGTCATCCAAAGCCATTTCACTTCATGTCTATGGGGCTCCAAGACCTTTATTTCTCCCAAATGATTATGTTATAGTGGGATGAAGCAAATTTTGAAGGATCATATATGTACAAGTTTGTTCAAAATATTAAATATTTCAAGTAGCAAATGAAGATTTGGAATGCAATTCTTTTGGTAAAATTTTAAAAGAAAACAAAGAAATTGAATCTAAGATCAAAAATTTACAAAAATTAGTAGAAACTAATTGAATACAACATGATTCTTATGTGAAATAAAAATAATTACTTTCTAATTATCATAGCTCAAAAAGGAGTCATACTAGTTCCAAAAATATAGGGAGAAATGGCTTATGAGAGGAGATAGAAATTTTAAAAAAATCATGGTACAACAAAAATAAACTTTTCTTTTTGTCACGTCAAAAATATTAACTCTAAATGGAACAAATATTGAAGAATAATATATAAGGAAGGAAGCAACTAATTTTTTCAAAAACATTCTATTAGAAGCTAGGAAATACAAGGAGGCACAAGATAAGGTTTTATAAAATATTCCATCAATTATCATACAGGGACAAAGCTTTATGAAGAAGATATTTATGAAGGAGGTACATGAAGTAGTTTTCTATTTTCATATTAACAAGGCACTTAGAATCAATGGATATACTACAATTTTATTTCAAATATTTAAGGATTTAAAGAAGAGTGATATGTTACTTGCACTTTAAAAGGCCTAAAAAGGGAAGGCTATAATAAGTGAGATCAATACTAATTATCTTAAATTGGTTCTCAAGAAAGGCTAGACCAAATACTTTGATAATTTTCATCTAGTAAGCCTTTATAATATGATTTGTAATATCATTTTAAAAATTACCACAAATAAATTGAAAAGCATTGTATATTATCTTAGAGGAACAAGGTGTTTTTGTTTATAGTATAGAGAGGAAAACTACCCTGTCGCATATGATTCTTGGTTGGACATGATGGGAGTCGAGTGGACCATGGGGGTGTGTTATATTCTCTACACTTAGGGACATGAAAGGATGGGTTTAACAAGAATGATTTTAGGACTCACTCCAAGTATATGATGGATATTTTTGATGTGTCAATTAAGCATACACCTATTGTTTGGCCTTTGTAAACTAAAATATGATAATGAAAGAACAATGCAAAATACACAATATGCAAGAAGACAAAAGCTAACCCTAGTATGATTCTATAATTCAATAATGTCTAAACCTATGTTGAAATAATAAAATTCTTTTTCTTTTGAGCAAGGGCACAAGTGAAATGCACAAACAAGACTAACCCTAGATGCACACTATATGCTCTTATTCTTTCAAGTGCCTAGAAAACAATTGAAATATTTTTCTTTTATTTCTTTGTTTATGTTTAAAATAGAAATGAAAAATAACAGAATAAATCAACCTAATTATTTACCAAGGGTACTTATCTATTTTGGAATTTGATCCAAGCTTTATCTTGTGTTCAAAAATATCCCACAGCTTCAACCGATAAAATAGCTTTTTATAAAATCCTAGAAAATATGATCAATGTTAGGGGACCTTCTTAGACCGCTATGTAGAAAATCTTGAGAACACAACAATAAAGCCCCCTAGATCCTTTTAGTTGACATTTAGAAATCAAGAATGAATGTTGACCTTTTTTGGAAAGAGATAATCATAATGCAATGAAACAAAATAGTGCAAAAAATAAAATGTGAATAACAATGTTGGATCCTAAATGTGGCATGCAACAAAGATTTAATATTTGGGAGCAAATCTTACCACCAAACCTAACATATCCAAAATCGTGCCCTATACAGGATGGTCATGATTTTTGCTCTACCGAAATCATGCCCTGTAATTACCAAAAATACCAAAGAGGTAGTAGAACAATATGAAATGAACTATAATAATACAAATGATGAATATAAAAATAATAAAATGCATGAAAGAACCTGGTAGTTGTGAATGGGGAAGACAAAAGAATGAATACCTCCACAATATGGTTGACTCCTCCTCAAGGCTCCAACACTTGTCCACCAAAGATAGTAAAATCAACAATGTAGAAAAATAACACCAAAAAAATTGTTAAAGATCACTTGAACACTTGAGTAGTAAGATTGCCGAAAGCCCTTGATTCACTTCTTAGCCCTTTTGCTTGATTTTAACTTGCTAAATTGCTAGTATAAAAGGAGTCATAAAAACCTCTACTTATAGGTGTTTTTAAACACAAACAAGTAGGAAAACCCTAAGGGAGGATAAACCTTAAGGAGATCACACCCAAAACTAGATTTTTTAAGAGAAAACCCTGACTTACCAAAATATTGCCTCATAAGGGCCAACCACGATTTTGGCAAAACTAAGAAAAAAGGAGGAAAAGGGGGAGAAGAGAGGTCCAAACTTGAAATTAGAAAATTTGAAGGATATCTCTAAGGATCTAGGTAAAATGACTCACTAAGGTGTGTCAATTTTCCATGTCTACATTTTTCTCCTCCTTTGATGCATTTATGGCCTAATAAATGGATCAAAGAAACATGTAGACACCTAGGTGCAAACAACTATAAGCAAAGAAAGAGTGCTAGTTTATAATAAAGGGATGGTGCAAAATGGTGTCATTCTAGGCACTTTCATATTTTGCATTCAAATCTAGGTATACTCAAAAGAAAGCAGAGATCAAACAGTGAAAAAGGGAACCAAAACGAGAAAAAAATGGTAAAAAGGGATGAAAACCCTAACCATTTCATCACGTGAAGAATAATAAAAAGGGATCTAGAGAAAATTATTAAATTGTGTGACCTATACACTATTTTGTGGTTGTGAGGGGCGAGGTCAGTGCAACAATGAAGCGAGCACAGGTAAGAGCTAAAATTCTCCCTTGAGATTAGGTTAGTTTAGAATTTAGGCCCTTATTTTTACCTTTTTTTTTATTTCTCCATGAATCATTGTGCGTGATATAGCATGATTTCAGGGTCTAATAATGATTTTGGCTAGTTTTCCATGGTGACCAAAATAATACCTTAGAAAAATTATGGTCAGAGAGCAAGGGGCATGATTTTGGCAAAAAACAGGAAGGGATAAAATCACACCTAAAACTAAAGGGGTACGATTTTGGAAAAATGAAAAGCAATAAAATGGGAACTAGAGTAAAACAAGAAAAAATGGTGAGAAGGAACAAAGATGAAATGGGCAACCCTTTTATTATTATATTTTTATTTTTTAAATTAATTTTATTATGCATGTTGAATTTATTAAAACTAAATTATTTTGTTTTGGATATAGCATGATGTACTAAATACTCATGAGTGGTGACCAAGCACCTTGGAGGTAGAGCTAAATGGTCTCTCTTAGGTTGATCAGGGTACCCTAGAGGTGGTGGAGCAATACCACCTAGCGAAGATACCTTAGGTTGACGTAGATCGAGCACTACTTACAACATTGGTAGAGAGATGGTTTCTGGAGTCATCGACCTTTTAATTATCAATAGGGGAGATGATGATCACACTTGGGGATGTGTGATGCATATTGCACATCCCCATAAAGGGAAGAGTAGTTTATAGAGTACAAGGACAATGACCCATGCTACAAAAATTATTCAAAGGTTAGGCCCACCAAGTGCAAGAGTGCTTGATCTTGGACTATGAGCTAGTAGGAATATATGGGGTTGATTCTTTGATGACTATGCTCTATGGGATGATGGTGGGGTTGTTATTATGCCATACAAGTTGGTAATACCTGCCATGGGAAATGGTAAGAGTAGTAGAAGGCATATGAAATCAAATAGTTATATTTACATGGGATCCATATGTGTTGGCTATGTTGTATAAGATATTGTATAATGTCATGTACAAGTAGCATACAAGGACAGACTGTACGACCTTGCTCCAGGTGTGGTGCTGGAAGAACATAGTAGTGCAAATACTGTATGCACTTCTAGGGCCATTACCCAATCCATAGTAGTCATTATCATATAGATGGACCAGGAGCTATGAGAAAGTCTAGAGGACATACATGGGTAACCTATGTGAGACAAGCAAAGTCTCCCCAAGATCGAAGAATGCTCCACAAGATCAATCACACATAAAAGAGGTAAACCCACAACACAAATATTGAGTGGTAAAACCCTACTTAAAATGAAGAAGGGAAACATCCACTATGAAGCTCACTATATTACCCGATGATTCAATAGTACAAGAATACTTCAATGTTATGCAACAATATGCATCAACATAAACTACAACACAAGTCAATATGACAAGATATAATCATATGTAGTAGAAAACACCCCTATTTAAAGATAAGCTTTTCTACTACAACCCTAAATATTATCACAATCTAATATTATCACAATCTATCAAATATTAGAAAGTGCTTTAGTTACTTTCTAATTTTATCACAATCTAATATTTGAGATATGTGATAAGTGGCATCTATCAAATATTATAAAGTGATTAGTTACTTTCTAATATTTTCTAGAAAAGAGAAATAACTTTTTCTCAAGAAATTAAATATTCCTAACACCCTTAATTTATTTATTAATTGGGTGGGAATATTTTACACAAGATAGAAATATATTCTAATTCAAATATTATTCTTTAGACTTTATATTTTAGTCTAAGAATAATTTACACAATGTTGCATTACATATTCCAACACTCCCCCTTAATGCAATATTGGGGAAAGGAATTATGAGACAAAGAAACATTCTCCCCCTAAAGATACAAACGGGGATGAGAATCAAATGAGTAATATAGTTACAATGAGCTTCTATGACCAAGAATGGTCTACAATAAGGCACCAATACAAAATGGGCCAAAATGAGACTACAAGCCCCCAATGGAGTAGCTTCAGATACAAGCAACTTACAAAGCCATCCATAAACCACAAGTGGTTGCAAATGAAAAGAATAAAATATCACAAGGATGTCTTCAGTAAGCCTGAAAGGTACAAGCAACTCAACATAAGATTGTTGGCAATTTTGGGTACTTTGAGTACTTTGCATTTGCTCAAGTGAATAAGTTGTCATTGATGTCAAAGAGATTTTGAAAGAATTTGATTTGATGTAAAATAATGTGTTTTTGATGAAGGTTCGGCTTGACAGGTTCGAAATCAGTAAGTTGGAAAAATGTCGCGATATCGCGACATGTCGCATTTTCGCGACTTAGGTAGGAGAGAGAAAGCTTTTTGAAAAAGTGTCGCGATATCGCGACATGTCGCATTTTCACGACTTAGGTAGGAGAGAGAAAGATTTTTGAAAAAGTGTCACGATTTCGCGACATGTTGAAAGAGAAAGAAGAAGCTGGCAAAACTATCGCGATTTCGTGACATGTTGGAAGAGAGAGAAGAAGCTAGAAAAATTGTCATGATTTCGTGACATGTTGGCAGAGAAAGAAAGCAAGGTGGAAAGTGTCACGATTTCATGACATGTCGGGTTTTCATGACCCGAAGAAAAGAAAAGCGCTAAGGAGGAAAAGTGTCGCGATTTCGTGACATGCTACAGAAGGTGATTTAAGAAGCGTCGCGATTTTGTGACATGCTACAAAAGACTAAGTGAGGACTGTCACGATTTCGCGACATGCTAAAAAGCTCAAAGTGAGAACTGTCATGATTTCGTGACATGCAGCAAAGGGAAGAGTCTGAAATGAGAAGCGTCACGATTTCGTGACAGGCTACAAAGAAGTTGTACGGATGCAGAAAGTGTCACGATTTCGTGATAGGTTGAAGAGAAAGCTTGTGAATGCAGAAAGTGTCACGATTTCGCGACAGGTTGAGATGGCAGCATTGAGTTGGAGAAAGTGTCACGATTTCATGATAGAAACAGTAAGCAAGTCTTCAATAGAAGAAGCGTCGTGATTTCACGACGAATTGAAGAAGGAAGAGCTCGAAGGCGAAAGCATCACGATTTTGTGACATGTTCTAGTTTCGCTAGTGTCTGCAGAGAAGAGTGTATGAAAGTGAAAGGCGTCATGATTTCGTGACATGTTCCAGTTTTGTGGGCGTAAGGCAGAGAAAAGCTTAAGGCAGCAAAAGTGTCACGATTTTGCGACATGTTCCATTTTCGCTAGTGCAAGCCTAGAAGAAGGCCATGAAGACAGAAGGGTCATGATTTCGTGACATAAGTGAAGATGACGTCAGCAGAAGTAGATGTGTCATGATTTCATGACAAAAGCGGAGAAGAAGGCAATGAAGACTAAAGTGTCACGATTTCATGACAGGAATGAAGATGACGTCAGTAAAAGTTAGAAGTGTCACGATTTCGTGACAAGGATGTTGTCAAGGCAGACAAAAGTAAAAGTGTCATGATTTCGAGATAGCAGGCAAAAGAAGGTGTTCGATAGGCAAAGGTGTCGCGATATCGTGACATATTGTAGTTTCACGGTAGAAGCTATAGGAGAGTGTAGAGGCGGTTGGAGCCGACAAAGTTATCTTTGAGCCAACAAAGTTAAATCTGGGCCGATGTAAATTAGGGCATGCAACCGACGGAGTTAGGGTTTGCATTTGCATAACAGCCGACTAAGATCAAAGTTTTGATCTTAAAAGTATTGCTATATAAGGAGGGTTGTTTATAAATTTTAGGCATCGATCGAAGTGTGCATTTGAAGTGTGATTCGCAGATAGAGTGCGGGGGAAGAATTTCGATCGTCGAGAAGCAGTGTGCAAAATTTGTGTTGCTATGATTGCGCAGAGGTGCATAGGTTGATGTTCGATTGAGTGCTGCTATGTTTTTCACAGAAGTGCATAAGTTGATCAAGTGTTGTTGTGTTTGCGCATTTAGTGCAAAAGTTGGTTTCGACCAAGTGCGGCTGTAACAGAATAGAAAGATATTTAAGGATAGAATTGTGCCAGATCAAAGGACTATGTTTTGTGTAGACCAAAGAATAGAGGAAGAGGACAGACTTGTGCCAGACCAAAGGACTGTGTTTGGTGTAGACCAGAGAAACAGAATCGAGGACATTTGTGCTAGACCGAAGGACTATGTTTAGTGCAAATTTGAGGACCGGATTTGCAGTGATAGAGTTGAGGATAGAGATCTCCAGTCAGAGCAAGGAAGACAGGTGTCTTCTATGGATAGAGTTCCACTTGCTAAGGGCAAAGGAGGTAGAGGTCTTCTAGAGGATCACCACTAAAGAGCAGAGCTAGGGGAAGGTATCTCCTTTGGGTTGGTGCCCATAAACATTGTAATCGGGAAAGGTTTTCCCAGATTCTGAGTTGATAAAATTTAGTGAAAATTTTATCCGTGGAGTAGCCCGCATTGGGTGAACCACGTAAATTGCTGTGTCTCTTTTGTGGATGGTGTTTTGTGCATTGCTTTGATTACTGCTTTTAATACTGCTATCTATTCACTGCATAATTCTGATTTGAAAGTTGTTTTGAAGTAAAAGTAAAAAGTGGTCTTATACTGTTCACCCCCCCTCTTAGTATAAGCTTGTGTTCTTCAATTGGTATCAGAGCGGGTTCCTTTCAAAAGGTTTAACAACATGAAGGAAGAACTGGTTAAGAACACAATGGATTATTCAAGTGGCAATGCAGCACCTATTCTTGATGGATCAGATTTCGATCTGTGGAGTTGAAGAATGAAAGTTTATCTAATGGCACTTGGTAATGAGGTATGGGAAGTGATTGAAGACGAGTACACTATTCCTGAACATGGTCCTTATACTAAAGAAGATAGGCTCATGCTTCACAGCAATTCAAAAGCCATGAATGCAATTCTGAAAGGCTTATAGAAAGCTAGATCTCACCAAAGTTATTCACTGCAAGACAGCTAGTGAAATGTGGAAACAGTTGCAGGTGGTTCATACAGGTGATGCAAATGTTCGAAAGGCCAAATTGAGACACTTTAAAGGTATGTTTGAACAACTCAAAATGAATGATGATGAAAATATTAGTGACTACATGCTTCGTATGGATGAGGTTGTTAACTCCATGAAAGACCTAGGTCTTGAACTTGCTGAAAATGATGTGTGTGATAAGATTTTAAGATCTCTTCCTAATAGATTTAGTGAAAATATTTCTGCCATTGAGGAAGCTAAAGATTTAGATAAATTGAAAAAGGATGAGCTCCATAGTATACTTGCAGCATTTGAGCTGAGAACTCAAGTGAAAGTTGATGTCAAGAAAGAGGCAGCCTTCAAAGCTACCAAGAAATCAAAGGGCAAACAGATTCAAGAAAGTGATGAGTCTTCTAGTGATGAAGAAGCATACTACAGCAAGAAAGGCAAGTTCTCTAGGAAGAGCAAAAGCATGAAAAATATAAGATGTTTTAATTGTGGAAAGTTTGGTCATTATGCTACTGACTGTACTATTTCAAAGAATGAAAGTGATGAAGAGAAACAGGATGTTAAGAGCAAGGATTCTAAAAAACACAGGTATTACAGAAAGAACAAAGATGATCACAACAATCAAGGAAAGAGGCATTCTCACAAGCACAAGAAGAGCTTCTACCTAGACAAAGCAAGTAAGTGTTCTAGCAGTGATAGTGAAAGTTCTTCTAGTGATGATGAAAATGAGATGTTGTTCATTTCAAAAAAGGAGGAAGAACCGAAACATAAATTCATTATCATGAAATGTTTTAGATGTGGAAATTTTGGGCACCTTGAGGATGATTGCACAAATAATGAATTGGTTGCTAGTATGTATGAGGATGTTTCAGAAAATGATAAGGAAGATGCATGTATGGTTTTTGAAAAGGGTGGCACCTCTAGTGATAAGAAATCTGAAAAAGGCCTTGATGATTCAAAATGCATTCAAATAGAGGATCTTGAAAGTGAACTTACTAATGCTCTTAGTGTTTTGAAAAAGGAAAGAAAGAAGAATGCTAGACTCAAGGATAAGTTAGATGAATGTTGTATGGAGAGAGATGAACTTATAGAAAGTCTTGACCTCTCTATGGCTAAGACACAAGAACTCAAGAATAAGTTAGAATCTAAGGTGCTTGAGTATAGTGAATTAGAATAGAAAATGGCTTCCTTGAAAGAGGAAAATAAAGAGTACAAGGATAAGCTGTACAGGTTTCAAGAAAGCTCCAAAAAGGTTAAATCTCTTATCAAAGGTCAAAGAAAGACAACAGATAAAACAAGTCTTGGTTTTGTTAAACCACACAAGGAACAGGTTGGGGAATCTAGTAAAAGATTTCAAAAAGAAGAGAGTTCTGATGAAGAGAGTGGTTCAGAGAAAGAGTCCGTGAGTGATAAATGCACGTAAAATAGAAAACAAAATTCTGAATGCGAAGAAGTATTCGGGACCCAAGAGGTCAAACAGAAGAATATTTCACGGCAGATGTTTTGCGTGTCAAAGGTTTGGTCACATGGCTTCACAGTGCATAGATCAAATGAAGAGGGTAAACAACAATTTTAGAAGTTTTAGTTTCTTTCAAGGGTATTGTTACTCTTGTCAACAGTTTGGGCACAAGGCAGTTTATTGCAAGACAAATAACAGGAACAAATTTGGTCAGAACAGGCAGATTCA
The DNA here is from genome assembly GCA_028583015.1 of Wollemia nobilis. Lineage (NCBI taxonomy): Eukaryota > Viridiplantae > Streptophyta > Pinopsida > Araucariales > Araucariaceae > Wollemia > Wollemia nobilis. The sequence continues at coordinate 7,217,814 of JAQPPZ010003199.1, forward strand.
AAGAACCAGTATGCCTAAAAGAAATAACTTTGTTACTTGTTATAAATGCAACAATGCAGGTCACACAGCTAGACAGTGCAGAACTGAACTGCCAAGGTACAGGAACAGGAAAAGTGATATGAACAGGTCTGTGGATCAAGGCATGGATAAGAACAAGAATGAGAACAAGAACAAAAACAGTGACAAGAACAGAAATACGAACAAAGAATTCAAGAGAAGACTTGGCAAGGAAATTGTAGACACTGATGATGATGAGTGCCTAATGGGAGTTTTACTCCCACCCCTGTTTTAAATCACCTCATCAGGATGTGTGGGAGGGACTAAGCTAAGAAGCTCATTCTTAGTCCCGAGCCCCAAAGGTGACCCTTTGCCATTGATGACAAAGGGGGAGAGATATGAGTAAGGGGGAGAGATATGAGTAAGGGGGAGAGCTTCAATCTGAAGAGGAAAGCTTCAAGTCAGGGGGAGCAAAAACTTCAAAGGCAGAGTCTCAGTTATGGGCGCAGTTTCTCAGCTGTTATCTCGGTTGGTTTCAGTTTTGGCTCTTAAGACGTGTTTTTAGTAAAGGGTTGCCATCAATGACAAAGGGGGAGATTGTTGGCAATTTTGGGTACTTTGAGTACTTTGCATTTGCTCAAGTGAATAAGTTGTCATTGATGTCAAAGAGCTTTTGAAAGAATTTGATTTGATGTAAAATAATGTGTTTTTGATGAAGGTTCGGCTTGACAGGTTCGAAATCAGTAAGTTGGAAAAATGTCACGATATCGCGACATGTCGCATTTTCGCGACTCAGGCAGGAGAGAGAAAGATTTTTGAAAAAGTGTCGCGATATCGCGACATGTCACATTTTCACGACTTAGGTAGGAGAGAGAAAGCTTTTTGAAAAAGTGTCACGATTTCGTGACATGTTGAAAGAGAAAGAAGAAGCTGGCAAAACTATCGCGATTTCGTGACATGTTGGAAGAGAGAGAAGAAGCTGGAAAAACTGTCATGATTTCGTGACATGTTGGCAGAGAAAGAAAGCAAGGTGGAAAGTGTCATGATTTCGTGACATGTCGGGTTTTCATGACCCAAAGAAAAGAAAAGCGCTAAGGAGGAAAAGTGTCACGATTTTGCGACATGCTACAGAAGGTGATTTAAGAAGCGTCACGATTTTGTGACATGCTACAAAAGACTAAGTGAGGACTGTCATGATTTTGTGACATGCTGAAAAGCTCAAAGTGAGAACTGTCACGATTTCGTGACATGCAGGAAAGGGAAGAGTCTGAAATGAGAAGCGTCGCGATTTCACGATAGGCTACAAAGAAGTTGTACGGATGCAGAAAGTGTCACGATTTCACGACAGGTTGAAGAGAAAGCTTGCAAATGCAGAAAGTGTCACGATTTCACGATAGGTTGAGATGGCAGCATTGAGTTGGAGAAAGTGTCACAATTTCATGACAAAAATAGTAAGCAAGTCTTCAACAGAAGAAGCATCATGATTTCACGATGAATTGAAGAAGGAAGAGCTCGAAGGCAAAAGTGTCACGATTTTGTGACATGTTCCAGTTTCTCTAGTGTCTGTAGAGAAGAGTGTACGAAAGTGAAAGGCGTCACGATTTCGTGACATGTTCCAGTTTCGCTAGTGTCTGCAGAGAAGAGTGTACGAAAGCGAAAGGCATCATGATTTCGTGACATGTTCCAGTTTCACGGGCGTAAGGCAGAGAAAAGCTTAAGGCAGCGAAAGTGTCACGATTTCATGACATGTTCCATTTTTTCTAGTGCAAGCCTAGAAGAAGGCCATGAAGATAGAAGGGTCACGATTTCATGACATAAGTGAAGATGACGTCAGTAGAAGCAGATGTGTCACGATTTCGCGACAAAAGCAGAGAAGAAGGCAATGAAGACTAAAGTGTCACGATTTCACGACAGGAGTGAAGATGACGTCAACAAAAGTTAGAAGTGTCATGATTTCACGACAAGGACGTTGTCAAGGTAGACAAAAGTAAAAGTGTCATGATTTTGCGACAACAGGCAAAATAAGGTGTTTAGCAGGCAAATATGTGATATCGTGACATGTTGTAGTTTTGCGACAGAAGCTACAGGAGAGTGCAGAGGCGGTTGGAGCCGAAAGAGTTAACTTTGAGCTGACAAAGTTAAATCTGGGCTGATGTAAATTAGGGCATGCAACCGACGGAGTTAGGGTTTGCATTTGCATAACAGTCGACTAAGATCAAAGTTTTGATCTTAAAAGTATTGCTATAAAAGGAGGGCTATTTGGAGAGTTTAGGCATCGATCGAAGTGTGCGTTCAAAGTGTGATTCATAGATAGAGTGCGGGGGAGAATTTTGATCGTCGAGAAGCAGAGTGTGCAAAATCTGTGTTGCTGTGATTGCGCAGAGGTGCATAGGTTGATGTTCGATTGAGTGCTGCTGTGTTTTTCATAGAAGTGCATAAGTTGATCAAGTGCTGCTGTGTTTGCATGTTTAGTGCAAAAGTTGGTTTCGACCAAGTGCGGCTGTAACAGAACAGAAAGAGATTTAAGGACAGAATTGTGCCAGACCGAAGGACTATGTTTTGTGTAGACCAAAGAACAGAGGAAGAGGACAGACTTGTGCCAGACCGAAGGACTGTGTTTGGTGCAGACCAGAGAAACAAAATCAAGGACATTTGTGCTAGACCAAAGGACTGTGTTTAGTGCGAATTTGAGGATCGGCTTTGCAGTGATAGAGTTGAGGACAAAGATCTCCAGTCAGAGCAGGGAAGACAGGTGTCTTCTATGGATAGAGTTCCACTTGCTAAGGGCAAAGGAGGTAGAGGTCTTCTAGAGGATCACCACTAAAGAGTAGAGCTAGGGGAAGGTGTCTCCTTTGGGTTGGTGCCCATAAACATTGTAATCGGGAAAGGTTTTCCCAGATTTTGAGTTGATAAAATTTAGTGAAAATTTTATCCGTGGAGTAGCCCACGTTGGGTGAACCACGTAAATTGTTGTGTCTCTTTTGTGGATGGTGTTTTGTGCATTGCTTTGATTACTGCTTTTAATACTGCTATCTATTCGCTGCATAATTCTGATTTGGAAGCTGTTTTGAAGTAAAAGTAAAAAGTGGTCTTATACTGTTCACCCCCCCTCTCAGTATAAGCTTGTGTTCTTCAATGATCAGTTAGATACATCATCATACATATATTCACCAAAGCATATATTAATATCTAAATATGATAACAAAACTGATCTAACAAATAGTGAACTATAAGTCATCACAAAAATATGCCAAGCCATACTTATAGTCACGTGCTATATAGTTGATCAAAAAATATCATGTACAAAGTTGCATAAAGCAAACAAGGAGTACCATGATAATGCAAACTCTAAAGTATCATGTACAAAAGTAGCACAAGGCTAACAAAAAAGTACCATGTACAAGAATTGCATAAGGTATATGAAAATAATAAAGTGTGCACATCGGTTTCATAAATCCAACCATAAAATATCATGTACAAAAGTAGCATAAATGCTAACAAGAAAGTACCATGATAAACCAATTGTATAATGCCAACTACATAAAAAACATGTACAAAGTTGAACAAGGCAACAAGAAAGTACCATGTAAAAGAGTCGCATAAAGAAATTGCATCATATACCATAATTACACAATGCCATCTACAAAGTAACATATACAAAAGTTGCACAAGGCAAACAAGAAAGTACCATGTTCAAAAGAGATGTAAAAAGCAATTATATCACCAAATATCAACTCATATATATAGCACAAAACAAATCATAAGGATGAAGTTGTCATCACACAAGTGTAACTACACTTCATTCCCTCTTGAGGACAACTTCACCAAACCAAGTGAGTCCCCCAACTTACAAAACTACTCCTTGGGAAGGGGTTTGGTGAACAAATCAATAGAATTAGAAGATGATGGGCAATACTCCAACTGAATAGCCCCATCCAATACATTCTCTCTGATTAAATGGGCTTGGATTTCAACATGATTTTTCCTTTGATGCATTCCAAGATTTTTAGCCAAATCAATAGCTGATTGATTATCGGAGAGCAAACGTGAAGGACCAAATTTCTCAAAGCTAATTTCCTTCATGAGGGTACGAAGCCAAACCGCTTCCTATGCAGCTACTATCGTAGCCTTATACTATGCTTTCATTGTAGAAAGAGCAATTGTATCTTGCTTCTTGGAAGACCAAGAGATAGTTGCAGATACAATACTAAAAACATATGCTATGGTAGACTTTATGTCTATTATATCCCCTCCAAAATTAGAATCATCATAGTCAGAAAGAGCAAATGAAGGAAGCCTAGAATACTTGAGTGCCAAATCTCTAGTACCTGCAAGGTACTTCAGAATCTTCTTGGTAGCTTGTAAGTGCTCAATATAAGGTTTTTGCATGAACCTATCCATCATACCAACTACAAAAGCAATATCTGGCCTTGTGATGGTAACATAAATAAGATGACCAATGAGCTGCCTATACAATGTAGCATCAGCCAACTAAGATTTTGTACTTACTTCCAACTTAACCCCTATAGAAATATGAATGGAAGTAGGATTGTCATCCTCCAAATCAAACCTTTTAAGAAGATCTCCAATATACTTGGATTGACTCAAAAAGGTACAATCCTCATGCTGATAAACTTGCATGCCAAGATAGTAGTGTAGAATACCAAGGTCAGTCATTTCATAATCTGATTTTAATTTGGATATGAAATAAAAAATATCCTCATTCTCATTTCCAATCACAACAAGGTTATCAACAAATAGAGCAATTAAAATGACCAAGTTATCCTTCCTAAGCACATAGAGATATGTATCTGAATAGCATTTATCAAAACCAAGAGACAAGAAGTAACCAGAAATCTTCATGTGCCATTCTCTAGGTGCTTGCTTCGCACCATACAAGGTTTCATTTAGTTTACACACAAGTGTTTTCTTACCTTGTACAACAAATCCTTGTGGTTGACTCATGTAGATATCCACATCCAAATCACCATTTAGAAAGGCACTTTTCACATCAAGATGAATAATCTGCCAACCTTGAGTAGCAGCAATAGCAATGAGAAGTCAAATGGTGGGTATTTTGGAAACTGGTGCAAAGGTTTCATCATAGTCAATGCCATGTTTTTGAGCATAACCATTAGCAACCAATATAGCCTTATAATTTTCTATCTCTCCATTAGAATTCTACTTGATTCTATAGACCCACTTGTTCCCAATAACATTTCACTTATTAGGATAAGGCACTATATCCCAAGTTTTATTCTTTAGAAGAGAATCCATCTCAACCTTCATGGCATCAACCCAACAAGAGTGTTGTGAAGTTTCTTGGTAAGAAGTAGGCTCATGATAATTCTCTATATTAGCTATAAGAGACATGTTAAGGGTCATAATTCTAGTTATCCTTTGGCTAACTAAATTCTGCTCTTTAGGACCCCTAGAATGATCCAACCACTTGGTCCTTTTGACACAAGGCCCACCCTTTTCTAACTCAAGAAGGTATTCATTGAATTTGAACTCTATTGAAAAAAATAAAATGCGTGAAGAAGGTGAGTATAACCTGTAGCCCCTATGTTCTGCATCATATCCAACAAAGATGCATTTTTGAGACTTTTTGTCTAATTTCTTCCTCTTTTCTGAAGTAATATATGAAAATGCATCACATGAAAACACTTTTAAGTGCAAATTTGGCTTCTTACCATTCTAAACCTCATAATGAGTCTTCCCCTCAACTGATTTTGAAGGACACCTAATAAGAATGTAGATTGATGTACTAGATGCTTCACCCCAAATAAATTGAGGTAAGTGGTCACCAAGCATGCATCTTACCATCTCCATTATTGTCCTATTTTCATCTATGCAACACCATTTTGTTGAGGAGTGTATGGACAAGTAAACTACCTTTTGATCCCATGATAAGAACAAAACTCATTGAAATCATTGCTATTGTACTCCCCTCCATTGTCACTTCTAATAATTTTGATATTTGCTCCCTTTTAATTTTCTACCAAAGCTTTGAACTCCTTGAATGTCTCAAAATAGTCTGATTTATTCTTAAGTATATACCCAAAGATCATTCTTGAATAATCATCTATAAAGGTGAGAATATAGGATGCACCACCAAGTGATATAACATGTAATGGACCCATAATATATGTATGAATGAGTTGAAGAATTTGTGTGGTCCTTGTTGACTTTTCCTTTGCAAACTTTTGTTTGCTCATCTTGCCTAAGATGCATGTTTCACACAAACCATGAATAGGTGAAATGTTAGGCAAGCCTTCAACCAAAATTTTGGACTTCATCATTTAAATATTTTGATAGTTGGTATGGCCTAACCGTAAGTGCCAAAGCTTGCTACTAGGAGAAACATTAGTTGCTAAATACACTTTAGGAGGAGCATCACCTAACACATAAATATTATTCTTCACATAACCTGTAATGATTGGTAAAATGCCTTTCCTAATGCTCCATGAAGTTGCATTGAACTCAATAGTGTGACCACTTCTAGCAACTTGCAAAACTTAAATTAAATTTCTCCTAAGGTTAGGCACATATAGGACATTATCAAGTAATTTCCCTTCAATTACAACATTGCCAACACCTTCTACTTGAAGTCTAGTATTATCACCAATGACAACTAAATCTTAAGAGTGCTTATGAAAGTCCACAAACTTATCCTTTTCAAAACACATATGGTTAGTGCATCCAGAATCTAACACACATTCATTAGAAGTAGATGAGTCAATGTAGTAGAGGGTACAAACAAAGGCATTTTTATTAGAATTTTTATTTACACTTTTTTTCTTTTTCTTTCCCTTTCCAAACAATTTCTTAGGTCCTTGTCCCTTAGCCTTTTCTTTCTCTTCCTTTTCTACAACATTCTTCTTCTTGAAACAATTTTATTCCTTGTGGCCTTTCTTGCCACAAAAGTTTCAATTGAAATCAACTCTAGGCTTATTGGGTTGGAAATTTTGATTTTTCCTTCCCTTGTATTTATTCTTGAAGGAAGCTTTAGTGGCACTCAAGGCAACATTCTTCTCCTTGACAACTTGACCATTCACTTTGTCTTGATTAAGATACTCTTCATGTTGAATCAATAATTGTGAAAGAGTGTTGAGAGGAATGCCATCCTCTTCTTGCTCTAGCATAGTCTCAATAATGGTGATAAAATTCTTGAACTTGCTTGACAAGTTCCTCAAAATGATAAATCTTAAGAGCTTCTCACTTATCTAATCATAATTACAAGCCAATAGTTGAGTTCTCATGTCTTTCATCTTTGAGAGGAATATCAAGGCACTTTATTCTTCACCTTGGATAATGCTAAGAATTTTGGACAATAAAGTGAATTTCCTTGATGTTTTGGACCCTAGATGGACTTATTTTAGCAAATCCCATGCATATTTTGCATTCTCACAATGTCTTATAGTTAGCAATATCTCATCACTCACACTATTGATAATCATGGAAAGTGCAAGGTGACTCATGTTGTTATATGTCTCAAGTTCCCTTGTCTAGGTTGGGATTGCTTCATATCCATTCACAATGGGCCATAAATTTCTTTCTTAAAATTTAACCCTCATCCTTGGTTCCCATATTCCAAAATTTGATCCATCAAGGATGTGCTTAGATGTGAAGGAGATTTCATGATCAGCCATTCTAGAAAGTGAACATAATTAAAACATAAGATGCATTGACAAAGTAAATAAATGATGCAATAAGAAAGTAGATAAACATACTTGAATATGTAAGAAAAATATATAATTTTCAAGTAATCTACCTTTCAATAATCAAAGATAAAACATCATGAAAGATAATCAAAGTTAAGCATCATTAAGAGAGATAAGCATCATCATGAAATATAATCAATATCATCATGAACTACTATAAACATCTTGAAATAAACAACTATAACCATATTGCAATTGAATAAATTAAATAAACCAAGATCAACTTACAATAGATTAACTTGCAATAAGAAGGTAACTAACCATAACAATTATCTTGCAACAAAATAAACTAACTTGAATTGAACCATAAAACATTTGTTAAATTTTAGATAGTCAATAAGTTAGTAAGTTAGTGTTCATTTTAAGGTTTTGCTATAGCCTAATGAATTGCCAATTCATCTCACCCAAGTTCAACCAAGCTACCCAAAATAGTATGGGTACGAGGACCCGAAAAGGACTTGCTACTGATAGAGTGGATTTTTTTGGATTCAATAGGTGTTTAGCAAATATAAACTATGTTACAATATTAAGTAAATTTTAATCAAATACTAAAGTTGTGGTTAGGAAGTTGATTCATTTTTAACCTTCTTGATTAATATGAAAATTAATAAATTGCAAGTTAGTTGGTTAGTAGATTGTTTAGTAGCAAGTTAGTAGTTAGATTAGTTGAGATGCAAAATGTAAGAAAGATGAACAAGAGATAGTGGAGACACAAAGCAAAACACAAATACACACACTCTCTCTCTCTTTCTCTCTCTCTCTCACTCTCACTTTCATTCTCTTTTACTTTCATAATGAGAGATACAAGTTACATTAATTTACAGTATGCTTCAAGCAAATACTGGAGAGATATTAGAAGAAATTAATAAAAATAGGGGAAGAGAATGAAAAAGTTGATCCGAAATTGTTTAGTATACTCCAAAACATACTTGGATAACCTTGCAAAACAAGCAAACTCACAAACAACCATTGTTAATGTGAGACAAAAAAATATTGCATTTTAAGGAGAATAATAATATTTTTTGTTAGAATATTCCATTTATTTGGAATATCTATAATCTCCTACATAGCGGATCGTTAGTTTGTTATAATGATCCACTTATTTGTTAAAGATGATTACATTGGCTATTCTTAGCCTATCATTTTGTATATTATACCATCATGTATAATGCAATTATTTAAGGTTTTATACCATCAGTGGTATCAGAACAGGACCCCTTCCTGCCATCTTGAGGGGGGAATTGCCTTCAAGGCAATTCTTCCCTCTCCCATTGGAGCAACAACTCATGCTTTTCTTCTCAACAAGAATCACACTATGCTCTAACCATATGGTTTTATACCATTCATGGTTATCAAAAAATATTCTTGATATGGAGAAAAATAGAAGTGTTGTTTGAGTTAATCCAATGGGAAAAACATATATGGCTGCCCCTGAAGCTTTGAAGCTTGGAGCCATATTTTTGGGCCAACCTCTATTTATTGTTTTTTGATAACATTGCAAAAAATTAATTTGGTTTGTTGTTTAAATTTTTACAATTGGAAATTTCTATAAATAAAAAGGGAAGCCACAGGAACTTCCTGGGTTGTCACTCATCCTAGTGCTACTCTACCAAAATTTGCTTAACTACAGATTTCTTGTGAGATTCAACATAAGGAGACCCTCACCAACGTGTGTGAGGAAATAGCCATTGGAGATGACCATATCCATTAAGAATGTCCACCGCAACAACCAACATAGGAGTATCCCCACAGCGGGGCCACCTGCAAGCATCCTAGCGTGTTATCCATGAGATCGTGGTACAACATCAGATCTGCAAGTTTTTTTTATAATTTTTAATACAAAAAATTGCTTAAAAAAATGCAATTAAATTAATAAAATTTATTTTATTAATAAAAAAATGGCATGAAAAAGTTGAAATATTTTTATAAAGAAAAACTTTTTCAAGAAAACAAAACTGTTTTTGTTTTTTTATAAAGCAAAACTATTTATTTTATAAAGCAAAAATGTTTTTTTTTTTTTAAAACAAAACTATTTTTTTTTTATAAAGCAAAACTGTTTATTTTATTTTATTTATATATATATATATAGACGACTATTTTTTTTTAAATAAATTAAAAAAAATTACTATATATGGAAATAAGGGTTTTTGGGTCTTCCAAACACAACCATGGGGTCCGTTTGGCTCCAAAAACCTTTCCAGCAAAAGCTTAATGCTAAAAAAAAATTATAGATTTAAATTGAAAATACAATTTACAAAATATCTTACAACTAGATCTAAAAACATAACAAATTTATAAACCCTAATGACATATTTGCAAAATAAGTTTACATAAAATACCTAAATATCAAATGCATACAAAAAATATATATATATACCTTAATAGGTTTTTCACCTCAAAGGATTGAAGACACCTGATGGAGATCCCAACCGCTCTGATACCAAATGTGAGACAAGCAAAGTCTCCCCAAGATCGAAGAATGCTCCATAAGATCAATCATGCATAAAAGAGGTAAACCCACAACACAAATATTGAGTGGTAAAACCCTACTTCAAATGAAAAATGGAAACATCCACTATGAAGCTCACTATATTACTCAATGATTCAACAATACAAGAATGCTTCAATGTTATGCAACAATATGCATCAACATAAACTACAACACAAGTCAATATGACAAGATATAATCATATGTAGTAGAAAACACCCCTATTTAAAGAGAAGCTTTTTTACTACAACCCTAAATCTTATCACAATATAATATTTGAGATATGTGATAAGTGGCATCTATCAAATATTAGAAAGTGATTAGTTACTTTCTAATATTTGCTAGAAAAGGGAAATAACTTTTTCCCAAGAAATTAAATATTCATAGCACCCTTAATTTATTTATTAATTGGGTGGAAATATTTTACATAAGATAGAAATATATTCTAATTCAAATATTATTCTTTAGACTTTATATTTTAGTCTAAGAATAATTTCCACAATGTTGCGTTATATATTCCAACATTCCTCCTTAATGCAATATTGGGGAAAGAAATTATGAGACAAAGAAATATTCTCCCCCTAATGATACAAACAGGGTTGAGAATGAAATGAGTAATATAGTTACAATGAGCTTCTATGACCAAGAATGGTCTACAATAAGGCACCAATACAAAATCAGTCAAAATGAGACTACAAGTCCTCAATGGAGTAGCTTCAGATACAAGTAATTTACAAAGCCATCCATCAACCACAAGTGGTTGCAAATGACAAGAAGAAAATATCACAAGGGTGTCTTCAGTAAGCCTAAAAAAACCCAAACGGAAGTACCTGCAAGCTACAAGTAGCTCAACATAATGTCAATTAGATACATCATCATAAATATATTCACCACAACATATATGAATATCCAAAGATGATAACAAAACTGATCTAAAAAATAGTGAACTATAAGTCATCACAAAAATATGCCAAGCCATACTTATAGTCATGTGTTATATAGTTGATCAAAAAATATCATGTACAAAGTTGCATAAAGCAAACAAGGAGTACCATGATAATACAAACTCTAAAGTACCATGTACAAAAGTAGCACAAGGCTAACAAAAAAAGTACCATGTACAAGAGTTGCATAAGGTATATGAAAATAATAAAGTGTGCACATCGATTGCATAAAGCCAACCATAAAATATCATGTACAAAAGTAGCATAAATAATAACAAGAAAGTACCATGATAAACCAATTGCATAATGCCAACTACATAAAAAAATATGTACAAATTTGCACAAGGCAACAAGAAAGTACCATGTAAAAGAGTCGCATAAAGTAATTGCATCATATACAATAATTGCACAATGCCATCTACAAAGTAACATATACAAAAGTTGCACAAGGTAAACAAGAAAGTACCATGTTCAATAAGAGATGCAAAAAGTAATTATACCACCAAATATCAACTCATATATATAGCACAAAACACCTCATAAGGATGAAGTTGTCATCACACAAGTGTAGCTACACTTCATTCCCTCTTGAGGACAACTTCACCAAACCAAGTGAGTCTCTCAGCTTACAAAACTGCTTCTTGGGAAGAGGTTTGGTGAACAAATCAACAGAATTAGAAGATGATGGGTAATACTCCAACTGAATAGTCCCATCCAATACCTTCTCTCTAATAAAATGGGCTTGGATTTCAACATGCTTTGTCCTTTGATGCATTATAGGATTTTTAGCCAAGGTAATAGCTGATTGATTATCGGAGAGCAAACATGAAGGACCAAATTGCTCAAAGCCAATTTCCTTCATGAGGGTACGAAGCCAAACCACTTCATTTTTAGCTACTGTCATATCCATATACTCTACTTTCATTGTAGAAAGAACAATTATATCTTACTTCTTGGAAGACCAAGAGATAGTTGCAGATCCAATACTAAAAACATGTTGTGGTAGAATTTCTGTCTATTCTATCTCCTCCAAAATTAGAATCATCATAGCCGAAAAGAGCAAAGTAAGGATGCCTAGAACACTTGAGTTCCAAATATCTAGTACCTATAAGGTACTTCAAAATATTCTTGGTAGCTTGTAAGTGCTCAATATAATGTTTTTGCATGAACCTAGCCATCATACCATCTGCAAAAGCAATATCTGGCCTTGTGATGGTAACATAAAAAAGATGACCAATGAGCTGCATATACAATGTAGCATCAACAAACTGATATTCTATACTTACTTCCTGTATCGTTCCAAATTTTTCGCACCCTTACCTTCAGGCTAAAGGATCCGCGCCCGGAAGGGGGATGCGAGAAGGATGGGACGGTACCTCGGACTGAGAGGCCCTTTGAAGGTCCCACCTCTCGGGGGAGAGGTATTAAGGTGATTTTTTGATGGATGGTGGGGTTCACCAGGAAATGTTTAGTGGCAGTCTCCACGCCTAGGTTGGGAATGTGTTTTATGTGTTCAATTTTACATTTAATCATTCAAATCCTAGGTTTTTCCAAATGAATCTAAATTGTTCTACATGAAATGCAGGTTTAAATGAATACATAAATAGAATTAAATAGAGAATACAAGAAATATACTAGATTAGAAAAAAGCCATACCTGATCCGGATGTCTGATGGAGGTTCTAATTTTTGAAGCAGTCAAGATCGCCTCTGATCTGACAGGATCATCTGAAATCAGACAGGATCATTTAAGATCTGACGAATTTGTCAGACGAATTCGTCAGAGACCTGCAATCAAATAAATAAACATAGAACATAGAAAATGCAGTAATACTAATAGAGGAAAACGTTGTAATATGAGAATATAGATACTAAAATGATAATTACGGATAGAAATTCAAGTAAATTATAGTATTCTAATGACAAATTATGATCTTATCATGCACTTAAGCTATATGGGTGAACTCCAAAATGCGAGAATAGCAGAAAATAACAATAAAATGATCTAAATGCATAATGAAATAGCAGACGAAAAGAGAAAAGTGCAAACTCTGGGCACCAATTGCCCCCAATGTTGACTGTAGTCGAAATCGTCTATAGAGTGCGAAATCATCTCGAATTAGGGCATGATCATCCGAGATTGTACAATATCATATGTGACAATATGAGCTTGCTCCGGCTGAAGAATAATAGAGTTCCTACAAGAAAACTTAGAAAGGCACAAATGCAAATAAGAATTCAGGGTATTCTAACGCACACAAAGATCAAACTACAGGGGAATTCAGCCAGCCAGGGGTAGGTCAAGGGGGGTCCTAAGGTTTAAATAGGCTTAGGAGGGAGGTTAGGAGGTTGGGGATCATCCCAATTTGGGAGATCTCCAACGGAGGAGACTCTAACAATGCAGACACGTCTCTGCCCGAGTTAGAGAAGTTGTTGGAACATAAGCTAATTTTGAAAAATCAATTTTGGGACAAAATCGTCTGGACGTTCTGCTCCAGAAAAATTCGTCCGATCTGAGGTGATATCATTTGATTGGCAACGATATCGTCCAACGATCACAACAAATCCTAAAAATGGCAATAAAAACAAGGAAAGCGGTTTAACAGGTGGTTTGGGGTTAAAATTTGAATTTGAATTATTACTAAAGTAATTTTAATTATTTGCTAAGGTTTACTGCGCCAATTTTAGGGTGCTACATTTTGCCCCCTCTTTAGTGAATTTTCTGAAGAAAATGCGTTAAATATGAGTTCTTCTCGATCTATGAGAAAGCAAAAATTATTCCCATTTTTAGGCGATGATTCTAGGTCGAATCATACGACAGCTTACTATGGTGCCCCCTCCGTGTTTTTACCCAAATCGAATGTTTGAGGTAAAAACACGGAAAAGCAAAATTTTAAAATGTTGTTAAGTGTTTTTGAAGAAAATTAAGAAAAATAGGGTAAAACCCTAATTCATTGTTACTGTTCATTTTCCTGGTTTCTAGAGCTCTGCAGACAAGATGGTCGAGACAGCGCACAGATCGACAAAGGTCCGATGCGGGTTATGGGTAAGGGTCCAAAATTAATTTAGAATGCTATAATTTTGAATTTCATGCTTTTTAGATTAATTTTGAATGATTTTTGAGCATCGTGGCCATTTTTGGGCCGTCGACGTCATCGGGACAAAATCGTCTCAATTTCATTGAAATCGTCTCGATATCACCGATTTCGTCCAAGGGCGAAATCGACGATATGGGGACGATTGCGTACAATAAGGGACGATTCCATCTTGTGAAATCGGAGACGAATTTGCTCAAATTTTGGATGATATCATCCAATAGTGGACGATATCATCATTTGTATGAAATTGAACTTGTTTTACTTGCATTTTTAATCACTGGTTTATTAATGATTTTTATTGTTTTGTTATTTATGTTGCAGAGAGGATTACTAAAGATCCGGGAATGAAAATATGGTGGGCCAAGGGATGACTTGGTTGCTCTATCTCAAGAAGAGTGAGATCAGTTGGCTCAATTCGGCTTACAGCATGTGGCAGATATACCACAGGTTTCTACAGATATGGGGCTATTGACAACCCTAGCAGAGAGGTGGTATCCAGGTTCTTGTTTTCAGTTATCGAAAGGGGAGATGACTCCCACATTAGAGGATGTATGGAGGATTTTGAGGATCCCCATACAAGGATGGCTAATAACTCCCACGACCAATCAGGGCCACGTGATGATGCGAATGTGCGGAGATCCGAGCTTCACCCTGGAGAAGGGCGGAGTGAACATCGAGTCACTATGTCAGATGCTGGGGCATCTAGACCGACACAAGTTTTGGCCGGGGTGGTAGGTGGTCTACTGCTATGCCATCAAAGTGGATGCAGACTACCATGGCTATCGACATATGTGGTCTATGACATGAGAGACCATGGGTATAGGTTTTCTTGGGGGAGCTTTGTACTATGTCGATTGTATAGGATCCTACATGGGGTCGTATACAAGGGCGGTTGATGTCTGGTCATGACATCACTACTGTAGGTTTGGTGTTGGGAGCACATCATGGTGTGGAGGCCGGTAGGGCTCCCACTAACAGGTATTTATGGGGAGAGGCCTCGAGTTTTCTACTAGTGGCTCCAGAGAGGGTCACAGCGGTGGATAGATCTGCCAATGTCCCGGAGACTACTTGACGACCTTGTCTCTAACCAGATCACCTAGAGGTCTTGGAGAGATCATCTAGGGTGGGCCGAGGATGGACAAGAGCTGGATCGCATTAGTAAAACCTGTTGGCTAAGGATGGAGAGGAGAGAGGTGGAGCTCCACAGCTATGACTAAGTTTTGAGGCAGTTCGGTCTACAGCAGGGGATCCCATCTCTCAGGGACTACGAGTTTTCTCAAATCGTTCGAGATAACACTATAGTCAGTGGGGCTCTAGATATGCAGCACTTCTAGAGTGAGGACATGGATGATGCCCCCATTCATCTAGTGGATGGGGACGACGTAGGGGTTGTTAATGGCTATGATGTCTGGTTTGCAGGCATCCACCCTCCTTGGATGACGAGGGCTCAAGGTCCGATTCATGTAGTTGTGCATCGGATGGGGAGGCGGTGCCAGGCAGCCATTGAGGTGACATAGGGTCACAGCAGAAGAGCGAAGAGGAGGCCACAGGCTCAGTAGAGGCCGTAGTAGTGGGAGAGGAGGGAGGAGAGACCCCATTCTCCATGGAGAAAGAGGCCACCATCACCCGATAAGGGCAAGGGTATCGAGGTAGGAGAGAGTAGCGAGATGGCTACTCTTTGGGCAAATACTGTCCATCTCCAGGCTCAGGTGCAGTCCTTATAGGATGAGGCTGCACGACATTGAGAGGAGGCCACACAGCTCAGATATGAGGTTGTGTGCCTCAGAGCATGAAGTGGAGGGGCGAGCACTTGGGACCTAGCACGGGCTATTGCCCAGATCACATTCTATCAGATGCTATACCACCATATGGTGCCAGAGGAGCAGAGGTTACCACTATCGGACCCCATTGCAAAGCCTATCGTGATGAGGTCATCGAGGAAATCATCATGGACAGAGTCCAAGACTCATAGCACCACATGGACTATGATGGGGCCGCCTCATCCACCTCAGGGCAGGGGAGGAGATGAGGCTGAGAGATCGAGAGGTTCTTGAGGCTAGCTGCTACAGACTACACTCGGACAGATTGATACATAGTGTTTATTATTTTTAATAGATGATTGAGTATGCCGAGGTACATATTGTGGCATATCGATCCAATTTTGAGATGATGTATATATTGTTGATATATATATATGAGATATTTTTGATCATATGACTTGTCTTATGTGTTTTTATGATGCTTTAATGTTTTGATGTGATTGATTTGATGATTCATGTAATTATGTCATTTAGAAATATTATGGTTTGGATGTCATGCTTTTAAAATTTAAATGAAATAATATGATGTAAACAAATTGGTTGTTTGTGGGATGATTTGATAAAAATAAAAGGGACTTTTAACAATAATTTCAAAGGACATTGTCGCTATTTATGACCATTTCATGGAGTCACCGCTCGCTCGGTCATCAAGCTAATCCCGGTATAGAAATATTGTTAAAAGTAAAAGAGTGCTTAACAGACTGTCTTAAGACGTTGTGATGATGCAAATGATGATGATGATGGTGATTTGTTTTCAGATTTCCATGAAAATATTATGCATGAAATATTTTTTAAAAAATGATTTTTGCTAGGCATAAATTCCTAAGTGTGATAAAATTTTGAACAATTCCTTAGAATTTATACCATGGTTGCAAAAACTGAATTTGAACATAATGTCATGAAATAGAATAAGTGTTTGTTTGTTTGTAAAGCATAATTATGTAACATAATGATGCAAGTCACATGTTTTGATGAATTTTGTTTTAAAATAAATGGAAAAGAAAATTAGAACGATGGTTTGCGCTAGGCATAGAATTATAGATATAGACATATACCATCATCACGAAATCCAAAGAATAAAATAGATTGTTGGTTTTATTGCAAGATGCATTTTTGACCTTTGATAAATGAGAAAAATAATAATATGAAAATTTTGTTTGAAATTATTTTTGAGATTTTATGAGAAGATGTATGTAATTGTTCTTATAGAAAACAAGAATTCTAAAATAAAAGGATAAAATTATTTCGAAAAGAGTTATAGAAATATTTTAAATTATCTCAAAGAGAAATGTAGATTTATAAGGAATCCTCATGTGCAAATGTGAGTTCATTACCAATCTTGATTTATCATAATGATACAAAATCTCTCAAATACAAATGTGTGTGCGATTGTATTGTTCATTTACCAATTTTGAGCAAGATAATTTGATACAAGTAATTTGCCTTAACCAAATAAGTGTTCATTAACCATGATTTAGATGCATATAATTGTACCAGACTACTATGTAAGTTGGGTTATCAAGAGCTATCTAATCCATAAGTAGACATAGGTCTGTACAAAAGGTCGCTAATGTAACAGACATATCACCACG
This sequence comes from Wollemia nobilis, assembly GCA_028583015.1. Taxonomy (NCBI): domain Eukaryota; kingdom Viridiplantae; phylum Streptophyta; class Pinopsida; order Araucariales; family Araucariaceae; genus Wollemia; species Wollemia nobilis. Next base: position 7,235,476 of record JAQPPZ010003199.1, read on the forward strand.
CTAGGAGTTACCCAAGGCCAAGCAGGTTGGGCACAAACAACCTATTATGGGGCTTACCTCACATTTTTGAATAATTGAGAATTCCAGGGATTCAAGCTCATCAACCCTTCTTTTCTTTTCAATGGGTAGGGAAAGGGATTTTATTGCTTTTGCTTTTGCTTGTTTCACTTTCTTTGCTTTCTTTTTCTTTTCTCTTTTTTTTTGTTATTTTTCTTTTTCGTATCTTTTGCTTTGATATTTGAGATAATGCTGAAATAGTGCTAAGAGAGTAAAAAATGATTATGAAATAATGCTTCTTTTTCTCATGATTTTGCTTGATTTTTCTTTTTCTTCCTATGCTAGGGATACTTGCTCGGATTAGCTATAGAGCAAGGGATTTTTATTTTGGGTAGGGGTGAGCTTGTCCTTTTGTCAATTCTCAAAGATTCTAGACCATGTGCATGATAGGATAGCAAGGGAAACTTTTCACTCAAGAAACCACTTCTACTATGTAGCATAGCATGGACATTACAAATATAATCATTTTATTGTGAAAGGATATGCTTGGTTTAATTAAATAACAAGATCAATTCTTTGTGCTCAAACTTTATTTAATTGAATTTTGTGGACTTTGATATAAGAGAGATTAGTAATCATGTCAAATAAAATCAAGATATTTATTTTTGTGTTTGCAAAAGTGAGAGATTCCAAATAAATGCTAATTTATCCAAAATAATTTGAAAATATAATTGCAATACTTTAAGAATAAATATATACAACAAATATTTTTGAGGAGTTTGATAATTTTGACTCTCTCTTTCGTCTCTTTATTTTTTTTTTTTGGTTTCGAAAGAGTCAATAATATTGTTGTGTGTTTTTGTTTAAACAGTTTTATACATTTTTAAAATGAGACAACATGCAAAATATATACAAATGATGAAATGACCAAATTTTATGCGTAATATCACTTAAGATGCATAATATTCATAGGTTCTTTTAAATATTTACCATCTAAGGTAGCTAATTTGTATGCTCCCGATTCAAATTTAGCAATGATAATATATGGTCCAAGCAATTTGGGCTCAAATTTACCTTCAAGGTATTTAGTTGCATTAGTATTTTTTTGATTTTATTTTAAAACAAGGTCACCGACCTCAAAGGATCGATGACGAACTTTCTTAGCATATGATATTTTAAGCTTGTTTTGGTAGGCACAAAGATGCTCCAAAGCATTGATGCACTTTTCATCTAGGAGTTCCAGCTGACTGAGTCTGCCAGCTCGATATTCATCTCCTACTTTGGTATCTTGAAGTAGTAGAGCCAAAGAAGGAACTTCTAATTCAAAGGGAAAAATAGCTTCAGCGCCATAAACCAAAACAAAAGGTGAAGTACCTGTGGGAGTACGAACACTAGTGTGATATGCCCACAAAGCTGGATATAATTGAATGTGCTAGTCGTGGCCAGATTTATTGACCAATATTTTAATGATTTTAATTAATGTTTTATTAGATGCTTCTGCTTGGCCATTACCCTGAGGATAATAGGGAGTTGACCAACGATGTTGAATTTTATATTTTTGGCATAATTTCTTAACATCTTTATTTTTTAAACAAGTTCCATTGTCTGAGATGAGATTTGCAAGAATTTCGAACCTACAAATGATTTGATTAAAAATAAATTTAGAGACTTGTGTTCCAGTGCAGGAAGCTAAAGGCATAGCTTCAACACACTTCATAAAATACTCAGTGGCGATTATGATGAATTTGTGTCCATCAGATGACATAGGATTAATTTTACCAATAATGTCTAAGCCCCATTTTGAAAAGGGCCAAGGGGATGAAATAGCCTGTAGTTCTTGTGTAGGGGCATGGACAAGGTCAGCATGTTTTTGGCACTTGTCACAATGGCACACATAATCATGTGCATCAGTTTCCATGGTAGGCCAAAAGTAGCCTATCCTAAGGAGATTTTTAGCAATGACACTACCACTAAAGTGTCCTCCACAAGATCCATCGTGGGCTTCACTCAAAGCTAATTTGGATTCTTCTAGATTCAAACATCTCAATAGGATACCTTAAAAATATCTCCTATATAAAGTATTGCCAATTATTACAAATCGACTTGCTCATCTACGTAATAACCGATGCTGGTTTCTATTAGAATTGGCAGGGAAAGTCCCATTGTGAAGAAAATCAAATATATCCATATACCAAGGTTCAGGAGTAGTTTCATTGATTAGAAACACATCCAAAGGTTCTAAGCATGAATTATTTGAAGTGGGTTCCTAGATTCGACGAATAATTATGGTGGCATATTCGTCATCTAACTCCAAGGGAAGAAGAGAGGCAGCTGTGGCCATAGCATCAGCCGCACGGTTGCTAGTTTGAGGAATAGCTTCCAAGGTAACTTGATCAAATAGAGATATTAATTGTAAAAAATATGCTTTATATGGGCATAATTTATCATCTCTGGTCTGATAAACTTCATTAATTTGGTTTATAACAAGTTGAGAATCACCAAAAACTAGTAGATATTTAATTTTAGTGCCAAGGCAGCACATAATCCAAGGATTAGAGCTTCATATTTAACAATATTATTGGTGCAAGCAAATGTTAATTTAAAGGACAATGGTATAATGTGTTTTTTTGAAGATATTAAAATAATACCTACACCAACCCCACTCATGCATCGGGCTCCATCAAAGTATAAGGACCATTGTTCAACATGGTCTGCCTCTAATTGAAGGCATTCATTAGGAAACTCAATGATGAGGGGATGGGTAGACTCTAAGGGTGCAACAGACTAATTGATCTCGCTATGATTTGACCACTTAAAGACTTTTGTTATGAACGGAGTTAAAACTCGCTTAGAGCAAGAACCCACTTTGTTGTATGACTCGATAAATAAGGTGACTATAGATATTGCAAGGGATCAATTTAGAATGAATAGCGCACATAAAGGGAATTTTGTAGAAAATATGACCCTAGACAGTTTCTAATGTAGCGGGTTTCATAATTAATTAAAGTTTGGCTGAATTTAATCGAATTAGCATATTCTCTTTCATCAAGTTGAGCTAACATAGCTCTAAAATATTGGAAAGCGTGGGTTGAGGTATGTTTGAGATTTCAAAGCTTCCTTAAATTCATCCCAATAAAGGGACACCTTCTTAAGCTTAAAAGGGGCAAAGCACGTGGTGAAGCTTCTTAAACATAACTCAAAGGGGGAACGATAGCGCAATCTTGAGAGTGATTTGACCACGAAAGAACTAAAACCCATCACCTAAGCATACTTTTCTCAAATCATCTAAATGATCATCTTCATTAATAGAGCGAGCTATAATATCATCTACATAATCATGTAGGATATCATGCATCATATCATGAAAGATATAAGTCATGGCTCGCTGATATGTTGTGCCTGCATTCTTTAAACCAAATGGCATCACTTTCCAACAAAAGGTACCCCAAAGGGTAATAAAGGTTGTTTTAGCCTGATCTTCAAGAGCTATCCTGATCTGATTATAACCAAAAAATCCATCCATTAGGGACATCATTCCACTCCCAGCAGTAAAATCAATGATTTGATCCATGTTTGGAAGAGGAAAATCATATTTAGGGCATGCAATGTTAATATCTCTAAAGTTTGTGCAAACCCTAACTTTGGTAGCTTCTTTCTTGGTGACTGGAACTACATTCGAGATCCATTCAGCATAATCAATAGCTAGTATAAAAATAACATTCAGGAGTTTTTCTAACTCCCCTTTGACTAGCAAGGCCACTTTGGGATGCATTTTTCTAAGTTTTTGTTTAAGAAGTTTAGCATCCAGATGGACTACTAGATGATGCATGACTACAGAAGGGTCTAAACTTGGAATATCTTCATATGTCCAAGCGAAGACATCTTCATATTCTTTAAGGAATGCAATGTATTACTCTTGTTTTTCTTGACTTGATTTTTATCCAATACTGATTATGTGAGGATTATCCTCAGTTCCAATGCTAACCTTAATGATGTTTTCTACTTCCATGTGTAGATCTCTTTCAAAATTAGGTAGGGTAGGTGAAACACCCAATTCTTGTAATTCCTTTAAGGTTAACTTGGGTAATTCATCTTGAGGAGTCGAGGCCTCAAGCTGGGCTATAGTAGGTATAGAACCATCAAAATAAAATTCATTATATAACAATTCCTCAATGGAAATATCATGGAAGATATCCCCCTTCAACTCGTCATCGGATTCGATAATCATTTCAGGATAGGTTATGGATAGCATATTGTAGGTAAAAGAATTATTCTTTGGATAGCAAGAATCTTGTTTATCTAGATAATATTGATAACATATGAGATGGTCATCATCCTCAAATGGAAAGGGTTGACCTTTACTAGAAAATAGGCCCACACCATAGCGGGCAGGCCACGGTTCTACCTCGAAAGGTTCTTTCATACCATTTTGGAAATGTCCCAAACCTTTCCCTTTATATCCCAATTTAAGCATTATGGACTTAGCTTTAATATATTCATTAGCAAAATAGCATCGAGCATATCCATCACTATGTGTCTTGATGTTTCGGGGTATTCTTCCCCAATCATATCCTTTATAAACAAAAGCACAACTTTTGACTTGGTAGATACTTCCCATAGGTTGTGGGAGGCCCAAGGTACGAGGAGATGGTGGGAGTTTATTTAAAATGGGGGAAGTATGCATGGCAGTGTTGATCTCTTATGATATAAGAATTTTAGATAAATCAGGTAAGATCTCATCAGTGATAGCATAAGAGGTAGAAGGAACATTTCCTTGATCTTCTGATGTGGGAAGAATGCCTATAGTGGATGATGATGTTATAGGGATATCGAGGGATGAGTCTATGGGTATAGAAGTTATAGGGGTAAAAAAAGAAGCATTGGGTGTGGGTTTAGGCTCTTTTCGAGGTCCTAATGTGGTTTGTTCAGAATATGGTTGAGCTAAATGTATAGGTGTAGTTGAAAGAGTAGATGATGTTACGGGTGTGTGTTTCACACGTTTGGATGGATGATAAGAACTAGGATGTGTGGATGATAGGGAAGGGCAAAATTGCACTCCAACAGGTTCTACCAAAGCACACATATCAAAGGATCTAGGATCACCATGAATGGTAACCAACTGGTTTTTAAATTCAAATTTAACACACTAATGTAAAGTGGATGGAACCACTCGCATCGCATTGATCCAAGGGCGACCCATAAGTATATTGTATGATGTAGGACAATGTATAATAAACACGATTGTATCTAGGGTTCTAGGACCAACTTGCAAGGGTATAGTAATGACTCCACATGTTTCTTGTGTCTCATCATTGAAGGCTTTGATAATCATATCCGTTCTTTTCATCTCATCACTTCTAAACCCAAATCGTTGGTAGAAGTCAAAAGTGCATATGTTTAAAGATGAACCATTATCAATCAAGACTCGTTTAATAGCTACATCTCCAATTAGGGTAGTAATATATAAGGGGTTATCCTTATGTAAACTATGTTGTGGGATATCTTTATCTCGAAAGTCAATACAATTGACTTCTCGAGTGATGATAGTATTGGACATGGCTTCAGGTTGAATATTTTGAGGTACCATCATTTGGCTTAATGTGAGCATTAACTCATCCCTATGGGTAGGAGAAGATCTTAACAAGTCCAAAAGGGAAATTTTGGCTGTAGTATTGGATAATTGTTCATTAATATTGTAAGGAGTCTTAGGTTGAACATTAGACATATGATTCCCTTTATTGGGATTTTTCAAAATAAATGGAGTTGATCCATCATTTTGAGTTTGATCCTTTTGAGAGTTTTGAGCCTGTTTTTTGGTAACAACTTTGATGGTACCTACAATGTTATATTGAAGATGCTGAATTGGTCTCGATCTAGAGTTTATGGCTTGTTCATTAGGAAGGAACTGATTAGAAGAGGGTCGAGTAGTAACTCTTCTAGGAAATGGTTCTTCCAAAACCATAGAATCTATGATAGGTTGAATGGGATCTGATTCATTTTCAAAACTATTCGATTGATTTGAGGTGATGTTTATTTCACTTTTAGTATCTGATTCTACATCACTAGGATCTGGTGTTTGAGTATTATATAGGGGTCTGGACATAACCATGGAGAAAGTTGTGCCAAATATTTGAGGATCCTAAACAAATAATTGTCCGCTAATAGTCCCTACATATCGGGTAGGAGGGGGAACATTATGATGTTTGATTTTATTAGCCACCTCTTTGCCATGATGCGGTAAAGGATGTTGAAATATGTCCAATGATTGATTGGCATTCTAATTCTAATTTTGGGGAATGTTCTTTTGAGCATTATTAGGAGGATTTTGTTTAGGTTGAAAGGATTGCACCTCCATTTCATTATTATCAATCAAGTATTGTATTTTATGTTTTAATATTTTGCAAGAGTTTGTAGCATGTCTAGGTCCTCTATGAAAATCACAATGTAAATCAGCTCTATATCCGGGTATAGTTGGATCAGGTTCCCGGATAGCTGGTAATTGAATCAAGCCTCGTGCTAGTAATTGAGGTAGAATAGTTGATAATGGTTGATTCAATCTAGTAAACTCTCGAGGTGGTTTATCAGGAGGTTTTAATATAAACTTCTTCATTGTTTTTGAAGTATTGATATTAGCAACATTTTTGCTATCAGTGACTCCGTCACCCACTACTTGTTTATTTTTATACTGATTTTTGGATGTTTTCTCATCATATTTCCTTTTGAGCTGACCTCTTCTAATGAGAGCATCTTCCACCCTTCGAGCTAATTCTATAGCTTGATCGAAGGTGGTTAAGGTAGTAGTTGATAATTCATAGGATATTTGTTCTTGCAAATTATTAATAAAAATGTCCAACATTTCCCTATAAGGTAGCACAAAGTGCAGTTTTCCTGTCAACTGCCTCCATCTAGCTAAGAAATCAGCAAAACATTCATCTTTTTCTTATTTTAAGTTGTATAAATCTTTAATGGTCATGTGTCTCTCGATGTAGGCACTAAATTTATGGACAAAATATTCAGCTATTTCTTCAAAATTCCTCAAAGAATGAGTGGGCAATTGATAGTACCACTCTAATGCCATTCCTCCTAAAATTTTTGGGAACATTTTTAGTAATAGCAAGTCATCATGCGATATATCATGATATGCTATCCTAAACATGCAAAGATGCTCTATGGGATCTTCAGTTCCTTTATATATAGGCAGGATGGGCATGGGAAAGTTCTTAGGGTATGGCTGTGCTACAACTATGGGATCCAAAGGCTGACTACACATCTCTCGATAATTATACGAGGGATGGTAGGGATCTATCTAGTCCATGCGGGAAGCTAATTGTTTCACCATGGCTTCCAGATTATTGGTTTGCCCACCATGTTGGTTCGGTAGGGCATTAATATGGGATTTGTGAGCATATGATGGAGGGACATGAAGATTAGATGCTATATTGCTATTGTGTAAATTGTTGGTAGGAAGGGTGTTATGAAGAAGTTTTGAAGTTGTATTATGTTGTATCCTAGATTGTTGAAAATTGGTGTTTGGCTTCATTTTAGGTTTTTGTCGATTTGAAGCATATTGATCAATAGTTTGGTGAAATAAAGCAGTGAATGAAGGTCTCTTTTGTGTGGGAATTATTTTAGGCTCAATAACAGGTTCCTTAGGGGGTTGGGTAACCTATTTTTTTTGCATTTTCTAAATCATAGTGACCATATCTATATTGGATGGTCTAGCTTTATCACTTTCTTGATCAACGAAGGACAAGGGATTAGTGTGCATGTTAAATCCTTCTTCTAGGATTGCTTGAGTTTCACTAATTTGTCCCCTATCAAGACAAATTGCCATATTAAGAGCACCAATATTATTACTGAGAAATTTCTAGAAATGATCTATGTTATCAAAAGCAACAGTTCCATCTGGAGCCATTCTAGGGGATGATGATCCTTCCTCTTTAACATTTTCTTCTTGTTCATTTTCTTCAACCAACTCATCTTTTTGTTGTTCTAGAGTTCCTCCTTCTGGAATTGGATCCTCAGGAAGGAAATTTGATTTTTTTGTTTTCTTTCCTAACCAATCTTCTTCTTCTTCTTCTTCTTCAGTTTGTTTACCATTCCTAAGTCTAGTCATTGTGCTTAAACTTAGATTTCAACAAATATATTTATACTTATATATATATATATATATATATATTCTCCTCAAGCTTAAGAGGTATATATTTTAATTATGTACCTACTATAGTATTTAAAATAAAATGTTTTGGTTTTGTTATGTTTTTGGTTTTTCTTGTTTTTTGTAACAATATAATAAAGATAACAAACATCATACTAAATGCAAGAAATAATAATAATGAAAGCAATGATCTAGTTTTCTATAAACAATTTATAAATATAATTAATGGGCTCAAGTTCTTTAGGAGTCATGAAATGCTCTTCTTCAAATTGGAAATTTTCTTTCAAGAATTTGACAAAAAGTGCTATAGTGATATTATATCTCTCAGACTCTGGTTGGTAGAAATAAATTTCGTGGCAATACTCTCGATATAACACAGCTCTAGGAACTCTCCTCCACATTTTCCTATCTACAAGAATGGCCTCTTGGTCTTCTACACGACCTAGGAATTGGTGTATAATAGTTGCATTCTCGAGGTATTCCTCGATGGTGAACAATTTTGAAGACACAAGAGCTATCCTATAAGCTAACCACCTATGGCAAGCTCTCTAAAGTTCATGATAAAAAATGAGTTGATGAGGATCCAAGATTCTATTTAGGGCAAACCTCTTGATTTTTTTAAGTTGTATTGATCTAGATGAAATGATTCCTAGTCTCCTATCAAGTTCGTCCCACAAAAGTTGGTTTCTATCTGTTTCAGGCACACTAAGCACATAATTAATTTCTATGGTTGCTAATTGGTTTTCAACATTTATAGTGATAGCTAGTCTTTTCTTAGGAGCTACCATCTAAACATGATATGCAACTTAGTAGTTTTCTAATGATTTTAAATGCATCTATGTTTTTTATTTTCCAAAGGTTTTAGTTTCACGTCGGGTTCACCAAAATGTATCGTTCCAAATTTTTTGCACCCTTACCTTCAAGCTAAAGGATCCACGCTCGGAAGGGGGATGCGAGAAGGATGAGACAATACCTCAGACTAAGAGGCCCTTTGAAGGTCCCGCCTCTCGAGGGAGAGGTATTAAGGTGATTTTTTGATGGATGGTGGGGTTCACCAGGAAACGTTTAGTGGTAGTCTCCACGCCTAGGTTGGGAATGTGTTTGATGTGTTCAATTTTACATTTAATCATTCAAATCCTAGGTTTGGCCAAATGAATCTAAACTATTCTACATGAAATGTAGGTTTAAATGAATACAAAAACAAAATTAAATAGAGAATACAAGAAATATACTAGATTAGAAAAAATCCATACCTGATCCGGATGTCTGATGGAGGTTCTGATTTTTGAAGCAGTCAAGATCGCCTCTAATCAGACAGGATCATCTGAAATCAGACAGGATCTTCTGAGATCTGACAAATTCATTAGAGACCTAAAATCAGAGAAATAGACACAGAGCACAGAAAATGCAGCAATACTAATAGAGGAAAATGGTGTAATATCACAATATAGATACTAAAACGATAATTACAGATAGAAATTCAAGTAAATTATAGTATTCTAATGAAAAATTATGATCTTATCATGCAATTAAGCTATATGGGTGAACTCCAAAATGTAGAATAGTAAAAAATAATAATAAAATGATCTAAATGCAGAATGAAACAACAAACAAAAAGAGAAAAGTGCAAACTCTGGGCACCAATTGCCCCCAATGTTGACTACATTCAAAATCGTCTATAGAGTGCGAAATCATCTCGAATTGGGGCGTGATCATTCGAGATTGTACAAGATCATCTACGATGATTTGATCTTGCTCCGGTTGAATAATAACAGAGTTCCTACAAGAAAACTAGGAAAGGCACAAATGCAACTAAGAATTTAGGGTATTCTAACGCACACAAAGATCAAACTATAGGGGAATTCAGCCAGCCAATGGGGTAGGTCAAGGGGGGTCCTAAGGTTTAAATAGGATTAGGAGGGAGGTTAGGAGGTTGGGGATCATCCCAATTTTGGAGATCTCCAACAAGGGAGACTCTAACGGTGTAGACGCATCTCTGCCCGAGTTAGAGAAGTTGTTGGAACAGAAGCTAATTTTGAAAAATTAGTTTTGGGACAAAATCATCTGGACGTTCTGCTCTAGATGAATTCATCTGATCTGAGGCGATATCATTTGATCAGCGATGATATCATCCAACGGTCACAACAAATCCTAAAAATGGCATGGAAAATAAGGAAAGCGGTTTAACAGGCAATTTGGGGTTAAAATTTGAATTTGAATTATTACTAAAGTAATTTTAATTATTTTCTAAGGTTTACTGCGCCAATTTTAGGGTGCTACACTTCTAACTTAACCCCTATAGAAATAGGAATGGAAGTAGGATTGTCATCCTCCAAATCAAACTTTTTATGAAGATCTCCAATATACTTGGATTGACTCAAAAAGGTACAATCCTCATGCTGATAAACATGCATGCCAAGATAGAAGTGTATAAGACCAAGGTTAGTTATTTCATACTCTGAATTTAATTTGGATATGAAATAAAAAATGGCCTCATTCTCATTTCTAGTCACAACAAGTTTATCAACAAATAGAGCAATTAAAATGACCAAGTTATCCTTCCTAAGCACATAGAGATATGTATCTGAATAGCATTTATCAAAACCAAGAGATAAGAAGTAACCTAAAATCTTCATGTACCATGCTCTAGGTGTTTGCTTCAGACTGTACAAGGTTTTCTTTAGTTTACACATAAGTGTTTCGTTACCTTGTACAACAAATCCTTATGGTTGACTCATGTAGATATCCACATCTAAATCACCATTTAGAAAGGCACTTTTCACATCAAGCTAAAAAATCTTCCAACCTTGAGCAACAGCAATAGCAATGAGAAGTTGAATGGTGGGCATTTTTGCAACTGGTGCAAATGTTTCATCATAGTCAATGCCATATTGTTTAGCATAACCCTTAGCAACCAATATAGTCTTATCCTTTTCTATCTCTCCATTATAATTGTACTTGATTCTATAGACCCACTTGTTCCCAATAACATTTTGCTTATTAGGATAAGACACTAGATCCCAAGTTTTATTCTTTAGAAGAGAATCCATCTCAACCTTCATGGCATCAACCCAACAAGAGTGTTGTGAAGCTTCTTGGTAATAATTAGGCTCATGATAATTCTCTATCTTAGCTAGAAGAGACATGTTAAGGGTCATACTTCTAGTTATCCTTTGGCTAACTGAATTCTGCTCTTTAGGACCCCTAGAATGATCCAACCACTTGGTCCTTTTGACACAAGGCCCACCATTTTCTAACTTAAGAAGGTCTTCATTGAATTTTACATCTATTGAAACAAATACAATGCGTGAAGAAGGTGAGTATAACCTGTAGCCCCTATGTTCTGCATCATAGCAAACAAAGATGTATTTTTGAGACTTTTTGTCCAATTTCTTCCTCTTTTATGAAGTAATATATGAAAATGCATCACATCCAAACACTTTTAGGTGTGACAAATTCAACTTCTTACCATTCCAAACCTCATAAGGAGTCTTACCTTCAACTGATTTTGAAGGACACCTAATAAGAATGTAGATTGTTGTACTGGCTGCTTCACCCCAAATAAATTGAGGTAAGTGGTCACAAAGCATGCATCTTACCATCTCCATTATTGTCCAATTTTCCTCTCTACAACACCATTTTGTTGAGGAGTGTATGGACAAGTAAACTGCATTTTGATCCCATGAGAAGAACAAAACTAATTGAAATCATTGTTATTGTACTCCCCTCCATTGTCACTTCTAATCATTTTGATCTTTGATCCCTTTTGATTTTCTACCAAAGCTTTGAACTCCTTGAATGTCTCAAAATAGTCTGATTTATTCTTAAGTAGATACCCAAATATCATTCTTGAATAATCATCTATAAAGGTGAGAATATAGGATGCACCACCAAGTGATCTAACATGTAATGAACCCATAATATATGTATTAATGGGTTGAAGAATTTGTGTGGCCCTTATTGACTTTTCCTTTGAAATTTTTTTTTTGCTCATCTTGCCTAAGATGCATGTTTCACACAAACCATGAATAGGTGAAATGTTAGGCAAGCCTTCAACCAAATTTTTGGACTTCATCATTTGAATATTTTGATAGTTGGTATGGCATAATCGTAAGTTCCAAAGCTTGATACTAGGATAAACATTAGTTGCTAAATACACTATAGGAGGAGCATCACCTAACACATAAATATTATTCTTCACATAACCTATAATGATTGGTAACATGCCTTTCCTAATGCTCCATGAAGTTGCATTGAACTCAATAGTGTGACCACTTATAGCAACTTGCAAGACCGAAATTAAATTTCTCCTAAGGTTAGGCACATATAGGACATTATCAAGTAATTTCCCTTCAATTACAACATTGCCAACACCTTCTACTTGAATTATAGTATTATCACCAATGACAAATGAATCTGAAGAGTGCTTATAAAAGTCCACAAACTTATCATTTTCAAAACACGTATGGTTAGTGCATATAGAATCTAACACACATTCATTAGAAGTAGATGAGTCAATGGAGTAGAGGGCACAAAAAAAGGCATTTTTATTATAATTTTGCTTTACATTGTTGTTCTTTTTATTTCCCTTGCAAAACCATTTCTTAGATCCTTGTCCCTTAGCCTTTTCTTGCTCTTCCTTTTCTGTAATCTTCTTCTTCTTGAAACAATTTTGTTCCTTGTGGTCTTTCTTGCCACAAAAGTTGCAAGTGAAATCAACTCTAGGCTTGTTGGGTTAGAAATTTTTATTTTTCCTTCCCTTGTATTTCTTCTTGAAGGAAGATTTAGTGGCACTCAAGGCAAAATTCTTCTCCTTGATGACTTGACAATTCACTTTGTCTCGATTAAGAGACTCTTCATGTTGAATCAATAATTGTGAAAGAGTGTTGAGAGGAATGCCATCCTCTTCTTGCTCTAGCCTAGTCTCAATAATGGTGACTAAATTCTTGAACTTGCTTGAGAAGTTCCTCAAAATGATAAAGCATAAGAGCTTCTCACTTATCCAATCACAATTACAAGCCAATAGTTGAGTTCTCATGTCTTTCATCTTTGAGAAGAAGATCAAGGCACTTTACTCTTCACCTTGCATAGTGTTAAGAATTTTGGACAGTAAAGTGAATTTCCTTGTTGTGTTGGACCCTATATGGACTTGTTTTAGCAAATCCCATGCATATTTAGCATTCTCACAATGGATTATAGTGAGAAATATCTCATCACTCATACTATTGATAATCATGGAAAGTGCAAGGTGACTCACATTGTTGTATGTCTCAAGTGCCCTTTTCTAGGTTGTGATTGCTTCATCTCCATTCACAATGGGCCATAACTTTCTTGCTTGAAATTAATTCCTCATCCTTGGTTCCCATATTCCAAAATTTGATCCATCAAAGATGTGCTTAGGTGTGAAGGAGATTCCATGATCAGCCATTCTAGAAAGTGAACATAATCAAAACATAAGATGCATTGAAAAATTAAATAAATGATGCAATAAGAAAGTAGATAAACATACTTGAATATATATAAAAAACATATCTGTCAAGTAATCTACTTTTCAATCATCAAAGATAAAAAATCATGAAAGATAATCAAAGTTAAGCATCATTAAGAGAGATAAGCATCATCATGAAAGATAATCAACATCATCATGAACTACTATAACCATATTGCAATAAAAAACTATAACCATATTGCAATTGAATAAATGAAATAAACCAAGATCAACTTGCAATAGATTAACTTGCAATAAGAAGGTAAATAACCATAACAATCATCATGCAACAAAATAAACTAACTTGAATTGAACCATAAAACATTTGTTAAATGTTAGATAGTCAATATGTTAGTAAGTTAGTGTTCATTTTAAGGTTTTGCTATAGCCTAATGAATTGCCAATTCATTTCACCCAAGGTCAACCAAGCTACCCAAAATGGTACGGTTAGGAGGACCCGAAAAGGACTTGCTATCGATAGAGCGGATTCTTTTGGATTCAATAGGTGTTTAGAAAATATAAAGTGTGTTGCAAGATTAAGTAAATTTTAATCAAATACTAAAGTTGTAGTTAGGAAGTTGATTCATTTTTAACCTTCTTGATTAATATGAAAATTAGTAAATTGCAAGTTAGTTGGTTAGTAGATCATTTAGTAGCAAGTTAGTAGTTAGATTAGTTGAGATGCATAATGTAAGAAATATGAACAAGAGATAGTAGAGACACAAAGCAAAACATAAATACACACTCTCTCTCTCACTCTCACTTTCATTCTCTTTTACTTTCATAATGAGAGATACAAGTTACATTAATTTACAGTATGCTTCAAGTAAATACTGGAGAGAGATTAGAAGAAATTAATAAAAATAGGGGAAGAGAGTGAAAAAGTTGATCCGAAATTGCTTTGTATACTCCAAAACATACTTGGATAACCTTGCAAAAAAAATAAACTCACAAACAACCATTGTTAATGTGAGACAAAAAAATATTGCATTTTAAGGAGGATAATAATAATTTTTAGTACAAAAAATTGCTTAAAAAAATGCAATTAAATTAATAAAATTTATTTTATTAATAAAAAAATTGGCATGAAAAAGTTTAAAGATTTTTATAAAGCAAAACTTTTTCAAAAAAACAAAACTATTTTTTTTTTTTTTTATAAAGCAAAACTATTTTTTTTTTTTTTAAAAAGAAAACCATTTTTTTTTTTTTATATATATAGCCGACTGTTTTTTTTAAATAAATAAAAAAAATGACTATATATAGAAATAAGGGTTTTTGGGTCTTCCAGACGTAACCATGAGGTCCGTTTGGCTCCAAAAACCTTTCCAGTAAAAGCATAATGCCAAAAAAAAATTAAAGATTTAAAATGAAAATACTGTTTGCAAAAGATCTAACAACTAGATCTAAAAACATAATAAATCTATAAACCCTAATGGTAGATTTGCAAAATAAGTTTACATAAAATACCCAAATATCAAATGCATGCAAAAAAATATATATACCTTAATGGGTTTTTCACCTCAAAGGATTGAAGACACTTGATGGAGATCCCAACTGCTCTGATACCAAATGTGAGACAAGCAAAGCTCCCCAAGATCGAAGAATGCTCCACAAGATCAATCACGCATAAAAGAGGTAAACCCACAACACAAATATTGAGTGGTAAAACCCTACTTCAAATGAAGAAGGGAAACATCCACTATGAAGCTCACTATATTACTCAATGATTCAATAGTACAAGAATGCTTCAATGTTATGCAACAATATGCATCAGCATAAACTACAACACAAGTCAATATGACAAGATATAATCATATGTAGTACAATCTAATCTTATCACAATCTATCAAATATTAGAAAGTGATTAGTTACTTTCTAATATTTGCTAGAAAAAGAAAATAACTTTTTCCCAAGAAATTAAATATTCCTAGCACCCTTAATTTATTTATTAATTGGGTGGGAATATTTTACATTAGATAGAATTATATTCTAATTCAAATATTATTCTTTAGACTTTATATTTTAGTCTAAGAATAATTTACACAATGTTGCATTACATATTCCAACAACCTACCATTAGGGAGGTAGGTGATGGATGAGCTACAAAAATACCAACTCATATAGCAATTATGGAAACTACACCCTGGATGGGTTGAGTATGCAAAGGAGCTAGATAGGGTGTAGAGAATTAGGTGGGTCACTATGGAGAATGAGGATCTAGATAATTTTTTATTCGAATGAGTCTAGTGGTACTTCACTATTTTCTAGGAGATCTTCAACTTAGGAGACCACCAATACATGTAGGTAGGAAGGGACCTATCGAGAGTTAGAGGAGATCATGATGTGGGGAGATGTGTAGAGGAGGACCTAGATGAACCACTATATGTGAATATAGGGGTGGATAACATCAAGGTGGATCTCGAGTATAAGAGCTAATACAATGGTATCGTGCCCTCGAGGATCTTCCCACCAGTGTTAGTGTATAGGTGCTATATTATGGGTTGGTGGATGTGGTTGGAAATATGAGAGGCCACTCAACAATCCATGGAGTGATACAGGTAAGTCTCCATGGAGTGATACAGGTAATTCCATGGGGTCCCACAATAGAGACATGCATAAGTCTAAGTAGATATAGTGGTAGCAACCACCATCACTATTGGGATTGGGGTAGCAATTTCAACAAGAGTTGTCTCCTCTCCACAACAATCAAGGTTGGGTCAAGTAGAGTGGTTGGAGAAGCCTCTACATCAGTGGTAGCTATCTTGAGCAAGACCATAGGTTAGGAGGACCCGATGAGAGAGTCACTATAGGCCTAGATAGTGACCCTATAGTAGGATATGGACCTACTCTAAGAGGATAAGGCCAAGAGAATCAAGGGTCTATGAAGTGCTTTGAGCACTATGGAGCTTGAGTGATAAACAACATGGGTGGAGGCAAATTGCCTCAGGGGAGAGGTGAACTGATTATACCAAGAGAGGTAGTGGATCCAAGTAGATGGGATGGATGTTATCACCAACATCCAATAGGGCAACAAGATTTGTATTCTATAGGTATATATACAAATGATGGGGGAGTGGTTGGAGGTAGCCTTGTAGAGGATGACCTTATACCAAATAATGTACTTCCAAGAAATACCAATAGAATAGTGAGTGCCACCACCATAATCTCTTTTGACACTAATCTAGTCTACGTCTAGATCATGGATAACTACATGGTCTGAGAACATGCCCCCACTAGGACCACCTCCAATGGGTGAAGTAGAGGAGACATGATCCCAGAGCTAGGGATAGGATCAGAGTGACATGTCGATTTTTAGTGTGGCATGCATACATATGGAGGGTTGAGTATGCTACACTTATATTATGGTACACTGATCAGGTAGACCTATGTACTCGTATTACTTTGACCTTTAGTAATATCATGTTTCTTTTTTGCAATGTGTGTGCTTATGTATTTATTGCTTTTATATGTTTTTGTGTTTTAATTATGCATGACTATAAGCAAACTATGGAATGAATAAAATAAAATTCAAATGTATGTAAATATCTGCTTGTTGTGGTGAAGTGGTAAATGCCCTGGGTGCTGGTAGAGGCCGAACCAGGTTCCATTCCCCTTGTCTCCATCTTGCAGATATATGGTATAGTTAGGAATGTCCTATGTGCTGGTAGAGGCTGAAAAGGTTACATTCCTCCTATGCCCAACCTATTGAAAGTGGCACCTCGAAAGGGGTGTTTTCCACTATAAATTAGTTTACCCAGGTGTTGTAGGTGAGTTGGAGAGGAGAGGGCAATCCTCCAAGGGAGTTCCCAGGTTCAAATCTCCACCCTACCAAAAAGCTGAATTGGGTATCCAAAATCCAATTGATAATGTTGGTGCGAGCAGGGTCGGGTGTGACCCCTAGGTGACTTTGAAGGTGTAGAACCCCCTGTTCATGGTCTCTCAGACCAAGGCGGCTCCGCAAGGGGTTTTTCACTTTAAAATAAAATGTAAGTAATGCAATGATTTGGATGTAAGGCATGAAATTCATGGATAGAACAAAGCAAAAATAAAGAGAAAAGAAAAGACCAAAAAAACACAACTCTAGTTGAAATCGCACCCCATAAAAATGGAGTACAATATCAAAATAGATTTAAATCATTACCCATAAATATGAGGTATGATTTTGGTAAAATATAATAAGGAAGAAGAAGATAAAACAAAAATGCCAACATAGGGGAAAGCGAGGGGTCGAGGTATAGTGTTTGAGCTAGCATAGGTCATACTAAGACGAATGTGGCCAAACAATGTAGATCAAGCAAGAAGAAAAAAGCAGAAAAAAACCCCACAAAGAGTGAAGCAAAATATGGATAGGTGGAGTGATACCCACTATGGGTGTAGTGCTCACTAATGGACAGATAAAAAAAAAAGTATACTCGCTAGGATGTATACTCATAAATTTTCGAGTGGAGGTTGCCCCTTACTTGTGACCATGAAGCTATCCATTATGGGGTGCTAAAATGATATGATTAATATGCCAAAATTAGTACTACCCGATAGGGGTGTGGTGTGTACAAAATATGTGTGATCAAAGTGAAGCATAACTTGTGTGTGCATGTGCTCAAAACAAGAGAAGAAATGGAAATGAAGACATAAACACGGTGTGTGTGTGCATCCTTTTCAAAATTTTGAGAAGAGATGTGCATAAGATATTCAGTGTCCATATGATCACCATGAATGATGCTTATATGATATATATCATATCCCACGAGTATCCCTTAATAATTAAAATATCATCAAAGGATAAAATGTGAACAAAAAGCAATATTCGTAAATAAAAAGAGTGTGGATCCTTGTATTGAAGAAAAGAGAAATAAAAAATGCAAAGGATAAGGATACACAATAGAAGAACTATATTTCTTGGCTTGGGGAAGACAAAAATATGATCATTAAAACTTTCAAGGCCAAGGAATACAGAATGACAGAAGTGGATGCAATGATAGAAATGGATGACAATGAGCCTTAGGTTTTGGGATTCACTAGGCATCAAAGCCCTAGTTTTAGTGCAGTGCATGTGAGCTATGACATAACTAGGTCTCATCACTTGCCATTGATACCCAAAATATATATGATCAAGCAGGTATGTCTATATGAGCAATAATAATGTAATAATTATAACAAGCAAAATGCAATGAATATAAATTCAAGTAGAACATGCAAAAGTATGACAAGGAGTCATGCAGTATGAACAACCAAGGATGGATGCACTACGTGAACTAAACTAGATGAAAATGTGATATTATGCATAATATAATTTTTTTAGAAGATTAAATGACATTCATTGGTTTTTGAAGTCAACGCCAATTTTGAGTGTGCTACCTATTTTAAGGATTTGACCTATAAAATAAATGACTATGATGGAGGGTATTTTCATGATTCACATAACAAATGGGATACATCACAACATCTTCTCTATGAGATGTCACATGAAATTTAGTGCAAAATCTGACCGTGCCATCTTTTTTTATGAATTAGAGGTTGTTTCCCAACTTTGCAAGATCTCTATAAGATAGAGGAATATGGTCCTCACAAGAATTAGAAGACTCGGTATGTGCAACACAAGGGACAAGTCCATAAAAGGATAATATATACTTGGATATATCCTCATGAGGTATGTCACAATGGGTATTCCTTTTATTGTTCTTCTTTGGGGTCACATGAACTCAGGATGCCCAATGGTTACCATATTGAAAAGTAGAATATCTAAGGAATAAGGGGGTCCCTCATCCTTATCACTCCACTTAAAGCTTCAACGATATAAATTTTTAGCATAAGTGATAAGATGATCATATTATCAAAGGGTAAATATTGGGTTTTATTAGGGATTTAGCCTACGCCATACCTCCTAGGCCAAATCTCAGCATTCAAGGATTCTTGAATACTCTTTTGTCATGGCCCTAAACCTTTATCTATATATCCCATACTATATAGTAATTTCTTGGGAAGTAGGTAATAATTTGATAGGTAACAATGGGTAAATGGACACTAAATAGGACAAGGGTTGCTACCATAGATCTTTTATTTAAGGGATGTACTTGCAAAGATAAAAGTACATGTTCCAATGTCTACAACTTCACCCTTATTATGAGGTAAACCCATAGTATTTGGTGAAGGTGGTATCTTGGAAATATCCACAAGAGGCTTTAAAAAATGATGACTCACTTTATCCTGTGATGAAACTTTGATTATTGGTTCCTCACTCACTTTAATATTTTCAAGATATTTGGTTATTTGAGATGAGGAAATTGATGGGCATAAATTGAGATTGAATTGAGATTGATAAACCATAAAGCAACATTGGAATGGGTGAGGGTCACCAAGAATGGTGACTAATTGATTCTTAGATCTAAAATTTAAACATTGATGAAAAGTAGAAGGGATCACCCTTATCGCATGAATTCAAGGATGTGCGAGAAGCAAATTAAAATATGTAAGGCAAGACACCACATAGAACAAGGTATCTAAGATCTTAGTTCCAACCCTAATGGGGAGGGATATAATCCATAGGCCTTTTGGTACTCATTGTTGAATGCTTTGATGATGATATCAGATTTAGCTAGATCTTCCTCTTTTAATCCAAACTTTTGGAAAAATTGATATGTGCATAAATTGAGGGAAGAACCATTATCAATAAAAATTATTTGATAAAAATTTTCCAATAAATAAACTAATTTAGAGGGAAGAATCTCCTTGTAAATATTAGGAAGGCATATCGTCATCCAAAAATGTGATATGATGTATCCCAAGAGAACTTACAACATTAGTTATAGCACTAGGGGGAATGTCTTGATGAAAAAATTGTTGTCTTAGGAGCTTCAACAAGGCTTCTCTATGAATAGGAAAAATTTGCAAAATTTCTAAGAGGGAGATCTTAATCGGGGTACTAGCTAGTTTTTGAAATTCAAAGGAGACTTTAGGTTGTGTCTTCAACACTAAAGGTGGGGTTTCTAATCTTGTGCTCCTTTTTGCATGTTCTTAAGATCTAATTTGGGCTATATGAAGAACTCATATTCTTATAATAATGTTGATCCTATACAGGTTTCCTTGTAGTTGTTGCTATCATACCAACCATATTATCATAGGGAGGGGGCACATTCTAATATGACACTTGATTAACAACTTGTTGATTGGGAGAGGATATTGGAAGATCCTCATGTCTTGATTAATTACTGGTTTTTTATGTTGGATGTTGACTTTTTATTGGAGGGGTGGGTCAATAACCTTCTATAACAAGTCATCCTTCATCAATTAGGTCCTGAACCACATTTTTTAACCTCTTATAAGATTTTTTCTAGTGCCCCTCCACTCTATGATACTCACAATGTTGGCCAAAATTATACAAATCAGTCATGGTATCAAGTTTCTTTATGGGAGGTAACTCAATAATATTAGCTTCCAAGATCTATTGTAGCACCACATTCATAGGCATGTTGAGTCTTGTGAAATTCCTTCGTAGAGGTTTTAGGGTTGATTAAGCACCACCTTTTGTAGGATATTAACAACACTATTAACAATCCTACTATCTGTTACCCCATCACCAACCACATGCTTGTTCTTCTACTAATTTTTAATGCTACTATCTTCTTTTATCTTAAGTTTATCTTTTATGATAAGGGTCTATTCTACCCTTCTTACTAGATCTATATCTTGGTCAAAATATGTGATAGTTTGTGTTTCCAATTTATAAGATATTTTTTCATGTAATTTCCCAATAAATATCTCATGCACGTCTCTAGGAGGTACAATATATCTCAAGTATCCAACTAAAATCCTCCAACGAGATAAATGTTTTGAAAATATTTCATATTTACATTATTTCAACATATAGACATCTTTCATAGTCACATTGTTTTCAAAATAAGCATCAAATTATTGAACAAACATATCATATGTCTCTTCAAAATTCCTCAAAGAATGATTAAGCAATTGATAATACCATTCTAATTCCATACCACCAAGACTCTTAGGGAACGTTTTTAGTAACAACATGTCATCATATATGATATCATGGCATGCCATCATTAAAATCCTTAAATTCTCAATTGGATCTTCCATTCCCTTATAAATAGGTAAAACTAGTATTGAAAAGTGATTAGGTTAGGGCCTAGAGGTGACAATAATATTTGATTGCAAATTTATCTATAGTTGTAGGTGAAACTAGGTAATTGAATCATATCCACTCTCGAAACCAATTGTTCACCATATTAGTTAAATTTTGCATATTAGGATTTTTGTTGTGCAATGCCCCTAGATTCCCTATGGGAGGGTTATAAGTAGGCTATTGAAAGGGAATTTTGCAGATGTTGGAGATATAACATTGTTATGGTATGGGTTATGATATGTGGTATCTTGCAATGGAGGATAACTAACAATTGGTGGAACATAAGCATATATGTTGATATTAGAAAAATGAGGAGGAATTTGAACATGATCTTGATATGCACTATTTTTTTTTGGTAGATAAGATACCATAGCATTAATATCGGGTTTTACAGGTTGACCCAAAACCTTTTACAAAAATCAGCCCAGGGCTATTGATGAACATGTCCTTACTAAGGATTCTATATATGTAAAATCTACATGCCGCCAAAGCCATTACAACTGGTAAGGCACATAGTCTGTTATCAAAAAGAACCTTCCCATGCAAAATTTTGGGTATACCCCAAGAAAACACACCTGCATCATAATTACAAAAAAATAAACAGACATAGATCCCTTCCTTGAAATAGTGGAGAAACAAAAAACTGCAGACACACATAGCAGAGTACTGAAAAAAACTCCCACAAGCTCTATATTGACAGTTAATCTTAATAATTCTTTTGTAATTAATTTCTTTCATATTTGACATGCTTTGGGACCACATCCTATCTTGGCAAATTAATCTTGGAGAAGTGAACCTACTAGCTATATTTATGGCGATGGCTATTTGGTGCTCCACGTGGCTCTAGTTCGAAGTCTTATATTGTCGTTTATTTCCTACCCTGTGATTATCAACCAACCTCAAATTACTAAGATGACTAGGAGCCATGTTATCTGATATGTGACTATCCCCATTAGTCTTTGTGGTATTTCCAAGAAGCATCCACCAAGACTGACAACTCGGATAATTTTTATTGTGAGTCCATTTCAAAAAAGATACGGGAATACTCATAGCCTTTGAACTTACAGTGCCTTCCCTATTGGTAAATTTGACTATCATTCTTGGCATTCTTGTTGAATAAGCTCCTCTACTTCACTCAGGATACCGTGTTCCCATTTGAAAATTTTGTCACCATCGACACCCAAATTGGCCAACTTATCAACAACTTTGTTAGCTTCTTGAAATACATGTTGGGCTTTTCTATCCTATCTTCCTTGGAAAAGGATCCTAGCCTCTTCAACAATTGTTTTAATCCTCCAAGGAGGTGTTTTCCAATTATTGAGGAGATTTATAACATGCATAGAATCTCCTTCTATGATCAAATTGCCTTCATTTGAAGGCCTATCAACATAGCTCTAGCTTAAGCTTCGTTGTTCCTCCTTGTTCCCAAATATTCAAAAAACACAAGCATCATATTCCCATTATGATCTCGCACAATGCCATCAGCGCCTGCTCTCCCAGGATTTTCCTTAGATGCTCCATAAAAATTAAGCTTAAATTAACCTGTAGGAGGTGGGGACCACTTAACATTGGCTCTGGGGTTGACTACCCTAGGCACAAACTCATCTAAAAAGGTTAAGCTTAAATATTGAGCAATCATGGTCTCCTATAGATGAGGTTTACGGCTATCAAAAGGGATAAGGTTCACATTATCATTGGCAAAGGATAGGATTCTAGCAATGATAGTTTGATGATCATGGATAGACTCGTTAAAGACTCTATGGTTCATTAAAGACTATATGCACTATTAGTTAGAATAACTTATGAAATTCATCCAACGTTGGTGGTCATAGTAGTAGCATATGTGGGGTTGTGAACAAGATTACTGTTGGTTATGAATCTTCCACTAGGAAAGGATTTTAATATTTTGCACCCTAGATTTGCCTAGCAGATTGAAATGTCAGAAGGAAGGAATGCCTTCCATGCCAATATTCAGATAAGGTTGGCTCCTATACTAATCTACTTGGGTTTTTAGATAAAAGTGTTGGAAAGAGATTTAAAATGTAGAAAGAAACGTAAATATCACGTGTTTCAGGTGGGGAATAACAAGCAACACGATCACAAATTAGCATCCAAACCAACAATAATCAAAACAAAACATGTAATATAAACTGCTGTTGTGATTCTATCCCATGTATCCTTCATTCGATATTCCAAGTCTACTTAATTACCAATGTTGTGATCCAGGATTTAGAATGAAAGCAATAAGAAAAATAAATGACACGATGCAGAAATACTTACAGAAGGTAGCATAAAAGAAAGAGACAAATAGCAGAGCCAAATATGCTTTGTATTAAAGAAGTGTTATGTCACAATAGATCTCTCTAGCAATATGTTCCCCCTGATTACAATAGATTAAACTGCTATTTATAGAAGAATTTTCCCCACATTACATTGACATTTTCCCCCTAAAACTGGTGGGGCAATCGAAACTTGACCCCTGTTAGATGGTAGAGTATCTCTGGGATTCTACCTCTTTACATTTATAGATTCTCTGAAAGGGCACAATAGTTAAAACCTCGTATCCCATTGATGATGCTGGTATGGCCTACCCTTTGCAGGCTCTCTGGGGACCTGACATGGTCATTTTGATGGGATGGGGGAAGATATTTGCACTCATGTGCCATGGATATGCTTTAAAGGCTCACCTACCCTGTACTTCGAAGTATACTTTCAACTTTGTCAGGAGGGGATTAGATCCCAAAATGATGCTCTCTCTTTACCTTGGGAGGTGTTCTCTGCCTTAGCAGCTCTAAAAACTAGGGGGAATCCATATTTAAAAACTCTCTACTGATCTCTTCTAGAGGTCACTGAAAGATAAAAAGATGCTCAAAATTGTTGAACGACGATGGTGATATTAGGAGTTGGGATTGGGAGTGACCTCAGACACAAGCTAGAAAATGCTCAAAAATGAGCAAATTTGGTAAATTCTGGTCAGTGACAGTGATCCTGGGCAAGCTCCATGCTGCAAATCACTAAAAATATGAAATTCTACTGGAAAAAGTGGGTGGCGACAGCGATCGCGGGAGCAGGGATACTTAAAGTTTTTTCTTTGTTTTCCTCTGCTTCCACATGTTGCTAAAAAATTGTGTGACATCAGGCATCAACAGGTAGTGATAAAAATCATGGGCATGGACTTCTTCTTCCTTCCATCATGCACTAAAAAGCACTACGGTGATGATCATCGTCGGTTAGCAACGATGATCATGGGCATGGGTGGCACTTAGAATTTTTTTGACTCCTTTGTGCAGCTCTTGATCACCAAAATGTGGCATGATGATGGGTGTTTTTGGGAATAAATGACAATATTTGTCATCAGCACTTAGTCATTATTTAAAATTTTCTTCGAATCGCTCAAACCACCCATGTCACTGGGGATCACTCAGCAACGACGACAATCATGGGTGCACCCAACACTTGATAATTTTTAGGCCCTTTTCAATGTTGCTCTATGTAACTGAAATGGCTTGCACTACCAAGACTCACCCAAAAATTATGGTGATCGCAATAATAGGCCCATACTTAGTAATATTTTCTATTTTTATTTCAAACAATGCATCCAAATTTAAATATTGCTCTGCAAACTAGAAACTCAATAAACTGAAAATGAAACAAGAAAATTGGAAAGAGCACTGAGGAAGGAGGAAGGAAATGACCTGATAGAAATTTTCAAAATTCTTTTACCCCTAGAAAAATGTGGCAACATTCCTAGTGGCTCATGGGGTATCGAGCTCACATCAATGCAAGGATCTAGGCATTTATCCTTTGGGCCCAGAGTCATCTCTGGTCCCTACTTCTTCTTTTTGTAGGCCTTGGTCTTGTTGCTCTTCCTTATGTTTCTCCTCATTCTCAGAGTCATCCTCATATGATTGGTTTTCAATATCCTCCTCCTCATACTCCTCTTCAAACAACTCTTCTTCTTTTGGATCTTGCTCTTGATTAATCTCCCCAGAGTCAAGGCAGATTTGGATTTGTTCAAAATTGTCCTGAACCTGAGCCCAAGAATTTTTTGAGAAGATATACATACCGTGAATATCACTCACCAAATGCTTAAATATTTCCACCTGGAGCATATCAATTTGTTCAACCTTCTGGCTCAAGTCAAGAAAATAGGAGTGAATCAAGCAAAACCTGGAGGTTTGATCTGTCACTTGTTCCTCTTGAATTGGGTCCACTCACCCATCAATATTCAAAGTATCATTGGCAACAGTGTCCTAGGCCAGTCGTAGTTCTTACTTTAGGAGGCATTCACCATTGTTATCCATAAATATCAGGAATTTGAGCATGGAGAGAGTCAGAAAGGGGCCCATGCATATATCCTACTCCTTTTGCAGTATGTGCAATAATACTCTGGCCCTTTGGACTTTTCCAAATATTTTAAAGAATGAATACAAGGTTACCCTTGCAGCTGCCCAATCTCAGGAAATGGGATATTTAGAGATAATTTGATAGCCATATCAAGCCAACGGTCTGCTTATCACTCTAACTCCTCCACCAGATGCTTACCCTCGATATATACTTCTTTTACCTAGGTGATGAATGTGAGAACCAAAAGGGACTTAGAAGCTTGGGGTCTTAAGTTCTTTAATAGTCCTATGTGGATTTCCTTAATGCAGTTCTTGGAGAATGTCTCCACCTATACAACCCTCTCCTCCAAATGTTGTTGAGCCTACTGAAACTGGCTCTAAAGTTTAGTTATCTAGTGCTCAGCATCCTCCTTATGTTCTTTCCTCATTTTCCAAGGCTACAACCTATTGCTTCAGCTGCTGACACTCCTTCTCAGAGTTATCTAATTGAGCCTACATTCTTGCCATGTCCTCTTCCAATTTTATTTTTTCATTTTCTAGATCGCAGTAGCGCTCCTTCAACTATAAGTGCTTCAAGCGCAATGTATCAATTCCATCATGAAGAGCTAGTGCCTCATTCTCAAATATGACCTCATTCAAGTCTTTGGTTTAGCTTTGATACTCATAATATTCAAGAGTCATATCCTTCAGAGGCTTCTTAATGTTTGGAACCCTCTTTTCCTTGTATAGTAACATGTTAAAGTCAAATATGGAGCACTTCTCCACTTCGGCAATGTCTTCATGCCTTTTATTCATCGCGTTATGTGCCCATTTATTGGAGGTTTGCTTGGTTTGAGTTGCCACAAGCTGATTCTCCATTATTTGAATCAAATCTACCTCTTCAAAGAGAGGCCTAGCCAAAGGCAAACCCTAATACAACATGTGTTCCTCCACAAATAGGTAAGGGGAAATAGCAGTCTGATGCTCTTCTACTCTCAGGGATGACTTAGTATAAACAGTGGGGGTAGATGGGTTTTTTGGATTTTTAAAAAATGTGCCAACTATGGGTGGAATATGTGGAGAATGCATTGGATATGAGGTAGTGGTTCTTGTTTGGTTTTATTCTAGGGTTTGGAGGACATTAGGCTCTATGGAGGAATGGCCAAGTTGGGACTTTTTAGTGATGAAATGTTGGGCTTCCTCAATGAAGGGGTGAGATGCGATAAGGGAAAGGGTGGCTACTACTTTGCTAATCAAGGGAATGGTAGCAGGGATGGGCACAACAATAGAGTACTAAGGCAACGTAGATACTAACTTAGAAGTTTGAAAGAATAGAGAATGCATACTTGTGAGCTCTACCTGAGTTGGTGTGTCAAAGAGTTGGGTCATCCACTGGTCCACCATTGATAGGGATGTATCCTATTGTATGGTCATGACCTCCAAGGTTCTGATATTCTTTTGAGGTTGCATCACCTTAGACCGTGGGACAGTCTCCTTTACGCTTGTAGCCCTTTGCCCTTTTGACATTTTTGTTTTTCTTTTTCTTTTGAGAGAGGCAACCTCTTCTTCTTGGGCTTTGGGCAGTGGGTTGATGGTTCTCTTTGGAGCTTTGGGATTTTTTATCGTCAACTTGATCTGTTTCTTTTTTTTGGGTGCTAGGGACACCTGCATCACTTGGGCTCATGTTGCTTGGATGACGTGTAGGTCTACATCTTGGCTGGCTAGTGCTACTCTAGATGACTACTTTTTAGAAGATTGTTGCATCCTAGGCTCTACAACCTTACTCACTTGTACCCTGTTGTAGGACCCTTCACCATGTGATTACAACTATTTGGATGGGGCCTACTCCTTTTATAGGCATTGAGAGCCTGGAGGCATAATATACTGAAACACAAGGGGCTACCACGTGGCATAGTTTTTATCGTTGAGTGTAGAAAATATGTCGTTACTGGCCAAGTATTTTTCAAACTTGTGTTTTTTGGTACGAACGCACATTATCCACCACTATGATATATTTTTGGGTTTCCACCCTTTACCTTGCAATCTAGCTTGCAACTTCTTGTACATTTTTGTATCTGGCCTATGTTCCTTGTTGTGGACAAGATCAAATTTGGCTTCTATGAAGTAGAAGTCATGCCACAGGGGGAAATAATGCATGTCTTCAATATTCCACTCCAAATATATTCTAGATGGGTTGTTGCACTTGTCCATGATTTTCTTGTGGGGATAGACATGGAAGTCCTAAACATCTATAAAATCCCTCACTATGTCGAGGGGATCATACTTCCATATCTAAGGCATCTCGACCAAGCCAAAGCTCAATAGTGTGGCATTTAGATACTGATGTTGTCCATTGATGTCGACCCCAATCCCTACCCAGGTGATTGGATGATCAAATAAATGCCCCTTTTTTTACCCTTGGCCATACTTCTCATCAGCGTAGTCCATCTACCATGATGCCTCCAAGGTAAACTGGTACTTTGTGGTATAATATGGCAACATGAAGGGTTTACCTGTGAACCCAAAAATCCTTATCACAAATCCCTGTTTTAACCAGAAAGTATCACCAAAATCCTAGTTTTTTACTTGCTCTCTCATTACACGTGGGATGAAAAAATAGTTACCATGGAGAAGGGTCAGGGCTGGGCCCAATAAGGATAGATTGAACTTAAAATAAGACTCCTCCTTCAGCAGCACCCTGATCCACTTGTAAACTGGATTTTGCACACCATTCTTATCTTTGCACTGCACTAGGAGTTATTTTATGTGGTTGCTCATGTGAAACAAGAATAACCACCCCAGGGCTGACCAGTATCTGAAGCTTTCACTCACCCTGCTTTTCAATTATTATGGTTTCAAGTTAATCCCTCAGGACACACAATCTACCCAGTCAAATAATACTGGCTTGTGATGAGTTTCATTGAGTCTCATCATTTAATCTCAATGATTTATCAATCCGGGGTGGTGTCCAAGGCTATCTACGATAGAAGGTTAGGGCAGAGTACAATTCAGGCACTCAAATTTCAAGCAATTATTGGTGAAGCAGATTTTGGTTTAGCCTTTTGGTGTCACACTAAACCTAGTCTGAAGAATGGAAACTGAAATAAAGTACAAGAATTGAAAACTAAATCTAAGTTTGCAAGAATTGAAATCTAACTACAATTGCATGAATTGAAATTGCTAAATTGAAATCCTAAGTTACTTTTGTAGAATTGAAATCTAGTTACTCTTGCATAATTGAAATTGCTAAATTGAAATCTAATCTACTTTTGTAGAATTGAAATCTAATCTACTTTTGCAGAATTGAAACTTATTCTAAAACACTTGTCAATGCCCTGCCACAAAAGGTCGTCAAGCTTCTGCTACAGGAATTGACAGCAAAATGAAATATGCTGAAAATAGAAAGTTGCTAAAATAGAAAGCAGGAAAAACATAAAGGAAAATGCTTAATATGATTTGTCAGCTGACATACACACAAATGTTGTACATAAACATAATAGGAAACATAAATCACACAACACAAAATAAAAACAAGAAAATGAAATCTGGCAAGCAATCTATTAATTCTGCTGCAACAAAATTATAGATTAAAACCTGCCATAAAATCCCTCCTTCTAGATCTGAAAGTGGGCCCATACTTCCTGATCTAGAAGGAGGTGAAAAGCACTCCTTAACTAATTAACACTCAGAACATAAAATGATAAAATACTACACTTTTATTGATGACAAAACATGCTGAAAACTGTTACAAAAAATCACTGTACAGTCCTAATTGTCTACTAAAAACTCTCCTCTATTCTAATTCCTAACTGGCTCAACCAAGGAGGGAGCTATGTTATTTATATAAATATTTACAATATATCCCATGCTCAAATCAGCCTATGTGCTATTTTATAGTCATTTGCCAATAATTTTGGATCTGAAATAAATGCAAATCTGGATAGTTTGTGTTGCAGCAGTAGTCATTGGCCCTTAGAAAGCATCTTCAATGGTGGGAGTACGTGGGAGGAGTCTAGAAATATCTCACACATAATTCTCCACTTCATAATATGCCATTCCTATCTTGCAAACAACTTTCTATTATGTTGCAGTTTTTCTGGGTTTATCCTAGAAGAGGATCAAATTGATCTTTTCCATGCATGGTGGCTTTGGACGGCAAGGACAGCAAAATTAGATGGAAGATATTTTCCCTTAACTTTATCAACCTTCTTATCCCCTTTTACACCGCAAAAATTCAGTCAACAAGTCAAAAAGTACATTTTATTTTCATTTCGAAGATAAGTGGCTCATTCCGAAGATACTGCAATTCTCATTTCGAAGACATTGTGTTCATTTCGAAGATCTTTAGAATGACCAAATGTGTTGACTCCAAATGGTTTTGGCTGCATTTCTAAGGTGGATTAGCCTTCAGGATCAGATTGCAATAGTCTTCATTCTTCCTTGGATGTGAATTTCATGCCTTGCCATTCATTGGTAGCTTGTTGGAATTTACATGGTAAATTACTGCATTTTCTAGTTCTGCTGCACAGTTGTAGAATATTGGCATTTCTTGCAAATTCAATCAAATTAGAACATGGAAAACTTATTAAAATATCAACATGAAGGAGTACATCAAGTTGCTACTAAATTTATACACTTCATTCACCAAGTAACCATGCTGAAATAGTGCAACAGTGCTGCACAATTGCCCTTGCTCTGTTATACCCTGTTGCTGCCTATTTAGACCATGTGGGAATGCTTCTAAATAGGTCAAATGTCTTCTGTAGTCCTTCTGAACTTATTCCATCCATATCCTCATGCTTTGCTTGACAACTTCAAGGTGTTCCTATAAAGTGACAGCTTGCTGATTTTTATATGGCTGTTTTTTCCAGATTTTCAGATTTATGACAGTCCTAAAATTTTGTCTTCAATGTGGATTTGAAACAAGTTTAAGGGCAGGAAAACATTCAAAAACCATTGAGAAGTTAATGGATATCAGCATACCACATTTGGTTAATTGAAATGCATGTTCTTACTTGCTACTTAATCAAGCAAAATCAGTCACAAAATGCTGAAAATAGTCAAAAACAGAGATATAGTATTCCTAACATAAAATCATGTAAACACTTAACAAATAGTATATTCTAGTCAACTATTTGGCAATTAACTTATCATATGGTAGTCAAACATTGTGCAATAATGAGTCAAACATTGTGCAATAATGAGGCATTCTTGGGCCTCATCATCCCCCCAACTTGAACTGATGCATGCCCTCATGCATCTTAGTAGGCCATAGTAATATGCAGGTTTTATTCTTGTGAACAACATCCTTTGCTACCCCGCTAACCGAGAAATTCCTCCTTGCTGCACTATATCAAGTATTTTGCAATTAAGCACATGTATGACTCTTTTTCTATTTTTCTACAAGTTTTAGTGCTGCAAGGTACCTCTTAAAGGCTTGATAACATATGATTCATCTTGCAATAGTCTTATTATGGAACCGTATTTGGCAGATGCACTACTACTGATGGAATTTTCTGTTCTTAACAACATTTTAGCCTGAATGCTTATTTTTGTTGTTTGCACCTTTTGAACAAAATTGAATTTTTTTTTTTATTTGAAATGCTTGAGGGATGTACTTACTTGTGGTAGAGCCTTATAAACCTCAATATTTGATGTACCCTACTCTTTTTGCTATTCTATAGCATTTTCAGCAATTCTAGTATAGTTTCTGCTCATTCCGAAGATATCCTGCTCATTCCGAAGATACTGCAATTCTCATTTCGAAGATCCGCTCATTTCGAAGATACTGCAATTTTCATTTCGAAGATCCACTCATTCCGAAGATACTACAATTTTCATTCCGAAGATCCGCTCATTCCGAAGATACTGCAATTCTCATTTCGAAGATCCGCTCATTTCGAAGACCGAAGATCCGCTCATTTCGAAGATACTACAATTTTCATTTCGAAGATCCGCTCATTCCGAAGATACTGCAATTCTCATTTCGAAGATGTCTGTTCATTTCGAAGAGACTGCATTTCTCATTCTGAAGATGTCTGTTCATTCTGAAGAGACTGCATTTCTCATTCCGAAGATCTTCAAAAAATTCAGAAATGACCTTCTATGCAAAAGTTAGCTACAGATTCTATTGTGGGTCCATCTCTAGAGTGTATAAGCCTTCCATAACATCAAAAATCCCTTCTTCATCCTTTTGTTTAGATGTTATTCTTTGTTTTGTATGTTGTTGTTTTATTCTAGTAGTACTAAAATAGAACCTTCGGGTGCATTTTGTTGATTATCCTCCTTCAATTTATCAGACAATTGTGAGATATAAACTTGTAGTTCTCCTTCTAAAATTTGCCCTACAAATTGAAATAGAATTGCTGCCATGTCTGTCCCAAAATCAGGTTTTTGCACAGTTTTGGAATTTCCATGCAATTAATGGCATAAGGGGGTGTTTCTTGACATCTTGAACATGTTCCTTTTTCAACTTGTCACTATTGTATGAATAGTTTATGCCAAATACCGACTATCATACACTAAATGCTAAATGTTTACTATGAATTAAATGCAAGAAACACATACCTTACTGTCCTAAAAATTGGTCATGCACCTTACAAGCTGCTTTTGATGATTGTTAGCAGGCTATCTCGAAAACATAAACATAACACATGTGCAGTGTGAGATTTGTACAATGGTGGAACAATGATGGGTAGATCAACAAGGCAATGCATGCCAAAAAATTGGTTTTCATGCAAGCCAACTCAGTAGCGCCTCCAAGAAGGTTTTCACTACTGAATTATTCATTTTTTTTTTCATTTTTTCATCAGAAGAGGTTGCCATTTCTGGTTTTCAACCAACTTCTGTCCCTTTTTTTTTTTTTCAAGTGCTTCAATGAGAGAGAAAATCTCTCACTCTTATTTGGATAAGACCAATCCTTATTCTGCAAAAACATGTCAATTGTTGTATGAAAACACCATCTCTTTCTGTTGAAACCTGCAACATTGATGCAATTTTCCTTACTAGATGACCAGTAAGAATCTTCTTACATCATCATTGCCTCCTTATTGCTAGAAATGAAGTATTGGCTCCATTGTTCCTATTTCTTGCTGAAATTGATGCTTGTCCTCATGTATCCCCATTTTGTGGAACATGCCTTTGCTGCAATTTTTTTCTCTTTCTCTCTCTTTTTTTTTTTTTTTTTTCAATTTTTCTTGTCTTGCTTGTACCCAAGAAGGAAGTTCACAAACAAGACTATTCTTCTTTTTGCTTTTCTTGTATTTTTTCTCTTTTTTTTTCTTTTTGTCAGACTTTTTATGATCACTCTAAATCTGATATTGAAGAGAAATTCTCTTCCATTATGTGTACATCCAATGGAATCTCCTTCAAGAACTCCTCCTTAGTTAATGGTGCATGGTATACCTGAAGGCAATGTCCATTCACCACTAACATCCTCCATGAATTACCAATGGGAGAAAGAAGCACTGCTCCATATCTGAAAACTTCTTCAATCAAGTGTTGTCCATGGCTCCTAGTCTACAAAATCTTGTCAATCTGTTCTTGAAACAATTAAATACCAATTCCCAAAAGATGTTAAGTGCTTACATCAAGATAAAATCTTGATATACCCTTGTAATTCCATGTAAAGGGATTGAAATATTGTTTCAAAATAGCAATAATTTTGCTTTTTGTTTATAAGTCAACCGGCTAATAATGTTCAAGAATTTTCTTGGCTGCACTTCAATTTGTTTCATTCCTAGGAGGACATAATTTACCCCTTTGTAAAATGGAAGTAAATTTTCTATGTGCAGTTTTTCTAGTTTTTCTCCTTTATCCAAAGCTAATTTCTGTGTGTTTGGACTAAAGGTTTTTTGTGTATCTCCATTGATTTTTGTCTCTTCAAGCTCAGGTAAGTTCTTATTTTAGCACAGTTGGATGTTGCTACAGTCAATAACATTTCCTACAGGTTGTTTTTTTTATACCAGATTCAGCTACATAGACAGGGGTTGCCTATCCTGTATTATTCAGACTGATCATAGGTTGGGCTTAAAAAAATATTTTTGGTTTGCACAATAAGACAAGAAGTGTATAACTTTAGCAGATCAACTACTTGTCAGGTAGGATCACCTCTAATGAGATCAACTATTGTCTATGTAGGCTAAGAATTGCTAGGTTGCGGTTTAGCGCGGTAAAATCCTAACAATCTTTAAGTAATAATGGAAAACTCTAGGATCATCATTAAGTTGTAAACTCCTATTTTTATTGTGCAAAATTTTTTGTGATTTTTTTTTTAATAGATTCAGCTTACATAGACAGGGGTTGCTGTCTAGGTTGGGCTGAAGGTGGTGGTTGCTTGTTTTCTAAATGGACTGAAATGCAACTATCAATAATTATTATTTATACCAACTATTACATTCAGATTTAACTCTGAACTTCATAACTTAGCACAATAATAATTATTTGACTGCTTTTACCCTCTAACAACACCATGTTCCCCGGAAACGATGCCAAAATGATGAGTGTCATTGAGTCTCATCATTTAATCTCAATGATTTATCAATCCGGGGTGGTGTCCAAGGTCTGTCTACGATAGAAGGTTAGGGCAGAGTACAATTCAAGCACTCAGATTTCAAGCAATTATTGGTGAAGCAGATTTTGGTTTAGCCTTTTGGTGTCACACTAAACCTAGTCTGAAGAATGGAAACTAAAATAAAGTACAAGAATTGAAAACTAAATCTAAGTTTGCAAGAATTGAAATCTAACTACAATTGCATGAATTGAAATTGCTAAATTGAAATCCTAAGTTACTTTTGCAGAATTGAAATCTAGTTACTCTTGCATAATTGAAATTGCTAAATTGAAATCTAATCTACTTTTGTAGAATTGAAATCTAATCTACTTTTGCAGAATTGAAACTTATTCTAAAACACCTATCAATGCCCTGCCACAAAAGGTCGTCAAGCTTCTGCTATAGGAATTGACAGCAAAATGAAATATGCTGAAAATAGAAAGTTGCTAAAATAGAAAGCAGGAAAAACATAAAGGAAAATGCTTAATATGATTTGTCAGCTGACATACACACAAATGTTGTACATAAACATAATAGGAAACATAAATCACACAACACAAAATAAAAACAAGAAAATGAAATCTGGCAAGCAATCTATTAATTCTCATGTAGCAAAATTACAGATTAAAACCTGCCATAAAATCCCTCCTTCTAGATCTGAAAGTGGGCCCATACTTCCTAATCTAGAAGGAGGTGAAAAGCACTCCTTAACTAATTAACACTCAGAACATAAAATGATAAAATACTGCACTTTTATTGATGACAAAACATGCTAAAAACTGTTACAGAAAATCACTGTACAGTCCTAATTGC
Source organism: Wollemia nobilis (assembly GCA_028583015.1). Taxonomy (NCBI): domain Eukaryota; kingdom Viridiplantae; phylum Streptophyta; class Pinopsida; order Araucariales; family Araucariaceae; genus Wollemia; species Wollemia nobilis. The sequence goes on from JAQPPZ010003199.1 coordinate 7,270,945, forward strand.
TACTACTAAAAACTCTCCTCTATTCTAATTCCTAACTGGCTCAACCAAGGAGGGATTTGTGTTATTTATATAAATATTTACAATATATCCCATGCTCAAATCAGCCTATGTGCTATTTTACAGTCATTTGCCAATAATTCTGGATCTGAAATAAATGCAAATCTGGATAGTTTGTGTTGCAACAGTAGTCATTGGCCCTTAGAAAGCATCTTCAGTGGTGGGAGTACATGGGAGGAGTCTAGAAATATCTCACACATAATTCTCCACTTCAGAATATGCCATTCCTATCTTGCAAACAACTTTCTATTATGCTGCAGTTTTTCTGGGTTTATCCTAGAAGAGGATCAAATTGATCTTTTCCATGCATGGTGGCTTTGGACGGCAAGGACAACAAAATTAGATGGAAGATATTTTTCCTTAACTTTATCAACCTTCTTATCCCCTTTTACACCGCAAAAAATTAGTCAACAAGTCAAAAAGTACATTCTGTTTTCATTCCGAAGATAAGTGGCTCATTTCGAAGATACTGCAATTCTCATTCCGAAGACATTGTGTTCATTCTGAAGATCTTTAGAATGACCAAATGTGTTGACTCCAAATGGTTTTGGCTGCATTTCTAAGGTGGATTAGCCTTCAGGATCATATTGCAATAGTCTTCATTCTTCCTTGGATGTGAATTTCATGCCTTGCCATTCATTGGTAGCTTGCTGGAATTTACATGGTAAATTATTGCATTTTCTAGTTCTGCTGCATAGTTGTAGAATATTGGCATTTCTTGCAAATTCAATCAAATTAGAACATGGAAAAATTATTAAAATATCAACATGAAGGAGTACATCAATCTGCTACTAAATTTATACACTTCATTCACCAAGTAACCATGCTGAAATAGTGCAACAGTGCTGCACAATTGCCCTTGCTCTGTTATACCCTGTTGCTGCCTATTTAGACCATGTGGGAATGCTTCTAAATAGGTCAAATGTCTTCTGTAGTCCTTCTAAACTTATTCCATCCATATCCTCATGCTTTTCTTGACAACTTCAAGGTGTTCCTATAAAGTGACAACTTGCTGATTTTTATATGGCTATTTTTTCCAGATTTTTAGATTTATGACAGTCCTAAACTTTTGTCTTCAATGTGGATTTGAAACAAGTTTAAGGGCAGGAAAACATTCAAAAACCATTGAGAAGTTAATGGATATCAGCATACCACATTTGGTTAATTGAAATGCATGTTCTTACTTGCTACTTAATCAAGCAAAATCAGTCACAAAATGCTGAAAATAGTCAAAAACAGAGATATAGTATTCCTAACATAAAATCATGTAAACACTTAACAAATAGTATATTCTAGTCAACTATTTGGCAATTAACTTATCATATGGTAGTCAAACATTGTGCAATAATGAGTCAAACATTGTGCAATAATGAGGCATTCTTGGGCCTCATCAGCTTGGTTTTTTTAGTCATAGCCTTGGGGTCATAAAATTCCCCTCACATGATGCATTCTATGAGAGTGATCTGGTAGGGAAAGACCATCGTGTCTATGCCCAAGACTATAATTTTGGTCAGCATGGTATAAATTATAGAACTCTTGAAATCTCTTAGAGGCCTAGGTTGTTTCAGCCATTTTTGGGGTGGAAGGGGCTCATGTAGCTGATAATCCATAAACCTCTGCATATTCAGATTATCTGAGTATCTACTCACCTATTCACCAAGATTGATATTTTTGATAGTATAATCCTTGTTTAGCACTAGACCTAGTGTGAAGGCCATCCTCACAGTATATGGAAAAATCAATAATAAGATGTTGCCCTCATGGTCGTATACCTACCTGATGTTTGGTTTGTAATACTCAATAATTATTGCCACCAATTCAGGGCAATGATGCACCTATGAGCACAAGAACCGGTATAGGTGAGAGTGATAAGCCACAATGTAGGGGTTTGAAGGTGAAATATTCTCTCACAATTTCTCAACTATTTGTTGTAGCTAACTGGTGCCCTATAAATAAATACCATCTCTAAGCTTTATCCAATAATAAATGGGAGGATGGGGAACTGGCTTTGGCGACGTTGTCTGGGGCTTTTTCTCTTTTTTAGTTCTAGACACCTAGGCTTTCCCCTTATCCTTCCTTTTAGTCTTCTACCCACTCTTTTTTGTGCTTGAAGTAGCTCGACCTGCTACGACACCCTTTTGCCTACTTTATTTCTTTCCCATGGTGAAGGTAAAATTCATTTTAATTGTTGCTTGATTGTGAGAAACTTCTAAATTTGACTTAGTGTAGCTTGGAGTGCATCAAATTTTATCTGGTAAAGTGCTTCTGAGAGGTGCTTTTATAGTAGGGAACTTGGGATGGGCCTTTAATGGATGGAATTTGAATTTAATACCAGTTGCACAAAGTTGGTGGACATTGATTTTGCTCTTGGGTGGCCATGCATGAAATCTTCCTTGGAGGCACCAATATTTAAATTTCTATCCCTTGGAGCACGTCCCTTTCGTATAATAATTTTTGGAATCAGTGCAAATCCTGGTCTATTTATGATGCACACTTTAAAAAAATGGGCTTTAACCCCCTTGGCCTTTGACACACTTTTCGAAGTTTTTGAGTGGAGAGGAATGATGCCCGCTTTAATTTGGTAAATTTTCTCAAAATCACTTAAAATTTGAGCAATTCTGAGTATGGACCGCTTTAGCAAGCGATAGTGGTATTTGCTTCTTGGAACAACCACTTTCTTTCTATCCATGCTCAATTTTTCTCAGTGACTGGGGTACGCTTGGCAGATGGAACATTGGGTGCATGAAAATGGGTGTACTCACACTTAGAAAGTTTTTCAACTTTTTCAAACTGCTCATTTCCCTTGGCGGCGCTTGCGAGAAAATCCTCTCTGTAACCAAAAAATAAGAGTGATGCCTATTTATTTTAGAAAAGTGAGCGATGATGGCCGTCAACACTTGGAGAATTTGTGGCATACCGAGTCCCAGGTTTGCTAAAAATGTGAAAGTGTTCTCGGGATCACTCAAAAAATGGGTGATTTTTGGAATGAGCATCTTTGGCAAGTGACGAAGGTTCTCAACCTTTTTTAACTTTTTCTTGTTTTACTCATGCCCCCTCCTTCATATCTTGATCACCGTCATTGAAAACCCTAAGATATTCCATGAATCACTCAAAATTTGAGTGATCTTGGGGTCTCTTGAACACTTAGGCAAATTGGCCACCTCTCTACTTGCTTGAAATTTTTGAAAACTTGGTGGCACTCCTGGGATCACTCAAAACTTGAGCCACCTTAGGTAATATTTACTTAGCAATTTTCCTTGTGTTCTTCTCAATTTAGCCATTTCTTGGAAGGGATTCTTGCTATCACCAAAAAAATAAGGTGATCTCTGACTTTTACAAATAAGTGAGCGACGGTGAGCAAACTCTATATTTTTCTTGATTCTCCAGGACTTTCTCTTGCAAGGAGGATTACTTCTACATCCACTTGGAATCAAATATTTTCTAGACCCAGGGATATGGTGAACCACTTGGCTCAACAACCTAAAATAAAGAAACTGAAAAGCATACTTACATTCAAGCAAGGAAATAAATTTAACACAGTAGAAAAGAAATTATGTACAAAGGGAATCTCTTGGTGCTCCTCAGTGACAATAGGCTTTCATATGAAATTTTTTAATAGGTATCAGGAGGATATGACCCTCCATGTCTCTTAGGATGAATTAATTGAATTGGTTGACCATGGAAACCTAGAAGGGGCCTTCCCAAAAGACATAAAACTTATCACGATTACCTATTTTCTTCTTCCAAGAATCTCATTTCAGCACTAGGTCTCTGATCTTGAAGACCCTGGCAGTAGCCCCTTTTGCGAGCCATTTTTGTGTGGTGCCAACATGCTTCATAAAAGACTCATGATATTTTTCTCTCTATTATTCAAGATGCAACAACTGGGCTAGTATGGCATCAAGGGGATCTATGTTGTCCTTTTCATCATCCATAAACTAGAGTGCGGGCATCTCAATATGGGTAGACAAAAAATCCTCCTTCCCATAAACTAGTGTGTATGGGGATGTCTTGATGGACTTCTTTATGGATATTTCATCTACCTATAGAGCCTGATCTAGGTACAAGTGCCATAACCTCTTATTCCTCTCCAAAGTCTTATTTATAATATTCATTAGGTCCTTATTCATCAACTGGGTTAGGTCATTCCCCTATGAGTAATAGTTGGATGAAGCCTTATGGTAAATATTGTACTTGCAGGTGAAATCTATCAGTTTGCCTCATGTGAACCCTGGACCATTGTCTATCACAATAACCTCTAGGATTTCGAATCAAGTTATCAAAATTTCTAGGAAGGAGATGATTGTCTCCTGGTCAGCGTGCTTTGTGGGTATAGCTTTAGCCCAACGGGTGAAGTAATTTGTGGTAGTCAATATGAACTTGTGCCTTGTAGAGGATTCTAGTGAGATATTTCCAAAAATGTCTAAGCCCCACTACTGGAAGGGAACCTCCACTTGAATTGGCTATAAAGGCATTGGAGAATTCTTATTCTGACTAGTTAACCTCTGGCATTTCTCATGCTTTTGGCAGAATTCTTGTGCATCTGTGAAGATGGTGGGCTAATAATAGCCTACCTTGATTATTTTTAAGGTTGTAGACCTTCTTGAAAGGTGTCATCATGACATTTCGAAATGTAACTATTTGAGGACTTTTTATTTTTTCATTCCCATAACATAGCGTAAGAGAACATCAATATTTTTGTAAAATATACCCTCGGGGTGCAGATCATACTTCAAAGCATTAATCCAAAACCTCTTTCTTTGTGAGGTAGTGAGCTGATCTGGACATCTCCCTATGCTGAAGTACCACACTATATCATATGTCTAGTAACTATCCTCTGATAAGGAGTTGGAAAAGTCACCTTCCATCATGGGATCTTCCCACTGACAAGTAGATACCTCGACAGCAAAACTTCTAGCCAATTCCTAGCATAGATCCTGACCTCTGATTAACTTGGTGGGTCATACATCTATGTCGAATTCTTAGATTTTAACAATACATCTTGCTCTTTCTTGACCCGGTTCCCCTTGAATAATAAAATTTTTAACATTAGGGTGTATCACAAAAACTATAATCTGGCTCTGAGATACAAAGTGCTTGAACTTCTTCAAGGATATCATGACTACATGCACTTTATGCTCAATAAAATTGTATCTTTCTTCATGCGGTTGGATTACTTGGCTCTAGAAGGATATTGGCCACTCCTCGTCATCATCTCCTTTCTGGGTTAAGACTACAGCATAGCTCTTAGGTTCCCCAACCGCATAAAGGATGAAATCATTAGAGTAGTCTGAGTTTATCAACACAGGCACCTGAGCTATCCTGGCCTTAATCTCTTCAAAGCCTTGCTTTCTTTCTTCAGTCTAGATAAAATTAACATACTTTTTTAATAGCTCAACCATAGGTATGATGACTTGAGAAAAATTAGGAATGAACTTCCTCACGAATTTGATCTAGTCAAAGAAGGACTAGAGCCCTTTCTTGTCTACTGGAATGAAGAGTTTTAGGAGAGCTTCTTCTCTATCAGGATCAACTTATAGCCCTCTTTCAAAAATCACATGACCTAGCAACTTCCCTTCCTTGATGGTGAAGACTAATTTCTTGGGATTTATGGAAATACCAAACTCGCAATATCTTTCAAACACTTGTTCTCAATGAGAGGTGTGTTCTTCCATCCTATTGGAAATCACAGTCATGTCATCTAAATAAATGACAATGTTTTTATTTAGAAACTCCTAAAATTCAAGGTCCATGGCCCTTTGAAATGTGGCCCCAGCATTGGATAAGCCAAATGGCATGCAATGATAGGTGAACATTCCCCATTTGGTGGTGAACATCATCTTGTGCTTGTCCTTATCCCTAATCTAGATTTGGTTCTAGCCAAAAAATCCATCTAGGAGAGAGAACCTTTGAGATCCTGCGACCACATGAAGAATTTGGTCGATCTATGGGAGTGGATAGTGATCCTTGAGAGAGCCCTTATTAAAATTTCAAAAGTCAACATAGAGGTAGATATCCCCATTCTTATTTTTGACTAGGACTAGATTTGTGACCCAAGAAGAATGTTTGATCAGATATATGATCTTGGCTTCTAGAATTTTCAAGAGCTCTACCTTCATCATAGCCTCGATATTCTGGTTAACCACTATTTGTTTCTATCTAAAGGTATTAACCCCTTCTTCTAGTTCTATGGTATGTTGTATAATCTCTTTGTCATACCATTTTAGGTCCTAATAACACCAAGATACAATATTTGGATACCTTCTATACAAGGCCTAGATCTGTTCTAGTTCTTCTAGGGTATAATCTATTTTGACCTTGATTACCTTTCCTGGTTCTAGTTCTAGAACCATGTATTACTTGGCATCAACCTTGATCCTATGATATATAGATCTATAATTCTGATCAAATAGGCTCTCAAGAGTAATTTTTCCTTTAGGGATGCGGTTATTCTTCAATTGTATCAACCCCTTATACCGCTCATCATCAGGGTCTCTACCTTCGATTGAACTTGCTTCATGTATCAAGAAATTGATGATATATTTTTCATAATCGAACACCTACTAGTAGGTGTCCTTATTATGCATAGAAGGCTTGTAGATGGTATGGAATGGCTTTGGCTTCTGCATAGTGTCATCAGTCGAAACATACCTAGCTCCAACAGATGCCAAGATATCAGCATGTTTATTCTTTTCTCTGGAAATAGATTTTAAATTCAAGGAGTTGAATGACTCCATTAGGTCCTAGATACGGTTGTGATACACCTTGAGGAAATGCTTATTAGAGGTGCATTTATTTGTTATATTATTGCACACAAACTCTAAATATCCAAATATCTACAGTTGCTTTATCCCTAACCTCTCTACTTTCTTTAAGCCTAAGCATAAGGTTTCATATTTAGCTATGTTATTGGTGCAACTCCAGGCCAACCTATAGAAATAGTTATTTTGTATTCTATATGGTGAGACTAGAATAACCCATATCCCAATGTTGTTATTGCATCGGGTGCCATAAAATTATAGCTTCCATAGCTCATTTGGGGTAGGACCTATGTCTTCTTTAGTTGTCTCCTTGGGCTTCTCAGGCTGAGTAATAGAGTAGCAACCTATGTATAATTCAATCATGGCATTAAAATCAAGGAGGGAGAATTCATCCTCTACTTGTAGCTTCTCTATGGCCTCTTCCACTAGATCCACTTCTACCAAATCCTCGATTATTAGATGAACCATTTCATTCTGTTGCCCTTCCTCAGGTATCTACTCGACTAGGAAAGTGGATGGTTTGTCATTATATATTTTCACTTCCTCACTTTGAAAGGGACTTCCATGTGTGAGTAGTCTAGTGACAAATATCCATTGATCTTGGTGGTAAAATCCCTTGAGAGACACATGCCAAAGTAGGGCTCCAGATCAACGACCACAACCTCTTGGATCACCATGATCTCGGGTGCTTAGTGCAACTGGATAAAAATGTATTTGATCACACCCACTATCTTCATAGGAGTTTCATCTAGATACAAGACACCCTAACCACTCCATGTATATTTCATGTCGATCTCTTAACATATGGCTCTTGGCATAATAGTGGTTGAGGCACCAAAGTCAAACATGCAGTTGTGTACCACATGCCCTTCCATGCGTAGAGACAGGTAGAAAGGTGACGGTCTATTTTTTTCGATAATCATTGTCAAGGTTTGATCTTACATAGGCAGTGGTGGCTTTTCTCCTTTAACAGTCTTCAGAGACTCTTGTAGTATATCCACCTAACCAGAGAGTTGAAGAGCATCGTACATGCTTATTTTCATTGGAATTTTCTTGAGCTTGTTAACAATGTTGTAGATCGAATAAGATGGGACCTCTATTTATTTTGTTGGCTTATACCTGGTGTGGTACTGTTGTGTTGATTCAACTCTCTACAACTTTTTCAACAATGGATACTTAAGCTTTTCTCGAGCTTTCTCTTTGGTTTCAACCGGTTGTTGAGTCATTGGAGCTTTAGTTGGTGGAGGCTTCTCCTTGGCAGGTGAAGGCACAGGCACTTTATCATGATCTTTCATAGTGTTTTGCACCTACTCTCTTCTAGCATACACATTTAATGGCTTCATCTAGGCTACATCAACCTCAATTTGCCTTTTTCCCTCCTTGGTCAGAATTGACACTGGATGCTCCTTTGAGATCATAAATTTACGCTCCTCTTCCTAAATCATGTTTACTTGCTCCTCCAATTTGTTGCTTGGAATATTTTGGACATAATGTTGATGTAGCATGAAGGTAGATTCATCGTGAGGGTCATTTCATGTATAGAACCATTGTACATTGTCTAGAGTGCTCAATACCACATGGTTGGCACCATTTCTAGCCGGAGGCCTATTGGCCTGAGCTTGGTATTTTGTAAGAGCTGGAGGAGGATATGGTCATCTAGGAATAAATTCCTGTTGGACCTACTTTTTGTCATCACTGCTATGTCATTATACAATGTCTGTAAAATAGAAGTGAACGACTCTACCTTTTGTAGAATCTTGGACTGCACATTGTATCACCCAAATTTTTCGCACCCTTACCTTCAGCATAAAGGATCTATACCCAAAAGTGGGGTGAGAAAAGGATGGAACAATACCTCATATGAAGAGGCCCTTTGAAGGTCATGCCTATTGGAGGAGGGGTATAAAGGTGATTTTTTTATGGATGGTGGGGTTCACTAGGAAACTTTGAGTGGCAATTTCCACTCCTAGGTTGAGAATGGGTTTGATTTTTTCGTTTTATGTTCAATAATTTAGATTCCTAGGTTGGCCAAAATGAAGCTAAGCTATTCTATATGAATATTATGATTTATATGAAGATAGCAAACATAAATGAATCCTAATGTGATTGAATACAAAGAATATATAAAATGGATAAGAGTACACTTGATTTCTAATATCTGATGAATATTCTGAAGCTTGTAGGAGTACAGATCATCTTGGATATGACAGGATCATCTGTAATTGTATAGAATCATCCCAAATCATAGTATATCATCTGAGATCACCCAATATCATTAGCGACCTGATGAATTCATCAGGAGAATTCATTAGAAACCTGAAATCAAGAAAAAAGACACCAAAAAACAAAGAATTTTACCATCTAGCCAGTTGATCCCATCCCATAATAACACCTTCTTAAAAGAGTCCAGATCATTATGCCATATAGCCAGTTGAGCCCATCCCATAATAACACCTTCTGGTAAGGATCTATACCAATATAAGAGTTTACCTCACAGAGAGAGCCAACAGTCAGGTCTTGAAACTTTCATCAAACATAAATGAATCCTAATGTGATTGAATACAGAGAATATATAAAATGGAGAAGAGTACACCTGATTTCTGATATCTGATGAATATTCTAAAGCTTGTAGGAGTCCAAATCATCCCAGATATGACAGGATCATCTATAATTATACAAAATCATCCCAAATCATAGGAGATCATCTGAGATCACCCAATATCGTCAGCGACCTGACGAATTCATCAGGCAAATTTGTCAAAAACTTGTAATCAAGAAAATAGACACCAAAAACCAAAAATACAATTGTAAGAATGATGCAAAATGATAGAAATAAGAGTATATATGTTTGAATGATAAATACAGATATCAAATTAAATGAGATGCACTATTTTGGAAACTTACTTTGAATTTTATCATGCAATTATGCTAAATGAGGTAAACTCCAAGATGCAAAACATAAGTAAATTAATCTAATGCACCAATAAATAAGGAAAATGAGATAGAGAATGCAAAAACAGGGCTCTGATTGCCCCCAAGTTGAATTGCAGACCATATCATCTGTAATCATACAATATTGTCATCGATCTTGACAGGATCATCTAAAATTGTAGTTGAATCACCTGTGACGATCTGAGCTACCTCCGACTGAAACACAGTGAAATCTTGTAAAAAAACTTGAAAGCACAAGTGCAAATTGTTAGTCTTACAATGACACTAAGAGGGGGGTGAATCAGTGTAGCTCTTTATAACTTAAATATTCAACTCTTAAAGCCAAAACAATGAAAACTTAAAACCAAATAAAGCAAGTATAACAAGAGAACATCACACAACACAAGATGTACCGAGGTTCACCAATTTGGCTACTCCTCAAAATTCTAGTTTGGACTCCCATCCAAATCCAGCCTTTGCAAAGTACCAACTTTACAATCAATTTACCAGCACCCATTGGAAGGAGCATCAACCCCTGATTTACCAGCACCAACTGGAAGGAGCACCAACCCCTGATGCCAAGCACCAGCTTGGACTTCAATTTTGAAACTAGAAGATTGACATAAAAATGCCTTCACTTTTACAAGACCCTGAATGGTCTATTGCATACCCAATGTCTACCACAATTCACAAAACACACACACTCATTGCACTTCATAAAATAAAATCCCCAACTAAAATTCTCCAAGCAACACTCATTTTATAACTATCATTTATCTTTGTAACTCCAATTGTAACTCCTTCTTTCATATTATCATACGCCACTTGTCAATTATAACACCTTCTTTCATATTCTCATATGCCACTTGTCAATTGTAACTCCTTCTTTATGTAACTCTTTTTGTATATATTGAGAAGGCATTTCGTAAAACACGTCACATGCAAATAATTGACACCATATTCTCCTACCATGATTGTTCGTTTTCTCGGTCATGACTGTTCGTTTTCTCCTTCGATGACTGTTCGTTTTCTCCTTCATGACTGTTCATTTTCTCCTTCGATGACTGTTCATTTTCTCCTTCGATGACTGTTCATTTTCTCCTTCATGACTATTTGTTTTCTCCTTCGATGACTATTCATTTTCTCCTTCCCTTGTGCATGCATGTGTTTTGGTTTCCAAAAAGGCTTTTCATTTCTATTTTGAGGCCCTTCATTTCCTTTTCTCCACATGGGCATGCATCCACTTCTTTCCATGTGTAACGACCATCTTAAATGATTTCAAATCATTAAATATTCCTTATGGGTCCATGTCACTATGTAGTCTTCAGTTTCACCATCCTGGTGTTCATCACTAATATCAGATGCACTGTTCACTACTCTATTCCTTTGGTGAAAATGCAACATGTCATGATATCATGACACTTTTGTTTCTCTTCCTGCCTGCCCTTTTTGAATCGTGAAAATGTGACATGTCGTGATATCATGACACTTTTTTTTCTCTATCTGCCTGCCCTTTTTGAGTCATGAAAATGTGACATGTCATGATATCATGACACTTTTGTTTCTCTGCCTGCCTGCCATTTTTAAGTCATGAAAATGCGACATGTCACGATATCGCGAAACTTTTTTCTTCTTGCTCTTTCTCTTTGATTTGGACCATGAAAATACATGTCGCGATATCGCGACACTTTTTTCTCCTTGCTCTTTCTCTTTGCTTTGGCCAGCAAAAATACAACATGTCACGATATCGCGACACTTTTTCTCCTTGCTATTTCTCTTTGCTTTGGCCCGCAAAAATACAACATGTTGCGATATCACGACACTTTTTTTCTCTTTGCTCTTTCAGCCATGAAAATGCAACATGTCGCGATATCGCGACACTTTTTTTCATTTTCTCTTTCGGCCACAAAAATGCAACATGTCGCGATATCGTGACACTTTTTTTTCTTTGTGGTGTTTTGCTTTTTCTTTGATATTTAGCATATGGGCCACTTCGGTCTTCTTGGAAAATATGCAAAAATGTGGGTAAACATCCTCATAAGCATTTAACATCACTATACATACTTTGAGTAACCTCTGAACTCCTGTCCACTGCATCAACCGATCTATCTGACTGTGTTGACAACAATGACAATACTGTCGCTGCACCTTGCTCAACAATCTCCCCCTTTGGAATTTTTGGCAACACACGTGCAATTTCCTATAACTCTTCTCCCCCTTTAACAATAATATCAAAGGGCTGCTGCAAACTCCCCCTGAGTCCATGCACAACATTCTCAGGAAAAAATTATTACACTTAGCAAAAATCACAACCATGAGCAAAAATATAAACAAATACACAAATGCTCCCCCTGAGAATGTGGTCTCGATAGCTAGTCAATTCTTGGGAACCGTGACCACTCCCAATTTATTGCGAAGGTACTCACAGACTTCCTTGGGCAATGTTTTTGTGAAGATATCCACTACTTGCTCTGTTGTTGGAACAAAATCCAACTTAACCTCACCTTTCACAACTTTCTCCTTCAAAAAGTGATATCGGATAGCAATATGTTTTGTGCGAGAATGCATAACTAGATTCTTTGAGATGTTAATGGCACTGGTGTTATCACACTTAACTAAAATTGGCTCACTGAAGTTAATACCAAGATCTTTTAGGGTTAGTTTCATCCATAATACCTGCATACAACACACTATCATTGTAATATATTCTGCCTCTATTATGGATAAGGATATTGACTCTTGTTTCTTACTTTGCCACGCAACCAACCTATCTCCAAGATAGAATGCACCTCCATTGGTACTCTTTCTGTCATCTACACATCTTGCCCAATCTGCATCTGAATACATAATAAGGGTGAACTCCTTACCTTTCAAATACCATAACCCATACTCCATAGTACCCTTGAGGTATCGAAGAATCCTCTTTACTACTGTCACATGAGTCTCCTTGGGACTAGCCTAAAATCGTGCTACCATGTATACTGCCTGCAAAATATCTGGTCTAGTAGCTTTCAAGTACAGTAAGATCCCAATCATAGATATGTACATGGTTTGATCAACATGTGGAGATTTTTCATCTTTGCTCAACTTACAACCTATCATCATGGGAGTGCTAATTGGCTTACAATCCTCCATTGTGAAGTTTTTTAGTATCTCTTTCACATATTTAATTTGAGAAATAAATATGCCCTTCTCATTTTGATTAACTTGCAACCCGAGGAAATACAAAAGTTCACCAATCATTGACATTTCAAATTGTTTTTGCATCTTATTTGCTAAATATTTACACGACTCATCTTTGCTGATGTCAAATATGATATCATCTACATATAGAACAAGAACAATAAGATGGCCATTTTTTTTTTGACATACAAATTACTATCCACCATACCTTTCTTGAACCCTTGTTGAGTAAGATAGTTGTCTAGCCTTGCATACCATGCTCGGGGTGCCTATTTTAAGCCATATAATGCTTTCTTCAACTTGCAAACCAAGTTGGGATCATCACCAAGTTGGAAACCATCTGGCTGCTCAATATAAACCTCTTCTTCAAGTTTCTCATTCAAAAATGTTGATTTCACATCCATTTGATAAACTTTGAAATTCTTGTAAATTGCTAAATCCAAAAACATTCTAATTGCCTCTAGTCTAGCCACAGGTGCAAAGGTTTCCTCAAAGTCAATACCTTCAACTTGTGCATAGCCTTTTCATACCAATATTGCTTTATTCCTTACTACCTATCCTTTTTCATTCAATTTGTTTTGAAAGACCCATTTAGTACTGATTATATTTTTATTTGCAGGTCTTGGTACTAACTCCCAAGTTTTATTTTTCTTGATTTGATCTAATTCTGCATTTATTGCCTTCATCCAACTTTCATCTTTACATGCATCAGCAACATTTTTGGGCTCAATGTTGGATAATAGATAGTAGTTACTTACTACTCTTCTTCTTGTCTGAACACCAACTGTGGGGTCTCCAATTATTTGCTCTCTAGGATGATCTTTCTGCCAGCTACCTGTTTTGAATTTCTTATTTTCTTCCACTTCTGAATCACTATTTGAATCATCTGAGTCAATTTTTTGTTTCTTTTCCGTTTTATTTTCCTCATCTTCTTCAATAACCTCTTCATAAATTGGATAGTTCTCTTCATAGCTAATTACTCGTTCCCTACCTTCATCAATTTTAACATCAGCACTATCCATAATTTTCCTTAGCCTCTTGTTGTAGCATTTGTAAGATTTGTTTTTTGACGACTAGCCCAAAAAAATACCTTCATCCGCTCTATCTTAAAACTTACCAAGGTTGTCTTCAGTTCTTTTGATGTAACACTTGCTGCAAAAAACTTTAAAGTATCTTATTGTTTTTACCGAACCACAACTCATAAGGAGTTTTGCTTTCATGCGTCCTCAACATGCACCTATTTTGGATGTATATCATAGTATGGACTGCCTCTTTCCAAAATATGTCTGGTACTTTGCTCTTAGTCAACATAGTCCGTGCCATTTCCTGCACTGTCCTGTTATTTATTTATACCACACCATTCTGTTGAGGTGTCCTAGCTGCTGAAAACTATCTTCTAATACCATATTTTTCACAGTACTCTATAAAATCCTTTGAAATGAAATCTCCTCTATCTGATCTTAAACATTTAATCATTTTTCATGTTTTATTCTCAACTTGGTTTTTGAAAACCTTGAACATATCAAAAGTTTCTGATTTATGCTTCAAAAATAGTACCCATGTCATCCTGGAATAGTCATCTATACACAACATAAAATATTTGTCACCATTTATGCTTTGCGTTCTCATGGATCCACATAAATCAGTTTGTATTAGTTCCAAAGGTTTGCTTGTGTAGTACTCTTTTATTTTAAATGAGACTCTAGTTTGCTTCCCCTTTTGGCATGAAGAACAAATGCTATTTGATGGTTTTCCAATGGTGGGAATATCTCTCACTGCCTTTTTTGATCTGATTTTTACTAGATTGTCAAAACTGATATGATCGAGCCTCTTGTGCCACAACCAATTTTTTTCTTCCTGTCCAATCAAGAAAGCTCCTTCTGAAGTCTCAAAGAGAGTGTACAGGTTTCCAGATGTCCTTGATCCAGTTTCTATCAACTTTCCACTGTTTGCTTTTCTGACTTCACAACCCTGCTTCTTAAAAATCACTTCATGACCTCTATCACAAATTTGACTTACGCTCAACAAGTTATGCTTAAGACCAACCAAAAACAAGAATTCTTTTGATTTTATTTTTCCATCACTGATCTTAACTGATCCTTTGCAAACTATTTTAGCTCCATCATAATGTCTAAATTTTACTGAATCACGTTCATATTGTTGTAACTTCTCAAATTTTTGTTTGTCACCTGTCATATGACTGGAGCATCCACTATCAAGTATCCATGGTGCAGATTTATTTTGTGCTTTAAATGCTATTTGTACGATCAGGGATTCCTTTTCTTCCTTAGATCAATATTTTTCTTTCCACTCTGGTTTGATTATAGTTTTGGGCTCTTGTTTTGACTTTTCTTTTTCAGTAGCTTGTGCATGTTTTTCAAGAAATTTTCTATTTTGTCTCATTCCATTTGGTTGAAATTTTCTTCCCTAAAATTGATTTGATGCAAATGTACTTTGACAATTTCTTGCAATGTGCCCAAACTTATGACAATTATAACATTCTACTGCATAATCCATCAAAGGTGAAAAAATATTTCTATTGGTAAAATTCCTTGGTCCTACGTTATACTTGCAATCTAAAATATTATTTCCATAACCATTACATTTAAAATAGTAACTAGAAAAAAGATGATTGAACCTAGGTGATGGTCTTTGCCATGTTGTCATAGGAGTCATAAATATTCTTCTTCTTTGATGTGTGACATTGGTGAATCCATCATTGTCAATTCTCCTTTCGTGCCTTGCATTATTGCTTTCTTTTGCATGAGTCAATTTTTCTTGATCAACCTGTTTCTTATCTTCATTATTTGATCCATTTGATGATTCTCCTTCGTCAAAGCCCAAACCAAATTTTATGCTTGTAGTCCTTTGGTTATTTATGATCTTATCCAGCTTCATAGAACTTTATTCACGTTTGTGATGACAACTAATTTTATGATTCATATCTTCTATCTGCATCCTTAAACCAACAGTCTCTTCTTCTATCTTGCAACAATAATCTATTTTCATAGTTATTTGCACTTCGAGATCTTCAAATATTTTCTTGGATTCTTCTATCTGTACTTTTAAACTGGTTATGATTTCATTTGCATCCTCAAGATTTCTTAAAATTTTCTTATTCTTTTTTCTTTCTATATTCAATTCATCTAGAGCTGCAATTAGTTCCTCTTCCAAATTTACTTCTACATCAATTTATTCTTCATCACATTCCTGTTCTTTTTCTATTTTTTCTTGTTTGAGTGCCATGAAAAGAGATTCACCTGTTTCCTTTTTAGAATCCTCACCGTAGCTGTCTTTTGATGAACTGACATTCTTGGAGATGAAACTTTTCTTCTTGAAGTTGCCTTTTTTGAAATTTTTTTTTCTTCCAGTCACTTCTTTCTTGGTGCGATCCTTCATCACTTTTGTTCTTCTCATTAAGTGGACATTTAGCTGCAAAATGCCCAATGCCTCCACAATTGAAACATTTAAACGGTAACTTTCCTCTATATTTTTTTTCCCCTTTTTAGTTTTCGAACAAAGTTTGCTTTCATTTCATCTGATATCTCTTCTTCCTTGGATTCTTGTTTTGCTTTCATATTTTTATGGGCTTTAAAAGCAGCTTCTCTGTATATCGATTTAGATTTTCCTATTATCATCTCATATGCAATCAAAGAACCATGCATCTCATCCATACTAAAATAATTTAGATCTTTAGCTTATTTTATAGCTGAAACTTTAGAATCAAATCTTTGGGGAAGAGATCTTAATACCTTTTTAACGATGACAAAATCTTTGATTTTCTCACCAAGTCCTCTAATCGCATTAATGAATTCATTAACTCTTAGCATATATGCCTCTATGTTCTCATCGTCATTCATATTTAATACTTCAAACTGAGCTCGATGTGTTTGTAACTTGGCCTCATTGATCTTAATGTCTCCTTCATGAATGCTCCTCAGTTTGTCCCATATTTCTTTTACCATTTTTCAACTCATAATTTTTACCAGTTCACTGTCCACTAATCCACACATGATAGCATTATTTTCTTTTGATTTATTCTCAAACAATTTCTTACCTGCCATTGTGTCACTTCCAAGATCACCCTAGCTGATTAAAATTGTTCAGGAACCTCGCTCTGATACCAATTGTTAGTTTCATAATAACACTGAGAGGGGGTGTGAATCAGTGTAGCTCTTTATAACTTAAATCTTCAACTCTTAAAGCTGAAATAATGAAAACTTAAAACCAAATAAAGCAAGTATAACAAGAGAACATCACACAACACAAGATGTACCAAGGTTCACCAATTTGGCTACTCCTCAAAATGACTATTTGGACTCCCATCCAAATCCAGCCTTTGCAAAGCACCAAATTTACAATAAATTTACCAGCACCCACTAGAAGGAGCATCAACCCCTAATTTACCAGCACCAACCTCTGATGCCAAGCACCAACTTGGAATTCAATTTTGAAACTAGAAGATTGACATAAAAATGCCTTCACTTTTACAAGACCCTGACTGGTCTATTGCTTACCCAATGTCTACCACAATTCACAAAACACACAGACTCATCACACTTCACAAAATAAAATCCCGACCTAAAATTCTCCAAGCAACACTCCCTTTATAACTATCCTTTCTCTTTGTAACTCCAATTGTAACTCCTTTCATATTCTCATACACCACTTGTCAATTGTAACACCTTTCATATTCTCATATGCCACTTGTCAATTGTAACTCCTTCTTTATGTAACTCCTTTTGTATATATTGAGAAGGCATTTCGTCAAACATGTCACATGAAAATAATTGACACCATATTCTCCTACCATGACTGTTCATTTTATCAGTCATGATTGTTCATTTTCTCCTTCGATGACTGTTCATTTTCTCCTTCATGACTATTCGTTTTCTCCTTCGATGACTGTTCATTTTCTCCTTCATGACTATTCATTTTCTCCTTCGATGACTGTTCGTTTTCTCCTTCCCTTGTGCATGCATGTGTTTTGGTTTTTGAAAAGGCTTTTCATTTCTATTTTGAGGCCCTTCATTTCCTTTTCTCCACATGGGCATGCATCTACTTCTTTCCATGTGTAACGACCATCTTAAATGATTTCAAATCATTAAATATTCCTTATGGGTCCACATCACTATGCAATCTTCAGTTTCACCATCCTGGTGTTCATCACTAATATCAGACGCACTGTCAACTACTCTGTTATTTTGGCAAAAATGCAACATGTTGCGATATCAAGACACTTTTGTTTCTCTGTTTGCCTACCCTTTTTGAGTCACAAAAATGCGATATGTCGCGATATCATGACACTTTTTTTTCTTTGCCTACCTTCCATTTTTGAGTTGTGAAAATGCGACATGCCGTGATATTGTGACACTTTTTTTTCTCTGCCTTCCTACCCTTTTTGAGTCATGAAAATGCGACATGTCGCGATATCGTGACACTTTTATTTCTATGTCTTCCTTCCCTTTTTAAGTCATGAAAATGGGACATGTCGCGATATCGTGACACTTTTATTTCTCTGCCTGCCTACCCTTTTTGAGTGGTGAAAATGCGACATGTCGCAATATCACGACACTTTTTCCTTCTTGCTCTTTCTCTTTGCTTTGGACCGCGAAAATACAACATGTCGTGATATTGCGACACTTTTTTCTCCTTGCTCTTTCTCTTTGCTTTGGCCCACAAAAATACAACATGTCATGATATCATGACACTTTTTCTCCTTGCTCTTTCTCTTTGCTTTGGCCCTCGAAAATACATGTCGCGATATCGTGACACTTTTTTTCTCTTTGCTCTTTCGGTCGTGAAAATGCAACATGTTGCGATATCACGACACTTTTTTCTCTTTGCTCTTTCGACCGTGAAAATGCAACATGTTGCGATATCGCGACATTTTTTTCTCCTTGCATTTTCTCTTTGCTTTGGACCGCAAAAATAAAACATGTCACGATATCGTGAAACTTTTTTTCCTTTGCAGTGTTTTGCTTTTTCTTTGATCTTTAGCATATGGGCCACTTCGGTCTTCTTGGAAAATATGCAAAAAGGTGGGTAAACATCCTCATAAGCATTTAACATCACTGTACATACTCTGAGTAACCTCTGAAATTCTATCCACTACATCAACCGATCTATCTGACTATGTTGACAACAATGACAATACTATCACTGCACCTTGCTCAACAATGATGGGAGATCACAGCAAAAACTAAAATTACAAGGAAATAATCAGCCAAGCAGCCAGGTAGGGAGTCCAGGGGATAAACTAGGAAAATACCAATTTATATAGGATTAGGGGGAGGTTAGAAGGTTGGGGATCATCCCAATCTAGGAGATCCCCAATGTGGGAATCTCCAACCGTGCAGACACGCTTATGCCCAAGTTGGAGAGGTCGTTGGAACATAAGCTAATTGCAAAAATTTAGTTTTGGGATGAAATCATTTGGACGTTCTGTTCTAGATGAATTCATCCGATTTGGGACGATATCATTAGATCGACGAAGAAATCATCAGATCGATGATGATATCGTCCAACGGTCACAACAACCTCTAAAAATGGTACAAAAAATGAGGTAAGCGGTTAACGGACGATTTCAGGGTTAAAATTAAAATTTCTACTTTTTACTGATGGTTTAACTGTGCCAATTTTAGGGTGCTACATTTTACACCCTCTTTAGAAAATTTTCCAAAAAAAATGCGTTAAAGACAAGTTCTTCAGTCTTTACGAGAAAGAAAAAATTTATTCCATTTTTTAGATGACGATTCTAGGTCAAATCGTACGACTGTTTGCTATGGTGCCCCCTCCGAGTTTTTACCCAAATTGAACATTTGAGGTAAAAGCAAGGAAAAGCAAAAATTAAAAAAATGTTGTTTTGAATAAAAATAAGAAAAATAGGGTAAAACCCTAATTTATTTTTACTGTTCACTTTCACTATTTTAGAGCTCTACAGGCGAAATGGTGGAAACGGCGCACAGATTGACAGAGATCCAATGCGGGTTGCGGGTAAGGATCTAAACCTAGTTTACTATGTTTTTAACTTGATTTACTTGATTTTTGACTTGAATTTTAAGTGTTTTTGGGCATCACAACCATTTTTAGGTCGTCGATGAAATTATCTCTATATTGTCGATTTCGTCTAGGGACGAAATCGAAGAAATAGGGGTGATCCAGTCCAATAAGGGGCGATCCCAAAATTGAATAACGAAGACAATTTCATCCTATTAAGGATGATTTTATCTAAATTTGGTACGATATCATCCAATAATGGACGATATCAACTTTTATGGGATGATTTTATTTTAATTGATTTTTTTTAATGATTATGTACTAATGATTTTTGTTGTTTTATTGCTTATTTTGTAGAGGGGATTGCTAAAGAGTCAGGAGTGGAAATATGGAGGTCTAAGAGATGATTTGACTACACTCGATCAGGCCAAGTGAGATAGATTGGTAGAGGTAGGACTACAACATGTGGTAGATATGCCACAAATTCCTATAGACATGGGGCTACTGACAGCCCTAGCAGAGAGATGGTATTCGGAGTCATCCTGCTTTCGGCTATCGACAGGGGAGATGAATCCCACTCTAGAGGATGTATGGAGGATCTTGAGGATCCCCATACATAGTCGATTCATGACCCCTTCGACCAATCAGGGCCACGCTATGATGAGATTGTGCAAGGACCCGAGCTTCATCCTGGAGAAGGGCAGAGTGAACATCGAGACTTTGAGGCGGATGCCTAGGGCTTCTTGGTTGACCTAGATTTTGGCATGGGTGGTGGGTGACCTTCTTCTATGCCACCAAAGTGGATGTATATTACCATGGCTACTTTTAGATGTGGTCCGTGACATGAGAGACCACGGATATAGGTTTTCTTGGGGTAGCTTTGTACTGTGTTGCTTGTATAGGATCCTTTACAGGGTCGTATACAAGGGATGTCGATGTATGGTATTGACATCACTTCTACAGGTTTGGTTCTTGGAGAATATTATGATGTGGAGCACGGTAGGGCTTCCACTAATAGGAGTTGACTGGGAAAGACCTCGAGTTTTCTATTGGTGGCTCCAAAGAGGGTCACAACAATGAATAGATCTATCGATGTCCCGGAGGTTTCTGGATGACCTCACCCTAGATCGGATCACCTGGAGACCATGGAGAGAGCATCCAAGGTGGGTAGAGGATGGACAGGAGTTGACTTGCATCAGGCGAGTCATATGGTTGAGGATAGAGCGGGGAGAGGTAGAGCTCCATCGTTATGACCAAGTTTTGAGGTAGTTCGGTCTTCAGTAGGGGATCCCTACTCTTAGTGATTATGAATACTCTCAGAATATGCAAGATAGTACCACATTGAGCGGGGCTCTAGACATGCAATGGTTTTGGATTCAGGATGCTGATGATGCCCCCATTCATCTAGTTCATGGGGATGATGTAGGGATAGTAGATGGATATGATG